>JAXCHB010000031.1:0-600000 GCA_036926305.1 Uropetala carovei
ATTTTCGGGAAAATTAAAATTAAGAAAAAATGCGGAACACATCTTTAATAATACTTTGACTTCTTCCACGTCACACATCATATAAGCGCGACCGGTTTCGGTGAATAATCGCCGTCATCAGGTTTTACCGAAAACTATTTAATTTCAAGTACTTACATGTGAAACGAAAATGTTTGTTCTAAATTGTTTCCTTTTAGTTATAAACAACATTTTCTCTGAATGATAGTTATTTTTTCATCGTTCCTCCGTACACGATCTAAAGAGATTTTAGGAAAATACCTTTCTCCCGTAGATAATTTCTTAAACTCTCAGTTACTCTAATGTATGTTAAGTACCTTTCATGCAACGACTACAATTTTTCTATGTAAGCGATAAAGGGAAAAACACAAAGAAAACTCGATTCTCTTTTCTCCCAGAAAATTATTTTCCGGGTTCCTTTCCTAAAGACAATTGATAGTCGCTAATCGCAAGATAAGAATACTGCGGATAGAGGAATCCAACCAACCGACGCAGCTATTTATTTTTCCCATTCACTGAGCTATAAAATTTAAAAAAAAAAAGGATTCTTTTATCTGTCAGAAATTTGGTACGCATTTGTCAAAGGGATGTCCCGGAAAAGCATCTCGGTTCCTTAATCTTTCATTTGGCACATCGCCAACCGAGCGGCCTCCCTTGGAGGAAACAGGGGAGGAGGGCTTTTATCTTAAACTCCCCATTTCTTCCGTCTCATTTCAGCTGCTCCCTCACCTAACCCCATCCATTTTCTCACTCACTAATTCATCCCTTCCTTCTCTCTTTTCTGTATCCCGGCGAGTTTTTTTATCAGCTCCTCCGAGCGCGAGTTAAAACGGTAAGAATTACTCCTGGGAATCGCCTCGGCCACGCCCAAGATTTTATTCCGTATGTTGTAACGCCACCAATCGGCAGAAAAGGAGTTAAAAGCTTCTCGACAAATATATTTTAAGGAGTGCTAACTACGTATTCCAAATCTTGCCACAGTTTCAGTTCATTGAGCTCTTACACACAAAACCAATCAAATTCTATGCTAAAAGTCGGCATGTCCTTATACTGCGTTTGATAAAAGTTACGACTTCACATTCATCGAGATGACCACTGTCTACCTTTTCTGTCGTGATCCAATTTCAGATATCCACTCACTGAGTGAATCAAAAACGCAATAATTTTTGTTTTAACAACAAAATAATATTTAGTGATCACATATTATGTACCAAAATATTACTGAATGGCAGGGATGCACCGGATCTTCCCTCGCAATTCTCAGTTATATCTTTTATCGCGATCCGTGAATTCGTTTAATAAAAACATACCTCGATAACCCTCTATTCTAAAATCGATCTAAAATATTTTACCATCGCGGTCGTTTCTTTAGTTGAGAATTTCAAGCACTCCCAAAACTTCCTCCTCCGACCTTTTCAAGCCATTAATCACCTTATGTGAATCTATTTAATATTCTGTAGTGTACAATTACAAATAGTTTTCAGAACGCTGCTACGTTAATTTTATGTACCGCATCAATAGTATGTGTTATAGAAAAAAGGCATTACTTCAATTTAATAAAATAAAACATTTTAAATTAAAGTTTATATTCATTAAGAAAAGAATACAAAATTAAAGACAAATGAACATTTTAAATTAGTTTATGTTGATTAAGAAAAGAAGACAAAATTAAAGCCAAATGAACATTTTAAATTAAAGTTTATGTTCATTAATAAGACAAAATTAAAGCCAAATGTACATTTTAAATTAAAGTTTATGTTCATTAATAAGACAAAATTAAAGCCAAATGAGAATCAATAGCCACATCATTAAAACTTTTGGCGAATCGAACAATCAATAAAATGACGTAATAAATTCAGGAAGACTTCCGTCTTAATAAATGCGTCATGCTCTATAGCAGGGGTTCCCATCCCCGGACTCGGGAGCACCGTAGTGCTCTTTGGCAGTCTGACGGTGCTCTTTTACGATGCTGAAAATGGTCCTCGCGAACACCGTAATGCATGAAAGTGTAGATTTTGGGTGTTATGCCTTAGAAAAGAGGTTCCCTACCTGGTTCTTGCGAGAACCGCTGTTTTCTTTGGAAGTCTGACGGTGCTCTTCGACAGCCTGACTGCTCTTCTACAGTGGTTAATATCCCAATAATTTCATTTGCTAGGTTGATTTCTTTCTAAACGTAGTCAATATCATTAAGAATAACTATGATGTAGGTTTGATTTTATTCATTGACATTACTACTCTTGCGGAAGTGTAGTGGTGCTCATTTGATATTCTAGGATACAACTTAGTGCCCGCTTGATCCTTTAGGATACAACTTGGTGCTCGCCACATCGAAAAGGTTGGGAACTCCTGCTCTATAAAAATGGCTCAGTATTTATACAGATTACAAACACTACACTTAAATGTTCACGTAGATCTGAGCATTAAGGTATTTTCATTTACGGAAGTTTGGAGGTCTTCACTCTCTCTTGAACTGGCGCGCGTTTCCGTGTTTCGACAGACATCCAAGAACTTTTAAAATCCTCAGAGTGGTGGTTATTACTCAACAAGTTAGAAAACTGTACAGCGTATCACAAATGGGCGCGTTTCGTGCGATGGATTATTAGAAGGATATACCTGTGCGTAAGGGTAACGGCGTTTTAAAGTTCCTTTCCTCATCATCATCTTCCTATTTAAAAATATTGCATGCACACGTAAGGAAATTAAACTTATTTTTGTGAGATTGTTTATGTTAGCAATAATACTGAAGTAACCATGCAAGAACATTTCAACTCGAATTAAGACATTCTTGTTTCATTTCCTTGATAATGGTTACTCCAACGATAAAAATGTACAGGAAAAGAAACACTTAACTTTACTAGTTCTACAAATTTTATTTGAAAAATATTTTGATATGAGGAATATTTTACAAGATATGACGGAAAGTTTATTTTTATCACCAGTAAAGTAGTACCCCTGATTGGATTACGTGATTCATTTTTGCGATTTTCTCATTATCTTTGATCGTAAGCCCTTAATATCAAATTTCACGAAAATCCGTTCTGTAGAAACCAAGAACGAACATGCGGGCGGACGGACGATGGACAGATAGACAGACGAACAGACCGACGGCAATAGGCGCTCACGCTGGTGGCGAAACGCTCCTAAAAACAGCAACGGAATTCTTTCTCAGAACCATGTTGCGTGTTTTTGTGTGCCTGTGCATTTGAAAAAGAAGAAAGATAAACTGAGAAATGGGAGACTACAAGGCGTTGTACGAATCCCAGTGGCCACTTGCTGTAGTTGTACAGTCGCTGGAGACGTCGAAGTGAAGACACATGCAGACACGTGTGTGCGCGTGCCTGTGGATGTGTGCGCGTGTGTGTGTGCGTACCACCAAAGTCGTTATTTAAACCCATTGAAGGGAAAGTAGCTAAAGATAAAAAGGCGTAGAAAGAAAGCTGAGAGGGTTGGATGTTGGGAAGATGGTTGGAGGAGAAAGAGAGAGGAAGGGGGAGGGTAAGAAAGAAGCGTTGGAAGTGGAATGGGGGTGAATCATAGCTCCTGGTGGATCCAGCAGTAAATCACACAGCTCCGAAAGGCGTTTTCTCCCGCTAACGTAACCCTGCGGTTCTGGAGCGAGTTGAAGCCGAATGTGGAACGGGAGGAGAGAGAGAGGGAGAAAGGGAGGGTGGGAGTAAGGAACAAAAGGGAGTGCAGATGGGAGCGAAAGAGGACAGGGATAAGGGAGAGCGCGGAGGTTGGGGGAGGGTGGAGAAAAGAAAGGGATGAAGGAAGAGCGTTGAATACGTCTGTTATCTCGCTCACTTCTTTCGGTTTAGTCAGCTCCGACGATACGAGATGGCGTGGCAATACGAGAGAAAAGAAAAATCGGAATTCCACGTCCAAAGTAATATTTCTAACTCGGAAAGCGCTCGCGTGGAGGATTTTGTATCGTATTTTTTTATATTTTTTGAGGCTTCTTTTCGCACGTTTCATTCCTTTCTCTCTTTTTTTTTTTTGAGCGACATCCAGTAAAGTTATCAGATGTCTTAACTTAAGAATCGGGATAAGAACGAGAATGATATTACGATTATAATGAAGATCGTCATCTGCTCTAATAGCGAAATAATTAAACGCTCGAAACATTTTTTTGAAGCATCAAATCAGAAAGATGTAAGGACAAATTTTATTTTATGAGGTTTGAAATCGAGCGGAAACAAGTGATTATTATTATTATCCCACCGCCTACGATATGAGTACCACTAAAAGGTCCTTCCCGGTAGACCAAATTAAATCCTTTAAAAATTCCAACAGTAAAATAGTACATAATTATTTTTCTATAGAAATTTGATATATCTCAATAAATACAGGAATGCAATCATATGTTTTTTAAATTCCTCTTTTTTCTCTTTCATCATTCGAGTATTATTTATAAAGCGGATGAACCGATCCAATAAAGTAAATAAAAATTCAAATAAAAGTCGCTAATTAAAAGGTGTTCGCATGAACGACTGAACACCTATTCCTGCATGAGTTTCTGTCTGGAGGTTGCTGTCGTAAATTAATGAAACAAATATGCGGCTTTGCCTTTTTTTTTAATTTCGGGAATTGATTTGCTCGCTATGAATGCAAGCCGATAAAAAACGAATAATGAATTCAGAAATAGTTATAAAATTAGATAGAAGAATTTTGATCAACTAACATAGTAAATCCATTAATTAAGTGAAAATGTATTAAATGATCATTTATTTTGTGTTATGTATGAACTCCTTTATTCCGGAAACGGGTCTTTTTTGTGTGTGAATTATACTTCATTTGAATAATACACTTCTTGTGAATTTTAATTTTTCTTTACTAAATGATTGATTTTTTATTTGGAATACGAGTAAAATAAATTGTAATTATCAATAACAGCAGCCGCCAAATATTTCAAAATTATGAAAGGGGCGGTTTAAAACTGCGAAAACGAGATACGCTTAACAATATTAATTCTACTTTACTCAGTGATTATTTCATTTTTTTATGATGCGCATATTATTATTTTTTACTTGAATCAGATAAATGCAGATTAGGATAAGATAAAATAAAAATATCACCAAACATGACACGACCATGGTCGTCTAAAAGTAAAAAAATGTATTTTATTCCGCTATTTTTCCCTCAACGGCAACCCAATCATTTGCATTTAAAATCGTGCTTAATTAACTCGACCAATTAAACAAACACGCGGGACCATGACTCGATCAAGATTTTTTAACAAACAATATACATTAATTCCTGTTTTCCCGGCGGTATAAAACGTGATTGTTTTAACGGAAATCAAATTAACGCGAATGGATATTTTTTCGAAATACTGCCGTTTAAAAGGGAACCTAACTTTTCAATCCACTAACGTATTTATTATTTATCGGCGAGACTCAAATACCTTTTTATGTTGTTTAAATGGACTGACCTCTGCGTATTCATTACTAATACATGCATGTATACTTTAACTGGTAAAAATGCATACAATAAAAATATTACTTTTTGCATAGTTATAAAATAAATGTACTTAGTTTTCATACCTACAATGATATCATTATGATAAATAACATATCGTATGATTATATTTTGCGAAATAACGAAAAAAATGAAGGTTAAAACTATCGGAAATTGAAAAAGTCGGCTCTCTCTCTGTCTGTGTGCGTGCGTGCGTGTAAACTTACGGAAGAGGAAAGGTAAATGAGGATATTTAGGGCAACTAGGTGTTGAAGGAAACCCAGTTAGCACTTACCGGAAGGAGAGCCGCTAGTGTGTTGGAGAGACATTTGTAGAAGTTATTGGAGCTTTCGGAATGATCCCTTCGTCAGATATATATATACACACACACACGTAAGCGAAGTGCTGAATTACCACTCTAAAGGTTTGGTTTTCGAACATCGGATATATCTCAGAAAGATCTCAACTATCACATAGACTTTCAACTTGTAGGGCCATAGGCGAATTCGGGCACGGCACCAGGCCTCGGGCTAGCATGAATGACTTTTGTCGGACGTAACTTACGAAATTTCGGTCGACCTGGGTGTAACAGTCTCCGGGCGCTATCGCGCCCTTCGCTTCTCTGGAACGAATCTATCCCTCACCATTGGCCGGTGATCTGGTGGGTAAATGTCGCCACAGGCATCCATCACGGGTTTGCAAGCTTTCGTTTAGCGTGAAAGGGATATCTCAAAAATTATTTTTAAAAGTGGTCCTGGATAACCGAAGAGAACTCGATAAAGATGTAAGGAAATACAGTGAAAACTTGCGGATCAAATGGTCTAAAATGTGTACGTAAACATTATGTAAGATTAAAGTCACCAATTGAGTCTCAATAAACATTTGTATTATTCAAAGAAGATAAAACTATAGTCACATATTCGCCATTCCAGTTTCATAATCTGAAACCATAGGTCGCGTCACCGTTCAATGAGATAATGGAGATTTTTGGCTGTGTTATTTTCAAACAATGCGAGCATATAGATAGTTGCTTCCAACGCATATATTAGTTTTTAACTGAATGCTTCCGCCCATTTTAATTTCCTTGAATTACGCATACACTAACCGCAAATTCTGGGCTCGCTATCGTTCAATTCACACGAATTTTTGCTTCCGACGATTTTAAAAATAATGAACCGGGCCTTGAAATAAAAGACGAATCGGAGGTTGATAGGAAATTGTCGTCCTACCATTGCTGTGGCGTAGACGTTCCCGCGGTGGAAGAAGGCGTCGCCATCCTCCAACGATGGGAGAAATTCGTCTCGACACGTCCACAGAGCACTTCGTCACAGAATGACCACTACACTTCACAGGGGCGAGCAAAGTTAAGCTTGGAAGTGGCAGGAGTGAAAAACATCGGATAAAGGCTTGGCGTTGGAAATGAAAGAGGTCTGGAGTCACAACATAACAGCACCTGGAATAGGGAAAGAAAAATCACTGGTTATAAAAGAGGAGACAACAACGGAGGTGCGGTCTGCGAGACAGTTCTAGGACGATTCAGCGCCGCCGTTTCATGACCACCGTTTCAGCGCCGGGCCCAGTTTAGCGCTGGGCGTTTCTTACCCAGGATGTATATACAGGAAACCCTCGGTATTCGCGGGTTTTTCATTCGCGGTTTCGGGTATTCGCGGATAGAGTCTGCCACTTGTTTTCATTAAATTCACCAAGAATTTGACAGTCACAAAAAAATCTGTTTTGTCTATTATGTATTAGTTTCTCTTTCGTTCACTATTCCGCATAAATTTATAAGTTTACATTTTAATTAGAAAAGAAAACTTATTTTAACCCATTAATCATGGCATCAAATAATAAAGGAAAGCGTAAAGCATTAAGTGATTTAAAAGGTAAAAGGGAGAAGAAAGTCATGTCATTAAGAATGAAAGTGGAACTACTGGACAAGCTTTCTAATGGGGATACTGCTGCGTCTGTGGCTCGACACTATGGAATAAACGAATCAACTGTGCGCTACATCAAGAAAAAAGAAAAGAGCATTAGAAGTAGTGTTTCAGGGTGTGCTCCAGCAAGCGCTAAATTATCATTGTGTCGTGATCCCAAAATAGAGAAAAGGGAGACGGCTTTAAGTCTATGGATTGCAGATCAAGCTCAAAAAAATGTACCTCTGATTGGCTTGGTGATACGGGAGAAGGCTCGTCATCTTTATAAGCATTTTCCTCAAGAATCTGATACTGAGAGTTCTTCGAGTTTTTGTGCAAGTAAAGGGTGGTTTGAGAAATTTAAGAGGAGGCATAGCCTATATAACGTCAAATTAGTAGGAGAATTGGCGTCGGCAGACCATGCTGCAGTACAGGTTTTCCCTTCAGAGTTTCTTAAGGTCATAAGACAGAAGGGATACAAGCCGGAACAAGTCTAACGCTGATGAGACGCACTTATTTTGGAAGAAAATGCCGTCAAGGACATTCCTATCCAAAGAGGAGAAATTTGCTTCTGGCTTTAAAGCAGCCAAAGATAGGATACCTCTTCTCCTTTGTGCTAATGATTCAGGAGACTGCATGGTGAAGCCGATGTTATTATATCGTTCATTGAATCCCAGGGCGCTGAGAGGCAAAAATAAAAACAGCTTACCTGTTTATTGGCAGTCTAACAAGAAAGTCTGGGCCACAGCTACTCTCGTATTGAATTGGTTCCATAAGTGTTTCATCCGAGAGGTGGAAAAATACCTAACCTCTAAATAACTACCTTTCAAAGCTTTCCTCATTGTGGATAATGCGCCAGGTCATCCTCAGAGCGTGCAATTTGCCCATCCCAACGTGGAGGTGGTTTTTCTACTTCAAAACACGACATCACTCCTTCAACCGCTAGACCAGGGCGTGATTTCTACCTTCAAAGCATACTACACCAGGCGAACTTTTGCTCGCATACTTGATGCGATGGAATTAAATCCATCACGGGACATTAAGCAGTGTTGGAAAGACTATTATAACATCGGTGACTGCATAAAAAACGTGAAGGAATCGCTCGATGAAATCAAACATACAGCCATCAACTCCTGTTGGAGGAAATTATGGAGAGAAACTGTAAACGATGTTTATAGTTTCCCATCTTTGGACGACGAATTGAAGAGAATTGCGGAAATGGCCCATGACATAGGAGGGGAAGGATTCGCGGATATGGAGGAACTGGATGTAGAAGAATTCATTGAGACTCAAGCCGGGGAACTCACCGAGGAAGACCTTGAAGAATTGGTAAAGGCAAGCGAGGAATAAAGTAAAGAGGTAATTGAGGAGGTTGAAAAACAAGATTTAAATCTGAAAAAACTCGCAGAAATCTTCAGCCTTGGGAAGTTATTAACAGACATAATGGTTGAGTATGACCCCTCTATGGACGCAGGTTTTACTGTATATATCTACATGCTGGGTAAGAAACGCTCGGCGCTGAACTGGCTGGCGCTGAAACGGTGGTCATGAAACGGCGGTCGTGAAACTGCGGTCCTGAAACGGCGGCGCTGAACCGTCCCATTCCGCTACTAGACACCACGGAAGTTATAGAGTGAAATTACTCCGCCATTTGAATTTCCGCTAGTTAACATTTTAAAAGGAGGTAATCTGAATACAGGCGGTCCTCGACCAGCGTCGATCCGCATGTACGGCAGTCTCAAGAGGGTGATGTTCATTCCCATGAACTTACCAATGAAAACCTTGTTAATCTTAAGGAGAAATTGAAGAGAGTCCTTTACAAGGGCTAATACAACCAAGCTGTTGAGCGAATTCTTTAAACATTTGGAAGCTGCCATTGGCAATTTTTGAGGAAAAGAATGCCAGCCGATAGCGTAGCACCAAGACCAGCCTTATGATATCCAACACTTATGCTTGCATTAGAGAAATGTACAATGAGAAGAAGGGGACAGCTAAACAAATTTCCCTGGATATGCATTCTTCAAAAAGCCGTTATGCTATCCTAAATCTCCCCACAAGTAATCCCCTTATTTAGCACAAATGTTACGAAGAACTTTCTAACGCTATTATCGTACTTTATATATGTTTGTTAGTTGATTAAACTTGCTATCTATCTGTATCATATCTATAAAATATTTCAAATTGGATCATTGACCAGGAACGTAATCCCATATTACATCATCCTTTATATGGTAAAATCCGTCTCGACTTACGGCACGTTTTCTAGTAACGTAAAATGACTGCCTGTATTATTTTTTCAAACTGTCGCATTTATAATTTTTCGCGGATATGAATATATTTTTCTCAAAACGCTCATTTTTATAAATTTCTAACATGACTAAGAAGACCGGGATTTCGAATAAATGATTTGCATTCTTTCAATTTGAATTAAACTAAACTGATTTTGCTTGGCTGCATTTGTGTATGAAATCCAACACTTATGGTGACCATGTTGAATTATGATTTGCAAGTCAATTTATAATCGGAATGCTATATATTTAAGTTACACGATAATTTTCAGTGCTTAGAAGAGTAATTTCTTTCGTTTTATTATCACATTTGCAAGCTGTATGCATATTATGTACCAAGTTTTAAAAAAATATGTGTATGATAGCGATTAAATATCATATAATTAAAATTTCTATAAAAATAAAATAGAGGTTTAATGATTCCTCAGGGTTTACAAGTGCATGTCTTTGGTCTTTGCCATGAAACTTCGATTTTTCTAGTAAATGATAATGCATAAGTATGCGTGCCCCTTTGTCAAAATTCTGCCACCGCATTATCAATCCGAACCCGTTAAGACTTCCTAAAATAATCTTCAGAATCTTATTGAGTGTTTTTATGAGTACCTTATAAAATTAAAATTCTAATCATAAGTACGTACGTGAAGCATTACAGCGGCGTATTTCTCGAGAACCATTCGTCGTAAAGATATGCGGTAAATGGCAATTAAATAATGCCAATTAAACCTTCAAATATACGAAAGAAAAGCGTTATTCGCTTCGTACAATAAAATAAGACACGGCCGCGTTGTCATTGTGCGAGCGGTTTTATCTAATAACATATTTTTGCGTCCTTTTTTACAGAAAAAAAATGTTCCGCGATTGTTATAAGCGAACTTTTATTTACCTTATTATTCACTTTTTTAATTGTCAATTTTCACTTGCCAAGATAATTCGACTTTTTTTAAAAATGTTAACTAAATATTTTTTTCTTGTAGCCTGGAATCTCTAGTTTCAGAATATCCTGAGTTTTTTTCATTTCCGTCAACTCAATAATTTTTTCACTAATTTTCGCCGTATATGTATTTTCATTTATTGCTATTGGGTATATAAAATTGTCTAAAGCTAGATATCACCTGCATAGATGTCTTCCTGAGTTTCCAGTGAAAATAAATCACTACCAATTTGTTAAAAAGACCTAAAAGAGAGGGAGATAACAGTGAAAGAAGTCTGCTGGACCCCAGTGTGCCACATTTTTAAGTGTGCTGGTGTAGGGTTGATAATAGCAATATTTCCTTTCCGATTCATATAATAGTTAAAAACAAACATATTTCCTCGCAATATATATAAGCTTCTAGCAGAAGAAATTCTATTATATGATTATACGGCTTGAAAGCTTGTGGCATGCTTCGTAGTCCGATTGGAGTCCTGCACGACCAGGGTCCTTTGGAATTAATTATGGGCCGGGCCCGGGCTTTAAAAATCACACTAGTTACACTGACCTCCGTAAGTCTCACGGGCCGAGCCTACAATTTCCTCGACATCGTACGGGACGGGACGGGTCCGAAATTGGGTTCTCTTCCGTTATCCCGGATCACTTCTGAAAAATAATTTTTGAGATAACCCTTTCACGCAAAACGAAAGTTTGCAAACCCATGACTGATCTGCCTGTAGCGAAATTTAACCACCAGATCATCGGCCAATGGTGAGGGATAAATTCGTTCCAGAGAGGCGAAGGGCGCGATAGCGCCCGGAGACGGCTACACCCGATATAAAAGGCATTATAATCTAAAAAGAAAGTGAGACGAAGGCTCGCCAATATCCTCGGTTACTTGTAAATAAAATTTTTTTTGACAAGTTCTCATTTTCTTAGTTTGTTTTAATGTTTTCCCCGGGAAAGCGTTATCGCAAAAAATTATTTTTCAAAAGGGGTCCGGGATAGCGGAAGAGTACCTTGAATTAAATTAACCCTTAAGTACTAACCTGGAGTCAAATAGACTCCACGCGATATGTTACATTGTATAACTTTTTTTCATTTCATGTTCACGCTCTATTGCTCTCTTTACCTTTTAGCGGGATAAACTATAACCAAACTACATAATATCATCAGTGTGATGCAATACGCGTGAGAGAAAGAACGTACAGAAGTTTGCGCGGAGTCATACTGACTCCACGTTAGTATTTACGTCACTTTTTTGATGTTGTGAAATTTTCTTTTCTTTCCATTTTTTGGTGATAATATATTCGCGAACCATGAATAACATACCAGAAACTTCGATTATAAACGTCAATCATCCAAATTTTGAGGATTATGTGCTGAAATTATTAGGGAAAGATGACTGCAGCACTGAAGATGAAAACAATGGGAACGAAGATACCGAAATTGAGAGCATCCATGATACAAACTCTATAATTTCTGAAAATTAGGATAATATAGATAAATAAAGAGCATATAACTTTAGGATTTCCGCTGACGTCAGAATAAGAGTGTGTGAGATTTTGAACATTCCCTATAAAGCGGGAGGGGGAAATTGGGGTGAGAAGGAGCTCCTGGAGAAGACGGTTTATTGTTCCATATGCCCTCCAAAACTCAAGAGGAAGACACCTCATCTCTGCACGTCATGTAGACGTGCAATTTGCCTACAGTGTTAAAAAAAATGTCTCGAGTGCGTAATTAAAAAAGTGAGATTTTTTATGAAGTCTATATCTTTTGTTTGTATTTTTAAAAATAAAATGTTAATCAACGCTAACCAAAGTTGTTTGCTATTATAATTCGTCTTCCAATACCCCAAACTAAACATTACAAACAGTAAAAATATATCTTTTTGCTATTTAGGAAAAAAATTGGCAAAATATATTAAAGAGTCTATATGACTCCACCTTAGTACTTAAGTTATTTTAATTCACGTTAGTACTTAAGGGTTAAGGTATAATTTCCGCTTTATTTAAGATAAATTTGTTACTCTTAACTTTTTATTAATAATAGCAATATTTCTTATCCGAGTTATATAATACTTAATAATAAACACTTATACTAACAATCTATGTGGAACGAGAAAAAAATACTTTCAGCGATAGTAGCCCTAGATTCTGGTTAAATGACAAAGAACTTTAGGCGACGGGCTACGTTTATTCCGGAGCAACGTAAAAACATTTTTGTTTTACAATGAGAACATAGAACTTGCCGCAATTATGGCAACGGGCACCTAGTTTATTTTATTTACCTATTTTTGACATTAAATATCTTATTTGCCGTATTACCACGGTTTACTTAAGTTGTAATGATATATTTGTCTCGAAAAAATTCGAATGGTAAACTAACGTTAAGATGCACCAGGGAAAAATATGATTTTCTATACTTTGTTTCGTTAAATTCGAAGTTTTTAGTAAAGCATCTCAGACGCACAGCGAGGAATTAATGTCTGTGTGCGTAAACTCACGCCGTTTTTCTTATTTCCCATAACATGTATATGCTAATGTTGTTCACAGAATACAATCATGAAACATATAATTTCTCATTGAGCTTATTATTGCAGGTGTGATAAATTAAGTTATTTTCTTATTTGCTTCTTTATTTTATAAATTCTCACCATTGAAGAGATTTATGCATGAATCTTGTTCAGATTGAACACGCAGAGCTTACTCTATTTAAATCGCGTTGAAAGTAATTTGAGTAGCACCTATATGCAATAAATACATTATTGGACTGAAAACTTAGTCTAATCTGTTGAAACAGCGGATGGAGCTATTGCATCTCTCATATATGCTCCAACACTGTGATTTCATCATTTATCCTTTCTGAAGCTCTGATAAACTTTTCGTTTCCCGCTAACTGTTTGGGCGATGATGGGATATCAAATACATCAATCAGGCACTCGTAGGAAAAAAAGGGCAAGATACAATTTATGTATCCGATAGACGACGCCCTCTACAAACAATGAAAATCAGCAGGAAGGGAGGAGTTCCTAAAGTAATTTCACACCGAAAAACGCTCTTTCACTTACGACCGGACAGGTCAGCCGAGATAGGTGCGGACGCGTCAGGGGTTGTATAGTTGAGTCAAAAGAGGTTGAAGGGGCGAAGGATAAGGGGCTATTCGTGGGTTTGTGTATCATCAGGTATCGTGATGGAGAGGCGAACAGAGGACGAAAAAGGCGTGCTCACGAGCGTGCGATTGGTTCACATGAGTCACCGGAAGTTAACGGGAGGGAGGGGGTGAATTTCCAACCCCCAAAAATTGCCCCACCTCGACACTCGCCCCCTGTGGAATCGTGGCAACCATCGCCACTGCGGCACCCCTCTCCCTCGCACGCTTATCTTATCCCATTCCACTCTCCACTCCTCCTGAGCCTCCGTTAGGCGACACCCTCCTCCATACATCCTATACCTACCCACCAACTCTCCCTCTCCTCCTCCGGTTCGGACACAGTCGCCTCACCTGATCCCCCGCAGCTGCCTCCCTCCCCTTCCTCTTGTCAACCTCTCACCCCTCCTCCTACACCATCCTCGAGGGGCCAGCAGAATCCTCCCCCGCACCTTCCTTTCCCTCCCACTCACCCTCCTCTACCAAACCCCTCTCTATACTCCATCCCTCTCTCTCTCCCTCCCTAACGAACCACTCATAGTTCCAAGCTCGCACACGCGAAATCTCTCGATTACCTAATCCCCTCCTGATGACTCTGTCGGCGGTCAACCCTGACTCCGTTTCCACGTTAACAGCCTGACGCAGCATGCGGTGGTCGAGCTTGTCCGCACTGGGATTAAACTCAGCAAAATGCACCACGTTTAGAGAGAGACACAAGTAGGCGGAAGAAACGTATGAAATGGTGCAGTAAAAATGCGAACAATTGAGATATTATTTTTATTTATTTACTGATTCTTAAACAGAATACTAATGGATTTTTTTAATGATGACAAAGATAATGACGGATTTACACGCCCGAAGCAATATTCGAGCTTTGGGAGGGAGATACGCTAGCCACCCATCTAAGAAAGCCGGCATTTCAGAGCATTGATTCAAATTTATATGTTTTGAATCTATTTCGATACATTCAGCAATAAATTTATAATTTATACTCTACGATTATTTTAATCCTTCAAAAAACTGTCAACTAATGTAGCGTTTCCTATAATGACATATTAAAATCCGTTGTACGGTCCTTTCTTCCAAGTAGGATTCTCTACCTGGCTGTTGAAGTGAGCGGACGTGCCTTTCACTTCCTTCAGTGGAGCCCAACGGACTTACGAGCGACCATTGTAGCAGTAGCATTAGAGTAGAAGTAGACGTACTGTTAAGTAGAACTAACTTTTCTTTTCTTTTACTTGTTAACCTTTCTTATAGTTTATTTACTTATAGTAGTAGTTATCTTAACTAATAACCTCCGTGTCATTTTTTTTTAAATCGTAATACTTATTAGTCGTATACCGTAGTGTAGTAATTTTCTAACACTTTTCTTTTATTTTACTTGTTAGCCTTTCTTATAGCTTATTTACTTATAGTAGTAGTTATCTTAACTAATAACCTCCGTGTCATTTTTTAAAATCGTAATACTTATTAGTCGTATACCGTAGTGTAGTAATTTTCTAACACTCCATTTGCGTTGATTGTGTACTAACCATCTTGTGTGCGAAGTAACGTTGTTTGCGTTGTGACTAACTTTCACTTTCTACCTGCGCTTGACCCTTGATCCCTTCACTCGAGCACTCCAGGAATAACTTCCCCGCGTATATTAAGCGTTAGGCTAGTCTATTACATATGATATTTAGCTAGTTCAGATTAGTTTAGAGTTTAGGATGGCTACCCCAAGGACTCCCGTTTCCTCCTTTTTGCGCGACGCTGGTTTGGAGGCCATGAGGTCTCGAATCACGGAGCTTGAGAGGGTGGTTGCGGACCTCCTTCAGAGGGTGGAAAAGTCCGAGGCGGCTTTGGTGCGTGTGAGGGGTGCGGGGTCATCCCTGAAAGCAAACCGCGCCAAATTGGCGGCTCGGGTTAGCCTGGGTGCGGAAGCCGGTAGAGCGATCGGGGTTGTCCGTCACTCCTTATCGCGGGCTGAGGGTGTTCGGGCCGGGAAACCCGATGAGTGGAGAGTGGTGTCCACTCGGGGGGATCGTGGGGTGGTGCTGCGGAGGCAGGGAGCTGGGAACACTTCGGTGGACCCTCTTCCTGTTAGTAATAGGTTTGCGGTGTTGTCGGAGGACGACTCCGAAGCCGTTGCGCCCGCACCCGCTCCCGTCTCCTCGGTGGGGACCAGGCCCAAGGGGAGCTCGGGGGGAAAGAGGGGGCTGTTAGTGATAGGGAGCTCCAATGTCCGGCGTGTGGTGGCGCCTTTACTGTCACGGGCCCGCCGGGAGGGTGTTCATGAGCGGGTGTTCTCCAGGTGTATACCAGGAGGTACGGTGCCCCAGGTGACGAAGGAGGTCAGGGCGTCGGTTTTGGGCACGGGTTGCTCCTCGTTGCGGGTGGTTGCCCATGTTGGGACCAATGACGCCTCGAAGCGCGGCTCCGAGGAGGTTTTAAGTTCTTTTAAGAACTTGGCCGCTGAGGTTGCTCGTGTCCGAGAGGAGTCGGGTTCTGATGTGCGGCTTACTATCTGCAGCATTGTCCCTCGGACGGACTGCGGGTCTATGGTTTGGAGCCGCGTGGTGGGCTTGAACCGTAGGCTGTGGGACTTCTGTAGGGGCAATGGAGTGGACTTCGTTGACCTGAGGCCGGTGCTGGACTCATGTAGGGTACCCCTAAACGGTTCTGGTGTCCACTACACGGCCGAGGCAGCGGATGCGGTAGCGCGTAGGGTTTTTGAACACGCTAGGGTTTTTTTAGGTTAGATGAGGATAACACAAATATATCTGTTAGAAAAGAGTCCGCCAACATTAACCGTAGGGAGTCCAAGAATAGCGGTAGAGTGAGAAGTAGAAAAATAAAATTGTTAGATCAAGTGGCGGGGAAATCCAGAACGAAAATATCCGTAGAAAACACAATAAAAATTATTATTATGAACTGCCGAAGCATTCGAAGGAAACAGGCTGATTTTTGCCACTTAGTTAAAAGCCATCGTGCAGACGTTGTATTGGGAACTGAGAGCTGGCTATCGGGCGACATTAATTCTAACGAGATTTTCCCACCAGATTACGTGGTGTATCGCAAAGACAGGAGGGAAAGAGTCGGAGGCGGAGTTTTCATCGCCGTCAGAAAGAGTATATCAAGCCAATTAGAGGAGATTAACGTCAGCGAACACTGCGAAACGATATGGTGCTCCCTTCGTACGAGAAATGGTAAAAAATTATTTTTTTGCTCATTTTACCGCCCACCTGACTCGGGAGTCGAGAACATTAGAGAACTCAGTCGTACATTGCAGGTGATAGCTAGGAGAAAGAACGATCCAGTAATCATTCTTGGAGGAGACTTTAATCTTCCATCGATCGATTGGAAATCCGTAACCTATGTTAGTGGTGGAAAAAATAGAGAAGTTTGTCGTGAATTAATTGAAGCATTCACTCTAAACTCGCTAGAGCAAATCGTCAACGAGCCGACGCGATATGACAACAACGGAAACGGAAACATATTAGATCTGCTAGCCACTACCCACCCACTATCGACTAGAAACCTACAAATCGACGACGGCATAGGTGATCATAAAATAGTAATTGCCGACTTCAAATACACCCCTGCGACAATATATAAGCCAACGCGATTAGTCTATATCTTCAGTAAAGCAGATCTCCCAGGCTTAAAAAATTATGTTACAAACCAAATAGCGACATTTATCAATTTTGCGAATACTAACAGCGTAGATGACTCTTGGACGGAAATTTTGCGAATCATTCGAGAAGGGCTAAAAACGTTTGTCCCAACTAAAGCAATTCGTGATCGCAAGGATCCGCGGTGGGTGAAACCGAAACTCCGTGCCTTGCTCAAGAAACAAAGACGGCATCACGCGCACATAAAGCACCTTAAAGAAGTTGGTAGGGACCACGCAAACGAGTATTTAATATACAGAAATATTCGTAAATCTGCAAGAGACGAAGCGCGTAAGGAATTTGACGTCTACCGATCCACGACACTGTCGGACTCACTCAAAAACGACTCGAAAGAATTTTGGTCGTACGTGCGAGAAATGCGAGGAGGACAGTCCACAGTACCTCTTCTACGTACAGACAACGGTGAAAGTGTACACGATTCATTTACTAAGGCTAGTATGTTAAATCGGTTCTTTGAAAATTGCTTCACAATAGACAGCGGTGATTTCATTGATTTCCCTACTCGTATAGACTCAAATATGAGCGACATAGAAATATCCGAAAGCGGTATCGTCAAATTACTAAGTCAGGTCCACAAAAGAAAATCGCCAGGGCCTGAAGCCATACCTGCATTCATTATAAACTCGTTAGCAAACGAATTAGCTCCGTACCTTAAGCTTCTATTCAGAAAATCTTTGGATGAGGGTGTAGTTCCTTTGATATGGAAAACAGCCCACGTTACACCAATACATAAAACGGGAAGTAAATTAAAAGTGGAAAACTACCGCCCTATATCGTTGACGTCAATCTTCTGTAAGGTTTTTGAGCACATTATCGGTAGCTCAATAATGCGATTTCTCGAAAGCAAAGAAGCGCTTAACAGTAGCCAGCATGGTTTCCGGAGAGGCAGGTCATGCGAGACTCAGTTAGCTCTACTCACACAAGATATTGTGAAAGCAACGGATAAAGGAATAGGAGTCGATGCAGTATTTTTAGACTTTAGGAAAGCCTTCGACACCGTTTCTCACGTGAAAATAGTGCAAAAATTAAGGGCTTATTCAATTAACGAGAAAATTGTAAATTGGATCGCCTCGTTTCTTTCCGATAGAACCCAGAGAGTAGTCCTCGATGGAGTTGCATCAGACGTCGTCAAAGTGACTTCCGGCGTGCCTCAGGGAAGTGTAATCGGACCTTTGTTATTCTTGATATATATAAATGATTTAGCGGATAATATAAAGTGTAAAGTTAGACTCTTCGCGGATGACACACTTGTGTATGGAGAAATCAACGCAATACACGATCAGGAGAATTTGCAAAAGGACCTTCAGGCTATCACGAAATGGTGTAAAGATTGGCAACTCGATCTGAATATAAAGAAATGCGCCGCAATGAACTTCACGCGCTCCACGAATTTCAACCGTTACCCGTACCAAATATCCGAACCAAAGCTAAAATACGTCAATAGCTACAAATACCTAGGAGTAATTCTCAGTAGCAATTTGTCTAGTAGAGAGCATATCAAATCCGTTATAGCATCGACAAACAGAATTCAAGGGCTTTCCTCTAGAGTCCTGCGGGGATGCCCCTCGAATGTGAAGGAAATCGCATACTTTTCCCTAATACGACCCATCGTGGAATACTGTTGCGCCGTCTGGGACCCTTTCGAGGAGGGCCTAACTAGAGAGCTCGAAATGGTTCAGCGTAGAGCGGCTAGATTTGTAAAAGGAGAATATCGGTATGATGCGAGTGTATCAGAGTTATTGAGAGATCTGAAATGGCAGACGTTGAAGAGTAGAAGAATTGAATACAAGAGGAAACTATTTGAAAAATTTGAAAGTTCCGAATTCGTTGAAGACGTACGCGGCATAGTCGTCCCCATCGGTGTTAGTGAACGTAATGTTAGATCACAGTGCAGGAGAAAATATCTCGAAATTACCGCTAGAACAGAGAAATACTACCGATCCTTTTTCCCAGACGCGATAAGACAATCCAACAGAGGAATTAGCTAGACTTCACTTGGTGTTGTGACACCCCCTGCCAAACGCTTCTAGCGGTTTGCAGGGTATTTATGTAAATGTAAATGTAAAGTTTCAAATGCAATGCGACGATCGCCTCCGCCAATCTTAAACTGTTTTCAGGTTCTCACGGTAATTTACTCCCATCTCGCGTTTGTTTCTCAATAGGCATAAGGCATATTTCATTACTCTGTAAATAAAATGTTGACTTGTTAATATTTCTTGCATCTTTTTCCTATTAAATTTCAACCTTATTCGTAAAATAGCACAAACAATGTAATTATTAACTGAATGTGTTTATTTCCGTTCTGACATTAGCAGTGCATTATTAATACATAATGGCATACCGTTCATAAACTTGAGCACTTTTACTTCATACTGCAAGAGGATCTTTACATAACCAAAATGTAGCTTAAGATGACGAATTAAAATTTTCGATACTTCAATTATTTAAGTACGCTTTAAAAACCTTTGGGGTGTTTCTATAATCTCATAAATTAAGACTTTTGTTCCTTAAAGAATATTATCTTCCAAGCTCAAATGACGTTGTTCATTGCATTTTAGTGTATGGCAATCCCCCAAAATTCGAGGGTATTCGCAGTTCCGCACATTTGCGCAGAAGTTACTGTAGTAGTTTCGATGTTGCGGAATAAAATTTTCACTTATTCGCGTTAGCTTACCGCAGTACATATTCAGGGACCACTAAATGTATTTGTGGATGATTCCAATAGGGACTGTCTTTGCTTCCTAGCAATTTAGTTTCGCTTAAAACGCAATAATAAGAAAGTTACTTTCATACGCACCTACACTTGATAACATTTGTGATATAATGTTCGAGCGGTGTCGGTTGGTCACCAGAGTTTAAGAACAGTAAAGCGAGACATTTTCATAAAATTGTAAATGAACTGCCGCATTATTCGAAAAGTTCTCGGATTTACTCTTAAAATACTGTGAATAAAACATTGAGGGCGTTTTTACGCCTACCGAGTATCATTACTTTTGTCTTAATTGCAGGTCGATAAATCAGGCTGTTCGAATTACGGATTGGTGCGAATTTGACATTTGTTTATCTCAAAAGAATTTTTACGCTGGCAATTACTAAATGTAACTTTTAAAAAACGATAATAGTAGTTGTTCCCTTAACTCAATTTTTCCCATAATATTTTAGTAACTATGGTGTTTTCAGGAACATAAACCCTGCGTTTGTAGAGGGACTACTGAAAATATTGTTATATCTATGCCAATACACAGTCGTTTTTCAGCCTACAGACCCGTAGTGGAAGAGCCGAAATTCCACGGACCCCTAGAAATGTGGATTTTTACATTCGAGTACACACTGAAGAGTAGGAGTAAGTGTTATTTGTTTGAGAAACTTGACAACTAAGAAATATTTCTATGGAAATACATTCCTTCATAATGATTACTAATTAACCCTACGATGGTAACAGGGGCGATGCGCCACCGCATACAAAAATATTTTTTCGTTTAAAACTTGCAACATTTTACGCTGGGGCTCGGTCGTTCAGCTATTCTCTCAGTATAATGAGGTTAATCAGTGTGCCTGTCGGCTTGGCGGTAGTCACAACCCTTCTGTGTTTTCTGAAGGCGGTTGGGGTGCTTTGTCACCCCTGTTACCTTTCACGTTTCTAAAATCTTTATTTTTTCTTTTAATTATGGCTAGTGTGCGAATTAGTGATCCGAACTTTGTGGACTTTGTTTCCTCTGTTTTGAATGAAGAATCAGAGTAGATTGGTGAAGATGAAACTTCTGCTGACGAAGAAGACAATATTGAACTTCATTCTGAGCAAGAATCAGAACTACTGACACATTCTTCTGACACCGAGTTTAATCAAACAAAACTCTACAACTTTGGTTCTTACGAATATGACCAATTACGACGTTTTTAAGGATATATTTGACGTAAACCGAAAAAACCGATTATTTCTATAAATAATTTGCAAACAACTGCTATGGAAAATTGTTTCAAATGAAAGTTGTAGGAAATTACATTCTCTATAACATTTGTATAGAATTGTATATACAATAATGATGTTTTAATGGAGAAATATTGCAAAAACCGAATCGAGTTTTGAATAAACCTCGACTTCCGGTCAACCTTTATTGTCTAAAAACTAATCAGTTCTCTCTGCCCATACCAAAGTGTTATATATGAAATTTGGTAACGATATGGCAAGTACTTTTTGAGTTAGAGCGCCCACAATCACATACACACGCACGCACTCGCACACACACACACACAGACATAATTCCGAAAATAGTCTAAACGTGTTCTAGGGATCTCAAAACGTGTATTTCTGTGAAATCTCGAAGTCGATTTTTTTCATTATCACAATACTTTCCCATTACTACGTACGGATAAAGTAAAAAATCGGTCCATATTTACTTATTTTGATGCTTGAAGGAAGAAAACCTTGCAAGTCAAGAAATGGATTCATACGTGTTATCTTATGGAAAATGTTAATCCCCTATATTGGCAGCACTGATTAATCCCGGTTGACCAAACCTTGACAATTCACTAAGTTAGGATGTAAAGAAGAATCATACAAAATTTGGTTATTCTAGCTTTTATCGTTTAGGAGGAGAAACACGCAAACACAAACAAACCCTTCAAAATATATTATAGTACATTTATTAATTAATTAATTTAATTTTAATTATTTATTATTTTTAATTAATTACTTCAATTTAAAAATCTGTGTTCGAAGAATTTTTATTCATTTTAAAATTTACGTTTTCGAGTTGTGCTACTTTCGAAGCAAAGGTGCGATATGTACTAGAAATGCGACAGAAATTCTTTAGATGAATTTTCCGTTAGACGAATTGTCTTTAGACGAATTTACCGGTTACGGGGTAAAATAGATGCCTCTGAAATTCTTGCTCACATTGGTCTCTTGTACACATCCGGTAGTCAGAAGGATAGCCACCTTAACACATCGGAGATGTGGTCTTCTTATGGAGCTTTGGTTTACAGGTGCAAAGCAGGCAAGGTGTGCACTATGCCCTCGCTCTAAGGACAATAAGGTCAAAAGAGCGTGTTCAAAGTGTGGTGTGCCAACGTGCAGTGACCACAGAAGAGAGGTTTGCACTAACTTTGTTTGAAACAATATACTAGCTTAATAATAATAATCTTTATTTGAGGTTAAAAGTAATTCTTGAGTGATCAGTCACCCCATGTTACCAATGAAAGGTGTATAATTTGTGTTACCATCGTAGGGTTAATTAATTACCACTTCTCTAAATGAATACAAAAGTATTTTTACTAAATGTGCCGCGGACTGCTATTTGGGAAACCCTGGGTTCCCCAGTCATCCCTCTCTTTCATCTAAGTCTAGTACATATTATTAGTTATTTTAGGCTAAAATATATTTCAAGTTATTTTAAATTTAAATGTTTCTCCAACTCAAAAGTTATAACACTATTCAAAAAGTACAAAACTTGTACTAAATGCATTCAAGTATCAAAATCTATACAATTGGTCCTATTACTTTAAGTAAACATCTCAACATGGATTAGTAAAATTACTTTCCTGTCCTGAGAACGTTTTCCGATATTTGGCAAATTAAATTACGCAGGCAAGTAAAATGGAAATGCATAATTTAAAAAAAACTCCCAATTGCCCGGCATAAACATCAACTAAATAATTATGCATCGCCGCTACGTTGCCATAAATTAATTGACGCCTGGAACACGAGGGTCATTACTTATTCAATAATACTTCCTGATCAACGACGCATAGTAAAAAGGATGTTTTTCCTACGCGCGACGATGGCCTTTGGTGGGGAATCGGGATTTGCAGCGCGCATGCGTCGGCGTTTGAGGCATATCATGTCCGCGGATGGCTGCTACAAAGCTAATGAGAGGAACTTCAATTTAAATTTAAATTGAGAAATTGATTTTGGGTTCCCCCGAAACATAACGTTTACGCTTTCATTATCGAATCTCGCTCGCACATTCTGTTACGAAACGAATAGCTATCCCCATATGCCACTCTGTAAAGATTAAATAAAATGTTTTCGATCAAAAATTACTGTTATTCAAATGAAGAACTTGAAACTTTGACAAACATTAATATGAAGCAAGCAAATTTTAAATTTTTAAAAACACTATGAAACACTGCCAAGCTGTGGTTGTCATTAAATTTAACGTCTATTTCTCCCTTCATGTCTGACTCCATGCATATAATTTTTAGATTGTCAACTTCAATTTGTTTGTAATTATCGACAGAAGAATAAAAGCACTGAAACAAATAAAAAATTTCATGTTATATAATGGCAAATCTTCTCATTAAAAAATATATATATATTTATTTGTATATATTTACGGCAACTAGGTGTTGAAGGAAACCCAGTGAACACTTACCGGAAGTAGAGCCGCTGGGGTGTTGGAGAGACACATTTGTGTATATATATATATATATATATATATATATATATAAAGCACACACACACACCCCACTCATTTACATGTAAACTCATTTTATGCTTTAATTGTAAACTAATTTAAAGGCAAATAATTTGCAAGGCTTTATGGTATTGCTTACACTTTTCCTGTCTACTTAGTTCTGTATTGTAAAGATTTCTCAGCCGCTGAATATTTCATTCCCGAGTAATGCTGATAAAATTATTCTTCCCTTGTGCATTGGCCGCAATGCGGAGGCTGGTCGGACACTAAAATTTGTACGCGGATAGTGGGAGAGGAAGTCGTAAAAATTAAGAGTTTACAGCGCGCCGTAAAGGGAAAAATAAAAAAATCTCGCAAAGTGTGCGAAAAACCTCCATATTTAACCCCTGATTAAGAATTCATTCGTTTCACATCCTCGGTTCCAATCATAAATCATCGATAATGCATATTCCGTTTTCTTTATTTTAGAAGAGAATGCCGCAAAACAAAATCACCATCGAAGCATCGCTCGGAATGCTCCAATGTTTTTTGTCAAGTATTTTGATGCTTACGTGAAAGTAATCTGAGGCTTCATATTCAGATGAAAACAAGTTATATTGTACTAATAATCAATGCATTTAGCCACAGGTATCCTATATAAAATTCCACGACAGAGTAAAACTCCAGTAGATTCGTCTTAA
The DNA here is from genome assembly GCA_036926305.1 of Uropetala carovei. NCBI lineage: Eukaryota > Metazoa > Arthropoda > Insecta > Odonata > Petaluridae > Uropetala > Uropetala carovei. The sequence continues at coordinate 24,507 of JAXCHB010000031.1, forward strand.
GGCAATTTCACATTTATGCGAAAGGGTGATTTTTCTACAGGGTGTCCCAGGTCAACGTTGCCAAAATGATACAGGTGGTACAGGAACCTAAGGTGAGTATTTTGAGATAGGGCACCCATGGTCGGCGATGCGATCTTTAGACTCCACGTAGCGTTTATTTACGATGTTTTATTATTAAAAATAATCAGACTAGCCACATGCCTTTTGTTTTCATTACATAAATGTTTTAATAAATTACAACAATTGCGCAAAGTGACGACCACCGATTTCGACGCAAGCATTACAGCGGCGCAAAAAATTCTGCCGCACCCTCTCAAAGATCCCTGGAGTCTGTTGTATTACTCATATGCTGCTAGAATCCTAGCAACCAGTTCCTCCGTGTCCACTAGCCAAGGGGGTTGCCTACCCTACGGGTGCTACCTAGAAATTTTGGGGTTTGATAATGCCTTAAGATGGCATCGCCGACCATGGGTGCCCTATCTCAAAATACTCATCTTAGGGTCCTCTACCACCTGTATCATTTTGGCAACGTTGACCTGGGACCCCCTATATGTGCCGGTCAATCAGCACCTCTCTCTCTCACTGAGCGGATTTTAATGAAATTCTTTAATGGAGCATAATAAAATTCATCGATCGATATCACCTTTTTTCTATAATCCATAACTCCTACCGCTACTTCATATTATCTCTCAATTCCAAAAAGATTTAATGAATTTGCCTTGTTGTTGAAATGAATTTTCTTCTTTTATAGAATCTACTGTCGATGATTTGCCACTTATGAGGGTTGCTTTTCGGTCGAAACGCTTATCAAGTTTTCTATCCTTTTAATGGCTATTGGAGAAACATTGTTTATTAATTGTTATTGTCTCTCAAGTTTGAACTAACTGCGGAATTGAAGAAAGGAGATAGATATCACATTGTTTCTTTTATGAATCCTATTGTCAATCATCAACAGTAAAGAGCCATAATTTTTAAGACAAAATACTAGGTTTAGGTGAAAGGGGCTTATTTACAATACGTCAACCATTTCACCAATTTTTTATAACTATTCTTCGGTTAAAACGAAATGTGAATCACTCAGAACGGAAGAGTCCACACACACCTTTTTATTTGTATGCTACTTTCACTACCTTTAATATTGTTGTCAAATTAAAACAACATTTTAAGGGAAATTTTTACAGAACGTAGGCAGGCTTAGAAGTTCTACATGGCTATATGGACTACAAAAATATAAACACGAAAAACATAAGGAAAGGTATTGACATGTTTAACTATTTTTATGACACCAACTAAATATAAGCGAAACAATATCAGATTGGCGGATTTAAATTAGCTCGAATGACAAAGACAAACACGAACTTTTTGTGATTGTATGAACGCCCACTGCATGCCAGAGATTTATGCTTTTTGACACGAGCGTGATAAAACACAACCGAAGGTGAAATACGCAGAAAGCCAATTTCCTCTGTCGAGCATACTGTTTCGAAAATGCGTGCCACACGTGACATGGTATTTCACACCTCTCCTATGCCGTAGCCATTTGTGACGTCCACCCGTGACATCACCTATTATATCGAGTTCGAAACCGCATAAAGGCAATGACACGCGTGTTTCTACGACGCGTGCGCGACAACTGCGGAACCAAACCCTCGTCAACACCCCCCCCCCCCCCACTCACGCACGCACACACCGCCACCTGTCTCCCAAAAAAAAATCGGCGACAGCCGCTTGGCGAAAATTAAGAATAATGAGAGGTTCGGAGGGAGCGTAGTGCTGTCAGTCAGTCAGTGACTCACTCCACGACGGCAACTCCTACCTATGCCGTCCGCTGAATAAACAGAAAAAAAGAAAACGTACAATTCTTTTTGGAAAGGGGAAAGAGGGTCGCAATCAAGTTACGGAAGAACTTCCCTATATAACAAAATAATCGCGCGGTCGTCCGCGTGAACCCTTCGAATAAAAAGAAAGTAACGTGATAAAGGATTGCGTGGCGTGATCTTCTCTCTGCAGAGAACAGAAAATGGAAAATTCTTCGAATAGATCACCCAACCCATTTGCCGAAAATGAGTGAAAGAGAGAGGGAGAGAGAGATGTGGGAGAATGACCGGTCTACGTGCGTGTGTTGGCGCGTCATTTATCTGTCAGATGGAGTCCTTAATTGCGGGTTTGTGTTCGGCCTTTTTGTCCAAAGAGAAAGATTACACGAAGTTCACCGCAGCTATGGCGGCCAAATGAGGGACGAAAGTACTGACGAAGCCCGAAGATCTGATTGTAAGTTCAGAACAAGCAAAGCGAGCTGAGGTAGGAGTAGGAATAAATTTAATTTATTTAATTTTTTCATTTAACCCTACAAGGTCGGAATTTCTTTTTATTTTTTTTTACAATTTTCGATATTTTATTTAAACGTTCCTTAACAGTAACTATATGTAATTTTGAGAAAATATTCCTTGCCGCTTTTTTTAGATTTAGGGTGGTGGCATATGGCATCGCTAGGCTCTTATGGTGCTGACTTGTCATTTTGGCATAAAATATTTTACTTTTGTTTTCCGTTTCAAATCTTTAATATTTTAATCAAATAATTAGACAGGAAAACATTTTTATGAAAATATTTGTTTTTATGTTAATTAAAAGTATGAAATTTTATAAAACAAGGTACACATAATCCAACATTGCATTCAGTCCGTCCTTGCGTACGACAACTTTCTTACCCTCTTTGTTTCATATAATGACGCAAATGATCGAAACGCATACTGTCCATAACCCTACATCCATCATCACCACTTCGTGCAGCGCTTGACCGCCCTGGATCCCTAGGAAGAACTCTATATCTGGTGAGGTACGTATGGCCGATCTCACGCCGAAATTCCAACTGCGTTACGTCCCTACCAGATTTTTCATTAATAACCAGGCATTACGCAATGTCGCATCCATCAACCAGGTAAAAATGGACCACCACCATTTTTTATCCCGAATACCAGTTCTATGCATCAAGATGTTTTCATCCATTCGGTCGGTACCACCCATAAACTGATTGTATGCCGCAAATACAGCTGGCCACTATACTGAAATTCTTTTCTTTTCGGCTGAAGAATACCTCTGCATATTTTTTGCAGGATTTACACCATGGCATGACAACATGATTGTAACCACAGAATTATTTACTCAGCTCAAGATTATAACATTTTCTTCTGGGCTCACGTGATACGTTCACCATTTCTTAAAACTCTTTGACAGAGAATATAGGGTAGTCTTTCTGAATGCGATTATCTCTTGCAATTAGTTTTCCCGTTGCACCACATCGTAAACTTTGTAAATGTTTAATTACATTTATTCCAGTAAATAAATTGTCAAAATAAAAACGAAAAGGAAAAGTCTCTTCATAAATTAATAACAGAATTTAGCGTAATATATTGCTGTAAATTGTTTGATAATAAAAAAAACTACATCTAATGAAAAAAAACTACATCTTATGAAAAAAACAAATTAACATTAAAATTTGTTTAAGGCATAAAACAGGATTTTTTTACCAAAATATCCGTTTTAATGGTTTTGGCCACATATAGTCCTAGTGACGTCATATGGAATTTTATAATATAATAGCCCAGGTCTGTTGGTTGGTTGGTTGGTCACGCTATTCCATAGGCCGTGCCTCTGGTAGCGAATTATGGTATTAACTCGAGAAATAATCGAGATAGAATCTCGAAATTTGGCAGGAATGCTCGAGTAACATATTTTTAGGTAATGGTGAAAATAAATCTCGAAAAAAATCCTGGGTTCAACTCCAAGGAAGACATTTCCATTTTCCCTAACGTAACACGTAAAATCGCCTTTACGACGTGCAGACTTTCATTCTTTTTTAGATTAAAATTAGAAGGAAGTAACCTACAATCTTCGGATCTGAACCATTTTGAAGAAAAAATTACGTTTCTTATTCTGTTAATCTTTTTCAGCCTACAGTTCGAAATTGCTCATGTTAAACGTTTATTTTACATATTTTGTGGAAATCTTGCCATTTTAATGGGATATTACCTTGGCTACCAATTCCATTGTTAGACCTCGATATCATATTGTTAATTCAATCCTTATGGGTATAAACGTTCTTTGAATGCTTTTAATACGAGAGAGGAGGGGGGGAGAGAGGTAGAGGGGGGAGCGGGAGGGACTAAAGATAGCTCGTCAACAACAATATTAACAAGAAATATTGTATATGACAAAATATTTCATATGTAAAAGTGTGATATTAATTATTTTAAATGAAAATAATAATAATCTATCTATAATTCTTCCGTTGATATTTCAACGGGAATTACACTAGTCACTAAATATTTACCAATAATAAAATGGATAAGATATTAACTAATCACCAAAAGGAAATTATGTTACTAAAAATTATGAATGGAAATTTAAAAGGAAAATATAAACAACATGAATAAATTTAAAATTATAATAATATAGATAACCTATTCTGAACATATGGCCACTTCCGATGCTTCAAAACTGCTCGTGACTTCTCTTGCCAATTGCTTGGCAAGAACTGAAAGAAGGCTTGAGGAAAGATAACGATATATAGTCGAGCTTCCTTTAGGGAAACATTTCAGTTCCAGATGTTTCAGGCACCCCAATAAAATTCGCCAAGAGGATAAACTTCCCCTTGCACGCTGATGCCATATGGCATCGCTAGGCTTTCGAGGGTTAACCAGAGAGATTTTATTCCATAAATTCAAAAGAAAGATGAAGAAACGACCGATGTTGATTGCCACTCAATTTTTGGGAAACTTTTCGATAGGAAGTTAATTTTCTCGCTCGCATTAGGTGTGTATTTTTACAGCAATGGTTCAGTTTTGAAGTTTTAATGTTATTAATAGAAAATCGCTTGCCTTGAACTTATATCATCAATTTATTCCCCACACAGCTGAAAAAGCTTACTCGAAACAAGTGGATCTCAAGAGACTGTTTATCCTCCGCTCCCTTACACGAATTTCCAGTTCCATCGAGCTTAACACTTCGATCGGTTAATAAACAAACTTGGAGCATTAGTACGTCGTTACGCCTAATGTCCTTGGCGTAAATGTGAAAAAAATAATTATCATCACCACTTTGTGTTAGTAACGTACTTTATAAATAAAAATTTAATTTTATAACAACATTAACTTATTAACAACCTGACGTCTATGATAAAAAAAATTGATGTAGCTTTCATGCATTATTTATATTGTGTTTTTATTATAATTCGTTTATTGTTCATTTTATTTAAGTAATTTTGCTATTAAAGCTCGTATTTTAAGCATTTCGAGCAAAATATTTAATCTACAAAATTTTATTTCTCACGAAAACCTCAATAAATATGTACTTCTAACGAGGAAGCCTTCCAGAATTGTTTAATTTACGCATATAACAATATCACTCAACTCTCATAAGGTTGAAGAAAAAAAAGAATTTCGAGAAAAGTATGCTAAAAATAACGATACGAAAACGAAGTAATAGAGCAGGAATCCAAAATGGAACGTCTTTTTGAAACAGAACGACTCTAAAAGGCAAACACAGGCCGAGTTCCCGAATCCAACATGAAAAATGGAATAAATGGCATAGGTTATGCGATCGAAAAGAAAATGTCAAATTTAGAGGAATGCCTAAATGAATCCAAGTAAAATAAAGGCTGTTTGACGAAAGTTGAGCGAGTGAAAGGCGAAAGTTAAGAGGATGCGGAAGAGTCGAGGCAGGCAATCGGAGCGGGAAAGACACGCAATAGAAAAAGCCAAGATACTCTGAAGCAAACAGACACATAAGATACGAATCCCGGAAACTATTTCTGGCAATTTTCTCTCTCTCTCTCTCTTGATAAACGAAATTGGTTGCGGAAATGAAAAAAAGTGTATTCAATATGATTCCATTATTAATAATTGGTTTTTATTCCTGTACAGTGGCTGCGAACACCGATAAAGAGGGGATTGTTAATTACGCGTTTCCAGAGGCTAGGCTGTACTAATCAAACATTCAAATCCTGCATTGCACGAGAGAACGGATAAAATATCAAAATAAAAAATTAAAAGGTACGCAAAATTAGAAAATCCGCTCCTGCCATTTGCGTCGTTTCCTGAAAAAAGGAGGCATTCGGTGGATATAATTCAGGATTTAAATTAGTGCTATTTTTGTCGCGGTATTAACTCCGAGCGGTTCTCTATTTAAAGCTTTCCTCCGCGTATGAATTTCGGTTCTCTCTTTTTTTTTTAACAAAAGCGCTGGACAACTAAATGCTCATCAATAAATCGCGAAATTGAATTAATCGCGCCTGCCGAAGCGAGACCGTCGGCTCCGGCTTAAATCCTGTCTAAATGAATGCGTCGGTTGACGTTCTCTTGTTTGACAAGCAACGAATTTCCAATGCCGAACTCGTTCTACGGCATAGGAACTCTAATCCGAGGGAACCCTGACGGATTAACTCAGTTCCCTCCCACGGGTAATACCCCGTGTCACAAGCTGCATAATTATTTCATGAGCTCTCAAACAATGGATAAGTCACTCGAAGCAGAGAGATCCTCCTCGATACGGTTTTTCTATCGGTCGTAATTGTTTCGTTCCGCTTATGATTCCGAATGATTTCTTACCCATTCGCTCTGGCGACGCAACTACAAAATGATCCGCTTCTCTACGGTAGTTCAATTAAAAGGCTTCTGACGGTTTATTCCCTCTTTAATCGTTGAATGATCTATCGATTTTAAAATATTGAAACGAAAATTAGCGCCTTGGTGGCAGTCAGAGCCGTCTCTAGGATCCGCGGGGCCCCGAGCGAGAGGGTTGCCGCGGGGCCCTCTATTATTCACAGAAAAATCAAATTTCCCATTTAATTACAATTTTATTTTTGTTTTCAAGTTTACATTAGTATTATTCTCCAGAGATACAGAAACATAAATTTTGAAAACAGTAATTGCTAAAGTATACACAAATTAACAAAATAATAATCTGCCCATTACAATTTTAAAAGTTTACTTTTCTATATTTAATATGTGCAAATCTATCGATTGTTATTGATTTGTCGATCTTATCAACTTCCTCAAAACAGATAATCCAGTCAGCCTCTCTTGTGACATCGTCGATCGTAAGTACTTTTTTTATTAATTTTAATTTTGAAAACGACCCTTCCTGCAATCTATTTTTATGTAAAAACTTCAAAATGCCAATTACGCTATGACCTCCTGGCACAACCGCTGATAACATTCTTAGCTCTTCACTGAGTTCCACTCTATCTATGTCTCTCTCTGAACATCATCCTTCAAAACTTTCTCTAAACCGCAGCAGGTTAGATAAATCCCAATTTTTAATTTGGCTTATGCTGTGTATGAGCCCAAATCAACTACAACTTCGGAAGCCAAAATTTTTTATTATTTCATTTTGTATTAATGGTGCCAAATAATTATCCTTAATTTCACTTTGTTGGTATCGTCGTAAATGAATTATCGGATTAAATTTTGCTAACAGCTCTATCTGACCTAAGAAATGCCCATTATTTGGAGACTATAACGAACTACTACTACCGCGGAAAGGCAAGTTATGCATTATCTCAACAACTCTTTCAAAACATTATCCCAAAGCTGATTTTCTTTTTGGTATAAATCTCGGTTTATGCAATCAATACAATTCCTTTTCTGTTTTTTCTGCGCATATTCCTGCCATTATTGAAAGCTTTTCACATGTGATAAAAATTTATCATGTTCACTTAACTTATTTTCTACATGCTTCGCCATGCTGACTTTGATTCTGATGATAGAAACAGTTTACAGCAGAAACAAAAGACGACATCTTTTTCTTCAGAATAAACCAGCCACGTCCTTCTCAGCTTCTCTCCATTTATCAAAATTCTATAAAAATGGTAGTCAGAAAAACATCTATTCTCTGAGTTGCGTGGATAATCCTTCATTTTTTCTTCAATGTATTTTGGACCCATTTCTACTAAAAGATCCCTAAGAGAAGGAGTAATAAATTTAGGCCAGGTGCCGGGGTATGCCGTAAAATTAAAATTTTTAGTGCTTTCAGCATGGTGAGAGTGACTAATATTTATGGAAACGTTATTCACATCACGGGAAGAAAATGATGACGTACTCGGTAGTGGAGTCACAACGAAATTAACGTGTTCGGCAAATTGACAACTCAATTCCTACATCTGAAGAAATCAACGTTTTACTTTCACTTTTACCAGACATGATGTCACTTATCGCTGGAAAGTTTTTGATGAACATTTTTAAGGCTCCGTTTTGTTTATTCAATTTTTCTTGTGCTTCTTTCACCCCTTTTACTTTCTCATACGAAGTATCGAGAAAGTATTGTTTTCGCGAAAAAATTCGACCTCGAGATTTTTACGGAAATATACGTTTTAGGTGTTGCTGAATCCGAAAAAGTGGTTTTCGCAATGCCGTCTGTCTGTCTGCTGTCTGTTACTGGCGCTGGAGCCTAGACGGTAGAGCGAAAATGTATGAAATCTCATACTTGGGCATTTTATCATACTGAGCAGAGTATAATTAAGAGTAGCTTATTCTAAGCATTTTTAACAACAATCCGATTTTCTCGAAAACGGCTATAAGGATTTTGATCAAATTTCGTACAGTTACTTAATTTTACGTCTTCAATAATACTCTATAGTTCACATTTCTCAAAAAATGAATATAAGGCTAGTTTAATCTAGGCAATTTTAACAATAATTCCATTTTCTCAAAAACGGCTATAACGATTTTGATCAAATTTCGTACAGTTACTTGAGTTTACATCTACAATAATACTTCATATTTTATTTTTCTCAATGAATGATTTTCTAAAAACAGGCTCATACGATTTTCATTTTCTAAAGATAACTAAACGACGCATTAGTATATGAGAAAGTTTGTACAACGTGTGTTGTACCGATTTTTCTTTTTTGTGATCCACTCTTGTATTTTCTTCCTATATCTCTCTCCCTGGAGGCACTCATTTTTTCGTGATGGGATACTAATGAATTTAAAATATGCGAATTTTATTTTAATAGTCGTATAAAAAGAATATCGTATTCTTATATTATAATAATGAAGAGATATAGATACTAATCTTTAAAACTAAAATGCTCAACTCATTCCCCAGACTACGTCCTAAACTTCCCAAGAGTAACAGGTACACTATTTAATAGAGATAACATTCTAAATTAATTTAACTGGCCTATGAGTATGCAAACTGAAATATTATTTAATTATTTTAAACGAATACACTAACCTGCTATGTTGACGCCAAATTCTTCATGAAAATTTATAATAATTCGAAATGCCTTTTTGTACGCAGAGAAGATTCACACGCCAAAAGAAAACGTTCTCACAGATGACGTTACTTCGACCACAGTTTTAGTGAAACTGAAGAGATGCGTTGCGCAACTTTTGGAAGTTCTAAAATGCCATCAATGAACCGAACCGAGTGTGGGTGAAAAAGTGCGCCCTCACCCTCGGTTTCTCGCAAATCCCTGCTGATTTCTACTATCCGGGATAAAAGCGCCGCTCTGCGCATTCTGCATTGTTTTTCTGGAGGGCAATTCCGTTAGGGCAAGAAAAATGGGTCTGCAGGGGTTCCAGGTGGGAGCCTCGAAGCTGGGGCGGCACTTCTTACGTTGAGTGACACTGACCTTTACGAAGGCAAGATAAGAATTTTATTGTGGAGTAGCTGCATGACCTCTCACAACGTCTTCCATTTCCCGAAAGGAATTAAGATCTGGAAAACCAGGCAGGATCTCATCTGACGAAAAAATGACTGGGAAACGGCGTTGTCGGAGCCTATGTTGGTGGCTGCCAGATGTTTTCAAAGGCCGAATTTTGCGAAATGACGCCCCATGTCTGTCTTGGAGGCAGGGACATCGCTTTCTCCTGATTCTTGGACGAAGCGGTCGCATTGCCGACTCCAGAATCGCCAAGTTCCTGCACTGGATATACGTTTTGCGTATTTTCGCAAGGGGAAATATTTCCCGAGAAACGAAATTACCGAAATGTTACAAAATTGGTTTTCTTGAGAATCGAGAATCTGAAATAAAATTTCTCGAGAATTCTGGAAACAGAATTTCTCGAGCACAATCTCTACTAGAGCTCCTCATAGGCGCGGGACCCCCCATAGGCGCTGGGCTCCAGGCGACTGCGCACCCAGCACCCCCTTCAGACGGGCCTGGTGATAGTCATTAGCTGGCTCTTGGTTAAGTCTAATAGATACAGCACTAGAAAATTAATTTTCATCACGTTTTGATTTGTAAACTTGGACACCCTGCAATTTCTTTTGAAATTGAATACTAACCAGAAACCAAATAGCAACGCGTTTTCTGTATATTTGCATGCATTCGTATAAACGTTCACGCTCGTTATTCCATAAAATTATGATTACTTTGAAAGTATACTATTTTTCAGTATATTTTGCACCGGATAGTTTCATTAACACATTCGATTGAAAATTATCAAGCTCTTCCTATGGCTGAAAAACTAATTTAAAATAAGCACGTAAATATTATTAAAAAATCGGTGTTTTTTATATTTCTAAACTACGCGTAAGAAGGTAATGGAAAACTAGATACGTACTTTGGCTAAAATGCATCCACCTTCAGTGGTGATCCACCGAAAGATTTTAATTGAGAAAAAAAATAAAAAATAATATATATTTATATATATTTCTCAGAGCTGCAAACCACTTCAAAATTTGGAGGTGGTTCGGTTCGCTTCTAAATTTTTGGAAGTGGTTCGGTTCATGGTTCGGTTCAGACGGGAATTTTGACAAGTGGTTCGGTTCGGTTTGCAGTTCGGTTCGGTTCAACTAAATTAATCATTTGAAATACTATCCAGAAATAATGTATCCAACATATATATTACACATTCAGTATCAATCTGTAAGTAAATCAATCAGCAGTCATTATTATTTTAAATGAAAGAAGAATTTATTTAAAGAAAAGAAAAATTTATATTTTAAAAATTTATATTACAATCCCATCATCATCCTATATATTATGCGCGTAGTGAAGCTGCGTCCGTCAGTGCGTATGAAGCCTCGTGTAATTATATCGGCGTATTTCTCGAGAACCGTTCGTCGTAAAGATATGCGGTAAACGGCGTTTTGTTTCTACTGGCTATGAAGTCCCTAGAAAATATTTTCTTTTGCTGAAGTGTCCCGGGTTCGAATCTAGGAGACAATTATATTTTCCCATAAGTTTACACGGGATTTTCGATTTTTCAGAGTGTAAGGTTTTTTTCCTTCCTTTATTAAAATACGTAAATATAGACCGATTTTCTTCTTTTTTACATTATTCGACGGGTAAAGCTTTATACTATCTTATTCTTGCAATGTTTACACGTTATGCGGCCGAATATTTCAGAAATACGCTTTCTTTTTCGAAATTTTGCGGATTTCTCGTATTCATTCCGGGCGTTGCCAAGGAGACTCTCATTGTTGCCTCCGATTCATTTAAGGCCAATTAAACCTTCAAATAGACGAAAGAAAAGCGTTATTGTTATTTTATCTTCACTGCTAATCTAAATAAACGCTTGCATTGACGTCGCCTTTATAGTAGGTCCTGTAAGAAGTTAAAAGCGGTCGTTGATAGACACTTAAAGGAAAGCGACTGTTTGTGAGTTCGTCTATAAGGGTGCAACGATAATCATTGGAACTAAGGCTAGGTACAATTAAAAATTTTTCCCCTTTGAATATACCGCGATATTAAACTAGCATTGACGTCGCCTTTATAGTAGGTCCTGTAAGAAGTTAAAAGCGGTCGTTGATAGACACTTGAAGGAAAGCGACTGTTTGTGAGTTCGTCTATAAGGGTGCAACGATAATCATTGGAACTAAGGCTAGGTACAATTAAAAATTTTTCCCCTTTGAATATACCGCGATATTAAACTAGCATTGACGTCGCCTTTATAGTAGGTCCTGTAAGAAGTTAAAAGCGGTCGTTGATAGACACTTGAAGGAAAGCGACTGTTTGTGAGTTCGTCTATAAGGGTGCAACGATAATCATTGGAACTAAGGCTAGGTACAATTAAAAATTTTTCCCCTTTGAATATACCGCGATATTAAACTAGCATTGAGTAACTCTGTGACATTGCGATCACGTAATTGCTCTTAATATATTGCTGTAAAATCGCAGAAAATTTAAAAATGCCAAGGGGTAGACCAGTGAAAAGGAGAGCTATTAACCCAGCTACCACTTCCAGAGAAAGGAAGAGGAGCCAGAGATCAAAGGAAGAGTATTGTAGGAAAGAGAGAGAAAGAGATGCGGAAGCTCATGGGATTTCCCGTGTAGATGAGGAGCGGAGAGTACAAGAAAGACAAAGAAATAGGGAAACACGTCAAATGAATAGGAAACAAAGAAGATCTAACCTAGGGCCGAACTATTTAGATTATTTGCAAGCGAAGCTGCAACGGGCTGCTAGCCTTCATTTATTTATATTTAAAAAATGGTATTTTTTATCCTAACGTGTTTTTTATGTGGATAAAAATAGTATCAGAGAGGAAAGAGTTAGGCAGTCTTTCCTCTGAAGCAAACCCGCTGGTTTTTCCAATGGAAATTCCTGGTCTTTTCTTTGGTCCGTACTTTGTGGATTGGATTGAGATCGAACCGAAACCGAACCACTTTTGCAAAAAATTACGGTTCGGTTATCGGTTCATTGAAAAATTAATCAGTGGTTTCGGTTCGGTTCGCGGTTCAGCAAAATGGCTGCGGTTCGGTTCAGTGGTTTGGTTCGGTTCGGTTTGCAGCTCTGAATTATATATATACACACACACACAGAGCCGATGGTGAGGCGGCGAGGCAACCGCCTCAGACTCCTCTCTAAGGGGGGCGCCAAAATTTGACAAAAATGAAAACTTATCAAAATAAATTCATAAGGCCAGCGAGGCCAGGGGGTGCCATATTATATCTCGCCTCAGGCGGCAAAATGTCTGGGCACGGCCCTGTATATACACACACAAACACTAGCTGAAACGCCGGGCTTCACTCGGGAAAGAGTTTTCTTTTATGTAGCAAACGATATTTACTGCATTCTGGACCGTATTCATGAACACATTTGATGCCACATAAATAAAAATCCCTCAACTGGGGATATTTTAGATAAGTATGCGTGGCATGGATTTTTCTTGCATTAATCTTTACGTGGCTATCTCCTTTTGAAGAGGACAACAAATAAGAAATTTAGCTTTGTTGCCGCCTGGAAAATGTTCATCTAAACCGATAAATTTTGCGCTTAAAGGAAACTTCCGAGCGATTTAGTATGTAATACGATAAAACATGAACAGAATTAAAATATTCAGTCTTTCGTGCGTAAAATAAGCCACTTCCCGTGATCGTAAGTTAATATTTAGGTATATTTATATCCACATCAGTGAAGAGCTGCATGGCATTTTGGGGTTTCTCCACACCACTTCCCATGCATTCTTACGGAAATGGTATTTTGTTAACCCCATGGGGTATAAGAGACCCCACGGTCTGCAAACCTAGACCAAGTTCTTTCTTTGGTCCATAGGATGGCCCATGAATTCGACAGACATAAATAAATAAAATAACGTATAAAAAACATACATACACTCCAAAATATTTATAAGATATATATATAAATGCACTCTGACCATATATGGTCTCTTATTAATCATCCACAAAATATTTTAGAACACATAACATATTTATGAATATGTTCGTGCATTGAAATGCGTGCATTAGAACGAATGCTATTGTCATCTTACGCCACTCTGGGAAGAGTGATTTCGACGAAAGCAGCTTTACACCCGTTAATACCTTACAATCTCCCTATTATACCTCCATGGGAACATAATCTTACTCCGGCGTTAGTCATCGCTTGCAACCGATTACCTTCGATTTTCCCATGCAAGCGACACTCTCTGCACCCAAGCAAAAGACTCGCTACGACTGATAATCTAAATTTTTACACACTAACTTTGACTATTTATTCGTAAAATTCACGTACTGGCTAAAAATTCCAATGAATATGGGCGATTCTACACATTTCAACGTTAAAAAACCTATTGATTATTATTCCAGCATCGAAAAATATTTCCCTCCCAACTAAATTGCCGACCTATTTCCTCATCCTATTAATTATTAACCAACTCACTGCCCCTCTCCCCTACTGCTTATCCCAAAATATCCCCTATCCTAACCATTTTTAATTTCCCTCGTCCTATTCTCGCCCCCATCCATTCCTACCGATGAAAAAATCTCCTCCGCGATTACACATAAATAATAATTTAAATGTTTTTTATCTGAATCGACGTTATGGTCGGACCAACTTGTATTCAAAACTTTGTACATGCATTTTTTTTAGCTCTGTGAGCTGAATTTGAATAAAGCTTAGGGAAGATAAATAGGGTGGCTCTGAAGTGGAGGGGGGGGGGGAGGGAGGAGGGTGTGGATGGGGAGTAAAGTGTATACATGCAGACACCCACCAACACATACACGAGTTCGCGAACTAGGATAAATACGAGCCAAATGACGGATTAAACACAGAAATGTTTTGAATGTACAATGAGAACCTTCGCGAGAACACACACACACACGCAAACAATGGACGGAACGAATTAAACCAGGATGCGAACATTTTTCACCACTATACGTTACAAAGCGGAATGGGCTTTTAGGTAGCGTCAGGGGACGCGAGGGATGGGGATCGAGGCGGATGGAGAAGGGAGGGAAGAGTTGAAGTATTGTTTTTCGACGCTATGGAAAAACAAACAAAAGTATTAAAGCCCTAAATTTTTGGGAGAAAAAAACTCCCGTTCTGTTTTGTTTTATCTCTCGGTCTTTTCATTTGTCCTCGGAAAACCTGTTTAATTAATTCCACCGACTCCAAAAATGATTTATATATTGGAAGAATTTTTCAGATTTTTTTCGGGGCATAAACACACGCAAAAAAAATATCGCTCACTTGTTTTCGCGCGACGAATTATTATCGAGAAGACGAGACGGAGAATTGCAGATGATGAGATTCGTGATTAAGTCGAAGACACGACGCCGTCCTCCTTTTTTTTTCCATGGAGTTCGAGGTTTCGATGCATACGAATGACATCTGCTTTTCTTCCGTAAATGTTTCGTGGGCCTAAAGCTACGTGTAAGTACGTTACGAGTCCGAACTCGCGAAACGAAATTCTGAGTCGGGTGTTATGGAAACGCATGAAGAAAGGGAATGGAGACAAATCGAGACAAAATTCCATCCGAGTCCTGATTTATCCTCTGCTGAGTACTGTGTGACACTAGAGTGCAGTCTTCTCTCAAGCCATGTAACGCGTTTCTGCCCTCGCCGTGGGCTTATTTATACCTTCTTCACGGGCCACACCCAGTCGAAAATACAGCTGAAGAATAATTCACGGAAGCTCGAGGGTTAATTTGGGGAGTCATTATTACTCGATCTGTTTTAAATTTGTCTGTTACAAGAATAGAGGTGTAAAGACAAAGTACATATATAGTTTTCGGAATAGGTTCACTGTTGTGATCCCTAAGCCATCGAAAATTGTGGATGCTTTTATTAGCTTCCAAAATCCTTCTCACATTGAATACAGGTATTTGTTTATTGTCGTATTAATTAATGAACTAGTGAAAAAAGTACTCGTAGCTCATGAATTTATGTATTTATCATCGTTGCAACCTTTAATATTGTGAGAGAAATCGGTATATTTACAGAGCATTATTGCTTTCAGTTACGCATTCTGTTGGGATAAAAGAGAAGCTTTGGTTTATCGTGTTCTGTGACGCTCCTCTAAGAGTTGATGCAGAACGATTTTTTCCAGAGGTATGTTACAAACGTTCGTTTTACGAGAGCTTCTTTATTTGCGAATTTGGTGCTCTTTAACGGTAATTAGCGCACGAATTATTTACCGTTAATAGGATTGTTGATTGAAAGTAACGGCCAATGTATATTTCCATTAAAATGTTTTGTTTGACCGTTTCGCTGCGATACCTCCTCGACACGTGTGTCCACAACTTGACAAAGTGACACGTGGCTTAAATACGCGTTCTCTTATCAATAAAAATAACAATTGTCGAAGGTTCGTAATGAGTAGCGGCAGTGAAATTGCTATTTTTCCGAATTATATTTGTGATTCTAAGTTTATTATGCCAGTGATTGAATTATTTTCCGACTTGTTGGATATGCGAACTAAGCGAATATCGCATTTTTTTTTACAAGAGTTAAGTTGTCATTACGACACAGGCTAAAATTCGGGATCGTCTTCGTTGTTAATAGAATGTAAATCCTATAAACCCACTATATTGCTCCAGATTTGACTAATCCTCAGGATTCTTATCCTCTAAAGCAGTAGTGCTAGAACTACGGCCCACGGGCTTCATCCGGTTCGCAACTATTTTAAAAAGCGAAGTATAACGAAAAATGAAAATAAAAAATTATGAAAACTAGGCTTAGGTTCACTATTGTGCTCCCCAGTCTCGATGGGTTGTTGACATACATGTGGCGCCGACCTATCGGGCAGAATGAGAACTACGGCCTGTGGCGCAATTTACCTACACAATCACTTACTTGAATTTAATAACTTTCACGCAAAACTGATCAGGCCTGTCGCGACATTTACCAACCCGATCACCGGACAACGGGGAGGGTTAGTTTCGTTCCAGCGAGGCGAAGAGCGCGGTAGCCCCCGGAGACAACTCATTTAAAACCAAAGCGAGCCGAAGGCACGCCAATATCCTCGATTACCAGGCAAAATAATACAAATTGAAATTAGACAAATGTATTACTGATCAATGTCGAGCATTGTTTAATATACATAACTATTTATTCAAAAGAATTCTTTTTATTTACCTTTTTTAGAGATTCCGAAATTTCCGTCTAATAAACAAAACAAAAGAATAGTAAAAAGGTTTAGGCGTTCGGTAAACTTGGGGATCACCATAGTGAACCTGTTCCTTTTCGATAATTTTTATGGAAACTTGTAGTGAGAATTAACTCAATTCGTTCTATTTTATGGCAAATAGAATTAACAAGTTACCAAAACACTGTCTTTCCTAATCCATGTCAGGAAATTTAGGGGTAAATATGTAAGTAAAAGTATATATCAAAACATTCAACCTATAACAACAATTTGCGTCTATATTATTTGCAAAAGCAGTCCGTACTTTCATTAACATACTAGTAATTAAACAAGTTAGGAAAGTGTACAGCGTATAACAAATGGGCGCGTTTAGTGAAATGGAGTGTTAGAAAGAAATTATGTACCTGTACGTAAGGGAAATAGCGTTTTAAAGTTCTTTTCCCCGTCATAAATAATCCATTTTCTTCCTATTTAAAAATATTGCATGCGCACGTAAGGAAATTTAAAAGTCTGTTTGTGAGATTGTTTATGTTAGCAACAATGATGAAGTAACCACGAAAGAAAATTTTTAAGTTAGTTCAACTCGATTTAAGACTCATGTTCGATTTTCTTGATAACGGCTACTCCTAAGATAAAAATGTATAGGAAAATAAATACTCTTAATTTATTAGTTCTACAACTTTTATTTGAAAAATATTTTGATATGAGCAATACTTTACGAGATATGACGAAAATTTCATTTTTTGTCACCGGTAAAGTGATACCCCTGACCCATGCAGACGGACGGACGGACAGACCGACGCGTCGCGACGCTAATAGGCGCTCACGCTGGAGGCGAAACGCGCCTAAAGAGCTTTCACGCCATGTAACACTTTCCACTGTTTATCAATGAATTCTGCCCATTGTTACACAAATTCGACATCCCCTGAAAAATCCGGGTGCGTGGTTCCAATTACCTTCAGAATTGTCGATACATCCGCCGTTGAAAAGGTCAAGGGTACATTACCGCCTTCTTAGTGGCTGCGGCGCGTCGGTATAACAGTTTAAATACCTTGATTTAATTCCCCGAGAGCAACGACGGGATGGAACCGCATAACGTCCCTGGAAAACCCCCCTCACTAACCTCCTCTCCCTTTGAGCTATTAAAGAGAAATCGGACGTCTTAAAACAGCCACACTCAAACAATGATTAACAGTCGGGATAAAGACAATTAGGACCGCTGAAGAGTTCACTGGAAGTCGGGATGGGAACAGTTTGAGTGAGGTGTGCGAGGTGCGGGGATTATGTGCCGTAAAAGCTGGAGGGTGTAAGGAGAGAGGGAAGGGAAGAGAGGGGTACGGGTGGGGGATGGAGGAGGGAGGGAGGGAAGGGAGTAGGGGGGGGGGGAAGAGAACGAGGGGAGTTAAAGCAGTTAAAACCCTAGTTAAATGAGTGCACTAATGATTTGTTACACTTTTTAAGAGGTCGCTCCATTAAATGGTGCGCGCAAGTGAGTGGGTAGATTCGTTTAAGGCCCTAAGCGTCAACCGTTTTACGCGAAAGCAATTAAAACCCGCTTTTTTTTCCTTGGTGGAGAAAGGGGATCCAAAAACTTCGGTCCCTCCTCCTTTTCACCCCCTCCCCCTTCGTATCTTCCCTTCGAAAACCCTATTCCCCAGACCGATCCCTTCCATAAAACGCAACAAACCGTTCTCCTCTCTTTTTTTTTCTTTATTTTTTTTTTTTTCGCTAACATCAAAAATTTTGTTCTTCCTACGCAATCTCAGTCACGTAATCCGATTACTAGGAAGAATAGGAGAGGAATAACAACAGCTCCCGCACTCATCCCATCCCAACAACCCTCTGAGAACTAACTATCCCCACGCTTTAATTTTCGGGAGAATAAGCACGTAAGGGTTTTATTCAGAGGGAGCGGGAGGATAAAGAGGGTGGGTAAGAAAAATATTCGGGTTGACTTTTTCTTTTTTTTTTTTTGGGGTCGGAAAGCGAGCGAGTGTGTGGGGCTGGGCATAGGAATGTCAAATTGGACTTAACTCCTAATGCCGCTCTGTTAATTAGGATCTGTTGAGCGCCTCGTGCAGTTCGCTGGGTTTTTTTAAAAGAAAATAATTCACGAAAAGTTAATTAAACCACCGCGTGCTTATTCTCGTAATGAGATTAATGAACAAGTTGACTATAATCGACGAAACAACGCTCCTATATCGTAGTCATTATCGTTCCAAGCATAGAATATTACATTCGCCCGGATGAGGGCTCTTTTTTTTTTTAGAAAATCCGATTAAATTTGATGGCCTGAATTCGCTAGTAGTTGCGACGCCTGTGACTGCATTCCCGAAAAAAATTAGGAAATCATAAAAATGTTGATGTTCAACCGATGGGAGCGCTTGAAAGCGTAAATCCTCCTGATGGCAAGTGTGAAAAAAACAGTCAATAAATAAAGGAATGAGTTTTAATTATGAACTCAAAACACTTGCCTGGTTGTTTTCGAATTTAATAGAGCGGAAACACGCTGAACCAGGATTATTTTCACTTGTCGATTTCTTTCGTCTTATTGTTTTATTTTGTAACGTACTTTACAATTTTTTACCTTAAAATTAAAAAATCATGAAAATATTTATTATTTAAACTAATAATCATCATCTCCAACACTTTTAAATATTTATTTGGATAAATTTAAAACTTTATTAATGAAATGATATAATATGTTTTGATAAAAGTCGTTAAAAGCAAAGACTATCGCTATTTTCCAATCATTTATGAAAATAATCGCTTTTTCAGATTTAAATTTCTTTTTGTTATCACATTAAAGATACTCAAACAAATTTGATAAACTAAAAATGAAGCAACCGAAACGTGAAAAGGCAAACACGTTTTATAAAAATTGATGGTACAATCACGGCTGAACGGCGTACTTGTGTGGCTAGGGTAGAAATAATAATGAAGCTTCAAACTAAAATTTGTGAATTTCATGATGAATTTTTAAAAAAACTTTCTTGATTTCTGAATACATTAAATTTTCTGATCATGGCATTGCGAGTACTGTTCATATTCTTTGTTAACATCGCTAGAAGCATATGAGATCTTTTAAAGGCGAAAAAATGCCAACTGCCTTCAAGAAATTCTCACGGAAATTATTTTTTGTTACGTAGAAGAAAGCGTTATTAATATTTCGAATCTTAAAATCGTTAATCGCTTTACCTATTATATAAAAGGTGCTAAAATGGCCAAAAGTTTATGGGACGGAAGCAAACAAATAAAGAGTAACACGAATTTAGACAGTTTGCGAGGTCACATAATGAATAATAAAAGATCCGGCACCCGAAATGACAGTTCCGTTACAACGTGTATGCATGAGAATTGCAAATGTGCCGGCACGACCACTTCTAAATCGTCTCTCAAATTCTAGAACAATTATAAATATGAAAATTCAATATGCTCCTCCATGCAAAAGAATAAATTTGTACCAAAGTAAATTCCGGTTCCGTTGGAAAAACATATATGTAGGTTTGGAGGGCCGCGGACAGGGTCAAAAATTTCATATTTAGATTCCTCGAGTGATTGTAATCATTTCACATTCTCCATGATGAGATACCTCGAATTACCATTTTTCCTCTTTCCTAGGACATTCAAAATAAATTACTTACGCTATGATAAAAAATCGGTACAACAAACATTGTACAAACTTTCTCATATACTAATGCTTCGTTTAGTTATCTTTAGAAAATGAAAATCGTATGAGCCTGTTTTTAGAAAATCCAATTTTTGTTAAAGTTGCCCAAGAATAAACTAGCCTTATATTCATTCATTGAGAAATATGAATTATATAGTATTACTGAAGACGTAAACTCAAGTAACTGTACGAAATTTGTTCAAAATCGTTATAGCCGTTTGTGAGAAAATCGGATTATTGTTAAAGTTGCCTAGAATAAACTAGCCTTATATTCATTTTTTTGAGAAATACGAACAATTTGGTATTATTGAAGACGTAAACTCAAGTAACTGTACGAAATTTGATCAAAATTGTTAGAGCCGTTTGTGAGAAAATCGGAGTCGTTAAAAATGCGTAGAATAAACTTCTCTTAATTATTGAGCAATGGCAACCATTTCTATGTATACTCTGCTCAGTACGATAAAATGCCTAACTACGAGATTTCATTCATTTTCGCTCTGCCGTCTAGGCTTCAGAGCCAGTAACAGACAGACGGCATTGCGAAAACCACTTTTTCGGATTCAGCGACACCCAAAACGTATATTTCCGTAAAAATCTGGATGTCGAATTTTTTCGCGAAAACAATACTTTCTCGATACTTCGTATGAGAAAGTAAACATGCGACGTCAGTAGTTTAAAATTACCCGTCCATCGACAAGACAAGTTTCTGATTTTTCAGATTAACTCCAAGTGCACACAGATTCTGCACACACATTCTTTTCCAGTTGCGAAAATTTATCCCGAAATAAATTAATGGAAAATGTTGCTTTACACATCAAGTTTGCATTTTTACGGAGATTAGGGGTGCAATAGCAATGTGACACTCGGAAAAAGGTATATTCACAAATAAATTACCATGACTACATAGTGGCAGAAATTGAGTCATTCCAAATTTTAAATCTCCTCGAAACATCGGCTCATCATTACTATTTTAGTATGTAATATTTTAGTTCGGAATGTTTAAAGCTACTGAACTACGAAATTAGTGTTATTTTAAATTTTTAAGATCTATATTTCCTTAAAACGAAAATATTTCAATTCAAATCTTTCTGTGACACATTTAAAGCAATATTCGGCGTTATTCATGTCACTAGAGAAGCTGTATAGCGAAAAATAACATGAAACCTGTGTCGGCAACAATAAATAAAGAAATGTTATTCGTTCATGTGAAATTCAATTTCAACCTTTTGATGAAATAAAACTAAACGTGAATGATGACAGGCACGCCTGAAGTGTCACCTTCAGTCAAATATTTTTGGCACGCCAAGCATGCGTTCTACATATCTTTTATATCTTTAAAGTCGAAAATAATAATATCTTACGGGAATCTGCCACTCTGCATAGGTAAATGATAAAAACTATTCTTCTTAATGGCATTAATATGAGTATATGTTAAGTAAGTGGACAACAATAAGAATTAATTTGTGATGAAGATGAAATATCCTATATATTATGCACGTAGTGAAGCTGCGTCCGTCAGTGCGTATGAAGCCTCGCGTAATTATATCGGCGTATTTCTCGAGAACCGTTCGTCGTAAAGATATGCGGTAAACGGCGTTTTGTTTCTACTGGCTATGAAGTCCCTAGAAAAATATTTTCTTTTGCTGAAGTGTCCCGGGTTCGAATCTAGGAGGCAATTATATTTTCCCATAAGTTTACACGGGATTTTCGATTTTTCAGAGTGCAAGGTTTTATTCCTTCGTTTATTAAAATACGTAAATATAGACCGATTCTCTTCTTTTTTACATTATTCGACGGGTAAAGCTTTATACTATCTTATTCTTGCAATGTTTACACGTTACGCGGCCGAATAATTCAGAAATACGCTTTCTTTTTCGAAATTTTGCGGATTTCTCGTATTCATTCCGGGCGTTGCAAAGGAGACTCTCATTGTTGCCTCCGTTTCATTTAAGGCCAATTAAACCATCAAATAGACGAAAGAAAAGCGTTATTGTTATTTTATCTTCACTGATAATCTAAATAAACGCTTGCATTGACGTCGCCTTTATAGTAGGTCCTGTAAGAAGTTAAAAGCAGTCGTTGATAGACACTTGAAGGAAAGCGACTGTTTGTGAGTTCGTCTATAAGGGTGCAATGATAATCATTGGAACTAAGGCTAGATACAATTAAAATTTTTTCCCCTTTGAATATACCGCGATATTAAACTAGCATTGAGTAACTCTGTGAGATTGATCACGTAATTGCTCTTAATATATTGCTGTAAAATCGCAGAAAATTAAAAAATACCAGTGAAAAGGAGAGCTATTAACCCAGCTACAGCTTCCAGAGAAAGGAAGAGGAGCCAGAGATCAAAGGAAGAGTATTGTAGGAAAGAGAGAGAAAGAGATGGGGAAGCTCATAGGATTTCCCGTGTAGATGAGGAGCGGAGCGTACAAGAAAGACAAAGAAATAGGGAAACACGTCAAATGAATAGGGAACAAAGAAGATCGAACCCAGAGCCGAACTATTTAGACTATTTGCAAGCGTAGCTGCAACGGGCTGCTAGTAAGAATTATCAGAAGCAGGCAAATTTTTTAATAATACAGTAGAACCTCATAAAACCGGCAACCTCGGGACCTAGCATTTGCCGGGTTTTTGAAAATGCCGGGTTTTTGAAAATTTATAAAAAATCCTTAAGTAATGTACATTTTTGGTAAGTGGTAATTCAAATGATGAATAGCAATTAAAAGGGAACCCATTATCAATAAAGACTATTGCCTATACATGTACTAAACCGAGGAATTATAAAAGAACCATTAAAAAATAAATAACAAACGTAAAATAAAGCATATATCTAATACGCATTTGCAACATTATTTTTATCACATTATTCTTAAATTTTTTTTAACAGATCGTACAAACTAGCTTGCTTCATGCATTTTGAATTTTCCTTCATAAGTTTATCATGTATTCCATACAAACACGTAATCTCTGTAAAATCAATGCAGGAGCGTTGTTCTATAACAGATATTGTATCTGTGACCAACTGTATACATCGTCACTTTCATTTTCTTCATCCTTTTCATGCTCAGGTTTCAAAACCATGTCCACTATTTTGACTATTTCACACATTTAATATCAGTTAGCTGAAGTACGACAGGTGCATCATTGTCGATATCAACCCAGTTTTCAATGTCATCTTTTACCACTCTTTTTGCTATTGTGAAAAATTTTCGCTTGTTGTATCAGCATTAGACCTGAAATAGGTACACCTTCACTTCTTCGCTGACGAAACCACTCAAACAATACCTTATCAACAATATTCACCCGGGACGTGTAGTGTTTTACGGCTACACATAGATTTAGGTGTATCACTCTGCATAAAATTTCAATATTTCCGTTTTTTACTTTCTCATATGAAGTATCGAGAAAGTATTGTTTTCGCGAAAAAATTCGACATCGAGATTTTTACGGAAATATACGTTTTGGGTGTGGCTGAATCCGAAAACGTGGTTTTCGCAATGCTGTCTGTCTGTCTGCCTGTTACTGGCTCTGAAGCCTAGACGGCAGAGAGAAAATAAATGAAATCTCGTACTTAGGCATTTTATCGTACTGAGCAGAGTATTGCCATTGCCATTGCTCAATAATTAAGAGTAGTTTATTCTACGCATTTTTAACGGCAATCCGATTTTCTCGAAAACGGCTCTAACGATTTTGATCAAATTTCGTACAGTCACTTGAGTTTACGTCTTCAATAATACCGTATAGTTCAGATTTCTCAAAAAATGAATATAAGGCTAGAGTATTCTAGGCAATTTTAACAATAATTCAATTTTCTCAAAAACGGCTACAACGATATCGTTCAAATTTCGTGCAGTTACTTGAGTATACATCTACAATAATACTACATATTTTATTTTTCTCAATGAATGAATATAAGGCTAGTTTATTCTTGGGCAACTTTAACAAAAATTGGATTTCTAAAAACAGGCTCATACGATTTTCATTTTCTAAAGATAACTAAACGACGCATTAGTATATGAGAAAGTTTGTACAATGTATGTTGTACCGATTTTTTCTTATTTACGTCATACGCAGTGGAACCACCAAAGCTATATTCTTCGCAAAGTCTCTTCACTGATGTATATTTTTCAAGTTTTCTTAGTAATTCCACTTCTTTTCAATAGTGAGATTTTTCTGTTTACGTTTCGTAACACCACTTATGGGTTGTCTTCTTTTTTTTGAAGTCATATCAAAATAAAATTTAACAAAAGTACTAATTACATTAACGAAAAACAATTGCTGTCGCCACGAATCTAAACATGTGGTTCTAATGAGATAAACGAAACAATGAAAATAGATAAGCATACATCATTTAAAGTAATTTCTAGAGTATTAAGATTTTTTATATATAACTTTCAAAAAAGTGCCGAGTTTTTGAGAATGTCGGGTTTATGAGGTTCTACTGTACTTTTATGTCCAGGAAACATTATTTTCTACCTTTGAGTGCAGTTTTAAGTAAAAGTCTGTATATAATAAAAATGCTTTTTACTTCATTTTATTTCCGAAGTGAGAACCATTATAACTTAAAATTAAAAGAGTTGCGCATATTCTTTCACGAAAGAGAATGAATATATATATATTCAACAAAATAATTTACGAATATTGTTTATTTTGGTTGCTATGAAAATAATTTCCCTCGCCTTCCCTCTCTCCCCTTCTATCTCCTATTAAAGGCATTCAAAACACGTTAAAATGGCAAGATTTTCTCAAACTGTGAACTAAACGTTTAAATTGAGCGATTTCGATGTGACAGCGTGAAAAGGCAAGAAAATTTTAAAGTTCTCTTCAAAATGGTTCATATTCTAAGATTGTAGGTCAATTCTTTTTAATTTTAATATAAAAAAGATTGAAAGACTGCACGTCGAAAAGTCGATTTTTACGTGTTACCTTATGAAAAATGGAAATGTCTTCCTTGGAGTCGAACCCAGAACTTTTCTAGAGATTTTTTTCGTCATCACCTTAAAATATGTGAGTTGAGTATTCCTGACAAATTTAGAGTTCCTATGTACCTATATATTCTTTCTACGGTTATTCCCGTTTTTATAGCGAGCCAGTGTTGATGTGTAACAAATAAATAAATATGAAGGTAAGTTAAGTAAAAGTGTGTAATAAAAAGGAAAAAGCATTTCCAAACAAATTATATCAATGGACATAAACTAATAAGTGGTGGACACTGGCCAGCTTCACTCGATGTACAAACATAAGATTTAGGCTTTTTTTAATTTTCGTTAAATCACTATTACCACCCTTAATAATCCGTTTTCAATCTTTTGGATTTGGATCGAAGGCAACCCTCTCAGCAGGAGGTATGATTTCAGGTCAAAGAAGACTGCCTCAATTTTATTTCAGAATAATCGATCATCCCCGTGATTTTTGACGGGCACTTATACTAGCATTAATTGTAATATCTTTATGGTTCACGACAAATAAATTCCGAATATTTTTTGAAATTTTGATATTATTAAGAACTTTTGAATCTTCAACCTAAATCTTTGAAAGTGAAAGATGCCGGGAATCCGTCCATTAATTTATGAAGTTCAATTCAATTTAATGTATGCATAACCTACATGCGCAAAACTATTCAAGAAGGCGACTCCACCCCCACGACGAGCTGCCGTGATGCTAAATAATGGTCACCACGGGGATCAGAACAGAAGGCGAAGATGTAAATGACCAAAGTTACTAATAATACTCAGCAACGCAACCACATGGAAATGCACAGTCTCTCCTGCCCTATTGTCCTCTTCCGTGTTTAAGGACGCGGACCGCATTTACCTTGATAATTCCGTTGAGGAGTTGAGTATTATTGCTTGACAAACGAGATGGGAGGAAGTTTCGACAAGATATTTTCATAACTTGGAGGTAACCTATGGAAGAGACGCTAAACGCATCGTCCCAGCCTCCGTGCAGACGACCGCATCCTTAAAAGCCGCGGACGACCTCCATCGTTCCCGTACACGTCTCCCTCAGCCTCAACTCACTTCCCTCCCGCCACCACCTGCCCATTTTAATCATCTCCGCCTCCTCACGCTCGTCGCTTCGTATCTGTTTGTCTCCGGTTACACCCGGGAATTTCTTCTCCTCTTTATGCAGCGCGTCAATCGAGAAGACGAAGGTCTGAACTAATGAAAGCATCTGATTGGGTAACGCAACCCAGTTTCTGTCTCATAACAAACCTGGAACCGTTTCCAAACATTTGTGTCGGTTTCCAAGTTAGAAAAAACAGCCTTTTCCTAATTACGAAGAGTCTTTCCTTAAAACTAACGCAACATAACGAGTCGTAAGGTATTTTAACGCTAAACTTTGGTAATAAACTTTTATGTATTAAATAAAATTTATAGAAACGCAATATTTGAGTACCCTTACTGGATTTTTAATATTTTTTTCACTTTACTACGGTATTACAAAAGCTATTTTTAATTTTATTCTTAGTGATGTTTTAAATAACATATGAATATTTTCTTGATACTAAACCTCAACGCATATTTTGTCCGTCAATTAGTTGCGCTGCCATATCTGTAGATTTTTGTACCATTGTACGCACACGCATACGCACATAAATACATAGAGTTAAAAGTTATTGAAACTATGTAAATATCAAGCGGAGTACATATATATCAAATTATGTTTAAGGGCTTGACAAATTTCTAAATTTGCGTTTTTATTTCAAAATATTAGTTTCAAATGACCGAATATTTTGTTTGCATGTGACGACTGCTGTTTCTTAGATAAAGCTACAGTTACTTACGTTCCACAGAACTCGTATCCACATTATTTCCTCCCACACTATTGATTCACTCCTAGTTTATTTTTATCAGTCATATTTTTTTAAAGTTGTCCTTTGAACCGCCTGAACAAGAATAAACAATGCAACCAGAAATCGCTACCAGTGTGACATGCTACTTGGGAAAGTGTTTCCGGCCAAAATGTTTCCACATCTGCAGAGAGAAATGAACAACCAAGCAACCGCATACACTACGCGAAACGAGCAATAACTTTGCTCTCTGTTGGGGCTAAAATCAGTCCCATCCAACCGGAACCTCTGAACTCAAACCCATTCATTCTCATTCCCGCAACTTCTCCTTTCCGTGCGACACAAAATCCTTCAAACCACCCCACGTGACCGTTTCCCTGGGTCCAATTGGGATCTCCAGGCAACCGCCATTCCCACTCCGTTCGAAAAGCCTGAGGGCGCCTTTTTTGGTGGGGGGGGGAAGTAAGCGACGGGTGAAACACGGGGGGGGGGGGGGTTTAAAAAGTGGAGGTGCGGAGGGGAGAGAGAACGTAGAAGTGTTTAGCCTCAGGGTAAGACCGCGTTAAGATGCAATTAAGGGTACGAACGATAACAGTAACTACATCGTAACGCAATTAGGAAATTCCATCCCCGTGGGAGAGAGAGGAGGGAAAGGATTTGGTTTTGTTCATTCGCTTGCTCCTTTTCTTCCGGTCTCCATATTCTCTCTCTCTCTTTTCATCTCTCCCTTTCTCCTTTCTCTCTCTCTCTCTTCCTCCGACATTCTCTCCCAACGGCACCCACTTCCACGCCACGAGCTCTTTTACTCCTTGTCAAAAACTTCTCCTAGCTTCGAAAACCCCTTTTATGCAATTCCTCCCCTGCCCTGACACTCCAAGGAACGAGCCTCAACTTTCCTCCTTCACGCACCCCGTTTCACCCGAGAGAAAGGCACCCACCACCCTCAGCACCGGCTAAACTGGTTCGTCGTTTTTTTTAAATCACCTTCGAAACAAATCCTCTCTTCCCCATCCTTTCATTTTACCTAATTCCTGAACACAATGAAGCGTTTTTGTTTCTTCTCGAATGGGATTACGCATGCATGAATGTGAGTTTTAATAGTGTCTACTTTCCAACTACGAAGTTCGCAGAAGCGTACCCTTTTGGGTACGCAATGCTCTCTTTCGTGTCGCGCAGATCATTATCTCTCTGAATAACAGAGATCTTAAAGAGCTCATTTTCCTTATCTTAATGCGATAACTTAGAAGCACACCAAATGATACCACATTCTCAGATAGAGAAACGATTGATACGGTAATGTTTTTTTTTTAGTGTCGCATGCCAGAAAAAGTCATAATTTAAGAGCACTTCCGAACTTTTAAAAAAAAAGGCATGGTGTTACAGTAAGATGACGTTCAATTGATTAATAAATTTTCCATTGATAACTTATGGAAAACAGGTATCTAGACGTTATTACTTGACAAGAAATTTTGAGGTGAACGCCAGCCCTAATTTCAGCCGATAATTAATTTTCCTTATTAGTGTCAGCGAAAAAGCCGAATTTTTATTTTCAAGTTTCTTAAATCAAACTCATGACTATTACAAATTTAGACGCATGTAAATAAAATTCACGAAATAAATTACAGCGAAAATCAAATAATAAAATGTCTCTGGTGCTATAGCATGGAATCTTTTAAACCTAATATTTGATATGCATGAAAAACTTTAATCACAAAATGCCTTGTATCAAACGAACGAGCACCATACTACTAAAAATCAAGAAAGGGAGTGCTTCTCTATACAATGACAGTAACTCTATTATTTGAAGCCGCAAGACGATGCGACCTAAGGAAGAAGTTCGCAAGACTCATGAAAGATGGCGACACCGAAGACCTCGCAGAAACTAGAATAGTAGGTTAAAGGTTTTCATGGCTGTAAACAATTAGACATAACACAGTTATAATTAAGTGTTCTCCGATCCAAAAATGTCTAAGTTTGCTGAAAATGTGGCTATTAAGCAGGTGATGTAAATTATGTTAAAAGTTTGGAGAGTATGAAAACTTACTTTCAAATTTCTAAAATATACTGATTCCAAGGAGTGGTTTTATTTTTTTAAATTCTGCTAATTAGATAAAAATGTTCTCTGAATAAAAATTATCGGCTATTTGCAGTGGCGGATTTTGTCCTTCTGGGGCCACTTGCGCTACACAACTCATGCCCTGCAACATAAATATATAGTGAAACCTTTCCTAAAGAATTCTCTCAACAATCGTTTATCTATGGAATCATAGAGAGACTTAACTGATTTTTAAGTAGAGATATTTAATATTTCTGAGATAATGAATACGAAAATTTTTCGGAGCCTCTTTCTTTATGGAGACCCTGCAAAGCGCTAAGTGCGAACCCCCTTAAATCCGCCACTGGGCTTGGCAAGAAATTTTGAGTGAAAAACCAGCCCTAATTTCAGCCAATAATTAATTTTCCTTACTAGTTCCAGCAAAAGAGCCGAATTTTTATTTTCAAGTTTAAAAAAAAAATATTAGACTTGTGTGACAAATCGAGGAGGAGCACCGAGAATGGTTTTACGACGAAACTCTTCATACAACATCAATTCATATCATCTCCCTACAAAAATCTCGGATCGTCCATATTGCCAGAGCAGGAGTTTCTAAAAAAATGAAAACTGGGCGAAAGAGAAATTTTTGATGGTCTTCCTCGGGAGAAAAGAACGCCCAACAGTGCTACGAAAGGGTTTTTTCATTCATGGCGAAGGAAACTCGGGAACAGAACGATCCGAATGCGGCGTAGATGGGGGATAGTGGTCTGAGACGCCGAACACACTCTCGGGTATTGTTGGGGTCCATAGTCTCCTCCGCATAATTTCATATAGCGACGGCGGGGAGGAGGGTGGGGGGGAGAGGGGGGAGGCGGGGGGGGGGGGGGGGGGGTTGAGCGTCCTTGACCCAAATGCTGCGTAATATTGCGGTATCCAGAGAATTCTTTGAGCAAATCTCTTTACTACCTCGATGCTTACTATGAAAAAATTCGTGTGACTGCGGCTCTTTTTTTAATTCCTTTTTTATTTTGGAGGATTAAAAGTAAATATCGGAAAAATTAATTAATCGTAGTCTTCGTGAGTTTTTTTTAGAATAAATACGGTAGCCAAACGCCCTGGCGGCCTGCAGGGTATTGATGTAAATGTAAATGTGTAAATGTATTTTTAAGTTTCGAAATTTCCTTATGGATGTTTAATAATAAGCATCCAACCGTCTTTAAGCCAAATAAGTAAAAGATAAATTAAGTGTTAAATGTTGTTCTACGAAGGTAGGGTTCATTAAAATTTGAAAGAGAATAAAATAGTTTACGTAGACTGTCTCAAGCGACTTTACGTTGAATCCTAAGGATTTAGATATTCGTCAATGGCAGTGGGGCGAATAGCTTGAAAATTAACCCATTAAAGCCCGTAATTCCGTGGGAGAGATTTTTTCATGAAACTTTGTTTTCCTGACCTATACTACACCTGAATCATTATATTTTTCGACGGAATGTTTACGATGACATTTTCGATGAGTTTTAGGGTGGCAACTTTAGTTGCCACTGGGAAGATACGATATCAAAATTGTATAAAATGCTCAAAATGTTAGATACACTTTTTAATGCTTTTATTTTTTAAACCATTATTGTAAAATGACAGTTTACTTGAAAAACATTACAAAATTTAATTCTCGTTAAATTTCATAAAAAATTGTAATCTTTTGAAGGTATATACCGTTTGGCTATAAACAACTAGTACGTAAAAATAATTCTTAAGCTCTATGGAATGTCTTGGAACATTCATTTGGATGCAGAGGTACTCCTTACTTCTTCCAAGTCTTCTTATCGGGAAGTTTCCTTGCAGCATTGCAGTAATTTTTACGTAGAGTTCCTGTGCCACCCTTGCACTAAGTTCTTGCAGCAATCCAACGGAGGTGAAGAGGTTGTCAAAGTACAGCCTCAATCCTTTTTTCAGCTTCATGTGGTCAACGAGCCCAAGGACAACATCACCTCCTTGACCGAGGCCAGTGTCTGAGAGTCGAGTTGAAGCACCACAATAGGGTTCAACGTGATGGATGTAGCCTGAAGGTTCAGCAGCAACCCATAACTTAAACCTGAACCGAATAGGTTTTCCGCATATAAATTGTTTGGCTCCATGCCTTCTATAATATGGGATCATACTCTATCGATGCTGACCGTTGGACCAGGATTGACTTGCTTGAAACCAGAATTCAGCATGTCAAAAACAGGACGAACTTTATACATGCGATCAGTACCATCATTAGCTTGATTGTCAGCGAGATGAACGTAACTCATGAGTTCGTCAAAGTGATTACGACGAATTGCATCGGAGACAATAGGCACACATGCATATCAGGGTTCTGTTTCCAATAAATCTTGTAAGGAAGAGTGTGATATCCTGACAAGAGCATCACTCCAACAAATGTCAAAATTTTGGAGGCTGTAGCATTTAAGTCATGGACGAGTTTCTGTGCAGCGTAGCGGTTTGTTTCACCAGTGTGTTGAAACAAATCCTCTGTGAAGAAGCACCTAAAAGCCTCGGTGGGACTCTTCACTATTTCTTCTGCATTTGGTCGGTAATCGCACTCAGGCTCAGAGATTTTTAAAGTCAGTTCTGTAACATCAGGAGCCCATTTTAGTGAAGAGGGGCGTTTGCACTTTGAAGCTTGAGTTCGTTTGTATTATGTAATTATGTAAAAAATAATAACTCTTGCATAATTAACTTCAAAATTTAGTTAGGAAGTGTTATAAATCCTAACACTACCATCGTATCAATTTTGGATAGCTTCACATCGGAGGAAATATTGCTATACCAAGAATAATAGTATTTTCCACCAAAACTGTTTATCTAAATGCCCGTTGGCAACTTTAGTTGCCAGAAATATTGAAAAGGTAATAAAAAGAAATGTATTGAATATTAGAATTTTCTTTTTAACCAAACGTACTAAGGCGTATTTTAATTTTCATAATTCATTTCTATATCCAAGATAAATCATACAGTATGGTTTATAACTTACATTATGTAGAAGGATGTAACAATCAGTACTTAACAGGCTATGCAGGGTTGGTTTCTTCCGAACACCAGGTGCAATCAGTTCGAAATAAAAGATTTTAACCTGAGCCATAATACAAAGTAAGGTCTATTCTCTTTTCCTCTGCAGATTCAGAGTTATCGGTTACATTGTTATCATTTTGTAACACAAAGTGTGGCGTGGCAACTTTAGTTGCCAATGGGCTTTAATGGGTTAATTTAAAAGTAAATACTTCAGCGAACGTTACATTGCAGTAAACAGCTATACAATTTAAACTAAATAACAGTAGTAAAAAGAGTAACAGGAACGATTTTTTTTACGTTTAGCCACACTCTGAATCCAATTCATTTTAAAATTTCAATAATTCCAACTAGACTTGATCGTTTCTATTCATAATTCTATTATTTCCTGTTTTATCCCTTTGGCAGCAAACATTTCCACTTAAATTCTCTTTTAGCCACTTGAGAGAGGATGAATTAAACCATCTTCGCGACATTTTCGGAAGATGTTTCCAGCGTCGGAATACTTAAACGTGCACGCTCACGATAATCCGCGCGCGGATAATTGGCAGTCAGTTTGCCTTTACTTCGCTCTCAGAAATTATTTCATTCCGCCGCGATCTCCGCCGTCTTACATTGTCTTGGAAGAAATATCAAACGGCATCATACGTTTTAATACTCCCATCTAGGTAAACAACCAAATCCTCTTACCTTTATGCAAACTCGACTCTAAGAGAACCTCTTTCACAATTTCTCCCTCCCTTTCATTTGGGAGAGACCTTCCTCCTCTTCCTCTGTGTAAACCGGGATTTTCTCCTCGCGCTCTCTCTTTCCTGTTCTACTCCTTCCAACCATCTCCCTCCCTGCCTCCCAGCTCCTTCTTTTTCTCCCTCTCGCACTCTTCATTCAACCTCTCCAAGGAGAGAGAGGGGGAGGGGGGGAGAGGACGTCTCCCGGAGAGAGGCAACGCATTTAGCTCGAGTGACAAGTGGGACGAGCAAGAGGGAAGAAGAAAAACCTTATATACTGGAAACGGAGGCATGAATGGGGTAAAAAGGACCGGGAATGAATTACCCGAAGGATAGGGAGAGAGAGAGAGGGAAGGAGAGAGGTCGTGCGAATGGAAACGTTTGGATGAAGTTGGAAGAGGGATAGAGAGAAAAGAAAAAGAAGTGGATGACAGAGAGAGAGAGAAATAGCGAACTTTGCTTATGTAGGTCCTGGAAGAATAGAGTTAATTACGTCTACTCTAATACCTTATCCGCGATATCCCTCGACGCTCTCTATCCCTTTCACTGCCACCTAAATTCTCTCGTTATCATCATTTATCTTCGGCGTCTAGCTTCATTTTATGCCTTTTTTTATAAACACAGTGCTTATGACTTCGGTTCGCCCGTCTGTCTACGCACAAGAAAAGAATAAGCAGTCAAATTTACTAAGTATTGTCTGATATACAAGATCTTAGCAAGTTTTGTTCACATTCTGTTTGCCAGTATCTCGTCTGTATGGAGTATATATACTGAACACAAAGCCGGGACAAGATATTTTTGCGGCTTATGAAAGGTTTGAAAATTACAACCCCTATTTTTGCTCCCATTGCAAGTTTTGAAAATTACATCCCATTCTAATGAAAGTATGCAGTACAAAATTTTACCTCTCAATACAGTAGTTTATTAACAATGTCGAAGTAAAGTATCATATATTTTATAATATAAAATGTTAAACTTATAACCCCAAACTGTTAATCTAAGCATGCTGCGCACTAGGCAGGTCCCTCGTTCACCTAGCCCCTGTCCAGGCTCTGTGCTTAACTGATGAAGCTATAGCAACTGACTTTCCAGGGTCTCCAATAACAAAGCGCAACAACGCTTTGGTTATAGAATGAAGGTCAACGTAAACAATGAAGAAAATCAAATCCTTACTCGCTCGTTCTTTCCACCATCAACCATTTTTCCTGCTTTCACCATGCTTTACTGTCTATCTACGTTATTTTAGTTCATTCTGACCGGTTCAGTTTTAACATTTTTCAGATGTCTCCCGGAAATTGTATCAATTACATTGTCGGTCCGAAATAAAGACTGGAATGATTTATTTATCCCAAGAAGGTATCTATTAGCACCTATAAGATTCATTCCAAAGTCAGAATAGATGTGCGCACAGAGTCCACGTCGTGATACAAATCGATCTAAAGCTGCTAAAATTGATTCTGTGGAAAGATTTGAGACTACTTCTAAATGACACACCTTTGTTGAAAATCAAATAAATAAACACAAATAGGCTTTTGAGATTTTAGCATTCCGTTTTAAGGATTCTTTTGTATAAAAAGGCCGGCCAAAGTCCACCCCTCTCTGTGTAAATGGACGGCTCGGTTCCACTCTAGCTGTTGGCAGATCATCCAATAAAGGAATTTTGGGATTAGCCCGTAATTTGAAACAAACAATGCATTTGAATATACGGCTGCGGATGATTCGTCTAGCTGACAAAATCCAGTATTTACGAGCATGCAGATATTGGAGAGTAGCCTGTCCAGCATGATGGTATGCCTTGTGGTAATGATCAATTATAAGATTCGTTAATGTAAAATCTTTAGGAAGTAACAAGGGATACTTTTGTGGGTATGTTAAGCTAGAATTTTTAAGCCTGCTGCCCACCATGATACAAACTTTTAAATCTAAGAATAGTGTTAACCTGTGAATTATGGGGGAGCGGGACAAACCTTGCTTTAGGCGAACCATCTCTCTAGCAAAATAATAATATTGCATTGCACGAACACAAACAATTAAAGCAAACTGGAGTTCAGACAGACTTAACTGATCTGTGTTTGGCATGTCACATTTCGGATTGATGTATGATAGATACCTCAAACAGTAAGCAATGACTTTTGCAATCGAGGCAAAGAAGAAAAACGTTCAATGAAGGACAAGTCTATTTGAGATGTGGAACTCAACATTACAGATGGCGAGCAAGATTTGATTTCAGGCAATTGTTCAAGTCCAATCTGCACAGGGGACATATTATATTCCCATTGATCATATGGACTGGACACCCAGGGGGGAGCATTCCACCACATGTCATTTTCCAGTAACTGTAATGGTAGGATATCGCGGCTAGCTGGATCTGCGTGGTTAAATTTTGTTGAGATATGATTCCAGATTATTTTTACTGGAGATTCGTTTATTTGTAGTACTCTATGACTTACAAATGTCTTCAAATAATGTTGAGGTGTGCTCAACCAAGATAAAACTACGCTGGAATCACTCCAAGCGTAGACACAAGATACTGCAATGCACTTTGATAAAGATTTGAAGACAAATTCAATAACCCTTGTTAAAAGAACAGCATCTAAAAGTTCTAATCTAGGAATAGATAATGTTTTAATTGGAGCCACTCTTATTTTAGCCATAAGTAGATATGCTTGACCCCGCCCATACAATGCCCCAGTGTGTAAATATACGACTGCTGCGTATCCCCTTTCTGAGGCATCACAAAATCCTAACAGTTGAAGTTCTGCTTGCGTAACATTTGTATCCGCCAAAAATCTTGGAATTGATATAGTATACAAAGCAGGAACTTGTTTTAAAAAAGCATTCCAGGTGATCAAAAGGTTAGGAGGAACTTGATCATCCCAACCTAGCTTAAGCTTCCATAATTCTTGCATGGAGAACTTGGCCCAGAACACAGTAGGGGAAATCCAACCAAGAGGATCGAATAATTTAGCAATAGTAGAAAGAATACCTCTCTTAGTGAAAGCTGTGTTAGTTACATTTACATGAAAGGAGAAAATGTCAGATTTAGATTTCCAGTGGATGCCCAATAATTTGACAGCTTGATCACAATTTTTATCAAAATATATATCAGATTGACATAACTCAGAAGGTGTTTGCTTGAGTATTTCAGGCATGTTAGATGACCATTTGCGAAATTGGAATCCAGCTGAATTCATCATCCCAATCAGCTGGGTTATTAGCTCACCGGCTTTACAATTCGAAGAAGTCCCTGTCAGCAAATCATCATGAGATACGAAGGGAGCAGCTAATGGAAAACTCTCAGCATCGTCAAGAGACAACTGCTTTAGAGCCCGGATAGCAAGATAAGGAGATGATGAGAGCCCATATGTTACAGTATTTAACTCATACTCTTGAAGAGAAGCCCTCTCATTAGGACGCCAAATGATATGCTGATATTTTCTGTGCTGAGGTAGCAATTGAATCATCCGGTACATTTTACAAATATCTGCTACAATAGCGACACGATGTAGCCTAAACCTAATGATAAGATCTGATATATCTTTATGTAGCTTAGGACCTTTGAGAAGGAAATCATTTAAAGAATGGCCCGAACTGGCTATTGAAGACCCATCAAAAACAATGCATACTTTAGTGGTGCTACTATAAGGTTTACGTACCACATGATGTGGGACACAGTATTCCTCAGACCCCCACGGTGTAGGTGACGTATGTCCGAGTTTCAGATACTCTTCCAAAAAAGTGGTATATTCTATCTTCAACTCAAGATTGTGCTGAAATTTGCGTTCCAGATTTATAAATCTTCGAATAGCTTGTGGTTTCGAATCTCCTAAAACTAATGGCTGATTCAAATCCCTTAGTAGCAATGCACAACATAGGTACCTTCTTTATTACGATAATGCAATGATTCAAATTGTTTTTCTGCATATGCACTTCAGGTAAAGGAACATGAATACTTCCTCTATATTCCAAAATATTTGCAATGGTAAATTTAGATCAGTTTCGACTGATGCTAAACAAGTTGTGATGCTATCACACGACATTGGATTATAGAAATCGGAATTTATTGGTCCAATAAGGATATACCCAAAAACTGAAAGCCATGCAGTTGGAAAGCCTTCCTGACGAAAGATAGGCTTAACCGTTATAATATCCTAGTATACATCAGCACCTAGTAATAAATCAATATGTCCTGGTTTATCAAAGTTAGGATCTGCTAGATTAAACTAATGAAATTTTTGACAAACAGTACCAGGGATTGGAAAAGTTGGTTGATGTGCCGTTATTTTTGGAATAACTACTGCAGAAACATTAATATCACTGCCGCCCTGGCGTGGCCTCAAAACGAACGAAGTAATACCCTTTGTCGATGAAACAGAAGTGCCTAATAATCCCAGGCAATTAATGTGAATATTCTTACGAGGAAGCCCTAATCGCTGTTGACAATGTGCAGTGATGAAACTGGCCTGTGACGCAGGATCAATCAATATTCTAAAATTTTCTAGAGAACCAGTGTATGTCTTGATAAAAGCCCTAGCAGCTCCTAGACGTACAAAAGAAGGTTTGGATTCACTATGATTAGTTGTACATGACATTGTATTAATGGTAGGTCCATTCGAAGAAGAAGAGATGACGTTGACTCCAGATGAGTCCTCTTTCGAGTTACTAGATTTGACATGCAACGATTTAGTGTCTGTTATCACAGAATTAGCATTTTAACTATTGTTAGACTTGTTCCGTGTACACAATAATGAATGATGCCTACAAGAACAATATCTACACTCCTGCTTTGAAAGACAGTCTTGGGATTTAAGGACATCACCTAAACAATTGAAACAAATATTTTTTTCTTGATGAATTCCTTTCGTTTCTCGATGACGAATGCATTGAATTTAGAACGCTGATAAAGCCTATGTTGCTCATGACAAACCTGACATTTAATCTTCTTTCCGGGCTCGCTGTAAGAAGTAGAGACTAAAGAGGTTTTCTGAAACACAGGTTTACTTTGCACAGACCCCTCTGAGTAAGAACCGCCAACAGATGATCGTAAAATGTTAATATATTTACGTGCAAATTCTAATAAAATATGAACTGCGGGGAAATCTATTCCATGGTTCTCAATCTCAGATTGCTTCTTGGTATTTCTGACCAAAGATCTAGAGACTAAATAAAAAAGCATAAATTCGGATAAATCTGGAATCTGCATAGCTAACAAAGCGTTCACATTCTCCGAAAACACATCGATAAAATTTTGTAATGCGTCAACTGAATCATTTTGGAGACGAGGAAAAATGAATAACTTATCTAAATAAAGGAATGCAAGTACTCGTTTATTCTCGTACTGCTGTATGAGCGTTTTCCACGCAATGGCATAATTCTCGGAAATTATAGGGATACTAAGGTTAAAGCTTGCCCTTTTACACTTGATAAGAGATAATGATATTTTCAATGTTCGATTAACTGGAATTTGAATGTACTAAACTTTTAAAAATGTGAAAAAATTGCTTAAAGTTAGCTAAATGCCCATCAAAAACGGGAATATTAATCTTGGTCAGACGTAAAGTACGTGAAGAAAGAGGTTCTTCTTCCTTAAAATAAGATGACCCCGACTTTGGAATAACTTGGCTAGCAACAGCATTAATCTGATGATAGTGACATTCGATTCTCTCTTCTAGCGCCCATTCTGTCTCGTCAATTGTTAAGTTTAAATCAATTGCTAGCTCCCGCAACTGATCAGTGATATGAGGAAAGTTTTATAATCATCTTCCAAGGAAGAAAATCTACTGGCAAATAAAGATAATTCATTCCGATTCGAAACGACCGTATTTGACAATGCATAAAGTCGTTCAATCGTACGTATCGTGGCTTCACGTCGCGATTTAGCGAGAGCATAATTTCGCTTGAGTACACATAACGTCCGTGTATCACTGCCTGATTCCTTTTCTCTGTCTTGAAACATAGTGAGGCTTAACTCTCGTTAACTAATAGATAAAACACAACACCCGATAGTTTTCAAGAATACAAATATATATATCCAGCTACAAAAACAAATGATACAATTTCAAGATACTAAGATACATATAGATATATGACACACAACGGCAAGATAGCATA
Source organism: Uropetala carovei (assembly GCA_036926305.1). NCBI lineage: Eukaryota > Metazoa > Arthropoda > Insecta > Odonata > Petaluridae > Uropetala > Uropetala carovei. The sequence goes on from JAXCHB010000031.1 coordinate 63,713, forward strand.
ACAGGTCAAAATGAACATACTAAGAGTTACATAAAGATACACTTTTCCCAAGATAAGTAAGCACCAATGATACAAGCAAAATGTCAATAGATATGCACAAAAACATGAGATACTGCCCCGACAAAGGCCACAAGAGTTGGTATTGCTTACCTTTTTAACTCCTTCTTCTCGTTGAGATTCCTCCGTTCGTTTCACTTTCTAAAACTCCTCCACCGGTCATGAGCCGACAACACAAGATAAGTAGTTTTTTCGAACTAGCCCTAGAGGGCAGTAACAAGAGAAAAGCAACACTCCCTCTAGTGGCATTTCGATAATTTAGTGGCGCTAAATACGAAACAACTTCCTTTTTCATTTTTTATTTAAAAGCTGCTTCCCATTTAATCCGTTCAACTTCGAATTGTAAATGTGGGTCGCTATGAAATTCTCAAACATTGCTACACATTAATAATTATAAGACGTAATCTACGTGTTCTGGTATCGTCGACATTTTCGTCAGTTAAGAAGTTCTAAAAGAAAAGTCGAAAATGCTCCTTTTAAATTTCTTGTGTTAAATAAATCTAAAATTGGCCGTTTAATTACATTTCTTCATACAAAAGTACACAAAAATTGAGCGATTGGAATTGATCAATCCTCCCAACGACTAATAATTTTCGGAAAACGGATGTAGTCAAAAAACGTTTCAGAAATTTGCTAAAAACAAAATAGCTGCTTGAACTTTGGCAAATACACAGTATTAAAAACAAAGGATAAACAATGTCATCGATTGTTTTATTGATAAAACGCAAATAATTTAAATCAGATGATTAAATACTTAGAACACCTACAACTGATTCCATGACAACATAGCATAGCAACAATATCCACCATCTATTCCTCGTAAAATGTTCTCTACCACATAATTAATGTTCTAATAATCTTAAATGCCTTTATAAATATCTCGAATAAGGCAAGGATCTGAAACTAAACATTTTAATCCATCTCCTTTAATTCATATTTTCATTTTTCATTTTCTAATTTTCCGACTAGCTTTTTATTTTTTAACATTTTCCATCCTGTAAATGTCCTCTTTTTTAATTATATCAAAAATTTGTTAATGTTATCAACATTCGTGTATGTACTGGAGACGCTGCCATAAAAAAAAGATTTCCCGAAACCCTCCAAAGTTGAAGGCGATTTTTCTCTCTTTCCATTTTCTTTCCTTCGTTTCCTTCTCCCTCTCTTCCTCCTTTTTCCCAATTTGTTCTCCCTCCCATCCACTTCTCCTTCTCTCTCTCTTCTTTCTTGAGGTAAGGAGCGGAGTCCTCGAGGACACGCGGAGACTCGACCCCACGGGCTCAAGGGACAGGAATGAAGTTTGGTACTACTCGAGGAAGACGAAGTGGGCAACGCTTTGAGAGATTGGTGAGATGAAGGAGATGGAGAGAGAGAAAAAGAGAGAGAGAGGCCTAAAAACGGAGTTTCGGGAATATGAAGAGGGAAGCAAAAATGGGAGGAGAGGAAGAGCATCAAAAAGGTGGAAAAAGAGAGACAGACAGACAGACGACTTTATTAGAGCGAAATTGAGACTATATATAGTCCCTTCTTACATTTAACCCTGCGCCAAACAATTACAATTGAGAATAAAATAGTAATAATAATAATTTCACAGAAAAGAACCAGAAAAAAATATCAATAGAAAAACATGCAAGCAAAAGACCAAATTACAAATACGGAAAATTTCTATAAAAAGACAGAGTAATTGCGGTAAAAACCTAGGAAAGACCAGACCTGGCCATCCTAGTAAAAGAGCGTATGGAAAGAAAGAAAGGACGAAGATGGTGAAAGAGGGATATTAAAGAGAGAAGGAATTGGATAGATAAAAAGGAGAAGAGTTGGAGAAAGGAAGAGATGGCGTAAGAGGACGGAGAATAGAAAGTGTTGATGATGAGTGATGTTAGGGAATGGAGGTCGAAGTGTGTGTGTGTGTGTGTGTGGGAGGGCAAATGCTTCAAGGAGAGAGGGAATATGTAATAAGGGAAAGGAATGGGATGGAGTAGGGAGGGTGGGAGGAAGAGCCCTCTCTGTCTCTCTCTCTCTCTTCCTCCTTTTCACATCCCATAGGGAGAGGCGAGACGCTGCTTGGGAGGAGGTGACATTTGTTACCCTCAAAAAATAGAGAGAGAGAGAGAAGTTAAGAATGAAGAGTAGGAAAGGGAAGTGGAAATATCCAACGAGATTAGAAGGGATGGAGAGGAAAGGAAGAATAGAGAGGAGAGATATTCCCGGAGATAAGGGAATGGGTGATGGGAGGATTAATTCGATTTCCAGTGGCGAATCAAAAGTGTAATGGGTTTTCAGATGGGTTAAAGGAGCGGCACAGGATGTTTTACGCGGTCGGATAAGATTACGTGCGCAATTTTTGTCGGGATAAATTCGTGTTATGTCTTTTGAGGCCCAAAGAATACAATCAGACCGATTCCGATCATTTTCTCTGCTTAGATAACCGTTCGATATTAACCCAAAAGAAAAGCCACGTCGGCTGAAGTACTACAGACAACAGGGTGTCACAATGTTACCTTTACTGCCCGGCATTAAGATTAAGTCGCAAATTTACTTGTGATTCATACGTATTGTTCTGTTTACCATTTATATTTACTGTTATATTTATGGTTTGTTTAGTTGTCACAATTATTCATAATAATCAAGAATACCGGCGTCCTGTAAGTCAAAGTTCTCAACCTTTTGCACCTTGCGTTCCACCAACGCTTTTGTCAAAAATACCCTGGTCCCGCCATGTTAAAAACAGAACCCCATATTTTCCAATAATTGGATTTTTATGTCAAGTTCATTTTAGTGTTACATTAATCATTAATGTGAATTTCGATGGCTTTACCTAGTGCTATAATTGTGCTGAGAAAAGCTTTTATAATAGTTATTTTCTATCGTAAATAAACGTTAATAAAAAACTTGAATTCATAATTTAAGAAAACAAGCAAGGGACGATCAGAGGAAGCTCAAAATCGCCTAACTTTAAGCTCGCTAATTATGTAAGACAAAAATGGACAAAGAATACGGATGCGGCGTAAATGCTTAAGAAGTTACTTCATTTTGACGAAATAAAATAATCCTGATTAAAATAGTTTCCACGTTTTATCGGCCCTAACGAATAGAATATGATAATTTCCTTCTTAATAAAATTCCATATTACAGTGAAATAACAGTTTCTTTTGAAAAGTTGTACCAAAGAGAAGAGATACCACTAAAATCTAAACTTGAATCAAATGTAAATAAAAATAATAAATCTCCACATTAACTTATTATAACGCCTTTCCTCACTATCTAAAATCAACCAGACACGGCATTCAAATTTATAAAACGAATATTACGAAACTTCTCAGAAATAGAAGGAATTGAATTATATCCATTAATATTTTAACGGCCGCTTTACATTATCCGCATTTTGACACCGCTACAGACGGATAAATGGCCATTTAATCTTTACCACGATCAGTTTTATTTTCTATCGATTCACTTTTTTGTTTTATTATATTTTCTGCATAAAAACGTAACGGACGCCAGGTGCATGTAAATGGATTGTTCCATTAGTCGTCACACATTTCGCAGAAACACTTTAAATGGATTTTCCATACAGTGTTTGAACATAGACAATCCACTAATTCGATGAAGCGGCAATTCACAACAGAGATAACTTACCGTGATTTTCAGAGACCTAGCGCGGCAGAAAACCGATAACTTCGTTCATTTTCCAAATGCGTTAGAATTACGAGCCAACATCTGCCGTGACATTTGGAATAGAAGTAATCTCTGATTCGTGAAGGCGATGAAATTACTTCCGTTGTACCAAATACGTGGAGATAGGGTTGGACTTCCTAAACTGTAGTATCTGTGATCGTATCATTAAATTTTCAGATACTGCACTGCTAAAGTAGAATACTTTCTTTTAAACTTACAATTAGACATTTTTTAGCGTCAGTTTCGATAAAAAAATAAAACAAGACTGCGATAAGTCAATAAATTGTGCAGTGATTAAAACGATTTCATTTATCCGATCCAATTATCTAGAAATGCGATGTGATTTTTCTAAATAATCACAGCTTATACAAGAAACAGAGATGTAGAAAAACAGAGATAAATTGAAAAAGCACATTTAACGAGGATATGAACAAATGAGAACTGAAATAATGGGTAATTTCATCAGTCGCCAGTTTAGAAGCGGAATTTGAGAATCATCGTGCGAAAGATTGAAATTTGAAACTCCAGTCGAAAATCGCATTAGGCATCCACGATTGTTAAAAAAACACTCTCGAAGAGAGTAATTCAATTTATGGGAATCGAATTTTGTGACTGATTGCCGAATTTATTCAGCAAACTGTCGATGGCTCATTTCCGCGAACGATGCTTTAAACGCATTCCCATTTCTTCTTATAGGAGAAGAGTCAGTTTTCTCGAATAGAGAATGCCGGAGAAACTTATTTTCAGTGGCGTATTACGAATCCTTGTCGATCGAACAAGGGTTTCCATACCACGGAGAAGTCTACAAGATTGGACATTCTTCGAACACTACAGGAACCGTAAGCAGACTAAGTGATAAAACATTCTGTGACTGAAAAACTTTCCTCACGAGGTGGAAACTGTATGAAATTAAAATCGAAATTCTATGCCATGTCCAATTTCATGGAAATCATTACTTCAGGTTGTCGAGACAAAGGTAAATTTCGCTAATAAGAAACTACAACGCATTAACTCTTACTTGAATACATTATTGGACAAGTTTTCAGTTATTTTGCCGTACTACGGAATTGAATTTATGTAATGGAGTTTTTTCAAATGTTGTGTAATCTAGTTCACATGCAATTATTAATCTAAACAAATATACGAGCATCAGTATCTTATGATAAAAACAGTATAAACGCTTTTTCAAAAATTGCAATTAGAGAGAGTAAAAAATAAATACTACAAATTCAATTACTGCCTTCGTGCGAATCGGAAAATTTACTCAAAGAAATGAAATTAGCAAAAATTAACTTAGACTTGCTCATTAAATTTATAAATGTCTGAGCTAGTGAGCTAGTAGATTGTGAGGCAATATTCTGCAACAATATGGAATTTGTTCGTTACTTTTAAACTTTGAAATGTGTAAACGGTGACATGTTTTGTAAGGTTTATATAGAACTAGAAACCGTCATAAGTGTCGAAAAATAAATATGATATAGTAAATGCTGATCCTAACTCTTGCTTTCTCCTCATGACATGCATTTTAAAAGCTGATATTGAGCCAGTTTGTGCACCCTCCAACATATAATGTTACAATCTTATTACTCATATTTGACAGCCCTCCCAAATCTTTCATACACAACATATATTGTGAGTGATCGCACATTGTTTGTCCAAGTGAGTCTACGCATCTACTCGAACTAGTGAGGGGTTTGATTCTCTACTTTAGTTTATTAAACGGTAATAAAAACATCCATCACTTGTCCCAACGTTAATGAAATAAGAAAGAAAAGTTTCCAAAATCGTCTTCAGAACCGAGACGGCCGCGAATTGCGAAACTGCGAATGGTGATATCCGTTAGGAACATAAAAATTACTATATTTATACAAAAATTAATGACAAAGTGTGTGTATGTATATATATATATATATATTAAAAGAATATACAGTAAAACTCGTTTATAACGATCACGCCTAAAACGAAATCTCGGCTATAACGAAGAAATGTCTCGGTCCCTTGAACTTCTCCATAAGGGCATTGGTTAAATTTCTCGGATGTAACGACACGCATTTTACGAATTCTCGGCTGTAACGAACAAATGTTTGGTCCCGTGGCAAAAAATGACCCATATATAACGAATTTTGGCGAGCAGAGCGATAAGTAATGTATAGTTTCCGCCCGTTTACCGCGCACTTGTTCGTAGAGGTCCCCTTCGTCCCTCTACCCCTTCGAAACGAATTTCCACGCTCCCTTTGTTTTGAAATTGATGTTAAAAATGTGAAATGTTTATGTAAATTAATGACCATAATAATAATATTAATTGACCATTTAAAAAATCGTATGTAATAGCAGTCGAACATTTTACATGCCGCGAAGTTGATAAGCATCTCTTTAAATATGTAAGTACGGCATTGAAGTCGACTCACTGCAAATACAGTAAAAGCTGTGTTATCCGGCTATTTTGGGGATTGTGGAAAGCCGATTAGGAGAAATATCCGGTTAGGGGAGCGATTTTCGATTTTGACATCGCAAATTTAGCAATAACCAAAGAAAATTGGGCTTAGGTTCACTATCGTGCTCCCCAAACATAACTATGCATGGGGTTTACATTTTCCATTTTAATTCTTCCACACGTAGTTAGATATAGATACTATTTACCCATTCTTATTTCATACGTTGCTACGCTTACATGCAAAACAAAAGATTATTGAAAAGTTTAGGGCGTCCGGGAAGTTTGGCGAGTATGGCAGTGAATCTGTTCCCAAAATTGACTTTATTGGATTATATCTTTCTTATTTATCCTTATTATTTATCTTTATTTACTCTCTTAGAAAAGGACGAAATTATTTAGTTCTTCTGAACGTTTCTGTGAAAACCAGTCATATAATATTTTATCCAGTTCCTCCATTTTTGGCTTATGAAGCGTATGATGTTTATTAATTGATTTACTCCTCTCAGAAGATGACACAGATTTCATTAATTTAGCCTTATGAGCCTTGACACCGTAGATCGTGGAAGACACGATGTTGAATTCTTTTGCTATGGCTGCTCTATTTTTTCCTTTTTCAATTCGTTTGATCAGCTCCAGCTTTTGTGTTAGCGTTAAACCAAACTTTTCTCTCCTGTTCCTTGGTTTTAGATATTTATTTTGATGCCATATTCAATAGATGGGTAATTTTTTAAATAATAAAAAGCGATAAAATTGGAAATTGTAGAAGTACACCAAAACATCTAGACAATTCAAATGGCTTACGTAAACGAAAATGCCATGCTTACTCGGCAGCCACAGAAATATACGGAGTAAATACGTAATATATACATCTTATATTTTAAGAAATCTTAAAGTGGAAGTTGTGGCATTACACATATACTATTCACACAAAAATTCATAAAAAAAGAAAAAGAAATACAAAATGAATTGTATTTGTGTAATTGCCGGTATCTAAGGCTGGCCGGTTCTAAATAGTCGGATAGCACAGCTTTTACTGTATGTGTATACGTGTTATATGGGATGTATAGGCCAAAAACCATGTTTCTCGTATATAACGTAGTCACGCTTATAACGAAGCAATGAATCGGTCCCCTCAAATTCGTATTAAACGAGTTTTACTGTATCAAGTTAATAAACGTTTATTCATCTTATTAAGTATTGAGATAATGAACGAGTTTAGGATTCATTGGCGGATATATGTATTTATTTCAGGTCCGTGATCGTTATGCGCCTGGTAAAGTAGTAGTAATTAGGTTTATAGGTGCGTCAACAGCTAAGGTTATTTTCCACCGTCAAATTCTCTTAGAAAAAATCAACATACATCACAACATCCATGCCCGAAGCGGGATTCGAACTCGCGACCTTTGACCTGGTAAAGTGTTTACTTACAATGCAAATCTATCTTCTCGATTTTTCAATAAAAAGCAAAAATTACATTATTGTCGCTTATCAGATGTATGCGTAAGAATGAAACATCCGACCAAAGGCGATTTAACGGCTGAATGACCCAATGCTTCCAAAACGTGTATATTTCTTTTTCAAAATAAAGTCAAGGATCTCGTTTTTCGTGAAGTGTTTATGTAAAATGAAAAGTTGGTTCTCTCTAATTTGCAATAAAGCGAATCATGCACTGTTATTTATAATGTATTTTCATGAACCTAATGACGAAAGAAATATTTATCCAATAATTTATTTAGGAAAATTACTCCGCAGCAGACATTTTTAGTAGTTTCCAATTACGAGGGCTGCAATTTAAACAAAGAAAGGGTAGATTATTATTGGCATCTCATGAAAATAAAAGAACGGAAGAGTCGTGAAAGCCAAATGAAAGCTTCATTTGCCTGCATTAGATACGTGATACGAATATTTCTGAGATTGTAGTTTTGTTAATAAATACACTCGATTTCGCGAGCCGTCCAAAATTTTGACACACACACACACAAACCAAAGTGTTTCAATCCCTCAAGAGCGAAGAGACGTCGTCGCCGGAGTCCAAACGTATCGAAAAATAATTCAAATTCCGCGATTCCATCCTTCAGCGTAGAAGATAAGGCGAACGAAACAAACGGCTAGTTAGCAAATAAGACAGCAGATAAAAGAGGAAGAGAAATAAAACGAAAAAATAAATTCGCTTATCCTCCACTCCAAAGAGGAGGACGACTCCTCCAAAATTTACGACTCGGAGAAAAAGGAAAACTTTTCGAATCTCGCCCGCAGGGTGAAAAAAAACCCTATCAGTTGGGGAGGTCTCCTCCTCGCCTAATCTTTTTGAAGTATCGCAACTCCTAGAAGACAGTTTCTTTTTCGTAAGAGAGGAGGAGTAAAACTGCGAAGGACATTCTCTCGTCCTAAGGAGAGAGACACATAAAATGAAAAAGAGAGGGAAGCAGGGATAACGAAGGAAGATAGCAGGAATCTCCATCTTATAAGAGCTCAACCAACTCCTCTCTCTCTCTTTCTCTCTCCCTCCGTCAACGGGATGACCTTATCTGTGAGCTGAAGGAGGCAGGGTGGTTGTAAAAGGGGTTGAAGTAGTCTTTTGGCAGGCTTGGAAGAGTGGACGGGACAGGGTGAAGGCTGTAGGGGGATAAAGTACCCTTACCTATGGAGTTTTTGGACGCGAGCGGTGAGGAAGGGATAAAGAAAAGGGGTGAGAAAATTGTGGAAAGGAAGGGGTGAGAAAGAGAGGGAGGAAAGAGACGGAGAGCAGAGGGAGGAAGAGCGTTGAAATATCAGATTTCGGGACCTTTTATATTCCCAGAGACAAACTCGTTGTCTAAAGCTGCTTGCTTTCCGACTCTTATTTCCTCTTTTTCCTCCTTTCTTCCTCTATCCTTTTACACCCTGGCCCTCTTCTTTCCATTGTCCTCTCTCCATATCATCTTTACCAACCTCTCTGTCTCCCTTTACCTCTTTCTCCTCTTCTCGTGCCTTACTTTTCCAAATCTAATCTTCTTCTACCTCGAATTTTATGTGATTCTGATCTCTTTCAACTCTCCTTTCTAACCAAATATAAATCAAAGAGAAATTTCCGAGTAACCTTTACTTTTCCTCGTATATTTCCTTTTGCATTTTTATGAAATTCTTGCCATCCGCACGAAATGCCTACTTTTAGTAATATTTCTAAAAAGTGGAAGAATCCTTTTAGAATTGGATATTTATAACTAAAACGCGCGAGAAACCTTATCGATGCTTTTATCGCTGCAGGAGTTACCTTTATCGAAAAAAGACAAGCTTTAAATTTCTTTCATTTTTTTTCTCTCCTATTCTTCATTTTTTTTTACTCTGATTACCGAACGATCCTACCGTCCCCAACATCGATTCATATCAATTTTACAAGCTTACATATAATTGCTTATATTTCTTTGATTACTTTTTATTTAGCTACCTCCACCATAAGAATCATAACTTTTAAGACGAAATAAACATCACGTTCGGGAAATAACAAACAAATATTTGTAGGAACGAGCGTAGCAGAGTGTATACACGCACTGAATATCTATAGTCCTGTGATAGTTTCAAAGGTGGGTATCCAAATAATGATTATAGAATAGAGGGCGACTCACTAATGATTTCGTAATGTACATCAAAGATTATGAAACGATGAAATTTCAATAATGTAAAAACAAATATGCAACACAGGAAAAAACGATAACAAAATGATTTCGCAATAGCAGTAGTTCATTCAATTTGCATTTGTAGTTTAAGAAAATTGTGGCCAGTTTAAGTGGAAAAGGCAACACACAATTCAAATAGATTAAATAACGATTTATGTTTTAATTTAATCCAAACCATAGTGAAACTAAATTCAGTAGCAAGAGAAGGATAGGGAAAACTAGACGCGCATTTCAATTGCAAGACAGGCTTGCTAGGATGCGATCCGCTATCCACATCGCTGATACTTTATGAGAATGTTCAGCGCCAGCTGCCAAGACGGTTGCGCGAAACTTGAAAAAACAGGTTGAGGGATTTTTATCTTCAATTTAGAAGTTTTTAAAGGATGATTCCGGTTGAAATGAAGAACTTTAAAGGAACTTGCATGAAAGATATCTTTGGTATGGTGGAAGCAGGTAAGCTAAGAGGGGAGTTGGAAAAAGGAGCAAATATATAAAGGGCATAGATGAAAATGAGATGACAGAAAAGCCGGAATTTGAAAATAAGGAAAAGCACATCTCAAAAGCGATATGAGAGGGGCTGTATCGAAAATGTTCCCGAGGGATGCGGAAAAGTAAAATGAAAGGCACCGGAAGTCAAATTTTTGGATTTACACTGGAAAGTATATTACTTATCTGCCTTTCAATTTGGATCATAACTCTGGTTTTACATCCGTCAGTTTTTTTATATTTTGTTTCATCTTTTCAGAATCTCACCGTACTTTCTAATTTCTTTCCGAGTAAAAACATTGAGAGCCCAACTTTTTCTGTATCTTACAAAGTTAATACGGTATTTTTGTAGCAAGCACAAAAATCAAAATGTATTTTCCTTTTTCATGAAGATACGTATATAAGTAAATTATTCTCTATATACTTGAACCTATAACAACTAATTGAACTGATGATTTACTTTTGTATATTTAAAGCAACTTATTCCTCAACAATAACTTGGAATTTATCCAAATATTTGGTCTTGTAAGGTATATTGTTCCCATCCATTTTTTGTTAACTTGAGAAACAAGCATGTAAAATCAAAGAAGGGAATTAATTGTCTTCCATAACCTCTCTTCCTCGCCGCTTAACGTAAAAATAATGGGAGATTTTATTTTTATATTTTATAGTGCAGCGATTTTAAAAACTTAATTCCACAATAAGAAAAATTATGGTTTTTCAAAACAAATCTGTCGTTATCTCAAATGTAAACATGTAGTGATTGGTAGAGAAATAAAAAGAGACCCCATAACATTAAAAGGTTTTGCTTGGTGGAAAACAATTCCCATTGTGCACCAACTCCTCCAAGGTTAAACAGCTTTTTCCTTGCGAGTTTCATTCGACTGCTTTCTTTAATTGCTTTTCTAATTGGAGCCGAGAAGATGAATACCAACTATCCTAAACTACTTCCTATCTTCCGAGTTTAATTCCCCATCGTAATATTTTCATTGCAACTTCTATTCTAAGACTATCCCGCAAAAAAACATCATAAAGCGCCATATCAGCTGTTCATGTTCTATATAGAAAGTTTTTTTTATCAATTTCAGATGAGATACAGAAAACGCTGAAACGAAAAATTTATCTGGCTTTCTGACGACCCTCTTCAATTATTTGTTTGAAAATTAGTTATCACGTTTTGCAAGTTTACAAAACGCAGATTTAGCTATTACTTATTATTTGAATGAAGGCGTTTAGGTTGTGTTAAATTTTGTTTTGCATTAATTTACGATTTTTCTATGGAGTTTGAATTTTTTCACCTTCAGAGGAAATATTTTGCAAAAATATCGAAGCATTCGGTCGATTATAATAGAGATACCGAAACTTTATTCACAACAAATCTCTCTTTTCAGTGTCCAATGTAAACATAAAGAAATTACAGGTGTAGACAAAGTATTCTAATTAAATTGGTTCACAAACAGTAGGGATCGTGTTCACGGGCAAAAAGAGAGACGAGAGACAGTATTGCGTTGCGTTTTTTATGAAAGAGACTAAAATTTGTCTCCGTCTAAATTTTCCTTTAAGTCTATGACTACAAAATGAAAATTATTCATGACAATTAAAATTTACCACTTAAAACATTAGCCAAAACTTCCGAAATGACTTACAACGTACTTAAAGTTAGAGCAATCTAGAGCAATGTCGATAACGTAAAAGCTAAAAGCGAATCGGTACATGTTTATAGTCCACAAATGTGTAGGCATAAAGAATCATATATGCTTTTTGGTAATTAAACAGCTCTAAAAATACGTTTGAGAGTTTATAATTAAAACCCGATCCTTTGAAAATGTAATACTCGAAAGGAGAAAGTAATAAGGTGGTGGATGGAGGGTTAGCAGCCTTAAGAGCGCCTGTTTCATCCGAAAGTTGAATTAGCAATTAGTTTAGAGCGTTGCCTAGGGACGGCACGGCATAGAGAATATCAAACACGCGGAAACAAAGAGAATTCTATTCGCGCGCTGCCAAAATCTATTAAAAGTAATTGAAAAACATATCCAAAAGTAAAAAACCGTCAAATTTTAAAGGGAGAGAACAGAAAAGAGAGAATGAGTGGAATTGCAGACGCGGGATGAAAATACAAAAACGAACGGAAAATGTGGATGAAAACTTTTCCTTCACCAATAGCGGGGAAGAAAGCGTGTAGTAATGGTTCTTAATTAATCGCTCTTCGGAGAGAAATAAAAACAAAATAGATGCTCCGCCAAACAGTTTAGTCATCGAAAAGATCTCCTAGTGTTTACTGAAAAGAAGTGCTCCCTTTCTGAGATTTTTATTTTTCGACATCTAACTCTACGTTTATTTTGCGGACTTAAATTCACAGCGATAAACTTAAATGTTGAATTGAACTGACTGAATATCGTCTTTATTTCTGGGTGAGACTGGACAGTCCCTTCTGCCATCTAACCCAATGTTCCTACTCTTTCAAAGGAAAAAGTATAAAAAATCACTCCTAATAACTTTCTAAAATAACAATAAATAAATATACTATATAAAATGTGTATATACCTATATGCCATTTTTAGACGCGTTTCGCTTCAAGTATAAGCGCCTATTAGCGTCGGTCTGTTCGTCCGTCTCTCCGTCCGTCCGTCCGTATGTTCGTTCTTGGCTTCTACAGAACGGATTTTCATGAAATTTTATATTATGGACTTAAAGTCAAATATAATAAGAAAATCACATAAATGGATCATGTAAGAAAATCAGGGGTACCACTTTACTGGTGACAAAAAATGATCTTTCCGTCATATCTCGTAAAATATTGGTCATATCAAAATAGCTTTCAAATGGAGCTTTTTAGAAGTATAGCATTTCTTTTCCTATACATTTTTATCGTATGAGTGGCCGTTATCAAGAAAATCAAACAAGAAGGTCATAATTCGAGTTGAACTTTGAAATTTTCTTCTTACGTACATGTATGTACATACATACGTATATCATTTCTTTCAAATACTCCACTGCACAAAACGCGGCCATTTGTGATACGCTGTGCACTTTCCTCGCTTGTTCTTCATTTTAGTTGCATGACACACAAATAGCCTGATCTAGGTCAAATTAAGTTATTGATGAGAACAAATGAAAGAGCAACATTTAAACGCGTCTGTGTTTCAGCAAAAACAAACCTCCCAGCTACACTGAAATTTTTATAATGTAAAGTTTTAAATTATTTTTTTAATACTGAGAACCAGACATTTCAAATACTATCTATCACGAATATATCGGGATGACGTACATTTTTACTCCTCTTCATTAAAGCAAACACTTTAAAAATTGAATGAGTTCTATAACAAGTGGCTTTCCTTAGTAATTAAATAATTTTAAAAAATATCCTATAAAAATGTTCCCAATTAAATTTGCAATTATAGGCATGACTGTTTAAGGCGTATCTCTAAGGAATTGATCCATGGCGAAACAAAAAATGATACGAATTTTATGTGGAATTTATGTAAATATTATTGTTCTCTGTTTTATAATTCTATGGATTTTGAGAAGCTCCCGCGGAGAAAAAATGGTAAAAATAAATGCATATTCTCCATTTTTGCGGGACTAACAAAAACGATAATGTCACCAATCGTTAACATAAACAAAGACTAACTCTTCATTCCGAATAGTTTGTCCACAACTATAAAAGTCACACCCAAGATTATACATATACCTAGAGAAATGAGCGTTTTGACTCCTATTCCACAGTCATTTTTTTAAGGTTTTAGGACGCTACGTATAACCGATTTTATCCTCCTCCCCCCCAAAAAAAGTAGGATTCACCGAAGTCGCATTAAGGAAAAACCCAACGAAGCCCTACGTTAAATGATTAGTCTGCCTGGACACACAATCCTCCGCCGCTCTTCAACTACGTTACTCCTCCTCCTCCGCTCCCCTTATTCCACACCGCTCCACACGTCCGGCGCTGCATCACGTATGAGCACATGGCAATAAAAAATCAACCGACAATTCGAGAGAATCGGTTCTCGTCCAAACGAGCGGCGTCACAATTTTTAGATGCTCACAAATTTTCTTTTTTTTAACATCAGCCGAAATGTTTAATTAAATGAAAAAACGTATCGATTTCACTTATCTCATCAATGAAAGTGAGAGAGAGAGAGAGTGAAAGAGAAAAGTTCTCATGCTACGCGAAAATGGAACGTCTTTTTTTTTAATGGGGTAGGGAAATTAAAAAATAAGCCTTATAAAGGTATCCAGGAGCTCCATATCTCGCTTCCTCTCTCTCTCTCTCTCTGTCTCCTACCCTTTTACGTCGTCTTTCTCTTAGGCGTAAAAAAAAACAGGCGTTACCTTTTAACCTTGCTCATTTCTCTCCTTCTCATGAGGTTAAATGAAGTCTCCATCCCAAAGTCCTTATCACACACATCTAGACCTATGACTTTTTTTCTGTATCTTTTCCTCTCCTTCCTCCTAATCCTCATCTCCCTCCATTCTCCCACCCTATCCCTCTCTCTCTCTCCTCCCCATCTTTCTCTACCTTCTCTCTCTGCCTATTACCTTCCATCTCACTCCCACCATATATCTCCCTCTCTCTCTCCGCCTCTCCCCTTTTTCCTCTCCCTCCATACATATATCTACCCCTATCGCGCACGCTCTTTTCACCCCTTTCTCAGATTACAGCCAAGCTCTTATAAGATCTCCGAGTCATCTCCTCTTTTGTCTTTACCCTCTCCCTCTCTCCCTCCTATAACCCTTCGACACACTCATCCCCTCTTTCGCTACGAGTCTCCTACTCTTGTTCGATTTAAGACCATCGACTCCTCCTTTGTTTAATTATTTTTCTACTATTTTTGCAGTTGACCTCATTGCCTTAATACCACTCTCAGATTACACTTCTCTTTGGAGTAGCCATGCTCCTACATTTTGCTATATCTTTCCATCTGCTCACTTTAGCATGCTTTACTCCCTCACATTTTTACTCTCTCCTTCTTTGCTATCTGATACACATCTTCACGAAGGCAAAGACTGGAATTTTATAATTTTTTAACCGACACGACCATAATTTCGTTCTATGCATGAATAACTGCTGCTTCTTAAACGTTTTTAAACACCCCTTCATGCACTAAAATGCGATTAAAACGCATTTCGATCATTCAAAATGTTTGTTGGCTTCGAATGTAATCAAGCACTGCTATGCCTCAATTAGGTTAATTATTTAACCGTTATTTGCACATTCTATTAACATTCACTGGCAATCGGAATGCAGTAAAAAGCCTTCCGAATAAATAATGCTTGTCAGTTATTCACTTGTTTTGAAATAACAATTCTCCGCGACCCTTCATTTCTCCCGCAAGAAATATCTGCTCCTTAATAATGCAAACTTTTGCGCTAATGCTGCGGGTATTATTTCTACATATCCTCCATTCTTTTCCTTATACCCCTTCCAAATTTTCTCTCTAGTTAGCATCTAGTGCAAGGGTTCCCAACCTTTTCGATGTGGAGAGCACCAAGTTGTTTCCCAGAATATCAAAAGAGCACCACTACACTTCCGCAAGAGTAGTAATGATAATGAATAAGATCAAACCAACGTCAAAGTTATCCTTAATGGTCTTGAATACGTGTATAAAGAAAGCAATCTAGCAAATTAAATTACTGGTCCTAAGAAACTGGACATTAAGCACCGTAGAAGAGCGCAGTCAGGCTGTCACAGAGCACCATCAGGCTTTCAAAGAGCAAAGCGGTGCCCGCGAGCACCAAGTTGGGAACCCTTCATCTAGATCGTCTTTCACTCGCCTTCCTTAACATTCCTTGGCCTCTTTTCTGATGCTTCTCTCGTATTCTTTAATTTTTGGAAAGGTCAGAGAGTAGCACTAGTTTCCTTTTATCTCTATATACCGAGAAGTCTCATCCTCGCAGTTCTCCGAAAACTCGTTTTCGGTAGCCCCCAGAAGTCCTTCAAAGTGGCTTCAAAAGTACGAATTTCGTGATGAAAGATAAAGTTGCTATTCTATGAAAATATTTTGGCAACACGACTATGCCCTTCGAATATTAACTAGATTAAACAGTCCAACTTTGTCTTCATAAATATTTATATGCATAAGCAGTAGGTGTTTTTAAGTCTTGGGCTGGTTTCGTCAACTGCATACAAAAGTGGCGTAGTTTTGACGGGATAAGCTGGTTGAGGCTGGTCCATTATGCGGCTCCTCCCACGCTGCTCCGCTCTAGGGTCGTCACTGTCCATCATTATTAAAAGTTTACTTAACGAAGAAAAATCAGTTACCCTGAAGATATTATTTTTACACTTTCTAAATTTTATTTTCTTTCGGTCTGAAAAACCGAGGGCGTGTTGAATATACGAGATCCGACATCTTCAGGCGGAAAACTCATGAAGTTGAATCGATATTTGGATTCAGGCATGAAGTGGCGCAGTGTTTCCCAGTTTAACTTGGCTACGGAACCCTTTTAAACCCGAAAAAATAATTGCGGAACCCCTAATAATATAAATAAAATGAGAAGAATAACTTAGTAAAAGTTCCACTTTTATTAACAGAAGAAGCGACCGGTTTCGACTAATATCTAGTCATCATCAGGTACAAAAACAAGAAGCAACACAAATATATACGGAATCGGAGGGGAGTGGGGGAGGGAAATGTGTAGAGGGGACCAATGAATGGGAGGGCGAGGGGGAGGGGGGGAGAACGGCTGAATCAAGGTATTGGGGAAGAGTTAGGGAGAAACAAAGTAAGCAAGGGAGAGTGGAGTTATGATGGAGTTCCACCAAGTAAAGGCTTCCTCCGTTGATTTTACCCTAATAGTATTCTTTTATATGGGGTTGAAAAGTAGACCACAAATACGTAAGGATACTAATAAACAAGGTCATGAGATCAACATTATGTTTAATTGCACATATTTAAAAACAAATCACATTTAATGTGAACAAAAGATAAAACTCAAAAATTAGTATGCATTATGTAAGCAGTTTTCAATACGAAGAGTGGGTTTTCTTCTTTTCTTGGCAAATTCTTTTTATATTTGGTTTAATACTGAAAAGTTAGATTCGCATATCGGGCGCGGCATTTAGTCGATTTCTGTATTTCGTTTTTGTTGTTGCGTAATTCGAGAACCCAGTTTCGCGCAAGTGTGTGCTGTCGAACGGCAACAACTCTCGAATTTCACGTCTTGATAAAGCTGAATATTCATGACATAAACCGCCCCAAAATGTAATCAGAGGAACTTCTTTAAATTTTTGTATTAATAGGACATCTGAAGTGATTTCGATCAGGTTTTCATAATATAGCGTAGACGATGAATGGATTTCGAATCCAGTTATTGTTGTCATTAATGTTTGGAAAATACTTCATGATGTTTGTATATAAATTGCGATGATGATCTGAAATGTCGCTGCGAATTTCTTCTTCAAGTTCGCATTTGTTTTCTTCGAGAAAATCATTGAGTGTTGGGAAACGATCCAAATTATTTTGTACTGCAGACGAGATCCGAAACTGTAGCTTACGTGACAATGACAAAATTTTATCTTTCGCATTAAAAATATTTACGTTCTTTCCTTGCAGGGACAGATTTACTTCATTTAGTTTTGTAAAGAAGTCTCCAAGATACGCGACTATCGATAACCATGAAAAATTTGTTAAACGATCAGATAGTCGGAATCTGTGATTCATCAAATGTGCAGAGAGCTCTTGACGCAACTCAAACAATCTAACAAGCACTTTGCCTCGCGATAGCCACCTGACTTCCGTATATAGAAGCAGGGCTGTGTACTGACTACCCATATCTTCACACATAATTTTGAACAATCTTGGTTGTAATGGTCGAGTTTTTATATATTTAATAATCTGCATTGCTTCGTCCAACACATATTTAAGAGAGGGAGAAGTATTCTTAACTACCAGTGCGTGTCTGTGGAAAGCGTAGTGACTGCTGGTGCAGTTTGATGCTACATTTCTTAATCGTGTTACAGCGCCAGACACTGCTCCTACCATTGCTTTGGCGCCATCACTGCACACATCAACACATTTTCCCCACCTTATTCCATGTGTTTTCATAAAGTTATTTCTACAGTTGAATATGTGTTCACCTGTCGTATTGGCTTTCAAAATTCGCATAAAAGTAAGTCTTCTTCGATAGATTTATCAAAATCATAACGCACAAATACAAGCAAAACTGCAATGACCTGCAACGTCAGTGGACTCGTCTAATTGTAATGAATATGCATCATAATATAATATGTAGCCGAGAAATAAGCTCCTTCTCGATGTCATCAGCAAGATCGTGAGTACGACGAGCGACAGTATTGTTTGAGAGAAGCACAGCCTCAACTTTGTTGCTGGATACCTCATTTAACGTACACATTACAATATCTTCTGCACATGGTTTTAGGAGCGATTCCCCAACTGTGTGCGCCTCTCCGGCGAGCGATATGCGATAGCTTACTTTGTAAGACGTCTCTGTTGCGTTTTTGGTATCAGTTTTGGCAATTTTTAACATGACGTCTTTACTTTTTTCAAGTGATTCAAGCTTCCGGTTAAAAAACTAACATGTTTATCTTTGTATTAAGAGTGATTTGTTTCGAAATGTCTTCGCAGTTTAGCAGGTACTGAAGAACTATTAGATAATATTTTGTTGCATACTACACACAAGGCATCGGGAGAATCTTCATTTCCATTGCTTGTGAAACCAAATGACAAATATGTGTCGTCATAATTGCGCTTCTTATTACTTGGTGATACAGAAGGCTGTATTTCTTCATAGTTAGCTTGAACTGCCTTGGTAACTTCCTTACTGGTTTCCGTAAAAACAGGAGTGTTTGAAGTACTCCCTCCCTTTCTTCTTTCAAGTTCCTTCTTTCAACCAACTATCCATGGGGAATTTAGTTAATTTAAATTCAGTAAATAAATAATTAATAATATACCTAGTAAATAATAATTTTAATTAATAATAGTAAATAATAATTTAAATTCTGTGCCTTACACTATTCGCGGATGAGATTTTGGCCCGAGCGACGTGTTTTCAGCGAGAATTAACTATGCCTGCGGGTGACTGGCGTGACAAGTTTACCAGTTCTAGTGCCTGTCTGAATTAACCTATCTTAACAACTTCGCCTAGAAGTCCTTCGCTTAGGAAGGCATCAGCTAATTGTTATCTCCCACACACCGCTAACCTCTCAAGATTGAAATATTGTGATATCCTATGGAATCTCCCTTTAAACTCCTCTTACCATTATCCGTACTCCACTATATTAACTTTATTTTTTGGCTCTTATTTCAACCAACAACTGCTGAATTTCCACTGAGGACGGTTACCTTGATTCTAAAATCTTCACATTTTACCGCTCTATAACGGTAAAAAAATTTCCCCTGCTAGTCCATACTAACATTATTTTAGATGTTTTATATCTCAATGTTTCATACCCATTTAAAATAGCAAATACCGAACATTTAAGTCTTATTGTATCCATCCACCTTTCTTGTAAATGTGTACATCATGACGATGGTTTAAATGCGAGGAGGGATTACATTGCCTCAATTTTACTCGAATAAAGCCCTTTGACTCTATCTCTCGCTCTCTCTCTTTCACTACTTTGCTGCCTTTTCTTTCCTACTCTCCTCCTTTCTGCATTTCTCTCTACTAATCTGTCTTTCTCTTCTTATTTATACCTTATTCTCTATTTTTCTTTCATCTTCCACCTCACTGAATTATTTATCCATCTCAATCTTCCCATTTTTGCTCCTTTCGTTTTGTCCTTCTACCGCCCTTGCTCTAACTTCTTCCCTTGGCTACTCCTTCTTACTTCGACTATATTATTCCTCCGTCAACTTCTCTCCATTTCTTATCGTTTATTATTAACTCCCGGAGCATAACTTGACACTATACTTTTAACCCATTTTACGTGAAAATTAAATCACGCCGCTTATTTTCTACTATTCGTTCCGTGAAGTAATGGAACTCGTCATTTAATTGCCCGAGCATTACTCCGGGATGCGCAATTTTCATTTCCAGGGCTAAATTTTCATCTCCCTTCCTCCTCGCCTCTTTTACCATAATCCTATCTCCTCTCCCCCATTCCCTCCGCATTCTCTTTGAACTTCTGTCTTCGCCTCCGAAGTCAACTCTAGCTTTACGCACCTTCTCTCTCATCAAAGGAATCGAGTTACTATGACGCACGGGAGAGAATGACGACAACTCCCTGAAATCCTTATAACTTCTCCTATTACATTCCTCCCTCTCTCTCTCTCTCTCTCTCTCTCTTTCCCTTTTTCAAAAACTCGAATGTATTTCTGATCCTTCGCATTTTCCTCCCACGCCTTCCTCCCCCTTCAGAAAAACTTTTTGACCTTTTAAGAACAATTCTACGCATTATTAGAAAACTACGCCGATGTTTTGCAAAGCCTTAGAAATATAATTTTCTACTTGTTTTTTAGCCGCTCTTTTCCTGATCTGCCTTTCATTATTTCGAAAAAAAACTTCGGTATCGCTCATCCTACGAGATTAATCGGTGTTCGCTTTTATTGCTGCCGGGATGAAAGATTAATTTTTTATTTCCGTGCGCTCGTTTTTAAGATTAAAAAACGCGTTTTATCCGTAATACATTTTATTAATATTTCAAATGCCTCGGACAGACATAATCCATTATTTTAAACCGAATTGCAATATCGCAAAAATTCGTTCTTGTCCAAGGCAGAGCTTGTATATTTCAAGAACAGAAATTTAAGCATCTATTTCATGATATCGACGAAAACAAATCGTGAATAGCGATCAAATTTTCATTTTAGGTTGGTTTTTATCATTTCAATAAAAGAAGCGGCGTATTAAATGGCAAAAGCAATTGTAATCGCTTATCGGGATTTTCTTTAAATCAATAGAACGAATTACAGCAGATTTTTTTGTTCCCTCGGTTTCATTACTTCACAGATAACGCAAAATTTATCCCGTAGAGGACATAAACTATCACTGATTCCGTCTAGCGCTCTCACACGCGTGTTATCGCTTACCCATAACGTCTGACACTCACTCGGAAAAAGGTGAAATAAAAAAACTTTCTCACTTCCAACCAGTGCCGTAACTAGAGTATGGCGAATGTAACATTTTCCATAGGCGCCGCTTGCAAAAGACGCCAAACGTTCCCGAAAAAAGTGCAAAAAGTTCATTTTTCCGCAAAAAGTATTATTTTAATATTTAAACGTTAGCTTATATAATAATAACGCTATTATCCTTTATTAAAACGTAGAAAAAATTACATCTTACATAACCAAGGTGCTCCCTAAAATTTTGCCATAGGCGCCATATCGCCAAGGTACGTCACTGCTTCCAACTCCACTCCTCCACGGGCTACGTCTCCGAGATTCATTTTGCGGTCTTATTTTCATCATCCAAACAGACCACGCGACTCCTTTCCCATTCCAATCAGCAACGACTAAAGCTCCCCTCTCCCCCCCCCCCCCCACCTTTTCCCCTTCCTCCCTCTGAAAAAGCCATCCTAGCTGCCCTCTTCATTTAAACTCCGAGAAAGGTTCATTTCCTGCGAGAAGACCCAGCAGTGTCTTCCATTACGGGCCCTTTAAACCCCTCTTTATCCCTCTTCCCTCCTTCACGTTCTCCATCACCTCCCCCCCCTCTCTCTCTCCCCCTTCCTTCCCTCTTCTCCTTTTTCATTTCCCTCTCCATTCCGCGCTTTCTTTTCCCTGCAGGATTTGCGCGGGCTGACTTTTTTTTCGGAGAAATTCCAATAGAAATTAAAAGAAAGTAAGAGGAAGGAGATGAGATAACGTGGCCAAAAATCCGGAGGATGGAAGGTAGGAAAAGGGACGCGTTTCAAAGCCGTCGGTCACCTTTTATTTTTATGAAGAATGATGACAGGCGAGACAAGCATGCTTTTTGAAGGACGAATTTTTTCCGTACGAAGGACCATTCTTCAAATAGAACGATTTATGCGACAAGTCACGTGTGAACTTTTTTACGGATTCGAACGCGGATGAAAATGGACTTTTAAAAAGAATAAATACGGTGAATCAACGAATAAAACATTTTGCAAGACTTGTTGGAAATGCATGACAGAAGATGTTCAAATGTTTCGTGAGATTGCGACATAATTAACCCGAACTCCAGCAAATAATGGTAGCGTGTGGATAATGCTTGAGAATTTTCAAAAATTAATTTCTCCTAAAGATTGCCTCAGTTTTTTTAAAAAAAATTATAGATGTTTTATACATTCATCCACACTATATATGAGGCGCAGATGAACAATTACCTCCAAGGAGAATATAGAATACATACTTTAATCGATACTTCATACAGGCAACGCTCACTGCTCGAACATCCGGTGATCGAACATCCGGATTATCGAACCTTATAAAGTGCTGACGTATGTTCGCGGCGATCGGACATTGTCCGGATTATCGAACGTCTAAAAAGCTATCGTACCGTAACCAGACGAAGTACCATATTCAAATTTCCGCCTTCAGCTATATCCGCACCACCTATGTTCGGTTTAAGCAAACGTTAACCAACTGTATTACATTGACGTTACATGTAAAATGAAATTTGTAAGCAATATCTTTTAAAGTATCATACGTCAAACACAAATACTGCTGCAGAGAAGAGGATGAGCACCGATCGCTTAATTTTCCAGGGTGCGTTCGCGGTTTACATGAAGCTTTCATCTCTAGCAAGCTGGTGTGCAAACAGATATCAGACTTTTCCTGTCTTGATTCATGCATACGTGACCGTTTCTTGCTCTGTTTTGGTGACGGCGCAAGAAACGTAGCAAAGAGCTCCGCAAGAAAACTCAACAGAACAAAACAGTTAAAGCTATTATTTGAGAACATGAACAAGTTCTATATCTCATTTCAAACACCAAGGAAAACTACAGGTCTCCGTCTCGAGAATGGACTCGTCCTGACTATAATTCGTCATTTGCGCAGGGGCCGTCAGCTTTCATTTGGACTATAGTTGCCATTGCGTTCGCATCTAATATTTGGTGTTCGATATTTTTTGGAAATATTTAGACTCTTTGTGATCGATGTGGCAGATACCCCTTGCAAAGACTCTCAGCTTTCCTTCAGATAACTCCCCTTCCTTATCCTAAAATCTACAGTGTTCTTTAAGAAAGTTGTCACGAATTTAAAGCTAAGAAATGTACAGTATCGGATCATCTTTTTAAAAGCATGCTATGCATTTTTAAAAGTAATAAACACTCGAATATTATTCAGCATGACTTTATATAACTAATAGTTGATGTAACGCTGTTTTTTTATGGTTAAAATAGATTAAAACGATCGTTTTGTACATGAATTTTGATGTCTAGGAACGCAGCCCCCTTTATAACATGTTTCCATTGTCCGTTTATCGAATACCCGCTGATCGAACGCTTCTCAAGGTACGTAACCTATTCGTTAAGCGAACGCTGCCTGTAAAATTGTTGAGAAACGAAGTATTCAGAAAAAAGCGAAATGTACTTATGCAAGATTTATTAACCAGGAATCCGATAACGTGAAAGTACCGTATCTGATATAATGAATAAATCAAACTTATTCTCCTGCGATTTAAAAAATATATCGCTCGAAGATGTCGCGCTTCATTCAGATATTGGCATAGTACTTCTCACTCGCTTATTCTATCATTATTCCATAGCCAACGGATCACAATACCTTACAATCACTTTAGTAATTCTAATATTTAAACTGTTAAATTAAATCGCTCTACCTCCTCTAATTAAAGTTTTTTTAACTGATACGTCTTATTTTCTATAGTTTCCTCGAAAAAAAATCTTTTGCATAAGAAAATGTGGCATCAATTAATCCATCATGTGACTTCCGACTCCATGGAAGTACACCGAAAAATTTTATTATTCATAACTTTTAGGGAAAATCTCAATCGCACAGAACCTCTATTTATAATATCCTTTAGACGAGTGAAAGATGAAAAATTTTATTGCTTCTCCTCGGTCTAATTTAGTATTCTTTCCCAGAACATCGTAAATCATTCTTTTACCGTAGCACGGGTGTTGCCACCGAAATCTCATTGTTCCTAAAGAGAAAAGTTTTCAATGGAGGCTGAAATCTCGCCTTGTTAGAAACTTGGTCGCAAAAAGTATAAGGGTGCTGGTTCGTTAAGGCATTTATTCGCGCTGGAAACACCCTACTCGAAACAAGATTTTATATTATTTTTTTCCAATTACTCGCCAAAAGGTTTTCGAGGCCCAAATTTTTCTCGCGACCAAATGTCAAGAATCCCTCTATATCGCGGAACATCCAGGATATAAAAAAACAAATTATAAAATATAGCTAACTCTGAAAAAGGCAAAACCCGCGGAGGTTAAAAACCTTGGTCAACGGCGAGACGAGACCGATCTGATCTCTAAAACTCCATCTCCCAATCCCTTCTACATCCCCCGAGCCTCCTCCCCCCCCCCCCCCCCCACCCCCCCCTTTCCCCTCTCTCCCTCTCTAAATCCATTAATCACTGAACACGTTTGCTGAAAAACTAGAGTGTGAGGGAGAGAGAGTTTTTGAGTTCTCCCTAGGGAGTAGGGATGTGTGCCACCTAAGCGCGCCCTCGAGGGGTGGGAGAGAGAACCTGGTAATGCTCCTTTTAGGGCGGGCGGGCGTGTGAAAACCGCACCAAATGTCTATCTTACACCTCTACTTCCCTCTCTCTCTCTCTCTCTCTCTCTCTCTCTCTCTCTCTCTCTCTCTCTCTCTCTCTTTCTCTCTCTCTCTCACTTTGACCACAAAGGAAATTTATCGGAGCGAAGACGTCGTGAGAAAAAAAAAGAACCAGGTCGCAGAAAGAAGATAGTAGTAGATTCTGAGGGACGAGGAGGGCGTAAAAGCTTCACAAAAGGTGAGATTTTTTCTCTCTTTCATTTTCGTTTTATTTTCGGGAATGGAAGTACGTTTGAGCAAAGAGCACAAGGCAAACCAGCGAAGGCAAGCGGGTATCGGGAGAGAGAGAGAAAGTGAGGCTAGAATAGAAGAAGGAGAGTGGAAAGAGGCGTCATAAAACCAGTGTGAAAAGGATGACGCGACATCTTCCGCTCACTCGGACTCACCCTTTCTCTCTTGAGGCCGTATTACACGTTGAGGATTTAACCGAGTATTCGCGTGTTCACGCCTTTACTCGGGTAAAGCTTAGACCTATTACACTTCGACGCTTTACCTCACGCTTTACGCCAACAGAGGCACCTCGGCTTTCCCCTCTGTGTGGAAGCAAACATAGAAATCAGGGCATCGAACCGTAATTTCCTTCGCTCCGGTTCACTCAAAACACAAAATTTCGGTTCGGTTCCGGTTTCGCTCCGGCAAGCGTCAGTGAACCGGTTCGGACCGGTTTTTTTCGCTCGGACTTTAAAATATTTTTAGGAAACTTTCAAGAATTGATTTATTAATTAAGTAATTTTCTTATTAAATCAAAAACATCTTCCATATAAAAATAGTGATATTTAAAAAACATAATCAAAACACGAAAATAAATTATTTAAATGTGAATATTTAGTATGTATCTTATTTATTTAAGATTATATTTTGAATTGAATATTTACAAACCATACATGCGCCGTAAATGATTTCAACATTTTAGGAAAGTATAAAGTAAATTATAAATGAGCACGTTTTCTGCGATAGAGTAATCTAAACTTATTATGTTATGCAAAGCATTCATCTCATTTTCTAATTTACTGTGCTTAGTCCTTAGTACTAAATTTTATCAAAATCCGCTGAATAGCTACGGAAAAAAATTGCATCCTGATAGAAGGACGGACAGACCGAAGCTAATATGCGCTAAAGCTGGAATGCCTAATAATGAATTATTAATATTTTTATTTACAAATCGTACGGTAAAATAAGAGATCGCGTTATCTCAATAGTACCAGTAAGTTGAGTAAGATATTTCGTTATTTTCCTTAACAATTTGTGGATCAGGTCCACTGCTCGTATTACAGTAAACACTGTAAATGCACGGCTTAATTTTTTTCATTCAGAGATTACTTAAATGGATGAAAAAAGCTATAAAATATCTATGAGGAAGAAGCCCGCAGAAATTAAGGGTCCGAGAATTCAGAAAGGCTGAGAAATGTTTATTAACAAGACACAAATTTACGATGACTGAATATTTTCAATCATTTACGTAGTGTGAGAATGTTAAACTTCATTATTTCATGAAATTGAAATGATAAGTACCGTTTCGAAAAATTATTACTAAGCGAAAGCATGTGATTTTCACCCGGCAGCAAATAAAAAACATCTACGTTCATCTACATATTACCCTGCAATCAAACATGCAGACAAAAAGAAAATAAGACTTATTCGGCCTGTCGTGAACTTTCTTCAGGCGGTCTCTGGGTTCCTGCAGTCGGCAAAATATTTCTCTAAAAATAACAAATTCGCATTCATATTTAATTTCTCTTCAGTTTTAAGCAACCAATACGAATATGTGTGCTCATTTTAAGATGCACTCCATAAAATAAATAGAAATTTACTAATCTGTAACAAAGGATAACTGAAGTAAGAATATCTCAAAACCACGACTGCGGAGCGATCCTTGCTGGAAAAGTTTTCGAGAATGACTACCAGAATACAAGGGTTCAGTGGATATGGAGAGGGAGTGAAAGTATATGGGGACATTAACTTCCAACTTTAAGGAAAATCCAAATTAAGAATCGGGAAATATTTTTGCCGGGAACATACACTACGGGATATGCTCGGGGGGAGGGTAGCAAGACAATTAGAGGCTGTCTTCAAAGTAACGCCCAAGTTCCTTTCCAGTAACCTCTATGTATTGAGATGCACAAGAAAAATCCTACTATTGAGCCAACAGATAGTATCACAAAGACACATCCTTCCCAAGGCTGAGGAGAATGTGTTCTCAAGAAAAACCCAACCCTTTTCTTATTCGGTTTCTAAACGTGAGGCTTTCAGAAAGACTCAAACTAAAGCAAAAGGAAACACCCTTCTTTCACTCCCACTTTTTATGCAAACCGAAAAATATGGAACGAAATAAATAACGGTTTTCGGTTTCGGTTCGGGTTCAGGAAAATATTTTTTTTCGGTTCGGGTTCGGTTTCACTCCAGGAAAAATAACGGTTTTTTCCGGTTTCGGTTTTCGGTTCGGTTCCGGTTCCATGCCCTGATAGAAATATACCTGGCAAGAGGGTTTCGAACCTTCGCTCGGATCTAAGGCAACCCTCTCAGCAGGAGGTACGATTTCAGGTCAAAGGAGACTGCCTCAATTTATTTCAGAATAATCGATCAATATATGTATTTTTTGATGAATTATTCGTATTCCCTGTGAAAAACTACACCAAAATAGTTTTTTTATTGGCGTTCCTACGGTATATGTGACTCATGCTGGCGCATGCGCAGTAGAGGAATACGCCAGCGTAAAGCCCCCATCGCCAGCCCCCGAGTAAAATATCTAGCTCTTCTGAAGTTTTCCCGGACCTAATACCTCGGGTGTTTAGCCTATTACACGCTGGAGCTTTACCCGGGTATAGGCCCTTTCACGACTTTTCTCGGATAAATCTCAACGTCTAATATGGCCTTTAAGAGGAGAAATTTCGTTGCTACCTTTCTATCGCTATCATTTCAGGCGCCGATATTTTCCACCCGAGAGAGAGAAAGAGAGGTGAAATTTTACAACGTGCCACCTTCCGCTCTATTCAGCAAGGAAGGAAACCATCCCCTTCCGAATGGAGTTGCTACGACTTTTACTTTAATATTTGAGGGAAATAATATCTTTTCCGTTTTTTTTTTTCGGGTCTATGTTTTACAGCCGAGGTCGAAATTTTCAATCGCCGTTTTGTTCTGGGATGTGAAAAGAAGGATTTCGAGAGTCGACGTTTCCTTTCTTCTTCAGATGTCTTCATAAAACTGCTTTTTATGATATTTCAATGTCTCGTAAAAGATTTTTTCAGCAAGAAAGATAAAACTTCGACATCCTCGCCTCATTTTTTTAGCGAAAAACTGAGTAACGTTTTTGCCTAGAACGGTAGATCTATATTAATTTTAATGTTATCTGACAAGGTCGCTGAATAATTGGAAAAACAAAATATAAACTCTTGAGTTTTAAAATACAGACAGCACCGGTATCCAAATAATTTTGGAAAAATCAGACGCGCATTTCGGCTACAAATCAACCATCCTTAGCGGTGAACAAACGATGTTTGGTTCTAGAACGGGTCGGCAAACTTTTCTATATGACGGGCCGCATTCATTGATGTGAATGCTTCAGAGGGCCGCAATGGAAATCGTGAGAGCTCTGGCGAGCCGAATGGGCGTTTAATTCAGAAGTTTTGTGGTCTCATATTAGTGAAAATCAATTCTAATTAGTTTACTAGCGTTTAAACTCCACAAAAAAGGTTTTGAGACTGTAATTTCACTAAAAAAAATATGGATCACTTTTTCATCATGGCTTCGCGGGTCGTAGGTTTCCGATCCCTGTTCTAGAACGAAATCATCGGGTTATTCCGAATGTTTGATGGCTATCTTTAATATAAAATTCTCTTTAAATGTTTCTATGCGCATCCCCCCTTAAAGTTAATCACCCTATATTTATATTAAAAAATCATCATAAATTATCCGATAATATCCACACTATTTCTGCCGTGGTAAATGGAGTAAATATCCACAGTGTACTACGCAGCAGAAAGCGTCGTACGCTACGGGCAAATAAATTCGTCGTGACGGTGGCCCTTGAGCCGCAAGTATATCGCGTTCGCGGAAATATCGACGTGGATTTTTTTGCATCATCTAAATGCCGCTTTTACAGGAGACCTCTCGAGAAGAAGAAAAAAAAAGTAATTCCTCCCATTTGAGTATGCAAAATGAGAGAAAATAACGAACCTGCTATGAGATTTTGCCAAAGCCCTCAAGACTCCTTCCCGAAGTCTTCTTTAGATTCCTTGGATATTTCCTCCGCGGCGTATTCATCCTCATTTCTTTCAAGAAATATAAACCGTCTGGGGAATTCTCAAAGTCTCCCCGTAAGATCTCTCGGTTACTCCCATTTCTTTCCAGAATATTCCCTCCGAGGTTCTAAGACCGAACTGGACTGAATGGATCCATTAAAACTCACCAAGTCCCTTGTTCGACAGAATATGACGGCCGTTTGTTGCAATAAAGGATTGACTGCTAGTAATAATTCAGGGCCATGGTTACAGGAAGGGAGTGGAAAATTTATCACGGGACAGACCTCCGAATTCTATCAAATTCGTCGGATTTAAAAATGTCTGCTATCGTGGATAAGTGAGGACAGTTTGGGCAACTCCACCTATGAAACGGTTGCGGTTACTTTAATTAAATTTTAGAAAAGTGGATTTACAATGAATATAGGTTTTAATTCAGAATCTTCATCCATAGTCAATGGAAAAACCAAAGAACTTTAAACGCAGTCAGATTTAATGTTCGTGAAGTTATACATTTTTTTCAGTGTTGGTCATTTAGGTCAAATTTTAAAATATTCTAATAGGAATCGAAGATTTTTAATAACTGATCAGGATCGAGAGGAAAAATTGGCGCTATATCGAATGGAATGCACTGAAATATTGTAGTTCGTGTGCTATTTGGTTTAGGTTAATCCAGTTACGTGGAATTTGTCCACACTTTCACTTAAGGCTTATATCCCGTTGATAATAAACACTTTTGTTGCTCATCAAGAAACATTTGAAAATTGTTCAAAAATTTTATAGCATAGACTGTAGACGATCAAAAGTTTTCCCACGATATCCTCTACCACAAAATTATCAGATTTAAATACATTTTTTCATGCACTGAAATATTGTTTTTAAATTATGACTAAATAAACAAAAACAAAATATCGGAGGGTGGATTTGTTAATCATCAAAAAATGACATCTATCACTTTAAATCTCTATTCACCATTAATGGGATTAATTTTGTTTGTCATACAAGATGGAAAAACAATATTTTACCTTTCGGGAGTGAGGAACTAGTTGCCAATCAGCTTTAACAGGAAGTATCGCTTGATTTATTTAAATATATCGTATATCCTTGGTTGATATGCATAGACGATATCCGTTACATCCGGTAGTAATTGAAGTAAATGTTTTCACCGTGAATGCAGGAAAGTTATCTCCCACAAAACGATACCATCTGCGAAATATCCAACCACAGACAGATATACAGGACGTGACGAAACTTCCTCTTCAGTCCAAAAAGAATCCCGACACAATTTTCGCTAATTACCCTCTCCCTTATTCATCACGGAATCTCTACTCGGCAAATTTCTCTAAATCCCATTCAGATCCGATTTAGAGCCAACCGAGCAACAAACTCAGGTCATCGCCCTGGCACTCGAAATCTGCGCAGAGAAGGAATGAAGATACCTGAGAAAAATGCTTAAGAAACTCATCCCCGAACGATCCCATCCTCTCCCGTCCCATTGCAATACACGTCTCCTCCTTTACATTTTTGTCTCCGAATTTTTTCGACCTCTTTGGAATCATTCCATCCGAATCTATGTTTCCTCCTTTCATATTTTCCTACTCTTTGCAGTCCTCTATCTTACTTTCTCCTCTCTCTCTCTCTCTCTCCCTCTCTCTTCCTCCTCACTCTCTTTCTCTCTTACCCATCTCCTAGTTTGCCCTTCTCTTCACCGTCCCTACATTTTTCCCCAACCAAACTCACCCATAACCTCATCCTATTTCCTCACTTCCCCAAATCCCTTTTCAGGCGAGAATATAATATGCGTTTATATATGTAGACACACACACACACACACATATATATATGTACATTTTTTACCAAAGGTTTGGGTAATCTTATATTCGCGAACAAAGAAATTAATAAACGAAAATAATGAGAGTGATTATGAATATTTCATGGTTTACATCAAATTTATCTTTGCACTACACATTGTGATGGCAATATTTTTAGAAATTTAAATGAAAAGTAGCTCCAATAACGCTATTTAATTTATTTGCTTCAGAATATCTTCTGTATTTTTTTCCTCAAAATAAGCACATTTAAAGAGATATTAGTGGCCGTCTTACATTCGGGCAAACACGGTATATACGTATACTGTTACTGTTATTGCGGGATCTTGTGACTTGAAACGACTACCGGCGCTAGTATGCTTCTCAGTCTAAATCACAAATCAAGGGAGGAGATAAATCTCTTAACGAGAAACAGCAAGGGGACCAACGGCTTTACGTCCCTTCCGAAGGACGGAGCGCTGATAGGCGTGCTCTCTTCTAAACACGCAAATAGGGGGGGCGGCTAAACCTCTTCCGCTAACCCTACTTCCTTTCCTCTCACACCAGTCGCGCCCCTCGCGTCACTTTTATAGTTCCATTCAATTAGTATCGAAACCCGTCCCAAAAACTCCAAGACACCCCCTCTTTCTCTGTCTGGATCCCGATATCTGCTTATCCACTCCTATAACCACGCTATCTGCCCTCAGAGGCCTTTATAACCCGTCCACCCATCCTCTGTTCTCTCCCAACTCTTTCGCGTGGTTCTGTTCTACATAGTGCGAAACGTTTCAGAAATTTCAACATACAAGTTCAACTAACCCCGCCCCCCCCCCCCTCTCTCTTCGCCATAAATAAAGTCGTCTGTCTGTCTGTCTGTCTGTCTCTCTTTCTCTCGGGTGGGGTGAGAGGAGACGTGGTTATCGATCAATCTGTCCACGATTATTTTTTTAAACGCTTTTCATATGTCGGTGGTAAATATATTCGGCAATTAGCGATGGATGCGTGGAATTCCATTTCCTCTCCCACCTCGAGCAGGCTCCAGTTTACGCGACGAAATCCCTGTTCGAGAACGCGCACTTCCTTCATATCCGGTTTAAGATTTGACGGCGGTGATAGCGTTGCATGCGCAGACCGTATGTCGAAAGAGGCAGAGAGAGAAAGGGAAGTGATTCTACGTTTTCCCACATTCGCAAATCGATAGAGTTTTATCCTCGATCTGAAAGTTTTGGCGGAGTGAAAAACTTCCACCCAGGGAGCTTTGAAAAACGCCCTATCTCTTCCGGTTGAGTATAGTTGTGAAAACTAGCGCGACCGAGCCTCTGCATATCGAACGTTAGGCCAAATAAATTAGAAAATTTCGAGTTAATGAACTTCGATTCCTTGAATAGGGAAAGTATTGGGAGAAAGTGCTTTACTCGAACAATCTAAAATTAATGTGATAGATTTTCCAGTTACTCCAATTGCCTCTAAAAACATTAAGATCTACGTAATAGAGAGGCATGGACCAATAATTTTCTGGCCCCTACTTATTGACCTTGCTGGAATGTACGACACAACAAGGAGCAGATTCTCCAGCGATTTTAGTTAACAAGGTGTGCGGAACTTTTTAGCCCTTCCACCATCACGACGGTTTAGTCCAAACAATATCCTTCGAGAATGATTTAAAACAGGGGTGCCCAATACGTCGCTCGAGGGCGACCGGTCGCCCTTTAGGAAGGTTGGAGTCACCGTATTTGCCAATTTAGCGACTTTTTACTTCCTTTAGCGACATTTTTTAGTGTTTAGCGACATGTCACTAACTTTGCCATTTTCTACTAATGTAGCGACAAATTTAAATATGTATTGCTTTATGTAAACAGAAATACATGCAATATACAGCATAAACCAAACAAATTAATTTTATGATAGCTTTTATAAAACCTATACAAGTTTTAATAAACCTTAAAATATTTCTACAGTTACTTCCTCAGTTGTGATATTTTAAATACACAAACTAATATTGAAAGATCTCGTTATAATTTACGCTGACGAAAACATCATAAAACGCAGTTAAATTATAGAAAAATTATTTCTATTAAAAATTAAAGAAGGTATTCTTCTCGATTTAGAAATTACACATCGACTTTTATTAACACCTTAAATACTAATTCGATGGGGATTTTGATAATTATTGGACGTCCGCCTCTTAACTGAAGCTTACTTTGTTCCGAAAATCCAAAAGTTTTATTCCCCTTATTAAAAATGAGGAAGAATGTAAGTTTTTATAGACTGATTTATCATATCGCAATGATATCGACAAGGTAACGCAACATTTTCGCCCTTAAGTGACTGATGCCAAATTCTAGGAACGAATGCTTGCTATGCGCTCGCAGGTCCGGCCCAAGGCACCGGCGAACCGGACGGCTGTCCGGGGCGCCAAAATCTTGGGGGCGCTATTTCGACCATCTATCTATGCATTACTTGCAAGTGAATAAATATTGGAGACCGATTTATACCGCCGAACAGGCTGCAATCTTTATGACATTAATTATTTTTTCCTTTATCTATAATCTTTACAGAGCGATCAATAAATTAACATTTACTTCGTAATTATCTCAACAAACATTTACGGGGCGGGACTCTAAGTGCTATTTCGCCCAGAGCGCCAAAATTATTCGGGCCGCCCCTGTGCGCGGATATATAAAAGTCATTAAATATGAGGCGGAAAACCTCCCAGCATCTTATACGCGGGTATTTACGGCATTTTATTTTCTACTTATAAAATAAGTTTGACCTATAAATGATAATACCTCTTCTATTTTTTATTAATAAAAATTTGCAAAATGTCTCAGTTACTTAATACTAATAATTAAATATTATCTTAATTAATATTCATTTATAAAATAGATAATAAGCATACTAATTAGATTAATAAGAATTATTTGAAGTATTTATGCACTATTTTATTTTTAACATTTTCTTTGAGTTTAGCTACTTTTTAGGTTGGATTCAGCGACATTTTCAAATTTATTTTGGCAACTATGGAAGTCCCCCGCGTAGACAGCGAGGTGCTAGAAAAATCAAAAACGATTTCGAAGAACATTTTCTAGGTTTAAAGAACTCGAGAACATTGTGGCATTTTTTTCATTGCCTTTCGTCGAAATTGACATTGAAGAAATTTCTAGCGAAATAGGAGATATGAGCAACATGGATGCAACAGATCTGGAAAATAAAATGATTATGTCGCAAAGTGATGTAGAATTGAAAGCAAGATATAACGATTCAAAATTTTGGGAAATTGTTTCATTTGAAAATTTTTGAAATATAAAAAAAGATGCATTTACTTTGAAAGCATATTTTCCTTCCAATTATTTGTGCGAATCAGTATTTTCTAATATGAACCTAATTAAATCGAAAACTAGAAATTCCCTCACCACTGAGCATCTAGAAGTTTGTTTGTGCCTCTCGGTTTCGAGTTGCAATCCCTGGTTGATGATGTGAAGTGTAAATTCGCCTATAATTGTTTAAATAAAGAATAAATTTTAATAAATTCATCAATTTATTTTGTAGATTTTCATTAATGGTGTATAACAAATGCTTCTTTGCGGTTATTTTTGTGTTTAACTTATAGTTACAATTCCTTATGTATAGGTTAAAATAATTTAATAGCCCGCAAGACAAATTACAGAATGAAAGTAGCCCTTGACATAAAATGACTGGCCACCTCTCATTTTAAATATGGGTTGGTTGAGTTATAGCTGGCATTACCTATATTTAATTTAGAACTTACTTATATTTCTCAGTAATTAGTAATAAAATAAACTTTAATTTTAGGTTTTACATCAAATTTCGACAAATTGTGAATTTTTTTATCGACAAGCCAAATATTCAGATGGTTTCTAGTATCATTTCTGAAATAATAAAATAATTTGAATCTCTAGCTTCTACATCGGAATTTCGTATTTTCCGTAAGACCGAAACATTTAAGCAATTCAAACTTTATGAATGTGTATATCTCTCTATATAATTGAAACAAACTAAAAAGTAAGTTAATGAAATTTTTACGGACCGAATAATCCCTTATTCATACCGATTGTTTCAGTGCATTACTACAGCAAAATTTCATACGTGTCATATACAACAGGGATAGCCAACAAGCGGCTCCTTGTGGCTCTTCTCACGTCAGTGTGCGTCTCCTTGAATCTGTGAGCAAAAATATTGAAACTAGCCTCATATATATATATTAATTTGTAACTAAAATATAGAGGTAATAATAATAAAGAGGTTCGTCAAAAAAAGTTAAAAGTGGCATATGACGATCCATAGTCTTCCTACGAAATACTTTTTCGTCTGCCAGGTTAGAGTCAGGAGATTAATCTCAAATTGCCTGTCCGAGAACTTTTCTCGGCAGAGTGAAGTGGAGTAACACATAATTATTTGTTCCGTAACTTATGTGTACAGCCTACGACCCGCGGGAGCACATCGCCTGTTCCCGAAGCTTGGGCGAAAAACTGATGTGTTGACCTGAGATATTCTATACAGCTAATGTTATACATTTCATTACAAATGTAGTCATAAAAGGTTTCTCGGGAAGAATTTACGCTAAAAAAAATGGCTTTACTTGAGTTGCGCTTTGATGGCAGCAAGTAAGTCCCGATGTAATATCTTACCCGGACCGCCAAGGAATCTTCGACTAACGTAAGTATTGGTCCGTCGGGTAAAAAAGTTGCGCTCCCCTGCCATAAAGATATCTGCAACTCATGACTAAATTTAAAATAAAACTTAGAATCATATATGCCTAGGCTAAACCCAGAAATACACATCTCCAAACAGTTATATTCAGAAAAACGGCAATATTTTTTTCAATGAATATAAAACCTTCGCGCGTCAGCTCTAGCTATAAAATGTCTATTGAAAAAACTACTACGGGTCGGAAGACTAACATGAGATACAAAATATAAATGAAGTGATTATGGACCATAACGCATTTTCCTTATCAAAAACTATCTCCAGGATAAATGCCAGATATATAATATCTGCATCAAATTTTAAGTGCTACTACACAGTTGGGTGGAATTTCAAATTATGGACGTACGGCATACGGCTAATGATGCTTTTAAGCTAGATATGGTAAATGATGATAATACAAAGGTTATTTACATAAAATAAGAACGAGGCTCTTGTCTTCAAACATTAAGAATTCAAAAACAAAAGTTCTTGAATCAGCGGAAGAAGTAAAATTGTTAAGCTGAAGTTTATACCTATGTGAGTTGTCTTATTTTTGGGTAAATACTTCTATCAGAACGGCTAATTACAATGATAATTTTGAACGGTAATAAAACCGAGTTTACATATAAATGTCCACAGAAAAATTCGAACGTGTGACTTGGCCATTAGAAGGCAGATGTGACAAACCCGCTGACAACATCTCATGTAAATATTCTGTAGTTTAAATTTGTAAACGCATCATCCATTGATATAATTCATTCTTTATAATTGACTTCGCAAATGTATCTACGGAATAAAAATATCATTCTGTGACAGGTTTGTCAGGGCTTCGATCGCCATCGAAATTACAAATCGGTGAAAATACCTTAAAAGCTAAAAATTTCCCTTTACAGTTTCTAATTTAAGGGCTAGGTACCATTTGAATACGCCGTATTGCGTTAATCAATTCCTTAATTAACGGACAAATATTCGAAATTCAACGGACTGTCTAAATAATTTTAACTTGCTTTGTGCTTTCAATTAAATTAATTAAATTAATTAAATGCTTTTGAAAATGTAATAGATTATAATTCCACTCCGTCCCCTTTACATTTTTACTGCTTTATAAATATTAAATACCTATCACTTTTACTTTAATAAAAACTTATTAAGTTCTTTAACTACTCTCATTTTTTCGCGTCGACTTCTTTTGACTTCGAAAGTTTGTTTTAACAATTTTCCCTCGACTCACACTTCCAGTCTTTTAAAGCTTTTCACTTATTCATACTGTGCGCGTTCCGGTCAAAACTCCAAGGCAAATTCTCAGACCTCTTCCTCTTCTAAAATATCAATTTCCCTCTACCGTTTGCCCAACCTTTAAAGAACTCGGCGCACGTAAATTATATCGGAGTTTGCATATTTTACTGCAAGCCTACGCAAATTAAAGCATTTGTGGATATTTTATTGTCTTGATTTATTTATAATTGGAATTCCATATAGTCGAACGCCTCACCTATCAGAATCAGTAGCATTAGCTACGATGACTCTTACTAATAAAAATCTGATGTGGCCAACACATGACTTTCTCCATATTTGGGGTATAGATATTTAAATTATCATGAATAGCATTATGAGGCAAAATTATCATTTCGTATCGTAAAAGAATACAGTCGTCCTTATTGCCGTAAATTATATTTTGAATATGTTTACAGAATTCACCGCTACATGTTCGTGGCGCTGTATACTGGAAATTAAGAAAAAGCAAAATATCTCCGAAATGGATGGTTCTACAAAAATCTGTTTCAAACAAAACCTGGAAAAAATATTATTCTCTACAACTTTGGTCCTTACGAAGATGACCAATTACGATGTTTTTAAGGAGATATTTGACGGAAACCAAAAAACCAATTATTTATAAATAATTCCTAAATAATAATTGCTATGGAAAATTATTTCAAATGAAAGTTGTAGGAAATTACATTCTCTATAACATTTGTATAGGATTGTATATACAATAATGATGTTTTAACGGAGAAATATCGCAAAAACCGAATCGGGTTTCGAATAAACCTCGACTTCCGGTTAACCGTTATTGTCCAAAAACTAATCATTTATTTGTGCTCATGCTAAAGTGTTATATATGAAGTTTGTTAACGATATGGCACGTACTTTTTGAGTTAGAGCGCCCACAATTACATACACACACGCACACAGACATCATTCCTAAAATAGTCTGAACGTGTTCTAGGGACCTCAAAACGTGTATTTCCGTTGAAATCTCGAAGTCGATTTTTTTCGTGATCACAATACTTTCCCATTACTATGTATGAGAAAAGTAAAAATGGAAATATTTTAACTAATTTTAATCCAAAACCCAATTTTAGAGAAGTCCGAAGAAATAAATGTCTAAAATACTAACACTTCTCATTAAATACGAATTATATCGTAGTAATATATGCTAAGAATTACCAACAGATCAGATCATAACTAATTACCTGTTGCTGGATTGAACTTTCTAGAAACATCATGGTATAGCATTTCGATTACTTCATATAATTATTCATTTGGAGTGGATTTATTAATTATTTAAAAATTAACAGACGATTTGCCTAAACGGTCATACCTTTCAAGTATTTATATCGTAAAAACTCTTTAGTTACAATATTTGTCTATTCCCTTTCCCTCCCCTCCCTCCTACCGCTTACTTACGTAATCATGCGTAAGAATACCGGCGACGTAAAATAATCCTCTTTCGGAAGTGCAGAAGAAGACGAACGCCGGTAAGGAAATAAAAGGCGGAGCTCGGAGAGCGAAGGGGGCTCTCGAAGACTCACTCGGGGTCACTCGTGGGTCACTCTCGTCGTCAGTCATTTGAACATTGTGGCAGCAGTATTCACTAGTCATGCAGTCGTCAGAGGCAGCTTTGGAAGACCCCCCCCCCCCTTTTCCCCTTTTAGTTATTCGCCGGACGAAGAGCAGTCGAAAGAGAAATACCGACGCAGCGTTTTGAAGAAGCGGATCCCAGATACACGAAGAATTCGTCACCAGCCACTGGCTCATCCCTCCTTAAACTCCCCTTGTGATATTATTTTCCAGGCCCAAGTCATATCTCCTTTTGTGAATATGTGCCACTTTCCCAGCACTAAGACCTCGTTGCAAAAGTAAAATTTCTTTTGTTGGTTATTGAAAGTTATATTTATGCCTGAATGCTTATCTATTAATTTGTTATTTGTGTTTTCCTGTATTTGGCCCAATTGTGTTAGATCTTGGTTGATTGCCGCCGTATTCCAAATCGATTCGGTGATTTATTTCATTTATTCTGTAATATGTTTTAGTTGGAGTAATTATATGCTTCAGGTTTATTAAATCATGCCTTCCTTTCCATAAGTTTAACCTGCGTTTCCTAAAATATTAATTTCTATAAGCTAAAAGAATCAATTTGAAAAGTGCAATAGGCTACAAGATGTCTGGAAGCGTTTGTTTGTTACCGTCTGAAATAATAAATTTCTAAACCCAGTGTCATATTACATATAAATTTGAAAATCATATTCGACGAATCTCTAATTGCATAAATTCATAAATACAGTTTTTTCGCCTAATTTTGTCAAATAAAGTAGAAACTCATAAACCCGGCAACCTCGGGACCTGGCATTTGCCGGGTTTTTGAAAATTCATAAAAAAATCCTTAAGTGATGTACATTTTTGGTAATTGATTATATAATTCATATGATGAATAGCAATTAAAAGGGAACCCATTATCAATAAATACTATTGCTTATACATGCACTAAAACGAGAAATTATAAATGAACCATTAAAAAGTAAAAAATAAAGCGTATATCTAATACGCATTTACAACATTATTTTCATCACAGATTATTCTAAGAACTTTTTTAAACAGATCAGGCAAACTAGCTTGCTTCATGCAATTTGATTTTTCCTTCATAAGTTTATCTTGTATTCGATACAAACACGTAATCTCTTGAAAATCAATGCAAGAGCGTTCTAAAACAGATATTGTATCTGTGACCAACTGTATACAGCGATCTATTGAAAGTTTGTCCTTAACTATCTCTTGATCAACGTCACCTTCATTTTCTTCATCTTTTTCATGATCAGGTTTCAAAACCATGTCCGCTATTTCGACTATTTCACATCAGTTAACTGAAGTACGACAGGCGCATCATTTTCGATATCAACCCAGTTTTCACTCTTTTTGCTATTGTGAAAAATTTTCGCTTGCTGTATCAGCATTAGGCCTGAAATAGATACATCTTCACTTCTTCGCTGACGAAACTACTCTAACATAACCTTATCAACAATATTTACCCAGGACGTTTAGTGTTTTACGGCTACACATAGATTTAGGTGTATCACTCTGCATAAAATTTCAATATTTCCGGTTTTTTTCTTCTTTAAGTCATACACACAGGAATTACCAATGCTATATTCTTCGCAAAGTCTCTTCACTGATGTACTTTTTTCAAGTTTTCTCAGTAACTCCACTTTTTTTTCAATCGTGAGATTTTTGTTTACGTTTCGTAGCACCACTTACGGGTTGTATTCTTCTTTTGAAGTCATGTCAAAATAAAATTTAACAAAAGTACTAACTGCATTAACGAAAATCAATTGCTATCGCCACGGATCTAAACATGTGGTTCTAATGAGGTAAACGAAACAATGAAAATAGATCATTTAAAATAATTTCTAGAGTATTAGGATTTTTTACATATAACTTTCGAAAACATGCCGAGATTTTGAGAATGCCGGATTTTTGAATGCAGGGTTTATGAGGTTCTACTGTAGATCAATCTCTTCCCTTCGCTTATGCAAGATTCAATCGGGTGATTGAAGGCTTTAGAGAAACTCCAACTCCAAAATTTCGATTATTTAATTTTATTTGCTAATCAGAAAGATCGAAAACAAAGAACGCCGAGCGATAAATAATGTCATCTACATGACTCTTACGCTTATAAAAATAAACAGAAAAAAAAAATGAAATAAATATTATTTATATACAACACATTTAAACATTTAAAAGTAATATTGTCAGTTCTTCCACAACAAATAATTAGCATCACGGGCATTTCCCTTACACGAAAAAGACAATAAGTTTCCTGGCGCGTTACTTACTCGAAAATGGAACCAATTACATTTTTATTCGCCTATAGAGGAATCAGCGGCGGAGTGATTATTATTCATCTTTTTCGTCCCATTAAACAGCGGCGGACGAAATAATTCCAGTCGATTTTTTCCACCCCACCACATTATCAGTCGGTTGAAATTCATAATTAGCGGGAATACCATTTTCCCAGGCAATTTTCGATAAAGGTGGAGAGGGAGGGAGGGGGGTGGGGGGGAGGGAAGCGAAAGAGAGACTCCGAATTAATGAACAGTCTCCCACCCTCCAAAAGTCCCGCCGAAAACCGCACCCACCTGAATTTAATATCTCCGCCGATCCTCGGCGTCTAACTTCCTCGGAGCCGATCGAAAGAAAAAAATCATCACTTCCCTCGCCATCCCTTAACTCAGCCTCTCTCATTTTATCCCTCCTTTCTTCCCTCCCCCCTCTTACTCCTCCCCTCCGCCCCTCTCAACTCCTTGCATAAGGAAAAAATATAATCCTGCTCGCTTTTCCAGGAGGGAAAGGAACCTTTAATAAAATAAAAAGCAGTCCCGCTCATTTCGTAGAGACCCAGTTGGTGGCTTCTCTGCCCGACAATAAATCAACGCTTATTATCGGAGTTGGAGCAGGAGGAAGGGGAAAATGGGTGGCGGAGTTTCGGGGAAGAAAGGTGGTGGAATCGGAAGAAAGACTTTTTCTGGGATGCGAGCCAACGGTATATTCTAGACCTCCATACGGACACCGTTTTCTATACGTGTGCGCGTATATATGTGTATTAACCTACACACTTGTGTACGGAATAATACAACCTCTAGACTTATCAACCTTACTTAAACAGATATTAAGATCTAGTTTTTATTATCCTCAAAAAGTGGAGCCCTAGGTGTATACACAACATGATATTTCATCCGGTCACTGTTCTCATTAAAATATCACAGTATTATAATTCGATATTTTAATAATGTGAACATTTTTGTTTACTCGTGTTTCTAGTATTAGTGGATCACTCATATATATATATATAGGGCAATTAGGTGTTGAAGGAAACCCAGTGAACACTTACCGGAAGGAGAACCGCTGGAGTGTTGGAGAGACACATTTGTAGAGGTTAGAGCTTTCGGGATGATCCCTTCACCAGCACAAGAGAGACACAACTATATATATATATATATATGTGTGTGTGTGTGTGTGTGACTGTATATATAGGTAATCTCCTATTTACGTTGTTTCGATATAACGTCTTTTACAAATAAGGGAAAGTTCCACCGTTTTACATCGTTCATCGTTTCTATGTCCGATCTAACGTCGTTTTAAATCTAAATCTCGTGAAGAGCGTGAAATGCATGGCAGCAGGTAAAACTCAACAGAACCAACCAAAGGGAATACCTTAATTTTTCGTATATAATACGCATTTTTTCAGGCAAAATTGATCTAAAAGTTGGGGTGCTCATTATACATGGTAACAAATTCAAACATTTTATTCCAGGCAGTCAATAACAGTTATACGTATCTGTATGCATTGTCGCTGATAAAGCATAGTTTTTATTAATGTTCTGTATCGATGGCATTTCTTTTTAAATTTTTGTTTGAAAAGCAAAAATGAGAACTTTTTCCTTTATCCATTGATAGAGATAAAACGTCAAATTTCTTTGTAATTAACGTATAAATCTGTTTAAAAAGGTTCGGAGTGGGTATATTATTGCAGAAGATATCGCCCTCATCCCTAGGTCCCTAACTCGGACTAACGGAAAATGAATGCTATCCGAAAAGCGAGCCGCTACAAAATATCGAATGCTTCTGCTTCTTTCAATAGCTAGGCAGATGGAGGATTAGAGTTAATCATTTAATTAGTTAATCTCTTTATAACATATAAATATATGAGATAAACGTCCGATTTACGTCGTTTCGATATAAGTCGCCGGCTCTAGGAACACATCTCCGATGTAAATCGGAGATTACCTGTGTGTGTGTGTATATATATATATATATATGTTATTTATATTATATATATATATATATATATATATATATATTACTAAACTCCTATTTCTCTCTCTCTTTAACTATCTATGCCTCAGCATTTTTAATCTCCCGGAATTTCAGCCCTCTATGTTTATTTTTTATCGAGTTATTCCACTAATTTTCTTAATTTGTTATTAAAAACCAAACATACATCCCTTATAAAATATATTCATTAAACTCATATTCAAAACATATTCCCGTTAAACTAATCTAAATCCAATAGGTACATACTAGGAAAGAAGAAACAGCGAGCAAAGGGGGGGTGGGGGGTTGCCGAGCGTCAGAGAGCAGGGGGCTTGCTCCCTAGTGTGTATGTATATGTGTGTGTGTGTAGGGCAACTAGGTGTTGAAGGAAACCCAGTGAGCACTTACCGGAAGGAGAGCCTCTGGGGTGTTGGAGAGACACATTTGTTGTGTCTCTCTTGTGCTGACGAAGGGATCATCTCGAAAGCTCCAATAATTTCTACAAATGTGTCTCTCCAACACCCCAGCGCCTCTCCTTCCGGTAATTGCTCAATGGGTTTCCTTCAACACCTAGTTGCCTCAAATATCCTCATTTACCTTTCCTCTTCCGTAATATATATATATATATATATGTATTTATTTATTTATTTATATTGTAACATTTCCAGAGTGGTTATCCGGATTGATCATTGTTGAAATTCCCTCTCCCGGTAAAGTCGTAATGCGAACGACGGTGTTTTGTCTATGTTGACGAAACTCCCCGATAAGAGTGAAAGTTTTCTTGGTGAGTGAAGGCGCGACAGACGGCAGTGTGGAAGTTTAACCCGGTGTGTGATAATACCCAGTATTGGAAGCGTATCCCAGTGAAGTCGAACCCCCAATTCTCAAGCGCCGCTTCCTCGCCCGCTACGGCCTCGACCTCGGCGTTCACCTTCTGCGGTCTGCTTTCCAACGCATCTATTGGTGAATTTCTCTTATCCCAATTCCACTAGGAACTCTTGTCCCAAAGCTCATTAATTAAATTCAAATAACTGTTTCATTAGTTGCCCGAATCACTGGGTTTTTTTGTACTGTACTTTCCACGCTCCTTCTATTTATTACCTTTGCTCTGATTGAAGTGCTTAAACGAATTTCTCCCTTTTTTTAATGGTGATTTTTATTAATTAGTGTTTAGAATCTTGCATTGTCACATTTACCTTTGAACTCTTGTGCCATACACTCTTGACATCGACATTTTTTTTCGTAACCTCGACCAATAATAGGTATCCTGGAGGTCTCATTGAGAGGAGAGTATTTCATGCTCTACAATAGCTGAGTTATCCGAGCCGGGCAAACCTCGGGCTATTCCGTTTGTACGTCTTTCGCCTTTTGGCGCAAGTTAAAATAGGGCAAAGGGCGTTACAATACATATATATAACCTACGCGCATGTAAAAACCGAAGGGAGAAGTAAGAGAGGGATTGAACCGGACGTAAGAGAAAAGAAATCATG
Organism: Uropetala carovei; assembly: GCA_036926305.1. Classification (NCBI taxonomy): domain Eukaryota; kingdom Metazoa; phylum Arthropoda; class Insecta; order Odonata; family Petaluridae; genus Uropetala; species Uropetala carovei. Next base: position 108,010 of record JAXCHB010000031.1, read on the forward strand.
AGCGATGCGATGGAGTAAGCCGTTAAAAAGGAGATGAGAGCGAAAAAACTGCACGCGACCGACTAAAAAAAATAGTTGGTCCCTGGCGCACGTGACGAGTCTACTACGTCACCGGCTCCGCCTCCAAGATAGGTACTCAAAAAAAAGACAAACCGCCCCGTCTAACCCTGGAGGGAAAGACAGGTCCCCTGGAAACCCTGCCTTTTCCACTTTGGTCCCTGTCTTTCCGCCAACCCGCCACACACACACACCGTTCTCCCTGCTTCTTTTCCTCCCCTGTGGGATTTATTAGTATTCAAGACCATACTCCCGTGAATTGGAAAGAGTAGGAGAAAACCCAGGGGGAGGGGTGCCGGACAGGGTGTGAGTTTTTGAGGCCGTGGGAGAAATGGGTTATGGCGGGAGAGCGGGATGTAGACGGCGGCGGCGTAGGAACGGGAGGGGAAGCTCTCCAGAGGACGGCGATGGAAGAGTTTGAATTAAAACGGGGCTCTGAATTCAATGGGAAGAGGGAATACGGGGTTTCTATGGAGGATTTTGGAAAGAGTTTAGCAAAGAATATGTGGATTTAAATGGTTTGGCAGGTGGTTGATGTCGACAGGAGAAAATGGGGGTTAAATCTTTAAGAGAGTAGAGCGAGAGATAGGATGCGGTTGGATATAGCGTTGCGGTGGAGAGAAGAGCGAATTTTTCTTTCTATGGGGAAGAGCGATAGGGAAAAAATATCCTTGGGTTGAGAGCAAAAGTTGAAGGTTGACGGGAAGGAAGAAAGATGATGAGAAAAAGAGTCAGAGAGGTAGAGAGAGAGAGAGAGAGAGAGAGACGGGTATAAGTGAGGACTCGAGAGGTATGGGGAGGATGGGGACGGAGAGACAAGATATTCAAGGAGAGAGGTGGAAATTGAAGGGAAATTCGTGGACGGAAGTGGGATAAGAAACGAATATGACAAGCGAGCGGCAAAGAGGGACGTGACGCTGAGATAGTACGTCCAAGTGAAGTAAACAAGGTCATCTTTTCTAAATGTAAGTCGTGATAAATCATTCAAATGCCTGAATTTACCAAAACTACATCTGAAGTGTACGCTGCCTGTACATTTCGCAACCTACACACGCCTAGAGCAATAGTTTAACGACTATAATAAATATGTAATATATAAATACAGATAAAATCGCTTTTCAATTATTCGCAGAAGTGTTGTAATTGGACTATTAAGAGAATAATGCCTCAATGGCAGAGTGTCCACAGAGAATCGAGAAAATATCCAGAAAAAAAAACAATTTTTAAAAATTCATTTACAAAAATTCGTGCCGAATATTAAAAGATATGAGAGCATTTAAAATCACAATTCATTGGAATTATCATCTCAAGTAATGTATGTAAAAATTTCAAAAAGATAAAAAATCTTGGTTGACTGATCGGTAGAAAATACAGTGAAATTATAATAAAGCTTACGCCGTTTTATTCAACATGAACCATCCTGGTTAAATAAACTTATTCCTGATTTCGTTATTACATGAAATCCTTAAAACGAATATCCATCAGTATCTTTCTATAGAGTTGACCACCATTGGCAAAATCCATATATGCAATAAACTACTGACTACGCAACATAGAACAGAAATTTAGAACAAATCCTTTACAGTCACAGCTTGCCAACTCTGGAATACTCTCCCAAGTAAAATATAAAACTCTTCATCCCTCTGTACCTGCAAACGCTAGCACCATAAATATCTCCAATCCCCTCCCCCAACATAACCACAAAATAATAAGTAAATACTGTGTTATCTTACAAGTCGTCCTTTAGTTAATGTTATCGATAAATTTCGCAGGTTTTTCACACACCCCTTCTTGTGAGGAAATTTAGAGCAGTTTTTCCTAGGGCATAGTAACTTAGCTTTTCCCCACAAACTAATATTTTCATTTTGAATTGTGCTAACTTTGCATTAGTGCCGGCAGTAGAAATTTCTTTTGTTTTTGTAACTGACATTGGTTTATATTGAAGAATACCCTGTCTATTCATAGTATTGCCTTAATAAAGACATGTATCTATACATATATTTTGGGTGAGCAGGCTAGACAATGGAAAAGAACAATAATGCGTTTTATTTTAAGAAAGGGAACAAAGACTTCCTTATCTCTACTCTTTGAACACAGGTGACGCTCGATTTACGCCATAGATGCGTTAATCGAATTGGCGTAAATCGAAAGTAATTTTTCAATAGTATACATGTAAATTAAGAGAGTTGCGTTCCCAAATCTGGGCAAATTATTTAGTTAGTTTTAGTTTAGTTTCCTGCTATGTTTCAAATACACTAAAATATAATAGGAAAAGAGATTCACACGTACAAAATTGAAGAAAAATTATGAATACCAGCGAATTAGTTGAGCGCATAGGCTTCCTTCCGATTGCGTCATTGTTGCCTCCGATTCAATTAATGCCAATTAAACCTTCAAATAGGCGAAAGAATAGCGTTATTCGCTTCGTACTTTGTTTAAGCATAGAAATTATTGCTGTAGAAATGTCAACATTTATACATAGCAACATAAATATTTACGGATAATTATTCAATTAACTGCGTATGGGAAGCGTTTCTAACGATTCAATCAAAGAAGTTGAATATTCCTACCATCGTTTGAATGCAGGAATCTTATCTCTTTGTAAGTCGAACCATTATATTATACATCCATAATGTTTATTAACGCAAATAGGCTCAATCATAAATTTTTAATTAAATGAGAATAGGACACACGTCATTATTTTAAACACATTACATGGTTATCTTCTCTTCATTGATAATCTACATAAACGGTTGCATTGATTGTTATACAAAAAAAAGGACATATTTCAATAAAAATAAAAACATAAAAGTTCGCCCAATTCATATGTATCAGAGATATCTCAGAATTAGTTTTTACTTTCTCCAATATACGTAGTATAAAGAAATTGTATTCATGAAACAATTCGAAATGGAGATTTCAACGGAAATAAACGTTTTGAGGTGCGCAAAGGAAGAAATGATTGTATTACCATATAATACATAATTTTATTCGCCAAAGACGTCGGGCATAACCCGGGCATCGCCGGGTACTTTCAGCTAGTCTTCATTATAAATGGCGTTAAAATGAAAGCGCTTAAATCGAACTGGCGTAAAACGAGCGTCACCTGCGTAACAGAGAATCACAAGAAAAAATCCGATCGTTTTCAGCATATCGACATGAAAAAGGTAATAATCGAGTATATCTCACGTTAAAACGAAAGACGGAGAATAGTTATCTTCTCGATCTCACATACTCTCACACAGAATTGCCTCAGGGTTACAGTCAGATAATCCGCGGAACCCAAAAGTTCTCTGAAGCGATATTACGGCGTAGTTACGAGAGACTGGCATCGTGGGAGTGAACGAGGTAAAGCGTACCGGGCAGGAAAAGGAGAGACGAGGAAAAGGTGAACTAATGGATGCAATTACGCCCCTGATTAAATGCGATATCGGAGACTTCGCGGCGTTTTAGGGAAGACTCCTCAGCCGGCGAAACCAATTACGAGCCGTCCGAAGGAAGAGCTTAGAGAAATAAAGAGAAAGATAGAGAGATTGAGGAATAGAAGAAGGGAATAGAACTTCTCTTAAGAGAGAGAGCACTTCTCTGAGAGAAAGAGAGAGAGAGCAAAGAACAAAGGGAATGAGATACAAGGTGAGCTAGAGCGGCCTTCTTTCTCTCTCTCTCTCTCTCTCTCTCTCTCTCTCTCTCTCTCTCTCTCTCTCTCTCTCTCTCTCCTCTCTTTGGAGGCCTGAGATATTAAAAGACAGAAAACGAGAGCGTTTATTACCGCCCCGAGACGAGTAATTGGTAAGCTAAGAGAATGGAGAAAATGGGGAGAGAGGAAGAGGGAGGGAGGAGGTGGAGAAGGAAATTAAGAAAACCCAATAACGAAGACAATTCGCCAACTAGCTCCTTTCTACTGGGAAAAACGCGATTAACTCTCGTGTAATTTTATTACTCCGACTCTCTCTCTCTCTTACCCCTCTCCACTCCCCTCTCTCTCTCTCTCTCTCTCCCTCCCTCCCTCTCTCTCTGTCTCTCCTTGAAACCGTTTCATAATCCTCTCCCTCGTTAGGAGAGATATAACATCCAATTTCTTAGCGTGAAGTAAAGGAGATCGGCGAGGAGAGGAGCGGTCTCCTGATCTAACGGGAGGATAAACGTATCTTAGAGCCTTTACTTTTGCTACGGAGTAAAAAATCCTTGGGCAATGCGATGCCGCCGATTTCGGTGCTTATTTAAAATGGCGATATGACGACCTCTCGGACGATTTCGGAAGTTGCTGGGATAACAGATAAACAGGCGAAAATGACTCGAGATAGTTCGTTGAGGAAAAATAAGAAACGATTGAATCGGTTTCTCAGTCACGCTACTTACTTATTGCTAGTCAAACTTTCAAACTTAACAATAGGTTAAAGCTCAATTGATAAATTTGGTTTATATTAAATTTTACAATCTGTTTAACAATATGTTAACGCAACTATATACTATATGTACGTTATATATATTGTGTCTCTCTTGTGCTTACGAAGGAATCATCCCGTAAGCTCCAACAACGTCTACAAATGTGTCGCTCCGACACCCCAGCGGCTCTCCATCCGGTAAGTGCTCACTGGGTTTCCTTCAACACCTAGTTGCCCTTAAAAAAAAATATATATATATACATACATACATGCATGCATGCATACATACATACGTACATACATATATATATATACAGGACCGTGCACAGACATTTTGCCGCCTGAGGCGAGATATAATATGGCGCCCCCTGGCCTCGCTGGCCTTATGAATTTATTTTGATAGGTTTTCATTTTTGTCAAATTTTGGCGCACCCCTTCGAGAGGCGCCTGTGGCGGTGCCTCGCTGTCTCACGGCCCTGTACACACACACACACACGCATATATATATATATATATATATATATATCGAAAGTATCACTTTGTCTTTTGTGAAAAAAAGATTGGTTATCGTAGAGTTCTCCCACTGAGAGTTGAGGAGGACCGATGGTCACGTGTGGAAAGAGGAAAGAAAGGAATGAAAATAGAACGCTGGATATGGGCGAAGTACATATTCTCACAGCCACATTAAACGCCCCTCGCAAGAGTGACGGCTGAGTTGAAGAGGACGAGTAAAGAGGCGACCTCCATGTGTGGAATCTCGACCGAAACTTTTGGACGTGTACACCGAACCGGAACTTCCGCTGTAAGGGTCTTGCAGTCCACTCGGACGACCAAACGAGGACGGCAGTGTCACGGAATTAAACATCTAGAGCGAGAGGTTCAAACCGCGAGAGGGAGAGAGAATCTGTAAATCTTGGAGTAGTTCCTAAGTAGGAAGCCGCGGTCATGAAACTTTCTTCATGGTTCATTAACTTAAAAGAGTAATTTAGTGATTAATGGAAGAGTTTGGCACGTCTTAATGGACATCTCCTTTCTTGGAAAGTTACATTTGGATTTTGGAGTGTTCAATAATGGAAAAATGTTCTATTTTATGAACTTTATAAGCCTCATCATTTGTTCCAATCGATGTATTACGTCACGTATACTAACGTAATTGCCCCAGCTGAATTATAAGGAGTAAATATAAGATTATTTTTTCTGCACAGCATAATTTCCTGTATTTTACTTTGACAAGATGTTTCTTTTGGTTGTGCATACGTCCAAATGTAATTTTTTTAATATCATTTTAAGCAAATTTAAAAATGATAACCTCCGTCTTACCAAGGAGAAAGAGCATTTAAATCACTCTGTAACAACTTTGCCACTCTTTTACTTTGACTCGATAGTAATCATTGCTTACGCTTCGTGACTCACTTGAAGACATTCTCAAGTTTCCATAAAATTAAATAAAGAGTGCTCTTTCTGGGATATAATACCAGTAAATATTTTAAACGGAATTATCGGTATACTTCATTCTGAGCATAACGTTTTCTCACTATAAGGGGAAAACCAGGTATTAGCTCCAGCCTTGTTCTAGTATGAAAATTGTGGCAATACGGTAAATCGATTTGAAAGTACTTTGGTTATTTTCGATGAAAGATCTTTTCAAATGTTTGTTAAATTTATGGACGGATTATTAGGAACTTAAATTTAATCGCTACCGTATATGTATCGTAATAAAAAATGTAATTGGCCGTTGAAAGGAACCTATTCAGAATGATATAGTTATCAGAACCTTAAAACGTCGAACGAGCAAGTCAAACAATTTCGCAATACCCGTTCTATGAGGCCACATTAGTATTGCAGGTGTTAAATGTCTTTATTAAAATAAAACGCTCCATCTTTAAGGTAGAAATGTGGTAATAATAATCAGCAAAATTGATTCAATAAAATACATAGAAAATTACGATGATATTTCCCAGAAAAATTTGCTTTGATTCGTGACCGCTTATACCCAATATTGTACTCGATTTTAACTAATAATCAAATCCATGGTCGCCGAGAAATTTTTTAAGTAAAAGTGTCTAAATTACAGCTGAAACTTACTAAAACTATTTTGTCAACGTCTCTTCGTATCTTTGGAGGATTTTGATTTATAATAAAAAATACTAGCCAGTTCAACCGGTATTTGCCGACACTAGTACGGGCACAAGATATAACATGTACAAGACAAAATATTCGAAGCGTAAAGAAGAATACAGAAGAAGAAAAATATAAGCAAAAACTCGAAAATTTATAAATTAAAAAAAAGCAGCGTAGAATTTTAATTGTTTTAAATTTGGATATTTTATCGCAGGCTGCTTCCATCTGTCATTATCGCCCTCAAAACAAAACCTCTTCATGTTCGCAGCCTTCTTTCAATCCCAGCAAGCCCCACTCAAAAATTGGTTTCCATTAGTGAAAAGAAGAAGTCTTTTCTAAATATTATTTTATCCTTGGTCTGGTGTGCGTGCGTGCGAGCGTGTCGCGAGATAGTTTCTCGGATGGGAAGTTATCCGAACTTGGAGGACGACAGAGAGAGAGAGAGACACACACACAGATGAGAAACTCGAAGAAATTCATCCGCACGAGGATAAGGATAAGTCTCGAAACCTTTTGAAGAAAATAAATAAGTCGAGAGGAAGGAAACAGCCTCGGAAAAGTGCGAAGAACAAACCGCTTTGGTGAGACGAAGCTTAGTAAAGTGTAGCGAAATGCGATTTTTTACATTTTTTCTTCTGAGAACCGCGATGGCGGATGAGTAAAAAGGTTCTTTCAAGCGGACGGGAAAACTTAGAGAAATTCACCGTCTTTTAAGTTTTTTTAAAAATGTTTTCCGGGGGCCATGGACGGGTTAAAAGAAGCGGGTGGAGGATGTATAAAGAGGAAATAAAAGAGAGATTGGGAGGACCGTTTAGGTCGAAACCAAAGAGATGAGGAGGGATTAAGGATGAACATAGGCAGGGCGAAAAAGACGAACATCCCGTAGCGATAAACTTAGAATAAACCCCTCGGAATGAGACGTTTTATGGAGTGGAAATGAAAGGGAATTCGATGTTCTTGGATAAACCGGTGCGAAGGGTATTTTCACAAATTTTCCTCCAGAAGATGCTTCTTTCTCTGCTGGAAAAACGTTAGATTTTTTAACTATGTTCGTCTGCGTCATAACAACTACAACTCTATCAAAAATTGAAAGTAATGAAATGATTCTAGCAAATTTGCAAATAGACCATGAGCGCCTTAGACAAAAAGAGAATAACATGGAACTTGCAAACTCCAATACTAAATGAGACAATGATATTATGTGGAAGACAGGTGATTCTATTGAGAGGACATAAATATTCGGGACTCATATCATTTGATGGTGAACCAGATGAGAATGATGGTAATTTTCGATCACTTATTAGATTTTGTGCTAGATACAATAACAATTTTAAATCAAGATTAAAAAACAAAATGCTTCCTATATTAGTTCTCGATTCCAAAACAATATTATTGAAAGTCAAAAATTTTGTAACGGAGCAAATAGTAAAATAAATTAATAAAGCACCGTGCTTTAGGTTGCTTGCCGATGAAACCGCTGATATTCAGCTCTAACTGAATAGTATTCGATATATGATGTTCGAAAATAACGAGCCAAAATTGTGTGAAAAGTTTTTAAAATTTACAGCAGTTCCAGATGTTAATGCAGAAGTGCTAGCAAATAATATGTTAAGAACTTTATCATCACATGGAATTAATCTGAAGAAAATTCGTGGTCAGGGATATGATGGCATGCCAGTTATGAACGGTATCGTCAATGGCGTTAAAGCAAAAATTAACGAAATGTTTCCTATTGCACTTTACGTTCACTGTTCAAGCCATAGTAGTGTTTGTGATGTAAGTGTTAGACTCTTTTAGGAGAGCTTAACCTTTTTTTAACGTACCGAAAAAACAACAAGCATTGATTGCGATCAAAGAAGCTTTCCCAGAAACAAAAAAAGAAAACATAAATTTGTGTACCACTAGATGGAAAGAATGTCATAACTCAGTTTCGACGTCTTAAGAGCTGGAAGATGCAGTAATTAATTCAATAGAAACAATAGTAAATTGGACGAATAGTACTGTCTCATCAAAAGCGCAGCAATTTTTATATGCCATAAAAAATTTTCAAACTACATTCAGCACGCTATGTTTAAATCCTATTTTCACTTACAGCCTTATTCCCTGTTGATATTTACAATCGAGAAATATAGCCTTAAGTGAAGCAGTAAGTGCTGCTAATGATTTTATTTCAATACTAAATAAAATAAAAAATGATGCAACAGAATTTGGAAACCATTTCTCAGGTGTTGGAATTGCACAGAAATATGATTTTCCGGTTGAAAAACCAAAGCTTCGAGGACGACCAGGTATTGATTCTCCAGTTGTATAACCTAAAGAGTACTATAGAAACTATGTATTTTCACTATTATGTCTTTTCTGACTAATCTTCAGATAAAATTTTTCAATCACAAAATCAAAATGTAAAGTTTCCAATACCGAATCGGAATGACGCTGCTACATCAACAATTTACGTTCACAATGTTAAACATTTATGCAATTTTTATACAGAACACGAAAAATGCAATAGACAAAAACTTTTTGCGGAAATAATACTTTGGCAAAAATACATAAAACAAATGCCATTCAATATAAATGATATTTCATTGATAGAAGTGGTTCAATTTTCTAATAAATAAGTTTCCCAAATGTTTATAATCTTTTATGAATCCTTGAAACACTTCCAGTTACTACTTGTGAGGCTGAAAGAATTTTTTTATGTTAAAACGATTGAAAACTTATCTAAGATCTGTAGACAGATGAAATGGATTGGCTCTTATGTATATTTATAGGGAAACTAACCTGGATGTGTATTTAATAATTAGTAATTGTCCTAGAGGCATAGAAGAATTGATTTTATATTATAAATAAAAAATATTTCTGTAATTTTAGTTACTAATTATTAGTAATGAAATAAAAATTATTTCAGCTTTTTAACATTGAGTTCATTTTTGTTCCTTAAGAATAGAATTTGGACACCCTCACTTTAGAAAAATTCTGCATATGCCACTGATTCTTGGTATTATTAAAATGATCAAAAAATTGACTTTTATTATACAAAAACATAGTAATACCCGATTTATATAGTGTCATTATTTTATTATCGAGATGAGAACATTTCGCTTTCTTTATATTGAATTGCCTTACATAAACGAGTCAGTGATAAGGCTCTGCAAAGCTGGTCTGATGGATCAAGAATACTAAATACTAAAGCATGGAAAACGTAATGACGAACATCAACATTCCTGTAGATTTAGCCAACTTTTGTATTAAGATGTGTTCAAATTTCGTTAATTAGTATCCTAACATTAGATATATTATTAACATGGAAATTTGAGAATTTATCACAACGGATGACACTCGCCCCATGTCAAAATCTAACTTTATATTGATTTTACGTTGACGTCTGTAGACATTTGTGTACAATTTATATCGGCGTATTTCTCGAGAACCTTTCGTCGTAAAGATATGCGGTAAAAGGCGTTTTGTTTCTACTGGCTATGAGGTCCCTGGAAAAATATTCTCATCTTCATAAAGTCCCGGGTTCAAATCCAGGAGACAGTTATATGTTCCCATAAGTTTACACGGGATTTTCGATTTTTCAGAGTGCAAGGTTTTTTTCCTTCAGTCACCAAAATATGTAAATATCGACCGATTTTCTTCGTTTTTACTTTATTGGACCGCTAAAACTCTATCCTATCTTATTCTTGCGATGTTTACATGTTACCCGGTTGAAGTTTTCAGAAATACACAATTGTTTTCGAATTTTTACGGATATTTCGTACTCTTCCCGGGCGTTGCCAAGGTGACCGTCATTGTTGCCTCAGATTCAATTACTATCAATTATACCTTCAAATAGGTGAAAGAATAGCGTTATTCGCTTCGCACTTTCGTTTAAGCATCGAAATTAATGAAGCATAGCAACGTAAATATTTACGGATAATTATTTTGTTGACTGCGTATGGGAATCGTTTCTAGCTGTGTCAATAACATTTGTATAACAAACAAGCTGCCAGCGCATTGAGTTTTATTTTAAATTGTGCAATTAATTTGTTTTTTGTTTTGTTTCATCGTTTAATTGCTGGAATTTTACCTTTTTGTAAGTATAACAATCATATTACACATCTGTAATCCTTATTAACGCAAATAGGCTCACGCATCAATTAAAAATTAGATGAGAATGGGGACGCACGTTACTTTGTAAACACATTATATGGTTATATTCTCTTCATTGATAATCTAAATAAACGGTTGCATTGACGTCGCCTTTATAGTAGGTCCTGTAAGAAGTTAAAAGCAGTCGTTGATAGACACTTGGAGTAAAGCAATTGTTTGTGAGTTCGTCTATAAGGGTGCAACGATAATCATTGGAACTAAGGTAAGGTAGAGCTATTAGCCCAGCTACAGCTGCCAGAGAAAGGAAGAGGAGCCAGAGATCAAAGGAAGAGTACTGTAGGAAAGAGAGAGAAAGAGATGCGGAAGCTCATAGGATTGCCCATATAGATGAGGAGCAGAGAGTACAAGAAAGACAAAGAAATAGGGAACACGTCAAATGAATAGGGAACAAAGAAGATCTAACCTAGGGCCGAACTATTTAGATTATTTGCATTTCATTTATTTCATTAATTATTCAATCAAAATTATTTCTCTAAACCTTCAGTTTATTTAAATCACGTTGAGGATCGGAGATCCAAGGCTGCCCTACTAGTTTAATTTATTTTTAGGTTTTTAGTGCCTTTAATATAAAAGTTGTATGGCATAAAGAAGTAATTTTTATTTTATTTACTAAATTCTCAATCCTGCATTGTTCATTATTAACTTGAATATCAAATTCAACACCTTTTACTATCTGCATTTATTATTCCAAAGACTTATATTCTCTAAATGAGCTTATTTACTAAACAGAAAATACTTAACCATTGATTCACCAATATAGGTAAAATATGTTATTTTAGATATAAATAGTCATCACATTTATGCTCATGTCTTTTTAGCACATATAAAATATGTATGGTTGTAATTAGTACACCAACTAGGAATTTTCTAATTTTAAAACCCCATTCATCAGAATCAGGTGAGAATGCTACCATCCATAAAATTGTCATGAATATGATTTGATCAAAAATTGTATTATAATATAAAAATCCTAAATATGTGCAATAAAAGTTTACTCAAGTTATCATAATTAAACAATTTCAATTGAAAATATCCACAACAAAATTATCACAATCTTATATTTATACACTTTTTAAATAATATGACATTTTAAATTCAATAGTTCAGTGAATAATTATATTTCTAAAGTGCGTCCTTTAAATTCTTTCTGTAAATAAATAGAACTCCTGCGAACAACATTTTGAAGCATGGATATAAGAAATGAATTTGTAACATTTGCAGCGAATGCATTTTCACAAGATTTTCATCCATCTTGGGGCAGAAACAAATTTTTATATAAAAATTTACCCTATAATTTGGGTGACCATCCACTTCAACTTTGCCCAGGCAATCCTGCTTGCAGATTTTTTGTAATTGATCTGTACTTTTAGTTACATAAGTTGATTTGTTTGGTTTGAAATGCCAATGCGATTGAAAGCCATAATTTTGGTTGAAATTGAAACTAGAAATCTGAGATTCTCTTGGGTAAATTTTCCATTGTACAATAGATATTTTGTTACAGCAATCAGTAAGTTTTTGGAAGTTGTACATTTGCTGCTCAATATTGTAACTGAAAAATATGTATTACAATATTTTTTGGAGCCTTTAATGAAATGCTCATTAACCCATTAACGCCGGCCGTCCTCATTTGAGGACGCCTTGTTTAACTACTATTTTGACAAAATGTGTTACAAAGTCTTCCCGTTTTGATTTTATCTCGAATGTGGTGAGTCTCGCGGACTTTGTAGGCGCACACTTAGTCGCGAAATACGTTTAGTCTGTGATTGACTGCCATCGAAAAAGTACGTAAAAAATTTCTCCTACCACTGCAATGAAACTTGTTCCTCATTAAAATTAGTGGACGTGTTTATAAATTATATACAACGTATTTGATTAAAAATACATTGTTTTACCGTAAATAAAACATTTAATAATTATATTTATAGTGTATGTTTTTTTATTTCATGTTATTTCAGGCCGTCCTCATATGAGGACGTTAGGCACATATGTATGTAAATGTTGGTGCATTGTAGGTACAATATTCGAACTTATTACAGATACCGTGCCATGGAGAGAAGGTATTTTTCTAGTGAAAAAAACTTTTATGGACTGGATGAGGCCATCCTTGCTATAATGAATGAAGAATCTAGTGATGACGAAAATTCCAGGGAGTTTCAAATAAATATTATTCCACCAACTTTAGATGAACTGACTGACTGTGAGGAATATGCACAACAAAAAAACCATCATGCCTTCAACGTTAGTGTGAATGAGATGAAAACATTTTTTGCTGTTTTATTGCTGACAGGTTACAATAGTTTACCAAAAGAGCGAATGTATTGGTCTCTCGATGAGGACTTGGGAGTTCCTCTTGTTTACGATAGCATATCTCGAGATCGATATTTAGAAATCAAACGATTTTTGCATTTGGCTAATAATAGCGAAATAGGGAATTCTGAAGGCCGGATGTTCAAAATTAGACCATTTATGAATATGCTTATAAAAAGTTTTTGCCAATGGGGTTTCTTCCACAAAGATTTTTCAATAGATGAATCCATGGTAAAGTATTTTGGACACAATCCAGCAAAACAATTTATAAAAGGAAAACCTGTAAGGTTTGGTTATAAAAATTGGATGCTTAGCAGTTCTTCGGGGTATTGTTATATCTTTGATGTGTACTGTGGAAAAAATCATAATCAACCGAAAAATTCCAAATTACCTGTAGGCGCGCGAGTCGTGATGGATTAGTTGAACCATGTACCTAATCCCTCAAATCACGTGGTTTTCTTCGATAATTATTTCACCACTTACGCGTTATTGGTATACCTCAAAAGGAATAAAATCAGAGCAATGGGAACTGTTAGAGATAATCGAGTACATAATTGTCCTATTATGCCTTCCAAGGATATGAACAAAAAGAACAGAGGTACCTACGACTACCGTTTTGACGAGAATAACGATATATTGTGTGTAAGGTGCAAAGATAACAATGTCTGCTTTATTCTTACAAATTATCATTTCGTAGAACCCCTGAATTATGTATTATGTACGAAGTTACCTAAGAGATGCCAGGGCAAATAAATGCAATAAAAGACGCAGAAGTAGTAGTAATCCTGAGTTGAGCAACGACAATCACTTTCCAGAGAAACTAGAAAAACAATTAAGATGTTGTGTGTGTAACATGAAGGCTAGATGGTCCTGTAAGAAGTTAAAAAAATATTGTGCTTGGAAAAAGGTTGTTACGAAAAATACCATGTATCTGCCTAGAGTCCTCATTTGAGGACGGCATTTTCTCTAAAATAAATTCCACTGATTTTAAAAACTATATTGCTTTATTTTGCATTTTTCTAACCAATGAAGGAATTAGAACAATTTTCGCCCGGCCATTTTCCCGCAGGCGTTAATGGGTTAAAATGAAAATCATAGTGGGACTCCAGCATGCAGAAAAAGTGTTTAACCATATTAATTTATTCTGTAGTGTACTGATTTTTAATGCTGATTGTTAAAATGTCATTTTTATTAAATTTTTCTAGCAGTTCCCAAATACTTTTAACTTCACATTTCATAATTAAGCCTAATGCAGTCACTGAATCCACTTATTGGAATTCTGATACCTTGATTTCTGCCCTGAGTTTAGAACTGTTTCTGTACTTATGCAAATTCTATAAAAGTTAACTTAAATATTATTATAGAATACTTGACAAAAACCAGCACCAATACCTTCCTGACTCGTAAATCTGATATTTTAACTCAGGGATTGGCAACCTATGGCATGCATGCCATAAGTGGCACATGAGGTGATATTGAATGGCACGTGAAAGAAGAAATTATAAAGAAGATAAATATACATATATTTATTATAAATATGTGGCACAATCCAAGTATTTTCAGAAATTGAGCGAAGTCAGGTTTTATTTTATATTATATTTAAGTCTGCTCATTCTGAGTCTGTAACACTGTTCACATACAGATCATGCGCTTACTAACATGTGTTCTGTCTCGCCACCTAATGAACATAAAATATGGAAATTCAGACTGATATGTACAAAGGCATGCTGTTTATTATGTGATCCTTCTTTAAGTTAACTGGAGGTGATCAAATAATAATTGTATTAAATTATAAAATTTAATAAATTAAAATTTATTACTGGCACCCAAGACCATACATTAATGAGAATTTGGCATGCCACTTGTGAAAGGTAGCCAATTCCTGTCCTGTCTTAAAGTTAGAGAAGTTTTCACCAATTTTTCTCATTCATTAGTCCATAATACGTTGATTTTAATGGGAAAAATGTACTAATTTGAGCCTGAAACATATAGGTCACTATAGGTGTCTTTCTTTCTAGTGGTAGGTCAGTTTGTTTCCAAGTTATATTTCAACCAGGAAAAAGGAAATTTTAAAGTGCCATATCATTCCTATCAAGGCTTTAAAACGGTCAATAAATGCTCCTTTTATAAATAAATAACTATAGAAAAATTGATTGCCATGTCCTGTTTATATCCTTTGGTCAATGGAGAATATTGTTTTTATCTAATTGGAATCTAGTCTTCCCATCTACCTATGTTCCCTCTTAATTTTTTATAGGCTGTGCTCAAAAAATTTCTTTTGTGCAATTTTTTTGAATCAGTGTTCAAATTTGTGCAATGTTCGGCGAGTGCATCCAAGCAAGTATAATGCAAATAATATACAGACTTTCTGAACATTTTTTAAAATTTGCGATGAAAATAATTTTACGATAATGTAGCCTTTTCTTCATGTAACAGAAATAACCATACAAACTACAATTTGTGTTGCAATCTTCTTGTAAAGACAGACATGGGCATATACAGATGTTTATATAATAAAGACAATTTAATCAGTATATTATTATATGGATATTCAATCAGAAACATCACAAGTTAAAAAATGCAAAACACTGTCTCTGTTTCAACTTAAATTCCAGACAACTCGATAAATCCACATGAAGCTACAATATGGTACACTACAGATGCACTACAGTAGGTTATACAGCTGCTTTAGTGGACCTATTTACTTATAGAGCAAATGCTAAAGACTACAAAGAGAAAATATAATTTGCCTTATAGTTTTTCCCTGCAATCTTTGGCATTTGCACATTCAGAATAAACTCTGTCCAGATCTATTACTCCTCCATCAAGCTGATAATTTTTAATGCGCATCACTATGTCCAAATGATCTATTTGTAAATGATTCCATAATTTGGTTTTTAAAGTGTTCATTAAGCTGAACTCACAGTCTGCACTGGACACTAGGAATGTTCCTCCAATAGCCATCAACGTTGCCAGATCCTGAAAATGTTCATTCTGTCATGCAAATGTCACCATAATAATTTAAGACCAATTTGCTTTTGATTTTTTTGCCTACTGCAAACTTGAAGTCATTATACTGATCAACTATCACAGAATTTTCACCAAGGAAGTCTTTGTATTTCGTACATAGAAAATTGACATGCTCAATACCAAAACTGAAGTCACACAGTGCTATAGCTGCGCAGTCAAAAGCATACCACTCCTGGACTTCATTCTCTGGAAACCTGACTTCACTAAGAGGTCTGAAATTCACTGATTCACATTCAGAAGCATTCACCATTTCTTGAAATTTACATTTCTTTGTGGAAGACCGACAGAACACTGTGTAGACAGTTCTCATTAAAGTTTCGATGTCTAATATTAGCTTGTCACTGTGTTAGCGACTTGATTTTGTAAAACAGGTTTGCTAACTAATACAAAACTCTTTATGCTTAGTAAAAGATAATTAAATGAAACTGTTATGAAAGCTTGAAAATTATCAAACTAACCTTAAGCCTGAGACCCAAGTGAGAACCATGGTAAAATCTGATGTACAATGTAGTGTAGCAGCTGTCATCACTGGTGCTTCATCCATTATAGATTCTAAAAATAAAGCAGGATTTGTACTATCTTTTGCTTATATTTTTTAAAAGACATCATTAATTACTTCATTAGTTATATGGTTAAAGAGTTTCTCATTGTAATGCCATTGGCCCATAACAGAAGTTGTTTTTAATTGGATATTTTTAGTATCATAGATATATTAATAATTTCAATTCTATAATGGTTGTTGAAGAGGATATCTTGTTATGTAGACCATTTTCTATAAATTCAAGAAGTTTTTAACAGAGATGCTGTAGCAGAGAGATATAACATCAAATGAGACTACTTTTATATTATGTATATATGAAATTTTTAATTTTTGTCAACAAATGAAACTGTATTGTATTTTTTTGAGCTCTTTTGAAATATTGAGCTGGGAAATTTATGATAGAAGAGATGGTCCTTGTAGAGTTGTCAATTTTACATATTTTTTTGGAGTAAATTTAGGGTATGGCGATTAGATTGCTTTAATGTTAAAATGAGGTTCTTGTCAACTAGGTTCTATCAGCTTTTAGTATTATTCTTTAGTGTACCATTGCATTTCGGCAGATTTTATTTTAATATAAGTTTCCTTTGATAGTAAATGTTGAACAAATTCCTAATATTCGTTTGCCTTGCACACCAAGGGTCACTCAAAAGTAAAACCCTAATTTACTGTCAAAATTGTTAATGAAAAAACCTACTGAATTAGCAGATGTGGTCATCCATAAATTCTCATCATCAAATGTCATTTTTCATGGTTCTGCAACACTCTGAAGGACAAATATCCAAGCTCTATGACAGATGTTGGTTTTTGGTTAGGTGAAAAAGTGATTTCAAAAGGCAGGACAGAACTTTTACTAATTAAGAATATGCACTTGTTATTTGATTATGCAAAGCCATTGAGAAGGAGGTGGTTATGAGAAAGAGTATGCGCTCATAACCAAAACATCTGCTGATTCTACAGGTAAATTTAACTTCAACACTTTTTGATCGGGAGAAAAAGTAAGACATAAACTTCTGGGTGACTCTCATACAATAGCATTTCTTTTATTAGTTTTCTCTAAAAATTCCTTATTTGTTTAGATTTTGGCTTCTGCTGTGGTATTTCAAATATCTTTTTATATAACCACTTTTTTAATTATGTACATTTTTTGACTGTTCATCCATTGATTCAGTTCAGTTTTCAATGATTTTCATTGTCACATCTATAGGACTGTTTTTAAGATACTAGTAAAATTTTGGTTAATAATCGACATTTCTCACAAGCAGACTTGCTTGGTAAAACCAAGACTTCGATTTATTTGGATTTGTGAGATGGATATGTTATTGGATTACAGTATATACAGTTTATATGATATTGGATTACAGTATATACAGTTTATATGATATTCTAGTATTTTTCCAAAAAAGAACTGTTTTCTTGTTTAATTTGTGTTAACTGAGAGGTTGCACTTTGCCTAAAAAGTTGGTTCACATATTTACAATACAACTGATAATCCAGGTAACTCCAATGGTAATAAAAAATTATAAAAGGTTTCATCAACTGTTTTTTGCCTATTGGAGCTACCACAACTATCAATAAAAGTATTACATCTAACTTCACATATCTTATGATTGTCGGTTAAATATTATGTTTAATTCAATTTATTTTACTTGCATAGAGCTTCCCTTTGTTATGTACAATTGTTTTTACTATTTTAAAATGGTTAAAAACCACTGCGGTAAATTTTATTTTTAGTTAGAAAAATTGTTTATCTGTTGGTAATGGAGTGAAAATCATACATTAAATTTAAATTTCATGCAGATTTTACTTTAAGACAGGCCTGCGGACCTCATGTGGTCCTTTCTCTGCATAACTGCGGCCCGAACGTTAATTTTCTCTCCACTAAATCGTTCGAGGTTTTATATAAATACTTTATTTTTGTGAAAAAGACAGGATTTTTTCTTAGTTATTGAGATACAATAGAACACGGTTTCTAAATCATTGATTTTAATAGTAAAACAGGTGACCAGTCTTCTATGTAAAATCTATTTTACCAATTCTGTCCCTCATTAAACATATTCAATCCTAATGTGGCCTTTCTATAACATCCATGACTTCAATGCGGCCCTAATGTTTCTTTGAGTTTAACATGCCTGATTTAAGATTTTAATAATTTTTTCTGCTTTTTACTCAAAAAATGAAAATATTATAATTGTTTAAAAAACAAAAGATTAGACAACTGTTAATTAATTGATTTCATTGGTTAATTTGTTGTAATTTTTACTTTGGTTTAACTTGAGGTGAAATTGTATTTTCAAACTTAAGTTGAATATCACTGTGGTTAAACTAAAGAGTTGACATCTCAATTTACTCATAAATAAAGAATAATTCTGCAGAGTGACTAAACCAAGAAAATATAAATGCACTATGAAAAGATTCTACCACTCATAATTTCAGGTAATACAGTTGTTTTAACCCATTAGTGGAAAGTGTTCAATAAATTAGGCAGATGAGGAAATCATTTGCCATGGTATATGATGTACCCTTTACCACATAATGGTTTATAACAATTTCTATGCAGTGCCATTACATATATTTATTAGCTTCAAAATACATACCTGCTACATATATTTACCAAAGATAATGTGCCTAGATGTGATTTTGTTATAATTATTCATCAACTTTTTCATATCACAAACTATTTCCTTCACTTCACCATTCTTCAATTTTCAAACAGATAAAATTACAATCCATGTTTCATTGCATTCAACCACACCCTATAAGAAAAAAAATTATGTAAGAATTGCAAAATACAAGCATTTTAGTTAAATATGTTCAAATACAAAAGTTATGGACTAAATGTTACATAAAAATTTTAGATCCATTTAAATGAAGATGCACAAGATGCTTGTAAGTTAAATAAAATGAAATAAACAATCAAAACATTAATAACAGTATATTCATAAGTATTGCAAGATATAAGATAAGAAATTTAAACATTCTCATATCGAATCCAACGCCACCTCATGGGTGCTTCAGTAACTTAGGAATGCTGCTTCTATTTCATTTTGTATGTTTTCAAGTTAAGTATTGTTTAATATAAGTTGATGGATTCTCAACTCTTCACACAGAACTCAGATTCTAATGAGAAGGGTAGGATCCTTTTTATGTTTGTTTGATTTTTTGGCTAATCAGTCTCTTGGACTATTACAGCTATAACTCTTTCCACAGATGACACGTGCAAAAGGGAGGGAAACCCAGGGCCGGCATTAGCCTACTCTTTACGAAGAGCACTAAGGGAGCCAACAGCTTAAAATCCCTTCCAAAGGATGGAGCACTGACTTGCGTAGTTTTTTTCATACCATATAAGTAGGGTATGAGGTGATCCAAGGTTGAAAGTCCTAACTCCGTGGGATTTGAACCCAACCAAGCCCATTGCTCTAGCTACTGTAGGATCCTTTTGAGTCAAGTCTTTTATGACCACTGCCTCACTGAAATTCACAGTTTCAAGAGTTAGGGGAAACTAAGGCAAATTTTACCTGGCTAAAATTTTTCAAATTGGTTCAGGAAGAAAAGCAAATATTATTCTGCCATATGCTGCCAAATGTATAATCTAAACTCATTCTTATGTATAATAGCATTCCTTAAGTGTAATATTGTTTTCTAAATTTTTCACGTCTACTAGTATATGTCCAATTCTAGGTTGAAGAACAGCATCCAAGAGAGGATTGGAGAAAAATCCTTTTCAATAATTGCAATCTAACCCAAATGACTAACTTGGTTGGAAGAAAGATAAGGAAATAAGTAGACAAAATGGAATGCTGAAAACAAACAATTTCTTGTGTTTGACATACCAAAGTGTACGATTAATTGAAGGGATGAAAAGTTTACTCCATTAACACATTTTCGAAAACTAATGAATAAAATGTAGTTAAAACTCAATTTTAGAAAAACATTTAAATCAAACTAAAATGTTAAGTTTCATCATATTTTGTCACCAACCTAACAAACTAAGCATTTTCAAAAAAATTAATACCATCCCTAATGGGTGAAACACTTAAATTGGTCATACTGCATTATTCATCTATAAAGACATGGGATTTCATTGTGCCTAATTCTATCCTGTAAATCTCTTCATTTCTTGAGATTTTTCCCGTAAAACTTTTATGGAAATCTCTATTCAGTACAATTTGATGAAATTCTTATGGCATTTTAAGTCTATGAAGACAATGTCAATTTAAAAGGGTTTAATTAACTATTTCTTTCAAAAATTGTGTTATCAACTATATTTTCTATAGAGGCTTCATTTTTAGTTTCAGATGGCTGTGTTTACCTGTTTTGGTAATTAGGTAAATCATATATCAAATATTTATTATAGATTTCACAATGAAATGATATTCCTGTTGCTGCTAAAATCAGTTAAATCTTTCACTGAGGTTGTCACATCTCCTTGAAGAATTATCACAAATGCAAGTGTTACTTTAAAGCAATGGTCATATTTTTTGGCTAATATTTTTAAGTAAAATGCAGAGACATGTATTGAGAACATGATACCACAGTTGAGCAGTGTTATTATTACAACGCATACATGTTATAAATTTTCAATATTTCACTAAAAGCTTGTCAGAAGCAATGTTAAAATGCAGGAAGTGTAAAAAGTGAGGCAAATGAAATATTTTATACAGTATTTGAAGATTCTGAATCAAAGCATGTATTTTCTAATGTGGAGAGTGAATCTGAGGATATTAAATTTAGAACTATGTATCAATTTGGAGGATGAAGAAATTTTTTGACAGTGAAAGTGAACTTCATGTGATTATTACATATTGAACTGTACAATTACAAAAATTATATAATTATATATAGAAAATACCTCCACATGTGTGAATCAAAAAACTGCATATTAACATATTTTTTGTAAAATTAAATTTGAACAATCTGATTTTACACTACAGCCATGGGATATGCATCAACAATCACTATTGCAGTGAAAAGAGTTCACTATTTTAGCCAATACCTTACTCTGCATAAATAATATTTATCTTAAAGTTATAAAACAGTTGAGATAAGCATAGGCATTACAAATTTTATAAGCTAGATTTCTCAAATTGTAACTCACCGATATTGTAATCAGATTTAATCAACAATTTTATAACCACTGGTGTTACTTCTATTACCAAATTTCATTTATGCACCACAGATTTCAATATAAAATAATATTTACAGTACCAACCATCCATAAAATAAACAATATTTTCCATGTATGCATCTCATGAGTCTTAAGTAACACTCCAACCGATTCACCACCTTTTGGGTACCACATAATTTTTTATTTATGTTGTTAAATTCTCACTGTAAAATTTCAAAGCCAATTATAAGGTTTAAATAAATGATCCTTAAAATTTAAAGAACAAAAAATGTACATGAGCTAATTTAAACTGGTTTCGAATACATAAAAATTTCCTATTTAATGTGCAAACACAGAATTTTCTCATTAGTTACTTATGCATATTACAAAAACATGATGATTCTATAATACACTATGGAGAGATCTATGCAATCTTCTAATGATTATCATCGATTTTATTAAATGTGGCTACCCTATATAATAATATATAAATTAATACATTTCATGTTACAAGGCGAACTTTACATAGTATACGTTAAAATAATTTGCGCGATTCTTAAAATAGTTAATTTGACACAGATCTCAGGGTTAAAAAATAATCACTTCAAATGCGTTACATATTAAAATAAATTGTACCTCACTTAAATCTTCAAATGAATATAGTTTCCTGTATGGATGACTACATTTAAAAATTTTGGTTTTCTTTGTTGTATTCTTCCTGTAATGAAGAGACATTAAAAATACTAAATGAGATACATT
This sequence comes from Uropetala carovei, assembly GCA_036926305.1. Classification (NCBI taxonomy): domain Eukaryota; kingdom Metazoa; phylum Arthropoda; class Insecta; order Odonata; family Petaluridae; genus Uropetala; species Uropetala carovei. Next base: position 130,469 of record JAXCHB010000031.1, read on the forward strand.
TGCGACAATCTTACATTAGTAAAATCAAGTAAATTTTGTTAACATTCTTTTAATCTTTAGCTATAATGTTTACGATATCAATTACGAGAATGAGGAAATAAAACTAACACTACCATCCGTCAAATAAGAACACGATCGAATTTCACAGTCACCGGGACACCTCAACTTGTAATGTATTACATACTATACAATGAATCGCACGCCCTCTACAAACCAGTGACAATACCCACATACAATTATAATTTTAAAAGTATAAATCCTCGGAAGGTTCTCTTAATGTTTATTCCAATTTCGCAATAGTAGAGGTTGAAATTGTGAGGGCACATCTACCGTAAGAGCGCGAAAGGAACAGAACACTCGCGCGAAAGCGTAAGTGATCTCTCGAAGGTCGCGAATAAACCCTTATTTGAACAACGCAATAAATTAGATTGTATTAGAAACCAATTACCTTTTTTCTCAAATACATCCTAATTTCATAATCGCTGAACTAATTGACACCATACCTTCAAGACGCTCAATGCTACAAAAGAGTGCTTAATTTTCGATATTCAGAGTATGTACGCTGTATTTTATTTCCGATATCCCAGGTTAAAATAAATATTGAATAAAACTCCATGTTCTTGGCAAAAATAACGTTTTAATAGTGTTAACTTATTCGTTAATAAAATATTAACTTAAAAATTTCCAATAACAAATATTAAGTTTCTCACTAAAAAGTACGAAAAAACTAAAAACGACACCACAAACGTGACCTCAACGCCACATCCCACCACAGTTTATACGCCGCTCACGGCTGCTATTTCGACCTTGGCCATGATTTTGACCCTGACCTTCCATTTAACGTACCTCCACCTCCTGCGCTCCATCTCTTGTCTTTCTATCTTCGAGAATTTTTATACACTTGCTTTAGATTTATAATGATCTTAAATGCATGCTAATTAGCAAATCAAGGTTTTATTTCTAGAGCAGTCAACAAAATTAAACCAAGCGCAATTCTTTAGTTTATATAATATGTCAGAAATACATTAAATAAACCAAGTTAGAGCTCACCACATCTCTTTCACCGATCGCTGATTGGCTAGGCCGAGTGATGCGCCTCCGGAAGTTACGGGAGAATTGACCTTATTATAGGGTTACCTTGAAACGATCATTCCGCAATTGTTGCTGAAAGCATCCGAACGTGAGTCAAACTCCACTGATGTCTACGTCGCGCAGCACTCGAGTTAATATTTCTTTCGAATAAAAGACACCATCGACACAAAATCATATAAGGAAGACGAAAATGCAGCCACATAGATTTTTAACTTCAGCATATTCGTTCGTTTTACGAGAGCGACTTGGTTCGACTGTTTTCTATGCGCAGCTGAGCATCGTCTACGTGTTCTTTTACGTCTCGAGGGGGAGGGGGAGAGTAGGCCGAATGAATCCATTCGCATGTCGTTGAAGCAATTGTCTTTCTAAGCGTAGTTTTCTCTATTTACGGATTAACATGTGAATTTCTTGTCATTACTTTCCAGCCAACTCAGATGAATTTTGAATGATCCTAGGATACTATGTCTGACTTCAAGGGTACTTGGTCCCTAATAAATCAGTTTCGATGGAGGTTAAAATAAGAAATATTAAACTCTTCCCTATCATATCTCAATTCCCGATAATATATTTAAAATGCATGCTCAGGAAATAAATGCGAAAAAGTGATGCAGTTAAACACGATGACAAAAAAAATTTCTTAGAATGTCGATTGTTTAATTCCTTCATGGCCCATTGCTTTGAAGAAATTACGTGAAAGTGGCTCTCAACGACTAATTTATTTCAACTTTTAATTTTGTTGTTATTAAGCCTAAACAAGGATGTAACTAAGATACTTAACTCCTTCGGTAAGATTTCAAATCAGATTTTAAATTCATTACTTAATCTAAGAAGTTTGCAATTCTAGATTGGTCTAGATCAGAGGTGCACAAACTTTTTACACTCGTGGGCCGCATTTGTTGGTTTATATTTATCCAAGAGCCGCACTTAATTAAAAGCTGCATAATGTAAATTAAACAAGAATGAAATTTTAGATATCATGTTAAACCATTTTCATCTATCAATAATCAAACGCAAAATTATCATAAATGTAAATTGCAGGGCGAGTTTGAAAACGTGTACTAATCTTTTGAAAGAAGCAGTAAAGGAATAACATTTTTCACGAGTACAAATTTGTTTAAAGTAGTATGTTTGTTTTACCTTAGCATTTTGCACTTATAATTTTCAGTTTATGATTTACCAAATTAACCTAACCTAAAAATTGTTCAGTATTATGATGCAAAATCTTCCGCAGGCCCCACAAACATCAACGAAGGGACGCACTAGATTATTAGGATACATTTAACCCCAGCAATATGGAACTGAATTATCTCTGACCCTTGCATAGAACTTAGATAGTTTTATGTACTTTTCGATCTCGCTCGATCGCTTGCACCACATTAATTTGCAAAGGAATTAGCAATTGTAGTAATTGGTAAAATTTCCTGCCATTTGAATAATTCTGAGAAATTAACGAAAGTTTATTTATTTAAACTTAGCATCCTACATTAATTCATCAATTTGTCTGTAGAACTACATTATTTTCATTTCGGGAATAACTCCATGAAGGTTTGTGTAGGAAAAACCTTACGTACAACTTAACAGCTATTGAACTTTGTTATTAATGGTCGTGTAGATGACAGTAGCAAGCCTTCGTATTAAAGTACGCATCTAGAAAAATTAACAAATTATAAAACTTGGAAAATCTCTTATATTGTATTTCAAAAAATCATTTCCGTACTTTATTAACAGCTTCAGTACTTGTCAGAAAAGAAAGGTGGAATTAAAACGAATTACGTATTTCCCCTCACAATTTTGATCTTTTGACCTGTTCAGACACCGCACATCTTCCTGTTTTAACAGAGATTGCTAAAGTTATGAGCGTGCTTTCCACGGACTTTTGTAGTGCAAGGAAATAGCAAGGAAACTAGATCGGCGTCCTCTTTCGAAAACCACCAAGGTCTGCGATCCTATTAATCATGGAAGCCGGTGGAAAACCACCATCCGTCAGGGTTTGAGAAATGGTCCGCTATGGAGGATGCCAGCTAGCCAACCATCATCACCGTACCTCTCTCGACCAAATCATCATTATTAATGAATTTAAAAGATTCGACTCCGCAAAATCGTATTCTTTTTCAGCGACAAAATTATCAGGTTCTGACCAATATCGAAAACAAAGAAAACCACGATTCCATTTGTATCATAAATCTAATCCGCCCAAAATCTCGTTAAGCCATCTAGATTTTTGAAAAAATATCTTGGTAGCAGAATACGCATCGCGGCGGATAATGTACATTTGTTTTGGAAAGTAGGTCCTATAAAGTTAACTAGAGGGGGAGGAGGAAAGGGGCGAGGGAGGAAGTGGATATGTGAGGGGGGAGAGAGAGAAAGGCGGCAAAGCAGGCGAGATGAAAGGGCGCGACGGGAGAGAAAGAGAGAGCGGAGGAGGAGGGGGGGTGGGGGAGGGGGGAGGGGGGGGCAGGAGGGCGATTTCGTTCACTTTTGATGCGAGTAGGCGGGACCGTGACCTTAAAGGGAGGGGTATGGGACTACGTCATTGTATTAACTGGTATGACTGTGCACCGTGAATGGGACGAATAGGGCGTCTTTCTCGCGAGAAAAGGAGAAAGAGAGAGAGAGAGAAAAGATATTGCGCTCACGATTAAAGGGAGAGAGAGAGAGAGGCAGGAAGAGAGGGAAAGGGGGAGAAAATTGGAGGAGTTGGCGATGCGAGGAGTAAGGGGACGTTACTTCCAAGTTGCGGTACGCCTCTTTCGATACCCCCCTCACTCATTGTTCTCCATTTCTTCCTCTACGTGACTTAATATCAACAAAAAATCACGCCTTCCTCTTTTGGATCCTTTCCTACCTTTTACTGCCACGTCACAACACCGTGACGATATCCTTGTTTACTTTTCTCTCCCTCTCCTTCCTCCGTCTGCGACTTTTCCCTCGCTTATTGCATGATTCCCGATTATCCCTCGTCTATATCCCTTCACCCTCTCTATACTTTTGAGTTTTTAAAAAAAATTATACTATAAATATACAAACTCGCAAAATTTTCTTACGCCAAACTTTAGAAAGGCATAAAACATTTTTCCAGCATTGTTTCCTTGTCTTCGTCATTACGTAACGACGCCAATGATAAAAAATATTGTGCATAGTGTAAGTTCGCATTTCCAATAATGGCGTCTGAAAATCTATTTATACTTGTAGTACATATTTATTATAGTAGTATTATTACTGACAGCACCATTTTCACATTTGAGTAAAAAGATATTCGCACGATTTCTCTCTCCCTGATCAAGAATTAAAAAAAAGAAGAATAGGTAGAAATAAGGTGTGTGTGTGTTTGTCTACATAGTTGTCTTCTCTCTTTGGCTGAAGAAGAGTTTTACCCAAAAGATTCGACTATATCTCTTCGACACCCCCAGCGGCTCTTCAAACGATAAGTGTCCAATGGCTTACCGGCGACACCCAGTTTACATTCAAATATTTATGTTATAAGTGTGATGAATTTGTTAATGGTCAATGTTTTCATTTATGACTATTTTAGGCCATACTTGATTACTTTTTTCACTGCTTTCTAGCGTGAATGAATTACTCATTGCCCCTAAATTATACCTGCTGATCTACATTGTTTCTGTTTCTCTCTTGAATGTTTACACCCATCCTACCCATATGTTTCCCTTCCCCCCTCCACGCTCCCTCTTCCCTTCCTTCCCCCCTTACTCTCCTAACCTTCTTTCTAATCCCGCTCTGTCTTCATCCATATTAGGTTTTTTCCTCCATTCAGCCCTGACTTCTCATACTCATCTCCCTCCTCCTTAAGCCCCCCCTTCCTCCCTTTCGTATCCTTCTTCCCGTCCAGAGGCCCATTCTTCTCCATCCGCGGCGTTTCAGACATCCATAAAGGCGAAACAGAAGGCTTTGACTATGCAACCAATTAACGCCGGGAGCCGGCCTCAAGCGAACACGAAGGATCGGACCCGTTAGTCTAGCGTTCTTCCTTAATCAATCGTAGTGATAACAATGAGTGGAGAGACGTGGAGGAGAATCATGTCTTCTTCTTCCTCGAACCCCGAATAAATTGAAGTGACACAAATTGCCAGCCATTCCTGGCGTGACGGAGTGTTTCCAGCGTGCAATTCGCCCTCGGGCGCCGCCTTTCTTTTTATCCACTCTCTTTTTACAAGAGGGGTTCGTCTTAAATCGGTCGTTATCAATTGAAAATGTATTAAACCTCGTGAGGGGAACGCTTTAAGAATTTCACTCTGTGTTTCTGTAGAGACGAAGTTGTTGTCTGGCGAGTAAAGAAGAAGTTACGCTGAAAAGTCAATGAAATTACGTCCGACGTAAATAATATAAATCGAAACTCGTCTCAGATTGGCTCAAATTGCGTGTTTGGGTGTTGCTCTCTAAAATATTGGAATTTAATATTACTCTAATTTGGTTTGTTCGGTGTAGTGTTATTTTCACCTCAAAATCACGCGGATCAATTAGTTAATGTTGTGTTGATTAGTTTATAGTCAACTTCACTTGTAAGGGAGATGTAGAAATAATTTGGAAAAGGTTCTTTTTTTTAATCCAGTAAAATTAATTCAAAATTAACACATTCAATAAGGTAGTTGAAGATAAATAAATACTTCGTGGAGTAAAGACATTTTCATTTCACTGTTTTAGTAAAATTAATATCTATAAAATATTTTTAGATTGATGGTAGCAATTTTTTAAAATTTTATGGAATGATCTGTCGTCATATTGTGTGGAGGAATTTATTGAAGGAACGAGAAATAAATCTGATAATTTTTTAAGATTCTCGTGAGTAGCTATTCCAAAACACACTTTAAATTTGGGAGAAAAAATTGTGATTTACTTTTATCGTTTCATTTATCTCACAAAACAGACATTTCTAATCACACACAACTCTTTTAAATGAAATTTATACTAAAAAAAGGTTTTGAGGATGCAACATTTTTCACGTTACTATTGCGGTCACCCAATCAAACCATGGAAGGCAACAAAATGCAGCATAAATGAGTGCGATCGTCACCACCACGCCCCTCTAAGAGGCCCCTTATTCATGCAATTATCTTATCTTCTAGCGATATCCTTTTAAAACGCCCTCTTCGAATTTTCCCAAGAACACCGGAGGGGAAAGAGCAAAGGAATGGGAATAGAGGCGGCGCTGCAGTTTAGCCACGAGCGGGGATGGTGAAAGATGGGCAGCGTGTTTTAGGGGAGTGGCGGGTGACGTCACTTACGTCCCCACAGCGGTCAGCCAATTCCAATCCGCTCTCTGGCGGCGCTGGTTTATAACCCGCGAATCGTGTGTGACACAATTATTATTGGGCATTCGCAAAGATAAGGGGAAGTTGGCAAATGCCAATGGCGTTTTCTGTTCTCTCTCTCCATCGCTTACTCCCTCTCGCGTGTGTGTGTTCGTGTGTGTGTCTGTGTGTTCCTTTCCTCCGCTTCCTCGCGAGAGTGCATTGCGAGTTGCGGTACGGCGGAAGAGAGTGGCGTGGAGCAGCTGACGGAAGAGTGGGACTCTTTCTCCTTTCCTTCGACGCCTCTTCACAGGTAAAAAATACAATAAGGAAAAACGCGTGGGTTGGAAGGCGATTGTTTTGTGACTGTGTAGGAGAGGTCGAGCGGCTGAAAAAAAAGTTGTGTTCGTAAAATGCCGACGCGAGAGCGGTCATTTGAGAAACCCTTTTAAAACGCGTCGCTTGAAGCAACGAGGCGCTGTCACTTAAAAGATAATAGTGCTCTTATTTTGGGAAATACGTCTGGATAATATATTTGAGAGTTGGATTAGTCATGCCTGCTTTGTGTTCCCTTTTAGCCCTCGTTGGCCGACAGGAACAATGCGCTACTTGTAAATTCCTCTCAAGAGCTCCTTTTCCTTCAAAAATAAACAATTTCTGGTGCTTTTTTGTAACTTATTGCTCTAAATTTTCTACCGAGTGCTAATTTGATAAGATTTTATGTGAATTTAGGAAATGTTTGTTAGGCATACACAACCATTTTACGAGTGGAACTCGTTTTTAAAAGTATTCCATCAGGTCAATAATAACCGCCAATGTTTCGTCGAATTTACCTCCTAGCTTGAAAAAGCCTTACTACTCTCGACAGCCGAACGAATAAAAACTTAGGTTTTTCCCTCAAGATCAAAGAGAGGTCATCGGAATATAAAAGGTTCCCCCTCCCACTCTCTCTTTCCAGGTCCACGGAATAATGCCGCACCTCCACCCTCGAGCCGGGCGTTCCCTCGGCTTCAACGTCATCCCGCGATGCGGCCTTGCGATGCAACCAATTCCGTTCCGTTTCCTGAGCCTCATTGCGCTCGTCTCCGGGATTGCGTCACAGATGACCTCAGACGTCTCGTCCCAATCGCACCGTTCCGAGGCGTCCACCCTCCCGCACCATCACCTGCAACAACAACAGCAGCTGCTGCTGCACCGACACCAACGCTCACACGGTATCGTGCCCTCCAGGTCTCACCACGCCGTCGACGCTCCTACACCTCGCTCGAACGTGTTGGATTCGCAGAGCGCCGAAGGTCATAGGCCGCCGCCGAGCCATTCCGATTCGATACTCGACATGATCGACAGAGAACAGGTCGGAAGAATACTGGCTCGACAGCGAGAGGAAGAGAAGAGTGTCGAGTCCGATGGGGGTCCGGCCAGAGAGAAACGCCCCCGTCTCTTCCAAACGAACGGCGAGAATAGAAGTCAAGGAGTCAACAGGGTAGGGGATGAGGAGGAGGAGGAAGAAGGAGGGGATGGAGGGGGGAGGAAGGCAAAGGGAGGAGGAGGAGGAGGCGGGAGGTTCGGTTGGGTCAAAGGGATAGGGAAAGGAGAAGGGGGTAAGAAGGAGGACGACGGAGGGAGGAAGGGGGAGGGAAAGAAGGGAGGAAGTGGAGGGAGGGAATCGATGATTCGTCGCCACCGCAACAAGAAAACCGCCGCTAGGAAAGCAGTGGATGGACAGCAGAAGGACAGGAGCGGACGCCACAGGGTCTCGCTGTCTCAGCTCTCAAAGAGAATAAACGATTCCAACCTCATGACCTTTCCCCTCCCTAACCCTCCGATCCCCGGCTCTCCGGCGCCCTTCCCTCCCTTGCAACGTGAAAGCGGTGACAAAATACTGAAGTCTAGCAAGGATGCCCTGGTGGTCACCAGGAGGGAATACCTGAGGAGAGACTGGTGTCGGACAGAACCACTCGTCCAGAGGGTCAAAGTTGACGGTTGCCTATCCAAATCCCTCGTCAACGGGTTCTGCTATGGACAGTGCAACTCCTTCTACATTCCCAGGAGTCCTAACGAACCATCCTCCGTGTCATCGAAGACTTCACAAAGGTTGGATCGTTCCGTACCACCAGGCGTTTCGAGTACTTCCTCGATTCCGATTCTTTACACGCCGGCCTTCAAATCTTGCGCATTCTGCAAGCCGAAAGAGATCGCTTGGACTACTTTGACGCTTCGCTGTCCGGCACTGAAACCAGCACAGTTGATGTTACGGCGAAGAGTGGAAAGGATAAAACAGTGTAAATGCATAACGGAGGTATTTAACTGAAGTGGTTTAATTTGTAATGTTTCTTCCTGTGTTTTTCTACACAAAAACTTGTTAAAGTTGAACCTACTATAAGCTTCTTTTATAATTTATTTGTTTTCTCAGATGAAAAAACTGCAAAAAATATTCCTATTAATGCCAAAGTATTGCCATTGCCATGGTGAAAATCCTGTTTTTGTGGACTATGCTGCCTAATATATTCAAGTCAATGCACATAAAATGAAGGCCATTGATCCATTTGGATCCATAGGTTTTAGCTCTGTAATTATTAGTTCATTGGCATTATCTATGAATAAACAAAGAATAGGAACTCTTTATTTGAAGTGACTGATAAATTCATATTTGAAATGATTTTTATTATCCGTGAAGTGAGATAATTGACAATTATGATTCAGGCCCAATCTAACATAAGACACCATAGTATACTGATGAAAACAACATAATTACCTCTCTTTTTAGAGGTAAGAAAATAAGTTATATTTTTACAAAACGCCTGAATTAATTGTTTCAAATTTATCTAATGGCAACATTTTTCTCAGACAATTTTAATCAAATAGGAGGCATCTTTCACCTCAAAGGGCCTACATACAAAAATGGGAATAGTTTCGTTCATATAGCTCATGATATTATAAAAGTAAAATGATGATAGAGAAATAGATATGTATTATTTTAAATAAAAACGTTAAATACTCTTTCTTGACTACAAAAAATATTAGAGGAATTTTCAAGATGATATTGATTTTATGAGCCTGCTTCCTAAAAGTCTTGAAGAAATATATTTAAATAGTTTAAAAAATGTGAATTTTCTAAAATATAATATTTACAAAGATTTTCCATGACTAAGATGAAGGAAATTATTTTTTTCTGATTTGTGCGGATAGACCAACAGTTTATTCTGAATTTGCCTTTTCCTTATTGCTTTAAAAGTACATTACTTTACTTTTGTCTTGATCAATTATTGTGTATTTATATAATATTAATTGTACCTGATCAGTATTTTCCAAGAACCTTTAAACATCCTAAAGATAATGTATTGTATATCATATACATTTTATTACAACATGCTACACAATTTGTACAAAATGGTGTTATAGCCAGCTTTAACTGCTTATGCACCCAACCTCACTACAACACTTTCTACAACATTTTTTTAGAAACTGACAGTGACTGATACAGAATCCATATGCATTGTTCACTAATTTCTTTTAGAATTACGTCTGAGCACTTTTTTAGCCAAATGAAATTGTTTGAATTCTGTACTTATACTTCATTTTCAAGGCAAGGTTATACATTATTTCTATAAAAAAATTCTTTTCTAGCTCTGTAATTACAAACAAAGTAAAGCACTTCCAGATTTTTGATAAACATTACAATGTTTCTTCCATTCCTTTAGAAGACAAGTTTCCTTGTATTTTCCTGGAACATACTGCAATTTATGTTTCCACAACAAACATTAAAATATGTCACATTGGTGATAGAATGTGAAACTTTGATTTATAACTTATTTTTTCACCTTACCTAAACACAACCTCCCAATGGACATTGTCTTGGCTAATCTTTGAATGGAAATCATCTGATTAACAAACTTAATCGTAAACCTAGGAAGGCTTGGTTATATTTTTAAATGCTGATTTTTCTGATTAGCCATCTGACATTACAGTTTTACCCTCCATTAAAAATTTCATAGATACATCCCATTTACGAGATAATCTGCATCATGTGCATATGGAGATTTTCCACCTCCCCTCCTTAGTCTTCTCTTGATGACACGAAGTCTCCATGCCATCAAAGCTACCATGATGGCAGTGATACCCATGCCTTCAAAGTAGAATAAAGAATGGTTCATGCTTGAAGATTTTCAACTTTTAACATGATTAACATGTGATACGTAACAATTTGAGTTGATCATTATATTACTGAATGCAAACATTTCTATTTAACAACTACATCAAATATCAAACTAATGTTAAATATACACTTGAAGGATTAGCACTAAATTCATTTATTATTTATAGTTTTGTTTTCCTTGTATTTTCTTATGTCTTCTATAAAAACATGATAAGAAATGTTCATTATACACAAATTCCCTCCAAAATTAAGATGTAAACCATAAGTAAATTATATCTAATAAAGAATATATTTTGGAAGAAGTACCTAATTAAATTTTTATTGTTGCAGTTTCCTTCTAGCTCTTCTCTCCTTATATTGTTTCCAAGATTAATTATGTGCATTTACTATACATATATAAAATAAATAAATAAAGTAAAAGCTAAAGAGTTAACTATTTCAAGAGTAAATTTAAAAGTTTATATCAATTATCAGATAGTGAATAAGTTTTTTTAACTTATTTATTCATACCAAGAGTAAGTGAAAGGATTGCTCCTTTAGGCCTACTGGATTCTCCATCAGGAACATCTGAATTTCCTTCGTTGTTCATTGAAGAGCCTCCATGCTTGAGACTCAGGTGCACAGGACTTTGGTGTTGAGATTCAGCCTGCTTTAAAGCTAGAAAATTAAAGTTTAAATTAGAATCAATTATTTGATGTTTTATTTTTATGCAAATTAATATTTGTTTATCTTGTTCAAGGTTCTAAATAATATGATTCATTTTTGTTACTGAAATTGAATTTAGAATTTAAAAATTAATAACCAGCAGGCTTTGGTGTTGTGGTGGTTTTAGAATGTTGAAGTTTATTTTCCAATGGACTTTCATCTGCCTCTTCCTCCTCACTTCCCTCCTCTTTATCTTCACCAGTATCATCTCCTTCTTCCTCTCTCCCTTTTGGTGGAATTATTTTTTCTTTTTGGTGAGGTGGTGGCAGAGGTTCATGTTGAGCTGCAATTCCCTTTTGCTGAGGAGGCTGTAAAACATATACAATTAACCATTTGTCACAGCAAATAACATTAATACATTTTCTATAAAGTTTGACTGAGCCCATCATGTTGAATTTCTTTCCATGTGGAAACTGTTGGTAGTATGTATTGCTTTTAGAATAATATATTTCTCTGAATAAGTTGAACATGATGACTTTTCTAATAATTGTGGAATATTAGGATAACTTATGCAACTGAAAACAAAAATTGAATTTCAGCTACTATGTCACATTTCGTATATAAATGATGTTTTTCTAGAATCAAAGATTAATGAATTACATATTTAGATGGTTTAGTTGTTTAAATTTGTTTCTAGTTTATCAATTATTTTATGGACGCACAGGTTATTTTGATCATTAATTGAATTCATAGTATAAAGTTATCGCAAATCTACATTTTTAATTTAATTTGGCTAAATCTAATGACAAGCTATTTTTATTTTAACTGCTTTTATGAACAGGTTAAGTAGTACCTATCACTGTAGATAATTTACAGAATATCCATTAAATTAATGTAAAGTCATTTACTTCATTTGACATATTAATTATCAGAAAACCTGAAAAATAAATATTTTCTCTATTACAATATGATTTTAAAAGGCAGAAGACTGACCTAGGTTAAAGCTATTTATTGTAAAGTTTACAGAAAATACTTTAAGAAAATTTTAAATTGTAATTTTAGGAAAATAGCAATTTCATTTAATGCTTTGATAATATACTTCTATATTATTTAAATCTATAGATTTTGTCTCATCCATTATTGCTTCAGATAGTAATTATATTTTTTAAATCATAAGAGAAAATCTTAATTCTTCAACAGCATAAATATGATTATGACATTGACAAGCTCTTAAGCAATGAGGCTATGGACTAGACTAAATTACACAAAAATACTTAATTACAGATATAATTCAATGATTATGTTGCAGCTGATGATGTTCTGACTTTGTTGTCCTATTGAGATGTTTGATGAATGAAGAGGAGTCTAAAGATAAGGAAATGTTGGAATGTGAGTACAGAGAGTTACAGATGCTAAGAATGAAGATAGGAGGCAAATGATGAGAATTAACACGAAAAAGAAGTTGTAAATCCATCAGCAGAAAAGCTGAGGTGAAAGAGGCATTAAATGTTTCTGATGCAAAGAACCAAATATCCAATCATTTATTCCTATTCAGCAAACTTGATAATTAATTAAAAATACAAGAGTCAGATGAAGTAAAAAGATTATGTAAGTTATTTTCATCGGTAATATATAAAAGCGTTATTCTGCCCTTTGTCACTCCCTCTCTCACACTCTGAAACATAGAAATATACCTGGCAAGGTCAGCTTTTGAAGCACAATAGATACTCGGGGCGAGGGTTTCGAACCTTTGCTCGGATCGAAGGTAACCCTTTCAGCAGGAGGTATGATTTCAGGTCAAAGAAGACTGCCTCAATTTTATTTCAGAATAATCGATAATCCCCATCATTTTTGACGGACACTTGTAGTAGTAATTAATAGAAACATAACAGCACACTTCCAGGACAGATGAGTAATTTTAGTGAGATAATTGGTTTCTAATAAAAATATTTGAAGGTAAAATTTGAAGAAAAATTTATTTCTATAAAGTATTTTTGCTGTTTTAATAACAGTTCATTCCTTTGATATTGGCAGCGCAGTAGGTGCAGTAGTAAAAGAAGTGCTCCCAGGATTTATGTATACATTTTAAGTGAGCTAAAGAGTACAAGAGAAACAAAGAGGAAATTATACATGAGGTACCATATTTGTTGAAACTAAAACTAGCCACCACTAACCCCTTGATTGTGGAGAGGACTTCCTGCACTAACTCTTTGGTAATTATTTGCTCTATGATTTGGAGATATGGCTACATGTCTTCCTCCTGGACCATCTTCATAATAGTAGTCTGGTGGAAGAGGAATTACACCTGGTCTTGGCTCTCTGCTTCCGGATGGCAAAGAAGGTGGATAGTCGCCATGGGGTGAGTTGGGAGAGGAAAGGCCTTGGCTGGAGGGTGGGCCATGTTTCCTAACTGCTTCTTCTCTCAGATCCTTCACATTTTCATTCATTGGATGGGAATCACTATTTGAAGCTTTGTTGAGATAAAAATGATGTAACAACCAACAATAAAGCAATAAAAATAAGAAAAGTATATTAATTCATGACACATTAAATATATCCATTTAAAGTTTCCTTTAAGATATTCCATCCTCTCAAATATTGGGTTTAGATGACTGCCTCTGCCAAGAGAATATAAGTAGGTAAGTTAAGAATAAATTACCAAAAAAAATAATTTTTAATTAATTTTGCTTGAATTAACATTTAAATGATATGCAGCATTCAAATTTATTCATTTATTTATGTTTATTTATAAAACTAGCAATAGTGCCCGTTGAATTTCAACGGGTTTAATGAATCTAAATTTTCGTCAATGCAACGTAAAAATTGCAAGAATAAAATTGTGCACTGTTTTAACCATGGAATATTTCTATATTATAAGTCTGTTTTAATTAATTAACTAAAATCTCATAGAAATTCCTAGTAAATAAAATAGTACCTTTCTTTCTACTAAAATAGCCATTGTTATTAGTTTTAAATTGATTATAGCATTAGGATTTCAATTTCATTAAATAAGCAGAATTCCGGTTCCAAAAAATTGGTTCAATCTTCAGTTGCCTCTGATAATACTTTAAATCGATTTTGGAATATAATGTACCTCAATATTGTTTATCGTCTGCTCAGCACTCTTTCCTTCTCATTTTCCGAAACAACAACTTTCACCAGTTTTAAATGGATTTCAAACTTAGAAGAGAACTTGATTCAATTCAGTTAAACTAATCACATAATAAATTTCTTATTCCAAAGAAAATCCTTTTATAATATGCAATGTTAACCTAGAATTCATTCATTCTGAAAAGTGAATAAAAGTACCATGTACATATATTTCTTTCAACTAAAATAGCCACTCTTAACAGATTTCTATGGATTAATGCATTAGCATTTCAATTTCATGAAATAAGCAGAATTCCGGTAACAAAAAAATTTGTTTAATCTTCAATTGCCTCTGATAATACTTTAAATAGATTTTGGAATAAAATGTACCTTAATATCGTTTAACATCCACTCACCACTCTGGACTTCTCAGTTTCTGAAACAACAACTTTCAATAGTTTTAAATTGATTTTTGCTTTGAAATATACTTGAGTCAATTCAGTACAACTTCCACTTTACATACTGTAAATTCCAAAGTAACTCCTTTTATAATAGGCAATGCTAGCCTAAAATTAATTCATTCTGTAAAGTGAATAAATAAAGTTCTTTCTTTAAACTATAATAGCCACTGTTATTAGATTTAAATGGATTATAAGCATTAGAACTTACTCTGTATTAAATAAGCACCAAAATTCCTTTTATAAAAACAAATCAATTCATTAAAAGATCCACTGTTGTTTTTTCGAAAATTGCCTGTTAACAGTTTTAAATGTCCTTTTAATTTTAATTGAATTTTAATTTATATTCGTTTCCAAACTTCGACCATTGTTATGAAATTAATTCGAGGAATAACAATATACATTCGTAAGCACTTATGGTTTACAAAGAATTTAATTTAAGAATGCTTTTTATTTCCAATTTCTCTAAAATGACACTGTTGATACTTAAAATTTTTTATATTTATGTTAATATACTTATTTTCCACAAAACATGCCAATCTCTCCCCTTCCTTCCTCTCTCTCTCTCGTATTGAAGCTAACAATGATAATGGTCGACATAGCAACATCATGTTAAAATGGCGAGATTTCCACAAAATATGCAAATTAAACGTTTAACATGGAATATTTCGAACTGTGGGCAAAAAAAAACGAATGGATTAAGAAACTTTATAACTTTTTCTTCAAAATGGTTCAAATCTGAAGGCCGTCTGTTAATTTCTTCTAATTTTAATTTCCAAATGAATAAAAGCCTGCACGTCAAAAATCGAGTTTTACATGATAAGTAATGGGAAATGGAAATGCCTCTCTTGGAGACGAACCAAGGAATTTTTTCACGATTTAAATTTGTCATTCTCTGAATAAGTGTTAATCAACCATCCCTACCAAATTTCGAGTTTCTATCATTATTATTTCTCGAGTTATTAGCGTTTGCATAGCGTGACCAACCAACCAACCAATGGACGACGGCTATTATTATATAAAATAAATAGAAACTTGATTAATTTTACATCAAATAATGATGATTTTTTTATGCTTTCCGAAGTGAAGTGCAGCTTAGCATTTCGCATTAATAATGCCCACAAAGGTGAAAATATTGCATCTTTTCTGCAAGTGCTTTCTAGATGTGGCATATCCATTTATGTTTCCCTCTCTAATTGTAAGACATCACTGCGGACTTCGAATTGGTTACACACCTCCTTCTCTCGGAAGTTTTCTTGTTACGCTTGGCATGTGAAGGCAACCACTGAGAGAGCCCTTTTTTCTGAGTTAGATTGGATGCCCTTGCAATGTTGAATGGGATTTGTCTCATCGGCTCTGATTCTGTTCATTTCTCCCTGCATGCCTACCCAGGCTTTGAAACCCACCTCCTCACTCTTCCGTCCCTCTCTATCATTCCCCTCTCCTGCTTCCCCTCAAGCAATGGGTACCAACATACTCAGAACTTTCAGCTCCAGCCTATGCATGGCGTGACCGAGCCGTGTTGCTAGACTTTTTGAAATGACTGTACATAGCTTCACTACATTCATGTATCTTATATCACAGAAAAATGTGGAAGAAGAGCATCTTAAATTCATGGACACCTTTCTTCCACATAGATTTGTTATATCATAAATGAACTATGTAATATCTAGCATGAACATGAAACAGTTTTGTAAATTAAATGAAAAATGCATACCCATTTGTTGATGCATCAATGGCCAGTTAGGTTGGACAGGTTGCCTGTATGGAGTGTTGAAATAATTCTCATTACCGCCAATATAACTCTTGGAATCAATGTTGGCATATTGATTGTATTCCCCTTGTGTGCCATCTCCATAGTTTGGAATGCTTTAAAAATGAATTCAAAGGAAAAATAAAATTCCCATATTAATTACAATAAAATCTTCGATGATAAAAATGGTTATAACTTCATAATAAAATAACATGCCAAAAATATTAAATATGTTTACTAACTATAATAGAAAAGGATTATAAAATTGCAGTTATTTATTATCTACATCATTCTCTTACAGAACTTTTTAATAATAAAAATGATATTCATTTTCTAAAGCATTTACAACTTGAATGCAAACACACAAAGCTTCTCACACAGTCCCATGCAGTAAAAGTTTTAAGAAAGAATGGACTTAGTCAAGAAGCAATTAGAAGAGGAAAAAGAAGGTAAAGAAGCATATGCAGAGATGAATCTGTGTTGATGCTACAATTACTCATTTAAAATTTTATACTAAGGATAATAACACCAATTACAAGAAAACATATTGCAGATCAAATTTATTCATGAATTTACATTCTCTTTGTATATTAATTTGTACGTATTCATTATATTAGTAAGTTTAAAGTTAAAGATTTTGGTTAATACCAAATTGTCTATAATCAACACTTCTAATAGCAAACATACCTTTGGGCAGAGAGGTTTGGCTATTTTCTCAAATGAATAATCGCCTATCAAGCTGCTTCAATAACACTTACTAGTTTTGATATATCTATAGAATCATTTAATCCCATAGTAAAAACACAATTCAGAAATTTATATATTGGTAGATAACTTGCTTTCAACAAATTCTCCAAATTTTAGCACTTTTACACTGTCAGCCTAATTGCTTATATAAATTCTTTTTGCTAGGTTTACATTGAGGCACAAAAGTCTTGAAGCCTCACATCTTTTACTGCACCTCCATTGAATGTTTTAGTTGATTATTTCTTATCTGAAAATATATTTTGATTTTGATTCTTCCTCAAGCCATATGGTTTGTGGCACCTCCTCCATATTTCACATGGCAAAAAATAAAATTTCCTAAAGAAATAACAATGTATTTCATGTTTTGTTATGCCATCATTTTTCTTTTGGCTATGATTTCATTGTAACTGTCTTCTTCTTTTCTGCTCTGATGATGTAATTCAATTACCACAATGGTAATGTGCTGTTAAATGGCTTGTTTTCCAAAATGATTTTAGTTCATTTATAGAAATTACAAAGTGTAAATTTAATTTCCATTAGATGCAATCTAAACAAGAAAGCCAAAGAAAAATTAGGTAATTAATTAAGTTTAGGGATACCACAGAGAAATTTGTCATAGAAGAGAAACAATTCAATTATGGTAAACTGAGAAAATCAATACTTAAAGAGTGGAAAAGTTAAATATGAATACAGGCGACTCCCGAGATTCGACAGGGATGCATTCCTGAAAACGTGGTCGAATCTCGAACAGTCGAATGTCGAATCAGCACAAATTCAGACAATTAGAGCAGAAATAACAATGTCTAGACTGAAACTACCATATATCTTCGAGTATAAGTCGAAAAATTTCTTGCTTTTTAGGCCGATCAAAACAGACCTTCGACTTATATTCGAGTCGAAAACTAGATGGATATTTTTCTGGATCAATAATCAAATATGATTTTCAAAAAATAGTATTTGATTGACCTTGAAGTGCATTAGAATGAAAAATCACACTACCTAGTGACGAATGCAAAGACTAACAATAAATAACACAGCATCGCTGTATTTAGTTTCGAAGAAAACTTAATTTTATATTCTAATCCTTAAAAAATTACCCAAATGAGTGGATTGAGGAGAAGAATGTCATATGAAGCTGGTTTGACTGACTTGAAGCGCATTAGTATGAAAAATTCACGCTAACTAGCGGAAAATGCGAAGGCTAATGATAAAATTATACAGCATCACCGTACTTACGCAGTATGAAAGGAAACCTTAAAATTTACATTTTATCTTTAAAAAAACCTGCCCAAATGAGTGGATTGAAGAGAAGAATCAATTCAGTTCTCAAGCGTTGGTTTTTTTATTTTGATCCTGAATTCAAATTGTTAAACACTGTTCCATTTCTTCAACGACGGCATTTCGAGTCTTGGATTTTAGATGCTTTTTTAGGTTAAAAAGTACATTTCGACTTATACTCGGATCACCTTATACTCGAAGATATATGGTAAATCTTTCGTGGTCAGGCGGGCTGAAAATTACTTCACGTAAACTAGTTTCTAATTCGACCGATCGATCGGCTGGGTCGATTCAACCGGTCATAATCTCGAGTTGGTCGAAACTCGAACGGTCGAATCTCGGGAGTCGCCTGTATTTTATTTAATATTTGTAATTATGTTGTAAAACATGAACACTGCTGTTATGATTTCGTTAGATATGTCAATTGAGGCTCTAATAAACTTCAGGTAGGATGATATCTTTGGCTAGCAGGGATTTGAGAATTATGATGGGCTGTATCATTACGCGTCCACAGGCACAAAGAAAGACACTAGACTCTAAAACATTATTTTCGGCTGAATATGAACTACAGACTAGCCGACCATGGGCCTTCCTGATTTAACTCTTGAACCACTTGACAGGTTTTGATTAAATTAAGTATGAGTGATTCTTATTAAAATATATTATTATAATTTTGAATAGCATCCATCAATTAGAACTTCCTCTTTACATAACCCCTCAAATAAACTTAGACTTGCATCTCATTGACTGGCATCAGTGCCGGATTACACATATTCGCATATTATTTTTTACAATGAAAAACGTTGACTAAGATCAGAAATTCAAACTCCTGTTTATTACAGGAATAGATAAAGACATTTCAGGCAATCTAATGACTTTCCCATTAACTAAAAAACTACTCTATTAACGATAACAGACTTCTTTATAAACCCATCTTGTTGATGCTTACAATTAGTTGCAGGCTGGAAACTCTTACTGAGATAATCTTAAGTATCCCAAAAGGGTTAATAAAAATATGTATTATCTTTCCCCTTATCCATATGCTTATTCAACATTCTTCATAATTTATTTTCTTATATTTTTATACCCATTGGAAGTTTTTTCTTCGATGGCCTATTTTTCTGTGGTGTCGCTAAGATGAATAATTACCGTATATTCCGTCATATAAGTCAACCTTTGAAGCCTAAAAAATTTTTCCTAAAACTTAGAGCCGACTTATACGCTGAACATAAAATATGAACCTTAAATTACAAATGAATAACATCGATATTTACGAAGACTGTTGATCTTTTGGTAGAGGTGGTCGCTATTTTGAATTAGCTGTTCCAGTGTTTACATTTTTTGAAGATTTATAATAATTAATTTTAATACTGTATTTACTCACATAATCTGCGTCCTCATGTACCACGTGCACCCCTATTTTTGGACCAGATTGAGGAGAAAAAAACAAATTCGTACTTTAATAAGTTGACTTCTACGGCGGCGGAAAATTAGAAAAAATCAAAAAATATGGGGATTCCTCGGAGGTGTGTTCTCTCCATGGTTCCCTCTAAGCTGCATGACTGCACAGCCTTGTAGCAGTTTTTGAAGTGCAGCACAATTTTTCAAGCGTGCACCATTGTGTGTATTTTAGAATATATCAGAAGAGGGCTGTGTCAACCCCAGTGCAGATCCACACACTAGCATCATGTAGGCGCATACAGCGATATTCATTCTGCCCATGGATGAAAAAAACTTAGAGAGAACTATGGTCCTCTCCTGTGTTAAAGGAGCATCAGTGGCTTATGATGAAACAGTGATTACAGATACCAGATGCCAACTTACTCTGGCAAAAAGTATAGGTAGAAACTGATAGTAAATTTTGAATGACAGAACTGCTTTCTTTGAGTAACATTAATAAACTTAAAACTCAATTAAAAGGTACAGCTTTAATGTTATAAAAATATTACGTCATCTCAATGTTGAAGATGCACCAACGGCAGTATAAACCACGCATTTAAACCCTAAACATTTCTTGGTCATGTAGATACGCGTAAACTTCGTAGAATTCTTCGTCTTTTGCGAGTATAAATGTAGGCGCAAGCGTGTTGCAGTAAATTTACTATCAAAACTCGTAATTTTTAAAACTTGGTCAGAAATCTTCATGTATGACCAACATTTAGGGAAAAAAGGTGCGTGGGGTACACATTTGCAATATTTTATTGAATTTCGTCACCGCAGAGATTGATCGCGATCACTAGGTATAGTTCATTTCGATAGTATCATTAGCAGCTGAAATCAATCGAATTATAGGAAACTTGATTTAGTGGGTCAAGCTTTCCAAAAATAAGTTTCATAATGGTTGAAAATAAAATACCTGTCACATGGAATGCTCAAGAAGAATAGCACGGACTCTAAACAATATTTATATATTTTTTATTATTGTTTATTTCTGTTTTATTAAAACTTGGATTGTACATAACTTTGATTTTGTCTGAAAACGGTTTCATGAGAAGTATTTTAAAGTGAAAAAGTGGGGGTCGACTTATATGGAGAACATATGCCTAATTATGTATTTTTATCCAAAAAAGCAGGGGTTGACTTATACACTGGGTCAACTTATATGCCGGAATATAGGGTACCCAAATATCCTTCCATTTTTTTATGATTTAAGCAGAATGAAGAAAGGGCAATGAGTTTGCAGACCAAATAAAAGTTGGTGCAACTATTTACAGAAGAGGTGGAGAGTGGATAGCTTTAAAGACTTGAAAATCTCTACGAGGATTGTCTTGAAGTTGTCTCTGTTCTACAGTGATCCACATCACCTGTTCATCAGATTTAATACATACTTGTATTGATTTGGGTGAATCCTCATATGAATGTACCTGTCAGTGTCTGCAACCAGCCCACTGCCTTTGTGATTGAATATGTGCCTATTTTGACCTAAGAAAAGAATGGGTCAACTTTTAGTAAAATATAAACAAATTTTAGCAGCAATTAGTATTGCATATTTGCACGAATGATGTTTTACTTATGGAATGATTAACAGATAATTTGTTTTTGATATTGATATTTAACACAAAACCTGATTAAGTTTTTTTAAATGATTGCTTGACAAGTAGAATATCTTAGCTCTCAGTATAAAGTTAAGAAAAATCTTTATCTTATTTTAAACACATCAATTATACAACAATAAGGATTTATTATGAATTTCCAGCTTTTCTAAATCATCTTTTCATAACTTTATGCAGAAAAAGAATTTATAATATTTGCAATAAAGTTTGTATTTTCTGTGATTTGCGTGTTGTATAAGATCAATGTTGAATATCATATTTATTACAGATGATATAATTATTCTTGCAAAGAGTTATAGATCTCATTTGTATGGCTTTCTTTCATTTTAAAACAGAGTTAAACTGGATATGCAGAAAAAGTTAACTGAATCATTTAAATAGATAAAGTTCTCCCATTCTTTGATTTTTTTATAGGAAAATTTAAAATATTTTAAAAACACTACACATTTACAATGACCACACTCATAATGAAATCAAGCTTCCTTCCATTTAATTTTGACATTATCAATGGAACTAGCAGATTTGCCTGTTCTTTGATGTCATGGATGGTTTTCAACTTGTTTTATTTAAGAAAAAACATGCAATCTGTTTATATTCATTACATTATTCAAGTCACTACTGATCAAATGGTGAATGTTTGAAGGTTTGGTCAAATTTTAGACAAGATTCACTCTAGCTACATATTAGTGATCGTACACATGCATGTATATATGGAAAATAAAATGACACATAAGAAATTCTTAATATAAATAATTTGAAACTGTTTATATCCCTCTTGAAAATATTGAGGAATTATTTTATGAAACTGAAATAATTTGTAGAAATTTCTAACTGTACTAAACTAAAGTGTTCCAAGTGCATGTTGAGAATTCATTGCTATTTATCTCTGAACACATATGCAATGAAAATTTGAAAGTGTAGCTATAATTTTTAAACAGAAAACAAAAATTTACTAATTTTTCCTCCTTAACGCACCATTCTCCTCATATTGTGGTCCTGCATTGCCTGCATCCATTGGTGGGCGAGGAAACCAGTCCTGACCTAATGGTGCAGTCAATGAGGGAGAACCAGGACGGAAAGGTGGCCATTGGTTTGCTGAAGACATTGGAGACCTCTCTGGCTGTCCTGCAGCCATTGGGAAGTCCTCTCCAGGATAGCCAATACGTTGTTGTTGCTGGATGTGTTGAGGTGGGTATGGGAGTCTGTTATCTCCTCCCTCTGGACTATATCCACTATTTAGACCACCCTTAATTAAAGAACGTTTTAAAATTCATTAGTTTAACCAATCGGAACATGCGCTACCTTTTATAACACCATGGCACGCACGTTAGGGAAAAGGCCAATAACTAAAAACTTGCTTTTTGAAATTTATTAATGCAAAAATTGTATTTGTGCAAACATGTTATTTAAAAAAGTTCGTAATTACGTATTTTATAAAGAATGAAGATGATTGAAAATTACTACAGTTAAAAAATAGTACAACAGGAATATTGAAATATAAAACTTTTCATTTACTTATTCAGATTCTTCTTCAAAATTCATTTGTTGATAGCATGAAGAACAAGTAAATGTTATATGCTCTCTATTGATCGGCTTTTCACAACGATTACATCTTGTCTTGGTTTTGGGTTTCTTTCTTTTAGAGCAATAAGTGCCAAAATGCGCTGTATTTCAATTTCGTCCATGTTGATTTTAAAGGGCAATAGCATAAAATAAATATAAAGGGTAATAAACTTGTAAACCACATCAAAATCGAACAAATAAATAACTAAAAAATTCGTAGAAATCCACCAAAATTCAATAATGTAGTAACACACACAACGGGGAATCGACCGAAAAGATAACAAAAAGATCACTTACACACAAACACGTTCGAATTCATCATTGGCATGAAGTCGAATAATTTTATGGATGTAAACAGGAAGGTAGATGGAGTCTCTAGCTTACCCTACTGCTGGACAGTGAAATATTTGAAAAAATTAAAAAAGTGCAGGGATTCCCTATAGGAGCATGCTCTCCTGGGTTAACTGGTGTATCAAACCAAATGAACAAATATTTTGATTTTCATAAGAGAAACTCCTTAATTTTGGATTGGGAAAAAGTTTGCATTGTGGTTTTAATTGAATTATTTTCTAATAATTTTATATTTCCAAAACCTATACTAAGCACACATGCATGAGGACATAGAAATCTCATTTTGTTTTTTTTTTCATTTTCCAATACATATGAAATAGTCTCTTTGACCTGCTTCAGCAAAATAGTACCCTCTTGATCCTCACTCATAACTTCTTTCTTTAATTAGGATATTATGCTTCATATCATAATTTAGAGAGTGAAATAGTTAATGTTTTCTAAAGTTCCCTGTCTTATATCCAAAATATACTGTTTTCAAGATTTATGTTTTATTTTTTAAAATTATCGGTTCCTTGTTTCCAACAGCAATGGCGGTTAAAGATCCTCTGAGCAATGTATTATAAATAATGTGGTTTCTGCTAAAACAAGCAAATACCCAGATACTCTCTTTGCATCAATCTTTTAACATCAAACCACATGTTGATATTTCAGGTTTAAAATATTTTTGAAAGGGTTAAAACTGATTCCAGAGAACAAAACAGAACAATGACAGATATAAATTCTTTTAAACTAAGAATGCTTTTATCGTAAAGTGTAATCTTTCATATGAATGAAATATCACCATAGAGTGGTACTGATTCTGCAGCTGCTGTTGTTGCTGAGCCCAGTTTGGTTGAAACTGTTGCAATTGTGGAGGAATTTGATGCATTGATGAAGGTGGTGCCTGTGCACTATGCTGTCCTCTTCCTCCTTGATAACTTTCTATTGCTGGAGGGAGACGATGTGGGAGTGCTTGTAGTGCCACTTTAGGTGATGGGGCTGAGGTTGCTGCATGTGTTTCAGCAGTTGTAGCAGGTGCCACTGGAGAATAAATAAAATCAGTAATCAGCAATACAAATTTTTCATTAAAAGAACATTTCAAATATTTTTGTATGAAATTAGATTGCTGAGCTACTTTTACAAAATATAAACACAATTTTTAATGAACAAGTGGTTCAAACATTCAACTATTTTAAATCTTATGGATTAAGGTTCTATATGTACTGCAAATCAAGATGGCTGTAAATACTAAAAAATTATTATTAACAGACTTTTGGTTTTTAAATATTAGAATTTTTCTACAATCATCAAAACATTTAAAAATATCAGAAAATATAATTATTTGTCACTGAGAAATATCAGCTCAAAAGTTTAACAGTGCTAGAAGTTTTTATTAACGAAATCATTGGTGTAGTGATGGAAAAACCAAGGAATGATTTTTAGACAGAAAAGTATTTACTTATTCATCTAAAAATTCAATTTTCTACAGTATTAAATTAAAATAGTCTAGTAGAGATAGCATTTACATTCTAAGAAGGGAACAATATATATTAGGAAGAAAATATATATATCAACGGCTACTGTCTTTAACGATTTAGCAATATTTAAAATCAAATACCTTTAGGTTGCATATGAGGATGGTTGTGTGGATGTGCTTTGTCATCCGGAAAAAATAGCAATGGGTTTACCATCATTTTGTTTTATAACAAAACATGCATAATTTCTCTGCAGTACAATTTAATTAATTTAATTAATTAATTAATTTAACAATAATTACGGGAAAAATGCCCATTACAAAAAAGAAAAATGGATGTACCACATAAAAAAATAATACAGAGTCATTATAAAACATGTTAAAGATATAAGATAGATAAATATTAATAAAATATATGTGAAATAACCTAAACTGAATTACTACATTAACTATACATTATTAAATTGCACCAAAATAAAATATAGCAAAGATAGTATAAATACAAAAAATATTAGCTTGTAAAAAAAAATACAAACAGGTAATAAATACAAAAAACGTACATTTTAAATACATTCTGTAATACATAATTTAATATTCCTAATGTTAAAATTAAATATATCAATATTATTGTAATTCAGAATTTTATTGCCAATTCGTTGGATTCTGAGAATTGGCGAATTATACAAATAATTTTCAGTAGAACATTCAACCAAAAATGTATCAATAGATCTAGTACTGTGACTAGGAACACGAAAAAGTATACAGTTTAATAAATCAGGACAGTCAAAAATATTATTAACTACTTTAAACAGAACATTAAGATCATTAATAATTCAGCGATGATGTAAAGTACTCAGATTAATTTTTGAAAGAATGTTATCTTGTGAATTTAACAAATGGCCATATCTAAACTGAAGGACTCCTGCAAATTTGCATTGCACTCTTTCAATCAAGTTTTCATGCACTTTGTAATAGGGTGACCAGACAGTTGTGCAATATTCAACTCGGGGTCTAACTAAAGAACAATAAAGTAACTTAAGTGATTCAATATTTCTGAAGTGTTTTGTATTTCTAATAATAAAACCCAACATTCTAAGAGCAGAATTGACAGAATAATTAATGTGTGAATTAAAAGTAAGAGCTGAATCAAACAAAATACCCAAGTCTCTAATTTCAAATACACGCTGAAGAGGTTCGTTTTGAATAGTGTAGTGATAGTAAAGAGGAGATTTACAATGATGGAAAGTAATAACATTACACTTAGATACATTTAAATTCATGTTATTGTTTTTACACCAATTAACTAAATTATTTGTACTAGATTGCACATCATAACAATCTATAAAAGAACTAATTTCTTTATATATCTTTAAATCATCTGCATATAGCAGATATTTTACACTCTGAAAACAATCAACAATATCGTTTATAAATAGATTAAACATAGAGGGCCCAAATGGGACCGTTGAGGAACACCAGAGACTTAACTTTGACTAATTGATGTCTGTTATATATATATCTGGACAGCCATGAAAAAAGAGATCCACCAATACCATACAATTCAAGTTTATTCCATAACAATTTGTGGTGAACCCTATCAAATGCTTTTGAAAAATCAGAATAAACACAGTCTACCTGAAGAATATTTTGAAAACTTTTATATATGTCATGCTGATACAATAATAGGTTTGTTAGTGTTGAATGACCAGGATAAAGACCATGTTGACTAGGGGAAATAAGATTATTTAGTGGGGTTGAGATCTTATCATAAATCATTTTCTCAAAGACTACTGAGATTGGGCGATGATTTTTTGTCATTTTAATTACCACTTTTGAAGATGGGGACAACAGCTAATTTTCCACTGTTCAGGAAATTTGCCTTGAGATAAGGAATTTTTGAATATTAAATATAAAGGATAGCACAAGACATCAGAGCATGATTTAATTAACCCAGGCGGTATATTGTCAGGGCCAGGTCCTGAATTAACATTAATTGCTTTAAGTTTTAACATCAGATCTTTTTCAGAAATATCCAATTTACATAGATTGACATGACTCTCACATCTCATACAAAGTGGAATATTTTGATCTCCATATTTCACATAAACACTTGCAAAGTACACTGCAAATAGGTCAACAATCGACTGGCCATCATGAGCTTCAAAATTGTTAAGTTTCATATAGCTAGGAAGGGAATTATCTTTCTTCAATGTATTGACATAGTTCCAAAAGTTTTTAACATTAGTATAGTCAGTGCAATCTCAGTAAGATTAACACAATTTGCAAAACATATTTTGGAAAGAGATTTGCACTGAGGTCTTAACTTACTGAAAACATGGAAATCCATCAAATTATTAGTAGATTTATACTTAGCATGAGCTCTTTTTTTTCTAGTACCAAACTCTTTAGCTCATATGAGAACCACAAAGGAAATACTCTGTTTTTCTAAGAACTTTTTCGAACAAACTCATCAATAGGTATAAAAATATTGTACAGCATCATCTACATCTGCATTAATAAGAACATTCCAATTAACACTTGATAAATAATTAGAGATTTCATTAAAATTAACGGCACTGAAGTTATAAGACAAAGAAGAGTATTCAACAGTATCAAAATCAGTCTTTAGGCAGATATCACAGTCAATAGGAGGATGATATTTATCAGGAACAACAAGGAAATCACATGATTTCTTTAGATTTACATTAGGAATGTTAGTCAAAATCAGATCGAGAATATTACTGTTAGAGTTAGGAATATTATTAATTTGTGTAAGATCGAGAAGATTTATCATGTCAAGGATAACTTGAGTTTCTTCATTTTGTATCAAAGATTGAGCAATATTATCACAACACCAATCAAAGTTGGGTATACTGAAATCACCACAAATAATAAAATATGTATTTGGATGATCAATAAACAAATTCACTAACTCATTGGCATGCTTCTCATAAACACTCACCGGAAAATCTGGTGGTATGTAAATACATGCAACAATCAAAGTAAACGTTAAAAGTTTTATAAATACAATGACTTGTTCAATATCATTACACTTTGTATCAATAGAATAAGAAATAAAATTAGCATCCACAGCCACAAGCGTGCCACAACCACTTGATTTTCTGCTATTCAATTTTGATCTATCTATTCTTTACACTAAGTAATTGGGAGTCAACCCCAGTTCCATCAAATCAATATTTTTATGGAGCCAAGTCTCGGTCAAACATGATATTTGCATTGGTAGCCGATGCATTTAGACGAAAATTGTCGAGTTTGCTACCAAGTCCTCTTACATTCTGATAGTAAAGGAAAATATGAAGAGGACGAGGCGAGTTCAGTTTTTTTTAACATGGAGCTTAACAATTTTTGGAACACCACCAAAAAACTTAATGCCAATATTTTCATCCCCATTTTGTTTTCTTACTTCAAGCTCACTTCGAAGATCACACCAATATTGTCGTTGCATCAATGTTGAGTCCGGATGAAAATAATAGTTGACATCACGAGGTTTCTTACAGAATAAAAGCTTAGCAACAGAAACAGCAGAGTCCAAAATGATCTTAAACGGCTTTGCTTTGCCAGCAGTTGGTTTTCCCAGTCTAAACGCCTTGATGTTATGGATAGGCACAGATTCATCAACTGATTTAAGAACATCTCACACAATGGTCATATCATAATCGACGCTATCAGCCTCCTGCACTCCAAATAGCAAAACATTGTTTGATCTTCATTGTCTCTCATTAGTTTCTTCCATAACCAAATTGACAATGGTTGTATGAGAATTGTTTAGCATAACCTGTTCTATTTTAACTTCGACATTTAATAGTTGGGCATTAAATTCGTCCTTGATGCTGAGCTTGTCATCTAGCAGCTGCTTTAGACTCTCAAATTGCAGACCTAGACCAGTCACCAAGTTTTTAAGTTCAGTAATAGGCACCCCAGTTGTAAAACATTTACTACACAAATACTGAAGACGCTTGTTTTTCCCAGTTACACTATTCGAATCGCCATGAGATAGTCCTGAACATTTAGGTATGTGGGACGGTATATTATACCGTCAGCACATTACTACCTCCTCAGCAGCTGTAATTGAAAGTTTGCATTCAACACAATAGTCAGTCAAAGGCAATTTGACAGATATTTTAAGAAAAATTATGAGCACATTTTAAGCTATATGTGAAATTTTTAGTAATCATGTGAAGAATTTTTCTGGGATTACACTTTTGATCATATTGTGATGTAAATCACACTAAACATTAACTGTATGTAATTAACTAGAGCTAATTCCAAAGATTATTAAAATAAGAACTTCTAATAGATATTAAAGAATATATTATTTAAAATTGTGGTATTGACAATAAAGTGCTGATAATTAACACATACTTGAAATAATTTTGATATTGAAATAAAAATCTAGTTACAATTCTGTCTTGTAGGCCAACTTAACACTATTTTTATGCCGTTTCTCTTTTGATACAGAATTTTCTAAAAATTTTCATCATAAATATTTATCATTCTGGCTAGCTTTTTATTGAACACGTTATGTATATAGCAATGGGTATCTAATTTTATCGCTTTAGACATGATAATTTCACTACATTTCTTCAATGAATTTATATTTGCTTGAATTTTAATGTTGAATTTGAGTTATTAGCATGATAATAAATTCTTTTATGGAAAAAATAATTATTTACAAAATAAAACTCAATTAATGTGTGTGCAATGTTATTTCATACCATGAGTTATTTACTTGCATAAATAAAATGTTAGTTGTCTTAAACATTATGAGACACATATTTGTACCCAAAATATTACCTACAACAAAAGCCCCAATATCACGGTTTCAGGCCACACATTCCAAGAGCATGTGATAAAAAATTTTCGTTAATTATTTGAGTTATAAGGTGCTATGTGCCTCACATTAAATAAGTTTCATATCAGCAAGTGCATATTAGCACCAACCCTGATAAAAACAAGGATGGTTGATTTGAATTAAAAATTAATTATGGAAGGATTGCACTGAAAGTTACACACATGGACATAACTAGAGGAGAGCCTAGGGGTCCATGACTCTCCTTCATAAGTCCTCAGCCTATCCTTGCACCTGCTGCTGAATACTACATTAAAAATGAATTAATTAGTTAACTTTGCTTTTCTTAATAAAAAATTATCTTTCATTTTGTGATGAATTTAGTAAAAACTATTATAAACTTTTAACATTTGTATTCATATTGTCATTTTTATTATGTATAGGTATTTTAAAAATTTTAGTGTGCCCTTCAAAACATTTTTACAATCATGCTACCCCTCCACAGTTTAGAGCAGTGGCTCACAACCAGGATGGCATGATACCCCATGGCAATATGACAGTTATTGAGGGGAGACATGAATATTTGATAAATTCATAGTGTATCATTTTCTGGCTTATAAGCATGAATAAAACCAGGAGAATAAACACTCATGCTTATTTAAATGTCAGAATTTTACCTTTATGTGGTAGGGAAAGCCCAGTTTATCTTTAAAGGTGACTTGAAGATAACGGAACTGTAAATAGTGTGGCGCATAACTGAATGAACTGAACATAGGGTGACACAGACAAAAAAGTTTGAGAACCACTGGTTTAGAGGATAGTTAGGTTCCATGGTTATACATGGTGTTCTAGCCAACATACAAACACCAAAACGTTTCCTAGAGTCTCTTGGATTGAGAATCATAGTCTAGACAAGGGGTCAGCAATGTTTTCATGTTGGGTGCCACTCTTTATCAATATTCAAAATTCGTGACCCTATTTGCATGCGACCCTTTAATTAATTTTGTTCATAATGCTTACAAAAAGTTATTATTACATTTTAAGGCATGCTGAATATAAAGCGGCATAATTTCAATACAAAATATAGTTTAAATAAAAGTAAAATTCTATATATATTTCGTAATTCTTCTTTGAAATATCACGGCATGTAAAATCTCTTTGCGTGCCACCTATGGGCACATGTGCTATAGGTTGCCAAATCTTGGTCTGGAGATTTTATTGATATAGCTCCACTACTTACAAGGATAGACAAGCCAAAATTTGAGGTTCATTTTCAAAATCACTGAAAACAAAATATCCCAAAATTTTCTATTTCTGCATAGGATGGTGAAATACATGTCAGAAAATCTCAGAAGTATTACCGGCAACATTTGCTAGTTAACTTCTGAGGTAATAAAATGCGTAATAAGAAAACCGCAGTGCCCGGCGCAATCTATCCGAAAAAATAAGTAACTAATAAATGAATCCCATAATAAATCGGGGTTCCAAAAAACCGGCTCTTTTTCCTTAACGTAAATACCAAGTTATCCGAGATTTGATTTTGATGCATATTTCCAATAATTCAACATTCATTCTATTTATTGTAATTGGAATCAATTTTTCCGAGAAATTTTCATCACTTTTAAATGTTAATTAATATGCAAGAGAAGCCCTTTAACAAGCCTATTGTTAAAGATAATTTTATTTCTAAAGAATTTACTTCTTTTATAGCGTATAGAGAAAATATAGAATAGCAATTTCAGAAAAGGAAAATTTTACATTTAGAAGAATTTATGCTACTATTATGCACTATTTATAAGAGTAAAGGAAGCTTAATGAAGTTATATTTTAAACTACTCTCGACACCTCAGAGAAGCTCCCCTCCATACACATTCAAAGTGCTTTGGGGTTTGCTAAAACAAACGGAAGGTTAATAAAATTTTGGGATTATTCAATACAAATATTAAAATTGAAATAAATGGATTGGTTAATATTAATATATCTATTTTTGTCTCAAAACTTTAAGAAGACGCCACTTGCTGCTGTTAATATACAAAATCGTAAACTTCGAGGACCTTATTTCAGATAAAAATATTTATGAACGTAACTTCGAATTCCTCCCATTTCCTGTCATTCCAGCTTCTGCCTGTCGAATAAAGATCTTCGGATTATTTCTTCCATCAACTTCCTCCCATTCCTTTTAAAATGTTTCATTATTAAAAATTTCATTCACAAATTCTAACGGGAATAAAATTTTTAAATTTTCTACCGAGGCGATAACGGGTAGAAGAAAATTGGAACATTAAATTTTTTTGCGAGTTCCCTGACTAAAAATGTA
Organism: Uropetala carovei; assembly: GCA_036926305.1. Taxonomy (NCBI): domain Eukaryota; kingdom Metazoa; phylum Arthropoda; class Insecta; order Odonata; family Petaluridae; genus Uropetala; species Uropetala carovei. The sequence continues at coordinate 162,481 of JAXCHB010000031.1, forward strand.
GTTTTTAGCCCATTCGGTCTCCCTCTTTCATTCGAATGTCGACCCACCTGGATTCTGAGGATGTATCTGCGGCGAGGTGGACGAAGAGGGGCAATCCAGCTCAGATCCTTCGTCGCTGCCGTCGGCGCACTGCGGTATTCCATCGCAAGCGTTATAGATGGCGATGCATTCTCCCGTGGAACGACACTCGAACTGGTAACGACTGCACTTCTCTCGCGTCGACCCTTCCGCTGGTGTTCCTTCGCCACCTCCGAACGCCACGCTTTCTCGGGAACCTCCTCTCGTTCCGGACTCTGAAAAAAAAAGCAATCATAAAATTGTATATACGTACGTTGGTAAAAAATATCGCAAAATAACTACTTCAAATGTCGTTTTTGTGCAATATCGTGTGAGTCGTAAGCAAACTATTACTTTTGAGTCCGTTAAAAAAGCAAACGAAGAACTTTTTGATCGAACAAGAAATCGTGTTGCATTGAGGAGGATTTTCCTACTGGCATGCGAAATGTTAATGCAATAACCGTTTCGATGAAACTGGGCCAATTGTTATCCAACAACGTAGTGCAACGACTCCACGCTTCATTATCTTCTGTCCAACAATGCTCCTCAAGACTGTCCGTGTAAGCAACGTAATTTCATCTCCCCATAAGCCTAATTTTCTATGTACGAGTTATTTTCTGATGGATGTTACTCTAGTCATGCCGGATAAATCAGTCCACCCTCTCAAGTCGAATCACCATTTTAGCGAGTTAGAAAAGAGCGCAATTATAGTTTCACTTTGGCAACTGTCTGTGCACTTTCTTAAATTGAAATTGTGACGAAACTGTAAACGATAGAGATCGGAAACTTGCTGTCTATATCGCTCTACCCAAAGAAACTATAAATAACTGTTGAACACAGGGCGCGATTCTTTGTGAATGGAACGTTTGTATTTAAATTAATTTTTCGTCCATACAATACAAAAAAAACAAAAATGATTTAAAAAATGTAATCAGACGATACGCTCGTGAATTTATGAAGATTTTTAAAGTCCCGCTTCAGTTGTATTAGGTATCAGACGATCAGACGTGAATTTATGAAGATTTTAAAAGTCCCGCTTCAGTTGTATTAGGTTGAAGATAAATTTATTTTAGTTTAATTTCGCTTCTTAAAAAAAACGCATTTCCTATATGCGACGATACAACGTTCGACCTCTCTGCCCCAATCCAACTTTCGCTACACTTATGTCGGCGTAACACGTTTCCAGCACGCTATTCCGTTAAATAAGACATGTAACAGTTTAGCAAAATTGTAAAAACCGGTCCCGCGTCATAGAGCGGCGGCAACTTCGTTCCTTCTTGTTCACTCTTTTGTTTTCTATAAGGGAGGAAGATGGAAGGGGGTGGGGTTCGAGCCTCGCTCCGCACCACATCCCACGCCCACCTGCAACGGCGAACGATCCTTCGGCTTGCCATCAAAGCGAAGCGCGGCTCAAGCGAAATAAAAAAAAAAGATACGCCTCCCTCCCACCTCATTGGTGGTTCCAACGGGAGGGCAAGCGATCCTGATTGGCTCTGGAGAAAACACGGGAAACCAGAATGCAACGGCCTCAACCCTTTTCCCGCTCAGTCCTTCCTCGCCTCAGCCAAGAGTGTGTCAGCTGAGTTTTCTCCTTGGGGTCGAACCGCGCAGCCGAACGAAACGTCGAAGGCGCATCTCTCTCGTTATTTTCGGGGAGAAAGGAATATTCGTCGCTTCGTTATTTTTCATCTCTTTCCGCCGTCGGGGCGCAATTCTCGGAAGTTCGAATACATATTTCCTTTCTTGGAGACGATTTCGTATTTCTTTTAAAATTCGCCGCATTTTTTCAAGAAGAGACATTTTTTTCGTCCGAGATGGCTTACAAACTGAGAAGACCTCCCCTGTTCTCGTATGACGGCAGCCTCTGCATCGGGGGATTCTCCCAGTTCACTTGCAAGGTAAGGAAAGACTCCTTTTTCTTTGCTCCGCTCTTCTTTGCGACGCGAGACGTGACTCTTTTTTTTATAGAAACCAGTTGCATTTGTCTGCTCACCGCTACGAGAGAGGAAGAAAAAAATATACAACGGAACCGTCGCAAAAGTTCACCGCTCTGTTCCGTTCCTTTCCTTCTTATTATCCGGAAATGCTTGTTTTTCAAAGCTTTAAAAGGAACTTGTTACGCGGCATCTTGCGAGGTACAAGCGCTCGTGTGGTGATTGAGTTCATTCCTTATATACTAGGGAAAATTATTCTGGAAGAATATTCTGAAAATTTAACCTCGGCTAGCTAATAGTTTACTTTTGCATCGATGTCTTTTAAATGAAAGTTGTGCTATATAAGTTTTATTCTATTTCAATTTATATCACTGTCTATAAACTGACATATTGTTTCGTCAACGATATCGTTAATTCTCTCATAATTAGACTATTAACTATCCCTTCTGTATATGTCTGATTCGTATTGCGAATTATGGAGAATATTGGTAATTGTGTACGCTAAGCAAGGGTAAATACTTCTATAGACTTAATGATATGGCGGAAAAACATATTTGAAATGCAAGTTGCATTTAAAAGAGACCCTGATGTGGTGGCGGAGATTGAAACTCCAAGGGATTTTTCGCTGTAGATTTACAATACTTCAACCTCGGTGCTTCGCCAAGCAGCGAGGATCTTCCACAACAATATCGTTCAAATTTTAAAACGCAAGGAAACATAATGTCGTCCAAATCTCCTAAAAAGTTATATTTCCCCAGATATGTTATCGGATTCACCTTCGAGCTAGATAAAATTTCCTAATCCGTGGATTTGAAGAAAGATAATTTTCTTTTTTTAGAAAAAGGGAAATCTGATGGTGTGAAAGTAGCTCAATTCGAGAGAATCCCTTGACAACTATTCGTCAACAGTTTCCATAAGATAAGAGGCATTGTTAAAAGAATGGATTTCAAAGAATTCCCGAGTGTAGTTGCTCAAGCCATAAATATTTCTAGATTTACTTCTACGCTTTCAGACCTCGGACATGCTCGCCATTCAGCAATACGTTCTGTGATAATGTATCCAATCATTGTTGACAATTTAAACAATTCCAAGCAGCCGGTAAACATACAAGAACATGAGACACAAATTATTGTATGATTTGTTTTGTTTTTGATCAGTTAAAATTATTCTAATGATTTGTATGAATGTTATTTATTAATCCGAAGAAATGGAAATATAACCAATGGAAATGTCAACTAGAACAATAAAATTCATCCGAATACCTTATAACGCAAATGTTATTGAAATGAGCTTACTTTAATTAAATATAATAGTGAATGTTTATCTTTTTACAAACGCGCGCGCGATGGAAAGAGGTGTCGTTGCGATAAGTTGCGTGAGGATTAAAGACGGCTCTACTGTTCGAAAGACAGAGAACAAGCAGAGAGATCAGCCGTTGACAAGAGATAATAATCGTCTTTGAACCGCTCATCGGATTGAAACGAGATAAAATGCATGTTAGGAAGAATCGGGCATTCAGCGGCGGAACTATGAATAGCGCGAAGTCCGCGACAGCAGCGGGGAGACGATGGATCTAGGTGGGCCTTGTAGGTCCATATACATCTACATATTGTATTAACCATAATGATTTATGAAGGGGCTCAAAAATTACTTCCACGGGGATGCGAAAGTTTGCATCTCCAATGCTACGGGCATTCAAATCACCCAACACTAATTCGGATAGATCGGTCAGTCTGATGAAGAAACAAGCCGCATTCACGCAGTTAATATCACATTGCTGAAAATAATCGTAGATGGTGCAGCTATCACATCAAAATAGAGTTACGATATTAGTATATAGGTATAATCCAGGTATGCTCGCGAAAGACGCCAAGATCTTTCGTTTTATACGTACAACGGAAACGGAACAGTGGAAGATCCTTAAACGGGAAGAGGCAAAATAGCCTACATCGAGACTAACAAGAATCATACGACGGAAGAATGCACAGCAATAAATGGCTTCGACACAGCAAGCGACCACAGGATGTTCTGAAGCTGGGAGACATTAGAACGGAAACTCTAAGGAAGGAAATTACGAAGAAAAAAATTGAAGTTCACGTGTTTCAAGAATCCGAGAGTGTCAAAGCGTAATTGGCATTCATTCTTTGATTTGTGATTTTCGGAATGCTCAACATATTGAAAAAATTATCAAGATTATTGTGAGAGTGAACTCGAAGATCAAAGGTCACGATTAATTTAATAAAACTATTCGGACACAATAAATACAAATGCAAATAAATAAATGCAAAAATAGAGGTAATAAACTCTGAGAAGTTACAGAAAAATTCGCCTTTAATGCTTTTTAAAAAAATAAATTCATTGAGGTGCCAAGTAATTGGCTATTAAAGTATCTCCGCCATATTCAGCACAGAAGACGTTGTGTATGTATTTAGTGTATACACATGTCATTCTTTGCTTTAGCCCTTACATTTCATATGGGTTTCTAAAAAAAATGTTTCAATTTAGCCCCTGCTATGTAGTGCTCAACATAGCTGGGAAAAGCTGGTACAAACAAGCGTAACTCGAATCTTATTGCAGAGAAAAACAATCGAGTTATAGAAATTAAAGACATTGCATAGAAATTCTAAAGTAGTTAGGATACAATTTTATTTTCTAAAAATGTACATTCTTATTATCTATACCTAAAGTAATTTAATGAAGCTTTTTAACCCTAAAAAGAGACTGCCAACTACTCGTTAGGACGACAAAAACGTCAAACCTCTGGTGCGACTCCGAGTCCCCTTCTCTTCATTATACAGTCACCGGAATTACACGTTAATGCACATAAAGAAGTGGGTGTAGTACACCATCTAGAAAGGGAGTGGTTAGCCGAGTGTAGGGAGAGAAAATGCTCTGCGGAACAATCGCTTCGCCTCTCCCCCTCCCCTCCTTCCTTCCTCTGGGCGTTTTCCCTTCTCTCCTCCCACCCTCCTTCCACATCCTCTCATCCCTCCTCCTTCTCATCCGTCCTCCTCTGACTCCTCGTAGCATCATATGCCTCACCCTTCCTTCTCCCATCCCCTTTTTCCTCGATATGTGGGCGAGCCAGAATTGCATTGGTGGGGGAGTTTGACCGAGGCGGCCACCTGTTCACACGGGCTGCGATCGGTCCGCCACGGGAGAGGGAGCAGTTCGGGAGGGAGGGAGGGGGAATAGGATTTCGGGAAGGTTCAGAAGGGAAGGGGTTCAGAGGAGGGGTGAAGAGGAGAGGGAAGGGGGCGTGTGGGAGGTTCATCGGAGGGAGTCGATGAACTGCTTTATAGACCACCTGATCACCGGCACCTTGAAATTACGTCACCGAAGATATGCTGTTCCATCCATTAAGGGGGATCCTTTTACTTAAGAATAATGCCACGCCATGTTCAACTGATTGCGTTTTTTTTTGTTACCCGAGATGATGGATACACCCTTATGCGGGAACCATATGAAAGATATTGTGCGGAAATTGCACGTGTTTCCTGATTGCGAAGCAAGAAATCATAAATAACGCGCGACTTAAATAACACAGTTTTGTTTTTGTGTCGATTGAAAATTAAAATCGAAATACTAACTAATTTTTATATTTAAAGTAGCACTTAGCAACAAGTTTCAATAGGCTATTTTCTTCTTTGGTAAAAAAGAAATGACGTTGTGTCTATCCTCTTTATGTGCAAAAGACATTAGTTTTTAAATCAGCTTAACCACCTTTGTCGGGCTCAAATACGCCTAAAGATCAATTTAAAGGATCCCCCAAAACACATTAGATATTCACTATGCAGGCGCCGTAATTATTTCTCGTCGATTCACATTTAAATTCGTCTTGAATGCGGGGGAGGTCGCCGTATTAATAGAAGTTCACCTGTCTCCGAACATGGCGCTGTTTCTATGGCGACAATGGTGAAAAAATCAACGGAGAAGGTAGCGGACCGTATGTGCGTCCCACAAATGGAAGAGCGGATACCTCCAGGAGTCGATGAACTGCTTCTAACCTCGCCTCCTCCTCACTCATTCATTATCTCTCACTCTTATCTCTCCCTCTCTCTCCCGCATCCCGCCTCTCCCTTTCGCCAACTTCCTCCTCATCCCTCAGTCGTCTCTCTCTCTTTTCATTTTGTCGGCTTCAAATTTTCCTTTTTTATTTAATACATCTTCCAACCAGCTCCTATTTTTTGTTTATTTTTCTTCTTCGTTTTCGCGCTTTCTATTATTATTATTATTTTGTAATAAGTTTTTTGAGGTATTAATTTATACCCATCAATCTAAAAAAAATCTTGTCATGTATTCAATTTTTCTCTCTTTTGAGTGCACATTGGAATACTGATTTTATGTGTTACTGTTACATACTATTGATTTTTCATCCAGAAGAAATACTGCTGCAAACGTATACATTATATTTTTACTCGCATCTACGAGAACATTTTTGTAACTGAATTCTCTCTAATGTGTTTTTCATTTGTTAATTTTATTCCTCATATATTAGTAACTATTTCTGTGTTTTTTTAGAAAAGGTTTTAAATTTTGATTTTTTTGGTCTATATAGCTAATTTTTTATTTGATTCGATCTCCCTTGAGTTTTTCTTTAATTTCATCTTTCTCGCATCTCTTCGACCTCTGTCAATGATTTATTTAATTTATTTTTCCTAGACATGACCAATTCAGAACGCGTACAAAGATGCATTCTCTCCTTAGATACAGTGAGTTCCGATTATTAGAATCAGTGGTTAATTGAATCATCCGCTTTATTGAATCAAAACCGGAAAACCAAAACCATATTGTATCTAACGTTTCAAAAAACCTTCCCTTATTGGAATCACTTATTTCGGTTTATTGAATAAGGCGGCACTGAACGGATGTAGGGTTGTATACCTAAGGTTGCTAAATGCTGCAGAAAAGCAGATTTTCCTTATATTAAGCAGAAATGAAAACCGAAGAGGAGGAAGTTGAGGAAGAGTTCAGTAGATTGAATTTGATAGATGACGACATTGTTGTAGCTCCTGTTGACAGAAGATGACATTATAGTTGATATTCGAAATTACAATTCAAGTGCTGATGAAGAAGTGGAGGAAGATGACTTGAAGTATACTGTTTACTGCCGAAGAAGTCAGACGCGCTTTGGCTGCCCTTAGAAAAAAACCTTGAATTGGGAGGACGGGCGGAGAAGTTCGGCCGCTTATGCATGATGGAAGATGACTCGATTCCTCGTCTTAAGGAGGGCATAATTCGAACGATTTTAGATAACTATTTATAAAATAACACGAAAAGTAAATTCGTGTTTAAAATTTTATTTGTTAGAAACTTTCTTATATATCTAAAAAAATTTACATAACCATGAAATTTTAATATATGAAATAGGTATGATCTTTATTCTAACATTTTCTTATTTGTCATAATTAACATATGCAGTCTATGGATTATTGAATAAGCCATTTAATTGATTCAAATAACGGTTTCCCGACTTGATTCTGTACTAAAATGACACAAATTCTTACTTTTACCTAGCATAAAAGACGCCTGATTTCCTGTTCCAGCTTTGGCGACGCTCCCCTTCCATAAACCACTGCGTTTTGTTCTCCCCAGCTCCTTGAAGAAAGCATTTTCTAAGTCTGACTTATGCGAGTTTGTCTACACAAAAATTCGTGTATTTTTTAAGGTCGAGATAATTGAAGCAGGAGCTCTTATATCTTTATAATTTGCGGCGATACGACACGTCGCGATGACTGGCCGAAAGAATTCGTGACGGATATACTTTACTTGGCGGAATAAGGAAAGTTTTCGAAATCATTCAGAAATAGCTATTTTTATTTCTTTTGTTTTTTACATGACGTGCCCAAAACAAAAGATATATAAATTAGGATTTAGTTATCATCGAGGCATGACAACCTGAGATTCAGAGTGAGATAACATATCATTATTTTGGGCGATAATGAAGACATGATTTTCCTTCGATGTATACTATCAAAATTCACAATTAGAAAAATGCATATATAAAAATTTTGGCTTCAGCAGATAAATTCATTAAAAAGCGCGTTTGATTTTGCTGTATTTTTTCCATTCCTTCCGATCTTTTTAAATACTGTTCACGTTTAGAAATTGTTGAGATAAGTACATTTTCAAAGGTAACCTTTTTAGGGCGAACCTCGGTTAAATATCTCGTTTAATAGAACACCTCATGAGAAGTAATTAAGTTAAACTCAAAACGATCTTAATTTATTATTCTTTCCCTGTTAGCATACTACATCTTAGCATTACAACGTACCAGTTAAATCTGGCGCGGTTATAATGTCATCTATTAAAAATTGCAATTGTATCGGAAGACAAATTTCTGCCAATCGAGTTCCATCAGCTTAAGCTAGAAGAATCCCAAACGAATACTTTGGATTTCTAAGCATTTGTATCTTTCTTGGATAGATAGATAGATAAAAGTCTTTATTAGGGCGAGATTGAGACTAGTATGGGTATTTGGTTCTTTATACCGGAGCCAATAAGGAATATATATTTATGAAAGTTTATTTGTTTGTTTATCTACATATTTCCACATCATTAAAGCTAGAGTAATCAAACTTTCAACAGATACTTTCTTCACAAATAGGAAAGCCGTAGGCTACTTTTTAATCCCAAATGTTTTACATTAATTTTACAAAAAGCAAAATAACTTTGTATGCTAATGCTAAATATTTTAACATTTTGTTAATATACGTCATTTTGAAATAAAAATATAATATTAGCCTCGCGCCCTCAAATAAAACGAACTTTATATAGGTATTCAAACTACTCGCAACTCATGATAAAAATGATTCCGTTTCATTAAAAATGTTTGCACATTGAAACATTTTTTTGTGTTTTTTCCCGGGCAACGCCGAGTACTGTAGCTAGTCCTATAATATAAAAAGCTAGGTTTGTCACTCTGTGTACGTAACGCTTTTTACATGCTTACGAGTATATCTCTGGAACTACTTGATGTATTTTCAAGTTCTAAACCATTTTGGATTCGTCAAACTTTCAAAATTTAGATCCGCAAAAAAATTTTGGTCAATAGGTCCATCTCAAGCTGCTACAAGAGCTGAAGGGGGGACATGTTTTGTATGGAAATTTATGTCTCCTGGGCAGAGGTTTGTACCGATTGAGCTGACATTTTCAGCATATGTAAGCTTTTCTCACAAGATATAGCTGTACCTGCAAATTTGCGCTTGATCGGTGAAGAGGATCAGGTAGCTGCCATACAAAGAGTTCGTTCTGAACAGTGATTTTTGAAGCATTTTCGCAATAACTCGATGAAAAGTGAATGGATTAAGCTCAAATTTGGTATTATTCAATGATGAAAGAACCTTTACCAGAAATGTCGTACTGAGAGAATTATCACAGGAATAAAGCCATTTTTGTAGGATATTATTTTTGTGTGATAAAAATTTAAAAAATGCTACATGCTAGAAACACTTTTTTTGTCGAAATTTTCATTGTCAATATTATTGACGGGTATTACGCTAGTAAGGAATATATTTGGCTACTGGAAGAGCTTGAGATAAGCCGTCGTCTCTCTTTCTCTTTTCCACGTGGACCTATTTGCTCCCCTCTTATAATCTCCCTCTTCCCTTCATTTCCGTTCCTCCCCGCGGCTGTTTTTACCACGGGAGAGTAGGAAGCAGCGAGCCGCGGGATGGCGATAAAAACGTAAGAGGAAGAAAGGTGGAAGAAGGCACAAAGGTCAATCTCGGATGGAGCAGCGGCTCTTAAATAGGGACGCTGGATGCACATCGACGTGGCAAGTGCGTGCGCGCGCGTGTATTACCTTCGGATGTTCGAGGCCGCGGGTGAGATGTGCCGCAAGTTCAAGGCCATCCGATCCTTCCCTGTCTTTTTTTTTTCCTTCCGGAAGGAGAGACTAACATCCTCGAGTTTGCATGAGAGACGAAGAGGCGGCTATAGGCAGAGGCGTAGCCAAGGGGGGGAAGGGGGTTTATGGGGTTCGATAGGCAGAGGCGTAGCCAAGGGGGGGAAGGGGGTTTATGGGGTTCGAACCCCCCCATGAGAAAATGAAAAAATTATTTGCTATTATTATTTTTTGCCTGTTTTTATTACAACTATGACATCCAGTGAAAAAATTGCACTTAATAATAAAAATAATTAACGAAATAGTAACAAAGAAAACCGTGTAAATATGATACAAAAACAGCGAGCGATCATCTATAATTCAAAGTGAAACAAGTGCCGCACTTGAAGCGCGTACAACCTTGAGTGTGAAATTATTACGGAACGCTGATTCTTGCTTTCTTTTCGCTATTTATGGATTATTTTTGTCTACTGTACACACTGTTAAAGGTAAAAATGGGAGCAGGGTCTGCGCCAGGGTTGAGGCGACCGCCTCAGGCGGCGTTTAGCTTGGGGCGGCATTTTCAGACGCACATTGAGAAAAAATCAACCGCCATTGCGGATTTGCGAAAAAGAAAAGGTTGCCCATACATTGTCGTTCACCGCTTCAACATCAACCAAGCGTACATGATTTTGCACTCAGAGCATTAAAAAAATAATTTGAATTTTTTAAATATCTCTCCGTGATGGCCTTGGACTCGGGATGTTTCTTTTCCCTTCTGTGTATCTTTGGTTGGCATCTGTTTCATGTTCCGCTTAATTAAATTCTTAGCATCTAGCATGCCTTTCTTCGCTTGCTGCATCTTAATTCCCAGTCAGAATTAAGGGATCACCGGACTCGGTCTTGTTAGAAGATAACTCTCCAAAAAGTGCAAGTCTGCAGGTATCGTCTAATGTAGGGCAGCCTGTCCTAGTGTAGCTTTACGGGTACACTGAATTTCTGCAGAGGGGTCCTAAGTGCATCCTTACCACTGTTTCAGCCAGTAACACTAACTTCTTCTTCCTGGATCATCTTTACATCTAGGTACGTAATCGCTCATCAATATAATGGCAACATTTTTATCAGAAAATTGGTATATATGATATCGTATTTTGTAGGAAACAGAGGAATTCTAAAATACTAATAATCATCGTAGAAACGCAGAATTTTAATCATATATAGATTAAATAATAGGAATTAATTTTCAAATCGAAAAAACTACCTAAGGTCCACCATTGGCCAAGATCGGTGCGTTCGCAGTATTCATGTAGCTTACAGTATCGTGAACACTATTGAATCTATTAATATAAAATCTTATTCAAAGAAACATGTGAATATTTATAAACATTTCATCCGCTGGGTGTACCTCTTTAAAACAAATAGGGGAAAAGTTTACCACAGGTCAACTTTTTGGCGTTTCGACTGGAAATTTTCAAGAAAATGTTGGGTTTCTGATTTTTTTAAAGACAACTCATTCATAATATAGAAGTTATAGTTACTAAATCATTATTCATAAACATTACAGAAGTCATACACAAAATATTGTTGCATTTTGTTCATTAGAACCGGAGATATGGCGGCGGGAGAGTGTTTTCTATGCAACATGAACGCGAGAATCTTTCCCTCACATCTCGGACTCACTCTCGGACAAGAGATAAACACCGTAAATTCCTTTGAAGGATTTCATTGTAAACTGACATCAGATACGTTTGGACGAGGACTCCTTCCTTTTGTGCCGAGATAAGATTTGTCTCAGAATTATATGGGGTTTTTACGCAGACGAGTTCCACATTTCGCTACTTGCATGAAAATAAAAACGCAAAAATTAATGTACATTATATGCACTAAATTGTAGAATGGAGCTGGAAAAGTAAAGGCCAAAGTTTCCTCTTTCGAAATATATCAATATTTTTCGGAATTAAGAAAATTCATTGGGTCTAAAAAATATAAATGCTGTTACTGTGCAAAAGAGCGGCATAAAGTACGTTAGCCTCAGGCGGCAATTTTTGACGCGCCGGCCCTGAATGGGAGTTATAAAATTTAATGCATCTAGTAACATTATATAGAATTTTTATTTCATATTTTAACAGCAGTATTTGTAGCGATGAGTTTTTAAACTAAAACTTTAAATGTCTCGGATAAATGACAATGTGACTTATTGTTAGTATTTTCCAGAATCCTTAAGATGAAAATTTACATAAATTAATTTTTATAGCTAAAGTTTATATTTATTACTGATGTTACATCAACCAAGCATACAAGATATTTCATATTTTAATCATACATTATACATTCAAAGGTAATTCGCTTGATCATTTTTAGAAATAATACATAAATGCTACTATAGAAATACTTGCGCATTTTGATAACTTGGCCATAGGCGCCAATATTCCTAGCTACGTCTCTGTTACTAACGTTGTACAAAATGCATTTATGATAGAAATGAATGTACAGTAGTCCGTCGCCATTCCTGAAAACCCTCGCGAATAGCAAATTCGCGAATGGTAAGTAATTGGGTATATAGAAAAAAAAAGGGTTTGGTTCTTCGAGTCCCTATTCCAGCATGTAACTTGCATTTTTGCCCTTCAAAATATAATAATACAATACGTACTGTGTCGTTCTGAATAAACGCCACATTTTATTGAAGAGCAAGAAACCGATCTACACACTCTTAGATGACGTTGGCGATATACGGTTTATTAATTATAAATCCCACGAATTTCATTATTTTTTAAGAAAATTTTTAATTTCGGTGAGTCAACACAATTTATTTATTTTTAACAAAAAATCTCTATAGGGATTTACGGAACACGTGTGTAAATCATTCAATAAAATAAAAATGTTTTGCCTCCGGCGTGCCGCGGCGGGGTAACCCCCCGTCCGGTACATAGCTCTGAACCTGAATTCCCTCCCTTGGTCAAATCCTGGCTACGCCACTGGCTATAGGAGTCTTTTGTTGCTACTTATGTTAGTGTATTTCGTTTAGCCGTTGGATCATGTTCTAATGTGATGTGGATAAGGTGTCGTTCTTGTACCGAAATCCTCCATTTTCCTCGTCAAGTAAAGCGAAAAATATTATGGTAATTAAAAAATTTGCTCACAAAAAGAAGGTAATTACACATTATCATATTTTTAAATATCTAAAAGCGTTTTACAATCTCGAACGTTTCTTTTGTGAAACAAAACCAAGTCTACGAAACAATCTCATTGAGAAACTTTCTAATAAAAATGTGTGAAAATCAGACGATCTTCCGACTATAAAGCTGCAGTCATTAGAGATGATTCAACGAAAGAAGTTTCTAAATGTCAGTAATATTGTTTTTATGACTTCTCTGATTATATGCACAGTGTGCTTTCCCACATTTGGCGAAAGCTATTTATTAAAAATAATAATAATTCGAATGGAAATATTTCACGAGATAAATTGGCAAATGAAATTCATTTCTGTCAAATATATTTTTAATTCCACTGATTTGTAATTTTTATTGCCGTCAGTCAAAAATACTCAATTTCTAATGACGAACTCTCTACTGCTAATCCTATAGCATGAGCATTTTTCGCGCTAAGCCAAATCTTTCAACCGTAATGCCCTAAAAAAGAAAGTTCTGCTTAGGCGCAATCGCAGGAGATCGTGTTGCGCCAGAAAGGGTCACGAGGATGCAGAAAGAGACGGTTTTGATAGCGTGAGACTAATCATCGTTCCAGAGCGCTTGTAAGAGTGACGGATTTCATGTTGCGAAAAATTTCTCCGTTTTAATTTACAGGCTCTCGAACAGACAGAGATAAAAAAAGGAGCGCTCGCGTTTGTGAAACATTTTCGACTACCTGATTAAATTTTCGGCCTTTCTGTGAGAGGTTGCGCTTGCAAAACCTTTTATTCGTTACGATGAATGGCTTATATATATATATATATATATATATATATATATATATATATATATATATATATAACGCAATCAGACATGGGCCGTATAGGGGAGATGGGATGTGGATATTTCAAACACGCAAATGCTATTATTAAATGAATCCCTTCAATTAATACTAATGGAGTCTTCGCAGTAAGGGCAACAATTATGAACAGTATGAATGCCGAAGCTATCATTCGATAAAGAAAGTTTGTTAAAATGCCATTCAGGAGGTGTGAATTGAAGCTTAATTTCATGATTATCTGTATTTTTCAGAGTTAATATCAGATAACCTAAACTTTTATTGTGATACGCGAGGTACAAGTATTCTACAGATATATCTTTTCTGTTTTAAATCGTTTAATTAAAATTAATTGTGTTACAAAATATTTAAATTCATAGAAAAATCGTGTGCATGCTTCTGGAGATTCATTTTAAGATATTGAGTCACATTGAGAATAAAAACTGCTGATATCATATAGCAGAGAATAGATCATCATTTCATTGGCTAAAGAACTCAGCAAAAAATAATTTCTACAATTTACATAATATCTTGGTCAATGAATGAGCTATTATAAATACGTAGCAGAAGAGTTTCAGCTCACTGAAATTGATAATTGGAGTAACTTCCGGTAAGAAATTATCTCTAGAATTTCGAAGAGCGTGTAGTCGACGAAAGCATCGCAAATTCTGCAAAATTTAATGTTTTAATATATTTAATAACTTTTCATTATAAAAAATTGCAGTCAGTGTAAATTAAATTTTCACGTCAACCACACTCATGATGCACATTGACTCATATTTAAAACTACAAAACCAAAGTAGAGGAAAACTAGTAGACGAGACACAGATGACAAACTTAATGTTTCCGTCCATTAGAAAATATTTGGAGTTACCTACTTTGTAGATGCAGATGGCGAGAGTAATTGTTGTTTTGTTAGCTGAGATACTTTTACAGCTGAATTTGATGATAAGAGTCTATGATTAAAATACTTTGAGAAAATATGGAAAATCTCAGCTTTAATCAGTGGCGTAGATGCCGCCCTGGATAAGCCCGGGGGCCCGTGCTTAAAAGGGTCCCACAAGAGATTGAATGTTGAGACCAAAATGTTAAGAGTTTACACTTGGTATTATTTAACCTTGCCTTACCTTACACATTTGAAATCTGGGCGAATTTTCCTCCTGAATCTACGGAAAACGTTCACTTATAGTGGGACTCAGAAAAAATTTAGTCCGGGGGCCCGCGCATGGGTTTAATTTTGAGTGCTAACACGCATCGATTTAGGGAAGCGCAGATTAAACCTAAAACGAAGAGGTTTCCTGACCAAGGATTTTCTCTTCCTGTTCCACAAAAATATTTATGCATTCAACCAATGTTAAAATGATTTTTTAAGCAAAAAGAGTTTTCTAGAGTAATATAATAATCATCTGTGTAAAATTAAAACACATAAGACAGCGTGTTTGATTATTTTATACGGTTCCGCTCACGAAAACCCGAAAATTTTGCCATTCTTCAAACTTTGCCCATTAAGAAATAGTTTAAGAAAGCCTTAATAATTATCATCTTCTCTCGAGCAGCCGTAAAAATCCAACTTATTTTTTTAAAACACCTCGCCCACCAAAATTACAGAATTCGTCCGCGAATGGGATGAAGCCATATATACCGAGCAAAAAAAAAAACATTCGACCAAACATGAAAGACGAGAGTGCGGGTTATATTTTTAATGAGATCCCGGCGAACAATGAGGAGTGCAAAAGTAGACCGCAAAAAAATAATATTTTATTTTCTTTTTCCTCGCCCGCTCCATATTTGTTTTTTTTTTTTTGGGGCCGGCAAGAGATCATCATCATCATCGCCGCCGTGGTTTTTAGAGGGAGACTTCGTTCGAATCCTCGCGAAGCAAGCCTCTCTCTACTCCCTTTCTACACCCCTCCCGCCAACCCTCCCCACCCCTTTCCCACAACCCTAACCCGCCTCCGCGATTCATTGTTTTGCAACCGCCACAGACCGAGGACGAGAGAGAGAGAGAGAGGGAAAGAGAACTAAAAACAGAGGATCGCCTGTCTTCTGTGCTCTTTAAAAAGAGGGTTTCCTTAAGGAGCGATCAGCAGCGCGGAACCGCAGAGAAAGTTCTTTAAAAACTTGTAGCCCGAGCCATGGAGTCCTGCTCGTCTTCGCTGGCGACGACTGAGGGAGCTCCTCATGTTGCCCGCAACGAGATGTTTACGAGGAATATTGGAGAGGGGGAGGAAAGGTCGTTGGGGGAGGGAAATCGCCGACATCAGGTGCTCTCAAGTTGCTCGTCGCTGCGGTGAGGAGGATAGGGGAAAACTACGTGGGAGAAGTGGGGCGAAGGTTTCTAAGATTAAATATCATCCACCGGGTGGTTAATGTGAGAGATATTCACGAAGCATTCAACATTTAAACATTTCTTCTAAATTTGGGCAGGGAGGAGAAAGAACGTGAATATACCAACCAAAGGAAAATGTTTATTAACGCTTCGTGAAATGAATGCATCCTTGCTAAATCTTTTTAATGTTGGCCTGGAACAAAATTGAATTTTTTTCAAATTAAAAATCGTGAAATACGTGACCCATAATTTCTTATACTATCCAAAGGTCTCCTGTTATCGCTTTTAACCTTACAGACGTGTCCCTGACTCCACCGATTACTACAAGCACTTGTTTAAAAATTTAATTAGAGTCTTATCACCGCAACGTGTGTATTTTTTATACATCCCTATGCTCGTTTATGTAATGTTTCGGATAAAATTAAATAATCATCCAAGCCGAAGCACTATCTAAATTTCCCGATGATAAACTGGAAATTTTAAAAGAGTTAAGGCAATTACGCAAAAAAAAAAGAAAATCTTCATGCCATTCAAATGAGAGAATCGGAGCATAGCATAAAATCGTAAAAATGAGACTTTCAGTTCAGGCGCGGTAGGGTAAGTGAAAGAGGAGATCCATCCAGCGAGTTCTAGGCGAAGGAGTGGCTCGAAAATGAATAATTCAAGAATGAATTGTCGAGATCACGTTATGGCTTTATTCCAAAATATGACGGTAATTGCTCAGAATCGACGATTGGAGATTTACCACCGAGCAAGTTAATTTGTAGCTGAAATTCACTTCTTGTTTACTCAGCCGTTTCATTGCTACAGGCGCAAGCTACATTATCTATTGACAAATAGCTCTTGTTTGGGAATACATTTTTGAAAGACGTCCTTTGAACAAAGAAGCAGTGAAATATGAGCTAAACGGCGAACCGAAAACCGATAAAAATGTTAAGTTTAAATATTAACTTTTATCACGAAAGCAACTACAGGATAATGAGGTCTAGGCTAACAATAAGAAAGGATTCAGTTTAAGAAAGAGAAAATGTAGGCATTGCTAACCTAAATAAAAAGAAAGAGCGATAGTTTGGAATGAAACCAACCAGCGAAACATTCAAAACTCAGAGAAACTGCATCAAAGAGCATGGAATGGACAAAGTTATAATAATTTACGAAAAAATACGGGAAAGAATTAAAAAATAAAGTAGTTATAATTGAAAGTGCAAAATTTTAAAATATTTATCTCTGAAAAATACTAAAACGAATCACATAACTTAAGATAAAAAATATATGTTTTCAGAAGTGGCAAAAAATTCCAAACAGTATGAGATTTAACTAGTTCAACAAACTGTAATGAAGATTAAGCAAGTGTTTTTGCCAAAACAAGCAAGAGCGAAAATAATCAGGAATGGTAATCTAATATAATAAAAAAAGAACATTACACGGTATATTTTACGAAAAGGATGAAAGAGAACATGGAAAAGATCCATAAGTACGAACAACGAGTCCAAATACAGCACCAAAAACAAGCGGTCTCCGCATTGAAGAATAAAAAGAACGGCAGAAAGCCAGAAGATGAGCAGATATGCTGAAAAATAGAGTCGAGTGATTGACTTACATACCCGCTCAGCTACGCAGAAACTGTCTAAAGCTTGTAACAAAAGCTGAAAAATAAAACGGAACGAGTATTTTGTGCCATAAAACAATCCAATCCAGTGGAATGGCGGCAGCTTGAACTATTGCTGCTTCGACGATAACACGACTTTCTTTCGAACAGTCTTTCCTGAGCTGAAGAACTTTTGACAGGCTGATACACGGAAACAGGATGATAGGTACTCGTATAAATGTTTATTTCCTTCGAGGAGGGAAAAAAACTGAAAATTAAAGCTTGATTTTTACTGTTACGGTTTTTACGAAACAAGGGTATGACTAGTAGCATACGATGCTTTGCATCGTAGTTCAACCTATTTATATCATAAGAATCCCCGATATTAAAACAAAATCTATCTACCTATCTCTCTCCTCTATGTATAAATAATAAAGTATGTTTGTAATTTCGTCAAGCTTTCGTTGTGATGTTGTTTTCTTCGTGGGTTTATGTCTAACAAATTAGATTTAGATATGAGACGGAATTACTCGTTTACCTAAATAATTGTGAGCGTAGAATGCAGTTTTTTTAGTTATGCATATTAAGGTCGTAATGCATTTGTGCATTTTTATGTGCGCCAACAGTATAGTCATTAGCATAAGTTGGACCGAAAGAAATAATTGATATTTGCATCAGAATTAAAAAGAAATACATTATACTTTTTATATATTACTTGTAATAATTTTTTACGTTGACTTTTACAGAAGTTACATTTTTGTTTTATTAAAAATGTGCCTCGTAATTCCGTTTTTCAATTGCTGTAATTAATTTTGTATTTGTTTAGTTCAGGCAGCAGCTAATACGAGGTTTGTTCTATTTTTAACCATATTTTTATATAGCATTGTGTTATCCAAAGAAACGATCTAGAAAATTATGTTCGTGCTAATATACTTATTGTTTCTGGGTTTAATTACACCTTTCCTTACTAGGAACCTACATTGAAACACACCGATTTTGTGAGAAGATCAGAAACAAGAACATAACTTATTGAGTAATTTGTGTAATTTAATCATAGTTACGGTAGAAAGCGTAATAGCAGGCTTTTAAAGGTTCCACTGCGATTTTTTTAAAACTACTATTACGCAATATTCCTCCATGAGAATAGGCTTAGCCTTCATCAAAGCGGGATTTCTTTCCGCGTGGGAACATTTAGCAGTTGAAGGCTCCGCCTCCGCCAAAAACAGCCGACAATCAAACCCATAAAAGATCTCTTTTTACACGGCTTCCGAAGGAAGTTCCCCAGCCTACAAGGTGCCGTGTGGTCGCTGAAAGTTGCTCCAGTAAAAAGGGCTTCTTAAAATCGTCGGATATTTCCGAAAGTGAAGACAAAGAAGCACTGAGTAGGCGCGAGGAAGGATTCGTCATTTCCGCCCCTTTGCCTCCCCCATTCCCCTTCCCCTCCTGTCTCCACATTCGGATGGCCGATCGCACGCACACGGGCCATTGTCGACTTCCATGTGCGTGAGAAAAATTGCTCAAAAAAGCGGAGAAAGTTTTTCGTTCTGGCCGTAGAAGGCGAAAATACTCGTGGGTTCGGGGGAATTTATCTACAATGGATTATAGTGGAAGGTTTCTTTTGTCAGTGACTTTATCTGAGCATCGCTCTCGCGCCGTGTCAAGGAATCACGTCAGTCGTAACTTAGATCTTCAAGGCTCCTCGAGATGAAGGTCACGTTTGGGAAAACAGAAGAGGACTCTTGGTTTTTTTCACGGGAAGCGGAATAATAGGGTAAATAATTGGGTAAACAATGCTGTCCTATCTAATCTTATCAAGTTTTTTTTCGAACTTGTCATAAACATTTTAATTTATATAGGTAATGGAATGCCATAAAAGATTAGAGTGATATTTGTCTATCGGTTCAAACATAGCAATGTCCGTTTCTATTTATAATCATTATACTTTCGGCTGATGTTAATTGTCTTCTATTATCGTGTATATAAATTGAGTCTTTAACCCCTCTACGACGGAGGAGGATTTAATAATTCCCTCGTGAACGAACGAAGGAGTTTAAAAAAAAACGAAAAAGTTGCGAAAACATGCGAAATTTGGAAAAACTTTAAAAAATCATAACTTTTGATGTTTTCAATTTATTTTGATGAAATCCTTTATGTAGTTACATAAAACAATGAATTTGTAAACAGTATCATTTAAAATATCATGCGTCACACACAAACATTGCTACATAGAAGCGAATGAACAGTAATCGCTTAATTTTACGGTGCGCGTTCACGGTTTACATAACTTTCAGCATAGCGTGAACTATGAAAGGTATTGACATGAAATCTTATTCAAAGAAACACTTAAACATTACTAAACATTTCATTCGCGGAATGTACCTATCTAAACCAATTAGGTGAAAAGTTTGTCGCATGTCAACTTTTCCATGTCTTGACTGGAAATTTTTAACTAAGTGTTGTATTTATGATTTTTTTAAATGCGTTTTTAAAATAATATATAAGTTTTAGTTAACAGTCATCATCCTTAATCATTACAGAAGTCAAATAGAAAAAATGGTTACATTTACTTCATTAGAAGCGGAGATATGATCATAAATGATTTTAGACGTAGAGTACGTCAATTTTTCAAAAGAGTACTAAGCCACAGATATTAATATACTGGAAAGTTGAAGTTAAGGGAAGTCGTAAATGAATTCCTGCACTTTTACAGAAAAATGGAATTAGAAGCTGGTTTTTCTACTGATTTTCTTTAAAAGTAAACGGTGAAACGTATGAACTACATTTTTAACTGCTATTGTCGCAGCGGAAAACGATTTCTAAAGCTCAATCAACTGTGTATGTTCCCGACAGAGCTAAGAGAAATGCTTATAAGATTTTCTAAACTTGCGTGACTAGTTTGTTCTCGTCACTATCGCCAGAGGAAAAAATAAATATATACAGACGTGAGAAAAATTTTGAAATCGCAATTTTCTTTTGATTACCATCAAATGAGGCATTAGGTTTCTCGAATTCTTTTACGAATGAGATGACTATAAGGCATAATTTTCTTGGAAACGAGGAAGAGCTTTCTGCAGAGAAAATTTTAATTTAAATTAACAAGCTGCGTCATCTTAGCTCGGCTTATGTTATCACTTTATGAGAGATAAAGAGTAACCACGGTTGCTATCAGAGTATCGATGTGGG
Organism: Uropetala carovei; assembly: GCA_036926305.1. Classification (NCBI taxonomy): domain Eukaryota; kingdom Metazoa; phylum Arthropoda; class Insecta; order Odonata; family Petaluridae; genus Uropetala; species Uropetala carovei. The sequence goes on from JAXCHB010000031.1 coordinate 183,363, forward strand.
AAATATGCGGTAATAATTTTTTCAAACTTAAAATAAAGGAAGTTTTATACATAACCAATGAAATATTAGCTCTCAATAGTTATTTAAAAAAACAAGTTGGCTAAAAATAAGCCTGCGCCTGGTAACACACGGAGGCTATTTTTGCGCTCTCAAAAAATACAGCCGAAATTTATTTTTTTCACGATTGATTTTATACGTTGCTACAATAAATGAAAAGATTTCATCTAAAAATCAGTCTCGTTTGTTTTAGGTAACGACTCGACAAAATATTTCTCAAATGGAGGAAGCGTGCATGAATCAAAAAATTATCCAATTTTTCTTTCGTGTCTTATTCTGTACTATGATTAATTTCGGTTTAAAAAATTTGCACTTTTTAAATTTAAACTGAAAATATTTTCAAATTCTTTCAACTTATTTTTCAGGGTTTAGTGCCAATACCAGTCTAACAATAAGTATCGATTACGATTGTTTGCTAAAATCGAAAAGAGAATAAAATACTTCTTTAATTTCAACAATTTTGTATCCTTAGGAGAGAAAAAACTTCGAAGTATGCATTCTGTTGTAGGTAAATACTGTACGTCGCCTACTTGTTGTCTTTTACGCGCGGAAATTTTTCATTAATAGCGGCCACCTTTCGTGAGAACTTTTGCATTTAAATTTTTATGAATCTTTTAAAAAGTTCTGAAATGCGGCATAGTGGGAAAACTTTCTCCGATTAATTAACCCCTTCCGTGGCAAGCGCGAGGGAACTTTTATTTAGCGAAAGTCCAAGTGGGGCGGGAAAATCTCCATTTCAACGAGCAAAAGAAAAACAAAACTCAATACGAGTACAGCGAAACTCGTGTTCTTACCGTCTTAACACTCGCGTACGCTGCCACAAAAAATATCTTCATAGTAGATGTTGTTTTCTGTAATTGGGTAATAGCTTAAGTATTGCAATTTACCCCTCAGTACGTCTTTATGGGAATTTAGGTACACGCGCGCACACGCACAAAATACAGCCGCGCAAAAACGTAAGATATTTATGGTCATTTCGAAAGACGTTTAAATTCCTACGGTAACTTATCTCTGAGATTATTTAAATTTTGTAATCTAAAGTTTTAATAAGAGATTATAAAAAAACGATGCCATCGAATATTTCCTGGACCTAGATCTCTTGGTATTGAAATGAGATCGCTTGAACCTTGTACGTAGCAAGAATAAATATATTCAAATCCTTATTTACATTACAGTTTCTGATCGCCATCACGAAGAAGTTGAACTATTAACCTGAATAATTTCCTCTTTATACTACGAAGAACGGTCAAGTTGCTTATAGCGTTCGTTATCCCCAGTGAAAGAGGTTTACGGCATATCTTGCATGATTATTCCGCATGTGCAAAGAAGTAATATATACACATAAAATATCGAGGGAATAATAAAAATCCATCTTGTGAAATTTAATTTACTCTCTCGATTGACCTCAATTCTTGTTTCTACTAATATCGAGCTTTACGAGGACATTACACGGGTCGTTAAGAAAATTAAAGACCTGTTTCAGGTTTTTAAGATTATCTAACAATTTTCTATGGAGTAATAAGGTCATGAAAAGTTTAGCTAAATAAACTCTTTATAGGAAATAATTACATTTCTTCATTTTCTTACGACGAATAAATGTCACGCGCGGAATAATTATGAAGTAAGATTGAGTTTAATAATCCAAAATCACCCTCATGGCAATACTAACAAATGAGTGTAATAAACATATCATCAGGAGAACAATATTTAAAATTTAAACGTTCAGGTGTTAAGAAATGAGGAAAAGATATTATAATCGACTTTTCCTTCTCGCTGCAACTTACAATAAATCGTTTCAGAGCAAGAAAACGTCACATCCCACCTTAAGACTTGAACGATATTTATAATGAAGGTGAAAGAAAAACTTAGCTCGATCAAGTTTCCAGAATCGTATCAACTAAAGCAACTTCATATAACTAATTACTGAAACTATAATCTTCTATCGGATGTTTTCAGTTTCATCTGTTTTTGTAGGAGTTTCCTCCGTAACAATTCGAAAGACCTTTTCGTTCAGATCCATAGTAGACCTCCTTGACGGAAGCAATATGATTTAAGATCGATCGCTAGTGGAGTGCATCGAATCGCAAAGGAGAGCAGTTGGATGAAGAATGACGAACGGCGGACAAATGACTAACCTTCCCACCGGTAAATTCTGACGCATGATATAACGTCGTACCTCGCTCCAAGAAGCTGAGCTGATATATTAAGGGTATTAAATCAGGGAAATACACCAATCATCAATCAAAATCTAAGAAATATTCATTCAGCATAGAATACTCGTTATTATGTCATATTATATAGATTTACCCAACATCATATGTACGATGACCTTCCAATTCTCATTGATAACACTTAAAATAATATAACGAATGGATGCATCATTACAATACTCATTAGTTTAAATTTAGGCGCAGATTGACAGCATTAATACATTTTATGGAAACGGGCTCACTTATTATTCTATAAATAAGATTACTTGTAGCAATTAAAATGGCAGTCATACTCATTTGAGACATTTTAAGTGTGGATATATCAAACAATTTTCTGAAGGAAGGACACTCAACAGCAATGGCCAACCAGGGTCTTCCGAGTCTTTCCTATCCCTTGGCCCAGTCCTCTTCTCTAGAGAAATAGAGAGATCTATCTGATCACAGATCTTTCGAATTTTTAGTCATTTTTTAAAAAAGACCGATGTTAGATACGCTTATAAAAATACAGCCGATTCATTTTCAGATTCATTCTCTAGCTAATTATTTCTAAATTAAATTATTGCGCAAATTACTTCCTCTCTCTATAATTATCAATCTTCGATTGGTTGGTAACAGCATCAAGTGAAATCCTTCATTCTTTATTGTCTCATATTAGCTTTTCATTTATCTCTCTTTCCTGCCAGTCTTTTAACTTCTTCAAAACTTCTAAAATTCATATCCTTTTTTATCTGGTCCATAAATTGCAATCTTGGTCTTCCTCTTTTATTATTCCCATCTACATAACTTTCTATTATGGTTAGAAGCAGTCCATCCTGTCTTAGAAGCTGACCAATGAGTCTATTCCTCCTTTCCCTTATTGTTTTCATAATTACTCTGTTTGTTCTCATCATTTCCAAAACTTCTTCATTTGTAATCTTGTCTCTCCAGCTAATCTTCAGCATTCTCCTATAGCACCACATTTCGAGCGCTTCTAACCTTCTTTCTTCTACCTTTGCCACTGTCCAACTTTCACAACCATATAGGGCTAAACTCCACACATATTTTTAGCAATCTTTTCCTTGTTTCCAAATTTTATTTCCTGATGTGAAAATATTCTTCTTTTTGCTAAAAGCCACCTTTGCCTGCTGTATTCTGCTTCTGATTTCTCTAATACATCTTCCATCCTCCGTAATTTTGCTGCCCAAATAGTTGAATTCCTTAACTTCTTTAAGAATTTGGTTCTCCATTATCTTTGTCTCATTCTTGTTTCCTTTGTTTCTGCCTAATACCATTACTTTTGTCTTGCTTTTGTTTATTCTCATACTATATCTATTCTCTAGTATGTCTTCCAATTCCAGCAAGCGTGTTCACAAATGTTGTTCACTTTCAGCCAAAACAGCTATATCGTCTGCATATCGCAACATGTTTATCGTTTGCTCCTGTATTTTATTCCTATATCTACCCTTTCTCTTAGTTCGTCTAAAGCTGATTCTATACAGGCATTAAAAATGGCGGGTGATAAACTACACCCCTAACTCCTTTCTTTATCTGAGCTTCTTCTTGTTCCCCTTCGCATCTTATTATTGCTCTTTGATTCGTATACATATTCCATATGATCCTCCTATCTCTAAACTTTTCTTCAACTTCTTTCAACACTGCAAACATTCTTCTCCACTGGACATTATCTAAAGTCTTTTCAATATCTATAAAGGCAATATATGTCTCCCTGTTCTTTCTTATGCGTTTCTCACTGATGATTCTTAGTGCTAACATAGCTTCCCTAGTTCCAGTTTTTTTCCTAAACCCAAGCTGATCCTCTGATAAGATAAATTCTATTTTTTGTTCGAACAACAATTGCACAGTGATCCTCACATCTGACAGATCCAGCTTTCTTTGGTATTGTTGTTATAACACTTTTCAAAATCACAAGGTATTTCTCCGGTTTCATACATAATTTTTATCAGAGCGAAAATTTTATGTAACATCACTTCCCTGGCAGCTTTATACAGTCCTGCTAGAATTTCATCTATTCCTGCCGCTTTCCTCTGTTTTAGAACCGAAATAGCTGCATCAAATTCAATTTTAATGCTCGGATCTGCTTTCTCATCTTCTTCTACTTCCCTCTCATCTTCAAGTAATCCCTTATTCGTGCTTTCCTCATTATATAGATTTTCCATATATTCTTTCCATCTCTCAACTTTCTGGATGTCTTCTATCATGAACTTACCATCTTTATCAGTAAGTCCTCCTCCATGTCTCTTACAGTCTCCAAAAAATTATTTTATTACTTTATATGCTGTATCTATTTCGCCATTTCTCATATTATCCTCTATTTCTTTACATCTCTGTTCTAAGTAATTTTCTTTTTCTTTACTGGATTCTCTAATTATTTTATTCCGTATCTTTCTGTACTTTTCCTGATCCTCTGGTTTATTAGAATTTTTAAGCAATCTCCTTTCATTTAACATTTCTAAAATCTCTTCCGTTATCCACGGCTTTCTAATGATAGGTTCTTTTCTTCCTAATATCTCATTTGCTGTTTTATGTAGAACGAATTTTATGTGTTCCCACTCTTCTTTAATCCCTCCTACCTTACCATCATGTACTTCACTTACAATTAGTCGTTCTGCATAATTTTCATACTCCTTTTGGATGTTTTCTTCTTTTAATTTTTCTAGAGGCCATCTCTTTAGCTTCCCTTTTTGAATTTTAAATTACATTTAGCCATAACTAGATTGTGGTCGCTTCCAATATCAGCACCGGGATAACTCCTGCAATCTTTAATTTGGTTTCTGAACCTGTGTCTGACCATGATGTAGTCTAACTGATATCTCCTCCTCTCTCCTGGCATTTTCCACGTGCATAATCTTCTCGGATCATGTTGAAACCATGCGTTAGTTATTATAAGATCACGAGATGCACAGAATTCCACTAATTGATTCCCTCTCTCATTCCTACTTCCCAAACCGCAATTACCTAATTCTCCTTTTCCAAGTATGTATTGCATTCCAGTCTCCCATGATAATGAGATTTTCGTCACCTTTTGCATACTTTATAACTTCGTTTAAATCATCGTACACTCTTCCTACCTCTTCCTCGTTGTAGTCTGTAGTTGGCATGTATACTTGAATTATCACAGTATCCTTTGGCTTCGTTTCTATTTTGACTATTATTATTCTTCCGTTATATTGCACATAGCCCTTTACTCTTTTCCCCATCTCTTTGTTTAAGATTATTCCTACTCCTCCTATTGAGTCTGTATGTAGAACTCTGTACTCTCCGCTCCAGAAATCGCCAGACTGGGGCCAGCGCATTTCTGATATTCCTTTTTTACCTCCGGACTGTTTTTGGGATATCCAAAAGGATCTTTAATGCAGTGGTCTCCCCTTGCCTTCTGCATCCTATGCCGTTGACCATGACTGGTTCATCCGCCTTTAAGGGCAATGTCTCACCCTAAGGACATGAGAGTGCCCTACTCCATACTACGATCCCGGCATTCGCTCGGTCCCCGCCTACGTTAGCCACTTTAGTGTCTATAATATCCACATAAGTGTTTCCCCCTCTCTACCACGGGGAGGTATAAGTCGGGATTTTCTCTTCATCGAGTTTGGCTTTACCCAAACTCTCCAGTACTTTATGCGAGTGCAGAAGCGAATAACAACTTTTCCACATGTGCAATGTCATCGACGTCTCTTTGCCGTTACCATTCTATTGAAATGGTTATCAGAGATATTTTCCTTAGAGAATATACATACGATTGCGAACAGTATGTAGGATCGGTTTTTATTTAATAATATTTTGCGCTTTATTTTATTTTACTCTATCGAATTTCAACTTAAACTGTTGCGTTTAGGTGTTTTTAATTAAAACATATCGCATAAAATCCGCTTAGATAACTTTAAGTGCGGATAATTCCCTAAGAAATTTTCACACATAATATTAGAAAAAATAATTTTCTGATATGGCATTATTACCTCATAAAAGGTTTGAAAGCTTTCATTCTTTTACTCTTTAAAATATCTTAAAATTAAGTTATCGACTCAAAATTTTCGCTAAAACACGCCAAAATGAATGAGGATTCTTATTCTTACCGTCGAAAACTCAATCTCATTCGAATTCGCTCATATTTTGAATTTATACTCGAGTTTTGGTAATTTTTTTAACATTTCAATAATAAGATTCCATGGGTACAGGTATTGTTGTCCTCGGTAATTTTCTTTCATATATTCACTTAAATAAAGACTTAAAGATCGAAAATAAGATTAAAACTTGCTCGAAATTACCGAAGATATGAATTTAATGCAAATAAATCGAACGCAGTATTCATGTTATTTATATTTTTTATCTATATTACTAAAATCCTATTTCTGGTTCTCTCTCTCTCTCTTTAACACTCTGTACCTCGGCAATTTTTTATTTCCGGGAATTTCAGCCAAGTTTATTTTTTTATAGAGTTACTCAACTAATTTCCTTAATTTGTTATTAAAAAGCAAACATAGGTACATCCTTATAAAATATATTCATTCAACTCATATTCAAAACATATTCCCGTTAAACTAATCTAAATCCAATAGATACATGGTAGGAACGAAGAAACAGAGAGCAAAGGGGGGAGGGCGAGTTGGTGACAATCAGCGAGCAGGGGGCTTGCTCCCTAGTATGTGTGTGTGTATACTCTTTAAGTTGAATTCAACGAAACATTTATGGGACTGCTTTCACGGACCCTGGTCAAAATATTATCCTCCGTACGAATCAGACACCTGAACACAAAGCTTTGCCATTGCGTTCTTATGAGCTAAGATCTAGCTCCTCTCTCCCACGCATCTCCATTTTCTCTCTATCTCCTTTTACCTCTCACTCTTTTTTTTCATCTCCAACTCCAACAAACACCTCTCCTCTCAAAGCACCGGTATTCCCTCAGCGCTCGGTCAGCGATGGCTTGCAGCGATGAGAAAGGGCAATGAACCAGTGGTCGTTTCTATCGAAGGGGTTGCTCCTTCGCTTCCCCTTCCCCTCTTCCCCTTTCCACCCACCCACCCTCTCTAGACTTCTCGCTGACTCCGCTTCCTTCTCCCGCAACGCTCTCGCTCCAGGAAAACCAATAGCATCTCTCTCTCTATCTCTCTCTCTATCTCTCTCTCTCTCTCCGACTCTCTGAGAAAGATAGAGATATTAAACTCTTTCGTTTCTTACGGGAATCACAAAACGTTAGGAAAGCTGTTTGTGTGATGTTTTTTCAGAGGATCCCGCAATCATGCAAAACATCTTATTTTTTGTGTTCCTGGTTTAAAAATTCATCATAAATGCTTACGTAACTCCAGAATTTTATTCTGTCCTAGGACTAAAATTTCCACATTAAAACATGACGTCAATGCGAAATGTAATTCATAAATGTTCCCTTTACGATGTTCTCGTTAGATTTTCCTTGTTCCTGAGACGTTTTGATGGATGGACTAATGGTTAATTTCTTTAATGTATATTCAGTTTCACGAAAAGAATCCTGCAGCATCACACAACTGTTAATATAAATACTCGACTTTTAATTTTATCCGATATAATTTATAAAATTATCAGAAGTATAATTTTGGAAATATGGCATCATTTTTTTGCCCCGTGATGCTTGTGCCAACACAACATTTCGTACAAATCGGAGATTTTTTATGAGTCGATTTAAAAAGTAATATTCGAACTTTACATAGCTCATAAAATACTTTGATATGATAAATTTTTAAATTGATTAAATTCTATGCCCTAAATTATACAATCTTAAATTCAATAAAGTCAAATAGCAACAAAATTATACATTTTTGCCGGCATCTTGTAAATTTTCATGAAATAACGCACATATAGGATATGAATTGCAATTGCACTAAAACAAATAGAGGAAATGCTCGCTAGAAGCATATAATATATTATGCGAGTTTCTCTGAGCAGATTTGATAATTTAAATCGAAAAAACAATAAAAATATCGCAAATTACAGTACTTTCTCTCCAACTTCGGAACGATTCTCTCTATGAAGGATACTTACAAGTAAAACCAATACGTTCATTTTTATTTCCAGTGAAGAGGCAGGGCTTATTAAATGATTATAAGAATAGTTTTTGTCCCAGACTTTAATATAAATCTTAACTTCAAAATTTCTCTCTAAGTACCTTCAGCAGTAAAGGGCATGGTATATACGCAAATATGGACAGCCGAAGCGAAAACAACAAGCGCTTTTCCTATTTAAAAAAGGTGCTTAGCCAGTCACCGCACTATGTGTGACGGTGCTAAGCAGAAAAATCTGTAAATGTAAATCAATTATACATGATAATCAAATTATCGACGAATACAAAAAAGGGCAATTTTCAATTTTCCTCGACTCTGATAACCGATTAAGTATTTTTCGCCAGTCAATTCGCTATAATTCGATAGCTATCAATTTGCAAATATAGCCGCCTATCACTCTATCTGCATATTAAACCTTTCTGGTAAAGACATGGGAAAACCGACAATTTAACGACGTAACCTGTTAATTAAGCGGGTGGGCGAAAGTTCTCGAGCGCCATTTGAAGAAAGGAAATTTGCGTGCGACGGAAAAAAGGGCGGATCTCTTAAGATTTTCATTTCCGACGTTTGAGTAGACGAAAGGGTATATTCCCTTTGGGAAGATTTTCTTTTTTTTCTTTTTCGAGAAAGGAATGAGGAAAAAGGAAACGATTAAAATCCATGCGGTAATAGTTTATTGCGAGAGGTAAAAAAAGACGGTGGAAAGAGAGAGTCAGGTAAAAAACGACAGCATTTTTTTCGGGTGGAAGTGAAGCAGATTCGGAAAGTGGGAAAGCGACCAGAGGGAACAAAACCAGAAGGACGGTAACGCAAACTGGAGTGCCGTTCCATGCCGAGCCATTTCCACATTTCCCGCGATAACGGCGGCTTTGTAAACAGTAGGGAAAAAACGGCTCTAACTTATGAATCCGCAATGTTTCTTCGTGACTGAGTCGTGGGTTTTTAGTTAGTTTCGACGACGCAGTAAAGTAAACCGTTGTTCTCCGAATCCGCTTGGTTAGTGCGTGGGAGATTTCAACGCCCGATGACCTAAAAAACGGTGTCGGTTGGTTAGGAGGGGGGATTAACGGGATCTTTCGTGAATACAGTCCGCATCAATGAGGAAGAGGATGATAGGAGATGGCTCTTTTGACCTTTCACGCGGCGTCGCTCCGGCTGTGCTCGCTCGCCTCGAAAATCGGAACTCTTGGATTTTGAAATAATATAAACTTTATTTATCAATTGAAGATGAGATGCAAAACTTAAAACATTGATGAGAATACATTTAAAAGATGATTACACATTAGGAAAGTACACAATAACAAAAATATATAATTACGTTTGAGCTATTATAAATAATTTGTAATTCACGCCTTTCACAGAAATATATTTTATTTTAAATAATGAAGAATTAGTTAACAAATTATTTAATATTAACTAGCGATGGCATATATTAGTAAAAATGAATTTAGTTTTCTCTATTTTTGTCTTAAAATATAAACAACCGAAATAATTGTAGTATGTCTGAGACGTATTAAGTTTTGCCGCATTATTTCAATGTATTTTTTGAGTTCCACAAAGAGTCATCGGTATTAAAGCAAAAAAAAAACGCTTTGTTTACAAATAGAGAAGTCGTTTAAATATTATCGTAAAAACAAAATTGAAGTTATTTTAGCTTTGAAAAATAAAAAAAAACGTTTTATTCAAAAGTATACAAATTATTTTATTTCGAAGGTTTGACAAGATGAAACACCATAAACTAAATAATATAAATGTCAATTTGTCATATTTTATTATAATTCTTACTTTAACTAGTATTTCCAATTGTTTTGGTGATATCAATGAGTGAATATAAAGAAAAATCAGCACATCTCAAAATAAAATAGAAATTTGGAAATTCACAAGGACCGAATATAAAAAGATTTGATATAAAAAGTCTGTTATTATAATGAATTATTTCAGAATTATTCTTTTGCGCCTAATAAATAAACAGCTTTTATTTTTACATTAATCGATAAAATATTGATTAATATCATTTATAGGCAACTGTTCTCCAAAATATTTTAGTATATGGATAGCAATATATATTTACTATTTAAACTACCTACCTAAAAATATTAGAAGTTATGTTTATAAAGATGTCGTTAAAAAAATTTCCTATACATTTCTGGTCACACCATAGCAATTTTTCTCTTCCACGGAAGCGCAGCTGCGGTGACCTAAACTCGCCAGCGATTTTAACGCTAATGACAAAATCGACTACTCCTCGGGAGAAAACCCGTATCGGGAATGAAATATTGTCGCTCACCGCGATCCCCTTTCGTTTCGCAAGGGGTCGAATCGTGAACGCGCCTCCCACACATACGGAAGGACTTACGGACGCATCTCCGATTAGAGCGGGACTATACATCTTAAAAGCGCCAGAATGCCAAACAGGTGCACTTTATACTCTCTCTCCGGTCAATGCAAAATTATATTTATCCTCTTCGTGGAGCATCCGGATCTATTTTGTTCTACATTTGGCCCTGCTTCCATCTCTACCAGAAACCTTTTCGTTCTCTCATCCTTGTAATTCTTTCTCTTTTTTCCTTCCTCAACTCGAAAACTATTCTCTTTTCACGTATCTTGGCCTTAAACTCTCATCATCCTTAGGAATACAATTCACTTCGGGGCTTTGTAAGAATAACTTATTTGGATTTTATCTCGGCAGTTCCGTCACTTTCATCGCCCAGCGAGAGTTTTGCGCGGGAATTTTCCCTCTCTCCCAGTGATCCAGTTAGGCATATGGCACGGGAAAAATGCACAGAGGTGACGAAGCGACGAGGTAAGGTTTCGCCCCGGGTACGAAAAAAAAGGCGGCTAAGCTTCCGAGTCCTTTTGTTCTCCGCCTAAAAAAATAACCGTATGCTCCACTTACGTTGGGTCCGCGAGGGGGTGAGGTGGTCACTAAACCGAGCCATTCGACCTTTATTTTCGGTTTTGAGGCGTCCCGTCAAGGAAGATGGGGAAGTGCGGTGCGGAATTTATGAGATGCATGGAGTCATGAACCATATTTCCTACAAAATATCTAGCGCGTTTCTTTTTTATGGTGGTTTTTCTACATGGGACATTAAGCGCGATCCAGAAAGTTTTCCATACCCTTGTCGTTTGTGTTTTGGCGCGCATCGCTGCATGCAAAATTTGTTTCGGCGTGCGCTCGGCTTCACCTAAGCTAACAAAAGTCGCTATAATTTAGTGTAATATTAATAGATTCGACTCCGAATAAATTTGTTTTTGATTACACCATCAGCCCCATTTATTCAGCGAAAATGTTTCAGTTCCGCAACGATTAATACTACTACTTGCTTATATAAACAAAAAATTAGAGTTGAGTGTTGTTGTGGATGGTATATCTACTGTTTGATACAACTTTATTTAGACGTTATATTGCCTTTTGATAGTGTATTTTATTATCACAAATATATTATACATTTTATTATGAGGGGTCCCTAATTTTAATCTCATGGAAAGTTCACAGATACCTTCCTTATTGTCCTGATCATACCCCAAGTTACTACCACTCGTTTGGACCTCTTAAAAAACATCTTGGTAGTCGTAGGTTTCATTTGGATATAGAGGTTCAAAGTGACGTTTGCTTATGGTTCAGAGCACAGAGCCCCGATTTATATGCTACTATTGTAAGTACTAATTTGATTTCTCGTTATAACAAATTTCTCAACCGGCAAGGGGACTGCTTGGAAAAATAGTTGATTTATTTGTTAATGAATTAAAAAATGTTCAACAATTAGTTAAACGTTTAACAGTTTAAAAATCTAAACGCATTTCAAACTGCTAAATAAGAAAGAGTTTCTGTTATACAATAAGAGCTATCGCACTTTTAGATATCCTGTGTTTGGAATGAAAAAAAATATATATCGAGGGCAAGTAGGTGTTGAAGGAAACCCAGTTAGCGCTTACCAGAATATAATTCCAGGTTATCTCTATAACGAGCAGTAAAATAATTCAATTAAAATATATAATATATCTTTTAGAAAATGTTCTCTGACCGTGCAATTGTGGATTTGAAATCCTGATAGGATAAGATGACTTAATCGTTCCTTCATCGTCCCCAGTCACCATATGATGACATACAAGGGAGGTAACGAGGTGTTGTGCCACTGAATTGCAAGTTAGAATAATGAGGTTGTTTTATTAATAAAAGGGTTGTTAAAGTTATGGGTTGATCGATAGATATACGTAAGCTTGGTATAGCATCAGGTCAACAGAAACTTGTGGGAAGTGTTAACACATTTACCTCCCCATTTTCTAGTTAGAGAGAGTTAATTGTTTTAAGAATCAACTTCTTACTCTCAATTATCATCACCTGGTTCTCCACATACTCCTATTTTCCGCAATCTTCTTCATATATCCATAGCTCTTTTTCCCTTTCAGCTGAAACCTTTTCCTACCTCTTTCTCTTTTTCCATCCAGTTTTCCTTCTAGCACTTTAATCATACTCTCTCTCTCTCGTCAGGTAATGTCCAATCCAGTTCACCTTCCTATTTTTGATAGTCTGTATAATCGTTCGCTTCTCTCCTATTCTTCGTAGTACTATCTCGTTTTTCACCATATCTGTCCATTTTATCTTCAGCATTCTTTTCCACGTCCACATTTCGAAGCTTTCCAAGTATTTTACATCATTTTTCCTTAGCGTCCATATTTCTGCCCCATACAAAGCCTTACTCCATACATACATCAACTTCATTCGGATACCCTCCTTTATATTCCACGTTAGTAGGAGTTTCTTTCCTCTGAAAGCGGCTTTTGCTTTCGTGATTCAAGTCCTGATTTCATCGGTACATTTTGCTTCTTTCGTTATGATGCTTCAAAGATATTTATTATCTGAAACTTGTTCTAATGGCTTTCCTCCAATACTTATGTTCAAATTTTCTTCTTTATTACATGATATTCGCATGACCTTGGATTTTTCTATATTTATTTCCATACTGTATTTGCTACCTGTTATCACTAGTCTATTTATAATTTTCTGGAGTTCCTTTTCCTTTCTTGCTACAAGTATTTGATCATCCGCTTATTTCACCGTTCTTATAATCCTTCCTCCGATTTTTAAGTCTTCCGTACCTTCTAACGCTTCCTGCATTAGTCACTCTCTCCATATATTATACTGAATAGGATCGGCGCTAGACAACAGCCCTGTCTTACTCCTCTACCAATATCTCCTCCGCTGGTGTCCGCATTCTCCATTCTGACCTTTACAAATTGATTCACATATAGATTCCCGATCAGTCTTCTGTCTTTCCAGTCTACACCTATATCCTTTAATATCCTTATCAGCAGTAACCAATTTACTCTATCAAAGGCCTTCTGCCAGTCGACGAAACATACGCAGCAATCTTGGCTGTACTCTATTGCCCTTTGTGATATGATTCTCACTACACCGATAACATCTCTGATTCCTCTTCCTTTTCTGAAGCCGAATTTATCTTCCCCTAGCATTTCTTCGGCCTTTTTCTCTAGTCTTTTATTAAGAATCCTCGTGATGTTCTTCGAAGTTTGACAGTAGGGATATCGTTCTGTAGTCTTTACACTGCATTGCCTTTGGCTTCTTCTTTAGAGAGAGCATTGTTACATCTAAGAAATCCTGAGGCCACTCTCCCGAGTCGTAAATCTTGTTAATTAATTTCGTAATCACTTTTAATCCTTCCGATCCCATGATTTTAAGTACCTCTGCCGGTATTGCATCGCTGCCTGTAGCTTTTCCTCTTCTAAATTATAAAAGCATTTAAATATTTTGTTGGTTTCGCGTCAAACAGTCTTTTTAAACGTAGATAAGATAATTTGTACCGTGGTTTCACTAAGTTGATATGTAGTCTTAGTTTATTTGGAAACTTGCATGTTTAATTTCCATATGTCTGAAATGGCAAAGAGTTATGACAAGCAAGCCATGTTTTCGCAAGAACAGAGAATTGATTAAATTTTAAATGAAAATTTTATTGAAAGCATTATTATATAACTTAGCTAAGAATTATTTTAAACTCGAATTTCATCCTTATAGTAAAATTTATACCATTCGTTGGTGTTTATGAATATAGTATGACATTAAGTCAAATCAGCAATGTTTTTCTGATCCAAAGAGGAGATAATATGACCGAAATTGATTATTTGCTGCGGATGGAGCGAGAAAATTTACAATTCACAGCGCGAGAGAGAGAAAAAACTTAAATAAATTCGATCTACGACATTAAACGCTGTGTCCTTTATCTTATGCACCTTTAAAATTACACATCTTCAATATCAAGAAGCCAACCCGAATTGCATAGAAATAACAGATTCTAATGAATGCGAAAGCGGCAATAAAGTTATGAATTACTCTAAAATCCCCAAGAATCGTAGTTTATCGCCGTTGGAGGGAGAAATGCGTCTTTGATTAAGATGCAACATGGGATTCCCCTTCTTCCGCCAAGACAACTCACATCCACTGAGACAGAGGGACAAGCAAGCGGAATCCCAGGTTATTCAGGGCGGATCGGGTAAAGAAAATGTGGCCAAGCGTCTCGGGAAAGTGTCCGGAAGAACGATTTCAATCCTCTTGTTCGGAGGACTGGAAGGAGGAGGGGACTCTCCTCTTGGTCGACGAAGGACTGGGCCTCAACAGACGATAACGGAAGGGAGGCAATAGACCATAGGATAGGAGGAGGGGTAGGAAACAGCAGAGAAAGGCAAAGGAGAGAGAGAGAGAGGGAGGGAGCATAAAAGGTCCTTTCCACCAAAGCGCGAGCCCATCCCGTTTGACATTTAACAGTGTCTTCCCCGGGACTCGCAGCAGCCTCCCCTCTCCTGCGTGCAGATCATATTGATTGCGGCCGTCACAGCGTTTTGCATGCGGCACGAGGGTGTTAAGGTGGTAAACTCGTCGAGGAGAGCTCAAGAGAAGACACCCTTCCCTCGTTCCGTCTCTTTCAGAGTTTTGAGGTGGGAATTAAACACGGCGCCATTGCTCGAAGACGGCGAAGGGGTTGTGTCGGCGACTCGTTGAGACGAATGAGGTACTAAAGGGGACGTGAAGCTGTTATGCAAGGCATTTTTACGAAGCAAAAGGGTGTAAGGCCTTGCGACACCTGCTGGTAAGAAAGGGAGGACGACGAACCGATGGCTGCGAAAAAGATACTTGGATTTAAAAAAAAAAGAGGAGAGATTGAGAGAAAAAACACGGTATTTTTTATTTGTCCTTCGTTGAGGATTTCTAAAATTACACGGGAATGAAAGCAAAGCGAAAGTCGCCTTTAGCTTCAAAGACCGTGGTAATAAAAGACAAACTCTCAAGACCTGTAATTTCGAATATTGAATGTCTAATCGCACTAATCGATATAAAAATCTCATTCACCGTCTCTGCAGCCAGATTCCAAAAGAATTTCCATTGAGTGAGAAGCTCTCGGAAAATTAATTGGGAGAATATTCTTGTAATATTCTCAGGATTGCGGATGCATTATTTAATCAGTTGTTTATATCATCAAAACATTCTTTTATATTGTTATATATTAAATAGCAACTACGTCTCCGGAGTAGTGACAATTTCAAGACAACCTGATAGAAATGGAACAGCTGTGTCAATCATATGAAGTGATCGATCATTCGTGCCAATGAGCATTAAATATACATTTTATAAAACACATAAAGAATACTATTATATGCATGTGCATTTAAATAAACTCACGTTAAGGAAAAGAAGGTAATTAAAGAAACAAAAACCATCCTAAGAGAACATTTTTTAAAATACCAGAGCAATATTTTTTAAAAATATTTTGTCTCAGAAGCTTCAAAGCTTACACGCTTAATATACTACTCATACTTTTTAATTTTTACGATCCTGAACCTCAGGTTAATGACTTACTTAGGCTTTATGTGCAACCGTAAGCACGTTATTATAGCGTGAGGGGTAAATTTAGAAGGGCCTGCGCCAAAAAATACTGTAAGAAGTTATCATCTTGTGAAATTTCCCATACGAAAGCAGTGAAAAAGAACGGTAAAACATGTATAGTAGCAGAGAATAAAAAAAACATCTTCGCATTTTAAAACCTACCAGGCATCATTTTAGATTCTGAAAGCACATCAACTCGTCAGTGTTTTTATTGCTCAGAGATATTACATCACAAAAACTCGAGGTACAAAGAAATGAGAAAGTTTTTGGCACAAAATAAAGAGATTTGTGCTTCAGACGCCGGCGTAATTATATCAGTCTTGAAACTTTAACATACTACAACACATAGATTATTTGGGGAGTTGTAAAACGCATTCCTTTCACACCGATATGACACCAAGTCTCGCCCGAACAAGTTATTAGCAGCTGATAAATGTAGGCTGATATGAAGTATGCCTTTATTAAGAATTCGTGTATTTTTATTAACTGTTCTCGCATATAAAATTCTACCAAATTGAAATATAACAAATATTATTTTAAAATTTTGAATCTGAAATTTCCCTGTATTAAGTATATGACTATTGAGTAATTTTTTCGTGTACATAATGTCACTTAAAATAAAGAGTGTGAAATTACCGACTACAGCAAGACATAAGTAGAATGGACGATGTAATTTAAAAGTTTGTTCGTACCGTTGAAGCAGTGGCGCGCACAAGTGTTATTTAAAATTCTGAAAGAAACTCTTTATAAGAAAATAACAAGATTTTTTATGGGCGTCGGATATTTGCATGAAAACATTCGCAGAAATGTGACAAATAACGTATTTTCCTCATAGGAGAACTTCCGGCGAAGTATTTTTAGCAGCTTTTATTTACGAAGTTAACTCACGATAACTCTGTGTCTTCTCCACCGAAACCATTAAAGTAATCAATAGAAAAATACAACACGCAATAAAATCCACGGGGATTTATGATCTATAAAGATGTTTCATAGCTTTCCAAATAAAAACTCTAAAAACGGTCTTTAAAGATTTAGCCGAAGGGATTCACGAAAATATAAAAATATTACAAAAATAGTCTTATTCTGTGACTTGCTCTGGTGTTTAAAATGACGATACCCATGGAGCTATCGCGGAATAAACATTCCGGCTTCATATCTCCACAGCGTCATCCCATTTAGGGAAAACCCCGTTATTTTAATAAAACGAATGGCTAATCGCGGTCTTCATTCGCCAAGTAACTGTAGACGGAAAAAAAACAAATATTTTCGACATTCAGAATATTTCATGCTTAATGATATACAGCTGCGATCAAACAAGACTGACAGCTTTGTTTCCATGTATCCCATTAATATCAACCATCCGTGCCATTTTGCAGGATCCGCCAATGAGATAATATTATAGACAAAGGGAAATAGATAGAGAAAGGATGGAGCGGAAGAGAGGGAGAGAGAGAGAAAGATATACTGAGCGAAATAAAAAATAGAGAGATGGAAAGAAAAGATGAGAGGAGAGAGGAAGAGAGGGAGAGAGAGAAAACCACGAGAGCAACTTTCACCTTTTGAAGCGTCCGTTTCGAATTTAAATTTAAAACTTGAGTAGAAATTTATTCAATGATCTATTTTTATTGAATTTTTTAAAACCGTTTTTAATTCAAAGGTGGAAACCGCGGTACCGGAGGCGTATTTGGGGTTTTATCTATGCTCGGGATTTTCGAGTAGGGGTCATGTTATAAACCGAGTCAATGCGAAATAATTTTAAGCGAGAATGGATCGGTTCGGCGGGACTTCTTTTTTTTTTTTTGTTCGTAGGGGAACTTATGAAAAGGGAGAGGGGAAGATGGACTGCCAGTTTGAAATCTCCTCGCACACGACCGGTTGAGCAATTAGAAAGGGAAATGATCCGGCGCGCCTCCCTCCCTTCCCTTCCTCCCCCACTCCCCCTTCCCCAATCGGTAGGATCCCGAATGAAATTTTGCAACAAGACGTTTACTACTTGCTGGAACAGAAAAAAAGGGACGAAAATAATATCAGAAACATAACCTTCGGCCATACTTTCTCCTCCTTAACCCCCGGGAATGAATAGGAACCAGTGATAAAGTTCGCTTTTTTTTTCTTACGTCGATGGTGGAGGGCCGAGGGTGGAGCTGTGGCGTGGGAAATTCGCTCTACGCATTGATCCGGAATCTTATTAAGCCGGTATAAGTGCTGAAGACCTTACCATCGTCCCCGCGTGTGCTGCAAGAATTTTCTTTTTTTTCTGTTTCCTCCTTTTGCGAAAGACTTTCGCACCGAGCTCCACTAATTGCGGGAATGGTTCCTCCGGGTTATTATTTCTGCTGCAAACTTCTCTTCTCACGTTTAAAAGCGAAGTGGAAGCGAAAAGCGTGGGAAGGAATGTTTCACATGGAAGGTCGAAAATATTTTGCGTTAAAAGGAGGGACGAAGCCGTTCCCGCCCTTTAAGCATAAGAGGCGATTTTTAATGGTGCTTGACTTTTTAGGTCACCTTTAAGAAACTGAATGTGAAGACTAAAATGAGGAACCACGCATGCGTTAAGCTTTAAATGTATTCTATGAAGCAATAATTGATAAATAGTTAATTATAAATCTTTTATACGAAATTTGAGTCTTTTTATGTTTAATGTTAAGTAGATCAAGTATATTTTAGATAAACAGAGAATAATTAATGCACAAAACTTATTTTATAACGTCAAACAAGCAAAAACTCTATACTCGATAGGAATTTCTTGACAATTATTTAATCTATATATTAACCAACAATAACAATAAAATTTATGAGAATACATATTTAAAACTGAAAAATCGATAGTCGAGCGTAGCATCACGAATAGTGCGCTTATAACATAGAAATAGATTACTAATACATGATAATGTACAATAGGTATTTCAGCACATAAAAGGTTTAATTTTTCACAAAGACATTTAAATGGTTTTAGGATGATTTTCCGTATTTGCAAGGGTTATTTACCTATCATCCATAAAATAGTTATGTATTTTTAAAAGTTTAGTCATAACTTTCAGATTTGTTTTTGGACGGAAAGTTTCATTCTTGTAATATAATCACATATTTAAATTATTATTCGTTCGTTTTGAGCTAAATTAATGATTTCTTGAGAATATTTTGGTAATAATTGTAAAATAACGAACTGTATCTATGGAGCTTGCAATGAGCGTTTACACAAAAACATAACTAATTACGTAATCAAATATATTTTCATCTTATGGCTGCTTATGGCTGAAAACAAATTCAAGGAGCGCTTAAGTGTCAACAAGTTAGGAAAGGGACGGCCGGGTTAGACTGGTAGGCAGTGCGCCTGTCTTCTAACCCAAAGGTCGCGGGTTCGAATCCCGCTTCGGGCATGGATGTTGTGATGTATGTTGATTTTCTCTAAGAGAATTTGACAGTGCAAAATAACCTTAGCTGTTGAAGCACCTAAAAACATAATTACTACTACTACTAAGTTAGGAAAGTGTACAACGTATCACAAATGGGCGCGTTTTGTGCAATGGAGTATTAGAAAGAAATTATATACCTGTGCGTAAGGGAAATGGCGTTTTAAAGTTCTTTTTTCATCATAAATAATCCATTTTCTTCCTATTTAAAAATAGTGCATGCACAAGTAAGTAAATTAAACGTTTGTTTGTGAGACTGTTTATGTTAGCAACAAGAAGAAGTAACCATGCAAGAAATTTTCCAAGTTCAACTCGATTTAAGACTATCTTGTTCGATTTTATAAATAACGGCTACTCCTACGATAAAAATGTATAGGAAAGAAAATACTGTTCTTTACAAGTTCTACAAGTTTTATTTGAAAAATGTTTTGATATGAGCAATAATTTAGGAGATATGACGGAAAGTTGATTTTTTTATCACCAGTAAATTGGTGCCCCTGATTGGCTTACGTGATTCATTTATGCGATTATTATATTTTATTGTAAGTCCTTAATATGAAATTTCATGAAAATCCGTTCGGTAGAAGCCGAGAACGAACATGCGGACGGACGGACAGACCGACGATAATAGGCGCTCACGCTGGAAGCTAAACGCGCCTAAAAATTAAAAAATACGCTCAAAGATATCTCTAATATAACCTTGTTGTGGCTTATTTGGGATACCTAAGATAAGTACGTACTAATATTTTCAATTTTTATACCTAAGTATTATTCTGGAATAAAATTTAAGTAAATGTTTCTAATTGTTTTTAGACAAGTTGTGCTTTTAACTAAATAGTTACTCATAGACACAACAAATGCGAGAGAATTAAGAAGGAACGTAAGGGAAAAGTGTTCCGGTCCGAGGTTTTAGTTGATAGAACACAAACCATCCAAGGACGTGAAACCCACGCATCGATTAAAGGATATTTCGTCACTTCGCCCAAAACCAGCTACCGCCAATAATTGCAAGTGCCACTCAATCAACGCATCAATCAAATTAACCACCGCTTGCGCGGCAACATCGATCCGTCGATAACTCGCTACATACATATACGTTTTACCCCATTACGCCTCCCTTTCACGGCGACGCCGCGAGGAATCGCGTAGGGTTCGAATCGACGCGACCCAGGGAAGTCTCGGAAAGGCGGCGTAAATAGGCTCGCGATTGCAAACGAGGGACGTTCGAGGAGGAGGCGAAGCTCTTTTCTTCCGCTCTGGACGGTCTTCGATAGAGGCCAGAAAGGGAAATCCCCCCCCCCTCTTTCACTCTTTCTTTTTTAACGACCGATAATGCGGTAGATAATATACGAGAGGATTCTTTCGTCCCGCGGCAAGGGCCAAATAAAGACAGCGCACGAAGCACCCTCCGTGGGCAGTTCGAGTACTTTCTCTTATTTACTCCCGCCTACCGAAAGAAGAAGGGGTTGTCGGGAGGGGAGGGAGGGAGGGAGGGACGTTGAGTAAATGGCTAGGGTGGGAGGAAGGGTCGCGGAGAGATGCACCTTCTCTCGCGCGAGGGTCGCGGCTAAAAAAAAGGTGGGAGAACCTGAATGTCCTTTTTTTCCTTCTACGTATATCCTTTAAGGTCGACGGTGTTTATTTTTTCTCTCCGAACCCGTCTCCTCCTTCGGCGTTCTATCTAGAGGAGGACGCCCCCGCGAGTGCTCAAACTGCCTCCACGCATCCTACACCACCCTCCCCTCCCCCTCTTTCTTCTCCCTCCCCCCCCCCCCTCCTACCTCCTCGAGATGCGGTTCCTTTACGACTGCGTATTCGTGCGTTGGCGTGCTCACACGCTTGAGCGGTGTATATGGGGTTAAGGACACCGATGACGTGGAAGTGAAAGGAGAGGAGAAAGGGGAGGGGGGAAATTTGGGGCGCAAGGCAAGTGACGGCGTCGAAGGAGATATTTTGCTCCTTTTCAAAAGGTTTTCTCCGGAGCATTTATCGTTCATTTGTTTTTGCTTCGTGATCTTCTGCAAAAAAAATATACGATCGTTTCTATGTGGTTGATGAAGTCATCCCTTAGAAAACTGTGATTTGTGGACGAAACGGGATATGACGTCCTGATCCGCTAAAGAGAGAAAGAGAGATAGGGGAAGAGGGAGGGATCTTGAGAAAACGAGCATCGAACCTAAAAAAATTTAAGGTCAAATTTGTATTTTTATACACATAAATTTATATCAAATGAAATTCCATCAACTGATGCCATGTAATGTCAATTATATTAATCTAGAAATCTCAGAAGATTTTCCAACGAAATACGAGGATTGACCACGAAAGTGTGATTGATGAAGTTTTATCCTCTTCTAGATTTTCCTTCGGTTTCTGCATTTGAGGAAAATATATTTTTTCCCCCCTTTACTTAAAATTTTTCAGCCAGGAGGACAACCAAAAACATAGTGCATGGTAAACAGTATTTGGGCAATCTTTTGTTTCTGTATCTGAAAACTCTCTCACCTATCTCAACTTATGAATGGAAGTGTGGCCCAACGAGACGATATTGGACCCGTCCTGGTTAACACACGATATTTTAACTTAAATGCAGCCTTGCACAATACATATTGCCTAAATTCAAATTCATCTCACATTATTAGTCCTTCTATTCGATGAATTCGTTCTAAGGACAGTAAACACCTGCCAACGTCTTGCGAACATAGTGCTCAAAGGGTGGGCCAAAAAAAGACCGCACGTGCGTTTTCCCAAGGCTCGCAAATGCGAAAAGGCAGCCAAAACGACTACCGTGAAGGATAACACGCACAAATCTTTCACGTAATAAATACTTTCCTTGAACTTTTTTTTTGGGTCCTCGCCTTTCCTAAAATCTATAGTCTGATATAGGCATAACATACATTATGTTAGTTCAACAAAGTGCTAACTTTAAACAGGTCGAAATTCCGGCAGAGATATCAGTAAAAATGATAAAAAAGATGGAGATATGCGTCTATAATTGACTGCCATTAGCGAATAATACTATTGCTACTACTGATAATAATGGCATGCTTTCATTTTACCCACAATTGTGGCTACTATAAGCCAAACATTCAATAAAAAATGTGAGAGAAGAATAGTAGGACAAATTACATAAGACGCTTTTGTCACTGATTGCTATCTTTCCAGCTGAGTAAATAATCTCATATGTTGCGCATTGCTGCTTGCCTACACTGGCAAAAAAATGTACTTTTGAGCGATTTTTTCCGATCCAAAATGTTACGGTGTCTAGTCTAGCCATATTTTGAAAACTTTGGATTCTCCTAGTTTGGAGAATTCCAGAGATATTTCTCGCATAGACAGATGGACGGATAGACACACCGATCACACAAACGATTTATTTTAGAAAAAAACTCTGATGAAACAGAGTAAAAATTTGTTTTAGAAAAAATAAATTACGAAAATGCGATCTTCGCTATTACTGTGAAAATCCTTTAACGGCTAAGTTAACCAATCCATTTACTATTGATTTATTTTTAAAAATCACTCAAATTATTTAATTTTTTCCCGGGTATGAAATAAATTTGAATGTCGCTTACTTGCTTCTTCTGATTACATGGACGGAAATATTTACGAACTCTACACGCATATTTGGAATGAGTATACGACAAAAGAGCAAGTTCCTGTACTTTATTTCCCGTTTCTCACATAAAACGATGTAAAAGTGTAATTACTTAACACCAAGTTTAATATTAAAAAATCGGTACAACATACATTGTACAAACTTTCTCATAGAGTACTAATGCGTCGTTTAGTTATCTTTAGAAAATGAAAATCGTATGAGCCTGTTTTTAGAAAATCCAAGTTTTGTTAAACTAGCCTTATATTCATTCATTGAGAAAAATGAAATACGTAGTATTATTGTAGATGCATACTCAAGTAACTGTACGAAATTTGATCAAAATTGTTAGAGCCGTTTTTGAGAAAATCGAATTGTTGTTAAAGTTGCCTAGAATAAACTAGCCTTATATTCATTTTTTGAGAAATATGAACTATACAGTATTATTGAAGACGTCAACTCAGGTAACTGTACGAAATTTGATCAAAATCGTTAGAGCCGTTTTTGAGAAAATCGGATTGTTGTTAAAAATGCGTAGAATAAACTACTCTTAATTATTGATCAATGTCAACCATTTCTACGTATACTCTGCTCAGTATGATAAAATGCCTAAGTACGAGATTTCATTCATTTTCGCTCTACCGTCTAGGCTCCAGCGCCAGTAACAGACAGACAGACGGCTTTGCGAAAACCACTTTTTCGGATTCAGCGACACCTAAAACGTATATTTCCGTAAAATTCTCTAGGTCGAATCTTTTCGCGAAAACAATACTTTCTCGTATGAGAAAGTAAAAAGGGTGAAGCAAGATTATTAAATTTTCTTCATAAATGTGTCTATTTTAAAATCAGGTTAAATAATTTTCCTGCGGTATTATTTCTGACAATTACTGACTTTTTCACTCCCGAAGATTAATTTACTAACTACAACTATAAAAACATTTTTTAGGAAAAAACTAAAACCAGATAAATAATCGCAATTGAAACTTTCACTCCAGAAACCTAAATCATTATTAATTAATCGCGTGATCCTTTCTGTAAGAGTTTTAAATAGTTTCCAGGCGAACGTGAGGGAAAACCCCTCCAGAGCGGTCAAGGAAATTCGAATTTTCCTTGGTAAGACATGCAAATTTCACAACCGTGAGACGCTTTCAAGCCTACGCCATGGAATCAAATCTTTCCTTGACTTTGAGATATACCTGACATACATGTATGTATACATATCCCTTCCTTCGAAGGATAACAGCTACCATTCCGATTTACGAGTCCAAGCACGCTTGCCAAGATCCATTCATCTTCCCACGGTCCGGAGTCAGTAAAAGCAGCTCTACAGATCTTGAATCGCACACACGCGCGCGAGCACACACACACAAACACGTCAGCCTCATCAAGAAAGGCCAACGACTCTTAATCCCACTCTGTCTCTTACTCTTTTTATCCCGCTAGCTTCCAGATACTGATGGACAAACTGACCTTGGGACCAACAAGCTTAGTGCTCACCGCCAAAATTACCCGTTGATGTCACGGTTAAAGTGAAAGAACTTTCGATTAAATCCCTTGCCTAAAGATCGAAAAATCGTCCACGATGCCCACGTTAAAAATATAATAGGAAATGTGAAACGCTGCAAAGAAATAAATCGAATGATGCGTAAAACACCAATCGAATTGTATTCAATTTTCGAGCAAACAACGCCTTTGTTGGGGATGTCTATGTCCACTCACGTGTCTTAACCTCATGTTTCCGGTTATCGAAGAAAATGTCTCTAGAGGTCAACCACATGGTTTCTTTCCTTGGTGAGTCGAGAATTCAATGTCAGGTCGGCAAATTTTTTTTATGGGATCGATGAATGTAAATGAGAACAAAAAATAATTTCGTTACCATGTTATTTGTTACGATTTAAAACATTCTCACGCGCCGTGACCTGCAATTAAAAGTAGACAATAACGGTTATTATTAGCAACAAGACAGTGTTTAAATGATAACATTTTGTAAGCATTAATTTTGTTTTGGAACGTAATGTTCAAACATTTCAGGGATCACTGGAATAGTGGCTTCAATAACTTTTGATGACTGATCTTTATTATTCTCTTTTTTAGAGAGGGATTATATCTTAAATTTTCTCATTAGCTCCCTTAAAGCATAAACCATATACCCTACACCATATTTTTCAGTATAAAGAGAGACTCAATTTCCTCGGAATATGATATTCATCACAATGACTTTTACTGAAAACATAAACAATTCACTTGATTTAAAAAAATTAATTATAGCAAAGTTTGATTATTCAAGGGATGTAAATAAAAGTACTTCTGCTCTAGGTGAGTGAAAAGATGGAAAAAATTAAATCGACGGTGATATTAAAACGTAAAAATATCAGAATTAAAAATGTTAAAATTTCAACATTTCTCCACATGTTCAATTGAATGTTTGACGATTCCGCACGAATGCAATTACTTTATTTGCCACTTGTGTAATACCGAAGGTAGCCGTAATGGATATCATATCAACCTCGGATTTGGGCTATCGCTGCCAGCTATTGCAGGGCATTAAATTTTATTACATTTCTAATCGATAATAATCGTACGTAATGAGATCTGCTTGGTGAATAGCTTTACTTTATTTCAATTTAAAACTATGGAAAAACGGAGCCACCAACAGGGTCCGCATTTGAAAAAAATGTACAACTTTTGGATGATCGATTCCTATCTGTAAAAATCAAATACACGCGTTCCTCGGGGGAGGGGGAGATAATAAATAGCTCCTTTCAGTTCATTTTTTCCAGGTCGTTTGATGATGATTTATAGGGTCGTGCTGTTTAATTTCCCGTGAATAGAATGATCTTCGTTCGGGCGGAATTTTATCTGAAACCTATAAATTTTCCCCGAAGAGAGCCATATTCAACAAACTCAATTCCGCAACAAAGTATTATCCTGCGTTTTATTTTATCGTTTTCGATATAATAAAATAATGATCTAGTCTCCTTATGTTTTTTTTCTGATTAATGGTTTCATATTTTTATTTTGCAAATTATATTTATTTAGCGCCGTTTTACGTAGTGTCAAATCTCGTCCACTAATGATCTACTTTATCCAACCGTTACGAGTCCTGATTATGACATTTGATTTTCATCATCCGAAATTGACTTTTAACGAGTTTTTACGATCCCACGTTAAAAACCGTTCCCAAACAACGCTCGAAAATCACCCTAATGCCAAATCAAAAGCTCAAAAAATTATACTATTTAAAATTCTTTTCTTTTCACGGTACTTATGTATTTTAAATTACACA
This sequence comes from Uropetala carovei, assembly GCA_036926305.1. Lineage (NCBI taxonomy): Eukaryota > Metazoa > Arthropoda > Insecta > Odonata > Petaluridae > Uropetala > Uropetala carovei. Next base: position 209,847 of record JAXCHB010000031.1, read on the forward strand.
TTGTTTAGAAACAAAATGCAAAAACATTAATTTTACTTAAACTTGACTTAAACGGTTAATTCTAACGAACCCAGTGAAGGCAAAAGGTGGCTACAGATGGTATTAAGGGCCATAACACACAACCACATTAATCAAACGGTTCCCGTACGCATGATACACATCGTTCATTAATGCCCTAGATTTGAGGAAATCGTCCGCTCCAATGGAACTTAGAGCGCCCGTCTCCACCCGAGATTATCTTCGAGGGCATTTCAAAACACGGAGTGAGAGTGCGGTCACGCTCCATCCGTGCGCCATTTCCCTTTCCACTCCTTCCCAGCAGAGATTCGACCGCAAATGTTGACGGATTGTATTTGCGCGAGCGGGAGATGGCCGTTCCACTACGATTCGCATCGAAGTGACACAGACTCCATCCGTTAATCGGCATGGGCAGGTTTCTCGCTTTTACGTTCGTAACCCTCTTTAAATGCCACTTGCTACCGCGTCGAAGCAACGCACGCGTGGAATTTTTTCCGAAAATCTTTTGAGCGGGGTCAGTGGATATAACAGTCGTGTCCACGGTATTAAGGGTTGAGAAAAAAAGGCGTTTAAAGAAAATTGCGAATGTCTTGCAGGACCTATTTCGAGGCGTACTTAAGGGCAGCGTTAGTGAAATGTTTTGAGTTATTTTTAATATACTTACTTAATATTTCAGAGGGTTTTTTTATTCAATGGATTTTTAAATTGGTCGGATGAATTACACATAGTCAAAATGAAATTGAATACATAGTTTTGGAGTTAATTAAATGAAACAAATCATTCCCTGATTCCTTTCATCTTTTTAATTATTCACAAACTACTTTACGGTCTCTAACTATGAGGATTTCGCGCAAACCACACTCTTGTTGCTCAACAATTTCCAAAACTATTTCCGATAACGCAAAAAAATGAGTTAGGCGCATCCACTGAGAAGATTGACTAAACAACAAAAGGCTTAGAAATTAATTTAGAAATCAAAACTTGCGTAAATTACAAATTAAAATAATATGTTTGAATTTCAGATTATCTTTGTCGGAGACACCACATCAAACATTTATTTTGAATATTAATACCAAAGTGACAATCAGTCATCAGTTACAACGCGAAGTCTGCAGCAGTAATCGAAACCTTTGACATTTAGAAGTTGAACAACAAGAGAATTCATTTCGAAGAGATTTCGAAAGAAAAAACAACAAAGATCCACCTGTTACGCAACATCCCTACCTCTCCGACACTTCCACGCCCCCTTCACGTAGAAAAAATGCCCCAGTGGAACAAAGCTACTTTCGTCATGACCGGGTCACAATCGCGTGCTTAAGGCAAAAGAAGCCCACGAATTCATGCATGCTTAATAATCCTAGACTAGGGAGTTTTTTCTCCCATAAACACAGTGTTCCACTAAAAAAAAGGGACACTCCCGTACCGTAACGGTTATCGGGATTTTTCGGGTCTCGCCCCTTCTGGAAACATAACTGTTCAGAGAATCCTCGGGCTGCTCCGTCCCGTGGAAGGATCCCGCGAACAGAGATATAGAGTCCGCGAGGGCGGAGAACAAGGCCGCCACCGCGGTTACCAACGCCTCCTGGTAGCAGCCAAAAGGATATCCGAAGGTGAAAAAATAATCGTAGACGAAATTAAAAAAGAAGCGGACGAATGGTGCGGCGCTTCCGTACGTAATAGCGGAGGGCAAAGCGAGCCGAGTCCCTTCGCCCCGTTACCCACTGGTTCCTGTATTTTTTTTTAGCCCGTTCGGGGACTATTCCCACTCCCTATTCCACCTGCGATTGCGAGAGAGGACAGCGTGGATGGGAGAGAGGAGGGGGATCGGGAGGGAGGGAGGACGTTCGAACCATTCAGCCTCAAGGAAGAAAGGAAGGATGGGAAGCGAGAGGCTGACTAACGGTATTAGGACCGAATGACCTTCTCGGTCCATCCACCCCCACCCGCGCCTTGGATCATCTCGCGTGGAGTTCCTCATCTCCTCTCTGCTCCCTATAGGTCTTTCTCTCCCTCCGATGTGTCGGGGGAGAGGGTTGAAGGGTGAGGGAAGAGGGTTGAGCGAAGATGCGTCGCTATGCTCACGAAGCGGTGAATAGGAAAAACCTCGCGACGGGACTTTTTTCCATTTCGAGAAGGAAAGGCGGATATGGTTTTTTCCCTTGGCATTTGATATTTTTTTTTGACAAAGAGCGACTGAGCGAGCAGGAAAACGAAATCTCAACCCTGCACGTTCGATAAAGGGATGATAGATCACGTCTTATTATCGTTCGACACGTGATTTATATCGACGAACTTTTAATCAAACGCACGCCTTCGACAAAACTTATTTACGGTCTGCGAGCTCGTGGCTTTTCGCGGAAACGTGGAAAACAACACCGGAGCTGAAAATTACACATTTTATCGACTCGTACGACTTTAAGAATAATATACGAATTCATTTAAAACGGTATAGATTTAAGAAAATTTGACCAGCTATGTATTTCTTAGCAGGGGTAGTTCAGGTTTTTTGCGTTCCTTGTTGCAACTGCAAGTTTGGGTCCATATATAAGCATTACTGTTGCAGTAATACTTAAGATAATTAACGATAAATGAAAAGTTTCATATAAAACATAGTAGTGGGGACACTGCTAGCCCATTAGAGAATACTAATATATACAAAGATGAACATTTTTGAGAGCAGGGGTTCCCATTAAATCGAGAGTCCTTGGCACACATTTTACACCAAGTGACAATTCTACCTCGGCTTCTCAGAGTACAAATCTTTCTAAATAAGCCAAAACGATGTTGTTAAACCTCTCTTGCACTATTTCTAATTTCCCTAGCAGCAGATTAAAAATTTTATATTTTAACTGCACATAATTTTAAAATGCCAAAGCTTAAAAAAAGGAATTCAGGAAATATATCTTGAAAACAAATAATTAAATCACCTATAAAACTTGACACCATTTTAACACTAGTTATGGAACATCAGATGAGTTTTGACTTCAGATGTTACTGGTGGTAGAAGATTAAATTAATCAGTAAAACACTGTATAAGCAAGTAATTGGAAAGAGAACCAATTCTCAGTGAAAGACCAGTGTTACAAAGAGGAACTGAATCAACCCATTATTTTCATATTTTTTTCAAGAAATAAGATTTTCAATTTTAGCACTACGTTCCAGAAGAAATAGATTTAGACTAAGTTTAAATTAACTAATTTTTTAACATTAATAGTTGAGAAAATTGTTTTGCGCATGGAATGTATTACTGGTATAGTTTAAATGAACCTGCACTAGTAGGTGGAAACAAGGGTAAAAACTCATTAAATTTGGTTTTTCCCTTGAACGTAGCATATGATTTTCGTAAATGAGTAAAATAAAAACAAATTTTACATAAAAATTTTACTGCTTTTCACGTAAAAGAAATTGGGAAGCAAAAATTATTTAACAGATAATTAAAACAAAAAAACAATGACACTTAAAGAATTAATGAGCAGTATGCAATATGAAAACTAACTCTCTCTTGGGGCTTTGCAATAACAGAAAAATATAAGAAAGAAAACAACCAAAGTAAAAATTATAATTATTTATTTGATAAATACAAAAACAAGCAAAATCAAATATTAAAAACAAGAGCAGTAAACATCAAAGTATCAGAATCTGAAAACAAAAAAACCAAAAACAAAATGAATTAAATGCATAAAAAAACCAGTAAAATAAAAACTTGTTTGGTTCCACAGCCAATGAAGCTAGGACAAGAAAATAATATATGAAATATAAAGTAGACATTTTCAAAATGTAAGATTTAACATAACATCTGAAAATATTTCGACTAATTTTAATGGTGGAAAATTGTCTTGAAATATAATTTCCGTGATTAAATAATCTTGAAGTTAAATACAAGACCTCAATTGATTTAATTGAAGAACATGTAACTTGTAATGTGATCTGCTATGCAACAAGTTTGCTCACCCAATGACTGTTTTGATCATCTAAAAATTTGGATTGAATCAATGCCAACAAATGTTAAATATAACAGAGATAGAATATTAATAAATGTAAAATAAAAGTACCATATCTATACCAAAAAATTCCACAAATAACACAAAGGCAAAAAAAAAACTAATGTGATCTATTACCTCTTTGCACTACATCTACACCTGGAAGCTAAAAGATTTATCCCTATAAAGTACATTCTTCTTCTCAGTTTTTTAATGCATCTAATAAGTTTAACATTCTCATCAAATTATGATTCTGATTATCCTTATTCCTCTTTACTCTCTATATCCATAGTTATTTTTAATAATTTGTCTATTATAAAAATAAATCAATTTCTTCCTAAAATGATTGGTGTAAAATCTACACAATTCAAGCAGTATAATATATAAATAAAATTATCTTTTATCCTGTATATTATGCACAATAAAAAATGTACTTTTACAAAAAATCAACTTCCTAAACCACTTATTTTCATGCTCTACACGTATTTAATTTCACTGCACATTTTTGGATGCTATCAAACTTTGTGGTACATCGAACCAAATTTATGGATACTGCGTAGAGTATTTTTACCATCCTATAGCCAACAATAAAGGTAAAATCACCTTCATCACACAGATAAAAAATTTATTGCTAAATTTTTCATATTTCAAATCCTTTAGCCCAGATTACGAAGTAATCCTATGATAAAAATTCCAATTCTCCATTTACGGCACAACCTGTTTTCGGTTTCAATCAGCGGAAAAAGCCTAAGAAATCGTACCATAAGAGATATTTGGTTTCTGTTATCTTAAAATTAGAAGAATAAAATATTATTTTTCCCTTGCCTATAATTTCAAATATTACTGTGGCACACTGAGTACTTTGTCGCGGCACACCGGTTGAAGAGCACTGCTCAACACTACAACTCCAACTGACATCAGAAAGCACCAAATTGCACTACTTTAAACCATTATTTGTGATTTCTAGGCTCCTGCAATACCTTTTACTTTTTTCTTATATATATCCTAGGCACAACTCTTATCAAGCACTCTTTACTTCCTTCAAATATAATTAAATCATTTTCTTTGTTTATGCCATCTGAATCAAAATCAAGTAAAAGTAAACTTGTTAAGGAAATTACATAAATCAATGGTATATGAGAGAAATTAGAAAACAGGAAAAATTCTGCAATAACCGGCAATCAAATTGGATCAGAAAATGCCAAACTCTGAAACAGCAGATTTAGTTTGCCACAACAGTGCAGTAACAGACTATCTCCCCAACAAGTAGAAGAACCGGGCTAGATTCATGGTCATGGAACAAGTTTTTTCCTGGTTTCTAATATCTCCCATGGTCCAGCATATGCCCACAACATAGGGAATCTATGATTAATACTTTCCATCATGAATCAGTGGCAAATAGCTCTGAATAGTACTAATGAATTATCATAATAATAATTGTAATATCATTCCTCTACCTACTATATTACTTTTTCAACTTGATGATCCATTCCTTATCTATCTTATAATTTAACAAAGTTGTGAGACCTAAATGTTGGATGATATTTTCTTCTGATTATGAGACATTTTCCATAATTTTTCATTGGTAACCAGTGCAATCATACCAATTGAGAAAAACCGACTTTTATCAAAATTCAGTTGCTGATAAACCCTTTCTCGAAACACCTTATAAAATGACAATTATACAGGGTGGGGCTGAGAAACCTGATGATTTTTAAAATGAAATAACACAATGAAAACTCTTTTTTGTATTTAATGATTAATATCAGTAGAAAATAACTAACATGCCATTTCATTTTTACTTTCTCCATACGTAGTAATGGGAAAGTATTGTGATCACGAAAAAAATCGACTTCGAGATTTCAACGGAAATACACGTTGTGAGGTCCATAGAACACATTTGCCCTATTTTCGGAATGATGTCTGTGTGTGTATGTGATTGTGGGCGCTCTAACTCAAAAAGTATCCAATATATAACTTCATATATAACATTTTAGAATGAGCACAAAGAACTGATTAGTTTTTGGACAATATCGGTTAACCAGAAGTCGAGGTTTATTCGAAACCCGATTTGGTTTTTGCGATATTTCTCCGTTAAAACAACATTATTGTATATACAATTCTATACAAATGTTATAGAGAATGTAATTTCCTACAACTTTCATGTGAAACAATTTTCCAGTTATTGTTTAGGAATTATTTGTAAATAATAGGTTTTTTTGGTTTCCGTCAAATATCTCCTTAAAAACGCCGTTACTGATAATCTTCATGAGAACCAAAGTTGTAGAGAATAATATTTCTTCCAAGTTTTGTTAGAAACGAATTTTTGTAGAACCATCCATTTTGGAGATATTTAACTTATTCGTAATTTCCAGTATATGGGGCCATCACCATGTAGCGGTGAATTCTGTAAACATATTCAAAATATACCTAACTTACTGCAATAAGGACGACTGTATTCTTTTACGATATGAAATAATAATTTTGCCTTATAATGCTATTCATAATAATTTAAATATCTATACCCCAAATATGGAGAAAGTCATGTGTTGGCCACATCAGATTTTTTAAATATCACATCACTTAAATGTCCTCCACCATTCTTCACACACTGTTCTAGTCTGCCTCGAAGATTTCTCATCACTTTCTGGACCATTTCTCCTCGGATCACCGAAACTTCGTCCCTTATTCTCTGTTTCAATTCTTCAACGTTTCTGGGTTTAGTTACATAAACTTTACTCTTAAGGTAGCCCCACAGAAAGTAGTCACATGCAGTTAAATCCAGGGAGCGTGCAGGCCACTGAACATCTCCATTTCGCGATACCACATGGCCTGGAAACATTTCACGTAACACGGCCATTGTCGCCCTTGCCATATGAGCAGTCGCCCCATCCAGCTGAAACCATATCGTGTGAAGATCGATTCCCAGACGATGCAGTTCTGGCTACAGGAAATTGCGTAACATTTTGATGTAGCGATCCGATGTCACCGTAACTGCACCGCCTTCACTGTCTTCAAACAAGTAAGGGCCTACGACCCCAAAGGACGCTATTCCACACAAAACAGTCACTCTTTCACTATGGAAATTCTGCTTGTTCACGCTACTCGACAATTCAAAATGTGCCTCGCCTGTCATAAGCAGAACACCTGACACATCTTCCTCAGTCATAATCTGGAGAAACTGCTCACAAAAATTCTGCTGATTTGCAAAGTCGCTCTTGGATGATCGCCATTTTGTATGGATGAAAGTTGAGATCGTAGTGCAAAATTCTGCATAAGCTTCGTGCAGACATTCCCAGGAAAGAGGCTTGCTTCCTCATTGAATGGTGTGGACTCTGAAGAACAGCCATCCTCACATTTTGAATGTTCTCTTGCGTTCGCGCTGTTCGCACAGCACCATAAGGCTTTTTCTTCCGTGCAAACGCACTCTGCCGAAAGTTCTGTACACATAACTTTATTGTGTTACGGCTGGGAATCGAGCCATGGCAAGGGATATGAAAGTGAGTGCAAAATAACCGCTGCGTTGCAACAACAGAGTAACCATTTTCGAAAAACACTTCAACAGCAAAAGCACGATGCTTCACGGTCCACCACTCCATGGCTACTGAAATGGCATGTTAGTTACTTTCTACTGATAATAATCATTAAATACAAAAAAAGTTTAATTGTGTTATTTCATTTTAAAAATCATCAGGTTTCTCTTCCCCACCCTGTATAAGTTGTACACAAGAATAAAATGGAATAAATACTATGTTCCATTTTTGTAAACAACGGGATTTCAATGTCAACTGCTATTATGGTTATGCCATTAGCTTTGTGCAACTACCTCCACATAACCTCCAAAAATTAAAATACGTTAAAAAATTACTAGCTATGTTCCTCTACAAGTACGTCTGAAAGAATGATGTATTGGTCACAATATTTATGCTTAAAACTTGGCCTTACTATGGCCTACAGCATCTTTTTATAACATGATTAATCATGTGCAAAAGAGTATAATAAACTAACAAATGGTAACTTGGGTAATAAATCTTGTAATTTGTGAAAATTCAAAATCTACGGTTATGGTCAACAAATAATTTCTTAAAAACTTTAAATATCCAGTACAAAGGAACACTGATGCAAATTCATGGAGACTGGTTGTTGTAACACACACAAACTGTTGTCAGTTTTTTGTAATATTTCCAAGCTTTACATGTTAGCATCTAAAAACGTTTTACAAATATTTTATTAAATGAAATCATTAAAGTCAGGTAGCAAAAATGACATGCTTTCATGCTCATGACTCTCAGTAAAAAATACTTTCATTACCATGTGTGTATATCTTGGATCACAATTTTCCAATGGGCATTGTAACAATCTTCATAAAACACTTTTGATATGATTTTCCACACTGGCATTCAATTGATAAGTTACATAGCTCAAATAGCCTTTAAAATGTAGGGAAAGACATTTTAGCTAAGAAAAACCCATCACTGGCTCTGGTTCATGAAATACATCCCAGCTATTACTAGTTTTCACTTATATCTATTCCATGAATGCATTTTAAGTTAAATATTCATCTTCATTGTCAATTTAAAACTTTCATATATTAATTATAATATAGCAGATATATTTATTATCAATACTATTAGTATAGTTGATTTTTCATATAAATTAGATGAACTTTTAAGCTGCATGTAAGACAGATTCTTTCATAGAAATAGCAGACTATCATTGTTTACTCGACTCTTTAAAACATCTTTAACATAATAATTCTCAACAATGAAAAATATTTTGAGTAATTTAAGTCTATTAGAGTAAAACTATTAATTCAACTCACTTGCAACAGTAGCATTTGCAGGCAAAACAGGATGGTTGGCTTCTCTAGGTGGTGGTGGAACAGTTGAAATTATAATGGGCGAACTTGGAGTGCTGGGTATGAATTCATTAGCTGAAACTCTGTGATTTAAAAGAAGGATTGTTTGAAAATTTCATATGTAATTCGCTTCATACACCTTCGATTAACCCTCCAACCACACACTGGGGACTCCAGTGTTTTGTTCCAAAGTTCATGGAAGGCTGAGTTTGCATCCGGTGCTTTTGGGACTTTTAAATTCAGTTGGGATCCCTGTCTGCCTGAGCAACAGTGTCAATCTTACCGTACACAGTCAATTCGCGTTATTCATTTCTATACAAATACTTTTTTATCAGAGTACATTTTTTGTTGTAAATATCATATTTCTACTTCCAACTTATATCTGCATCTGTGTTTATTGTATTTAGTATGGTGTTGGTTTCTATTAGGTAATTATCACGTAATTGCGTCATCGCGGCTAAGTACTGAAGAACAGATCGAAAGAGTGCTATTAGATTTGGATTATGACCCAGAGGAAGAGTTTTTAGGTGGTGACAATTCTGATATTTTGATAGAAATGTTCGATGTGCACTTTGCTCAAAGGAGAAAGACAGGGAAACCAAACTGTTGTGCAGCAGCTGCTTGCAAGCAATGTGCTATCAGCACAGAGCGATGATTTATAAGGAGTGCAGCGAGTAAAATTGGGTGATTTGGACAAAAATTAGAATGTTCTACTATTACTATGATTACCACATATTTTTGCCAGTCGTCTATCATGATTAAGTGATAGGGTTTTGTTGTTTTTATATATGAATTTGAATTATGTTTTAATAAAGAATTAATTTTAAAAAAGGTGAATTTTTTAAAACCTAAATAGCACTGTTGTGATAAACACAGCCCTATTTCATAAATAAACTCTATAAAATGTTAAAAAGTAGTTTACGCTTAATGTATTATATGAAAAAATAAATTAAATGAAAAAGTTAATATATTGATAATAAATATTTATTATGACATTTTATATATTTGGGGTCCCACAAACCCTGTGTCGTTCTTGTAACTGTAAATGAAGTGTGTGGTTGGAGGGTTAAAGAGTTTCTAAAAGGAGTTTTATTATCAGAATAATACAATTAAAACAATTAAGAATTTTATAAATTCATACGAGTTCCAGTAGAATTTTTTATATAAACATGCAAAGCGATTATCTTTACTAATATGAAAAAAACATACAAACTGTTAGATGTCTTAAGATGCTTGGTAGTCATAAATTATATCCTACTAATATATTACAACACCCACCTCAACCTAGTCAGCTCTTGCTCGTGCTTACTATGTTGTATCTCATTTTCTAATTCAGCTGCATGTCGATTTATAGTTAGAATTGCACTAGTGTAATGCCTATGTTGAGTAAACTTGCATTTGAAGTCATCGGATGGGCCACAGTTAAACAAATAGCAGCTTCCTGGATTCTAAATATAACATTTGTATAAAAAACAAACTATAAATTACTACATTTTCAATTAAATAATAAAACACTACCTACATACCTTCTCCTCAAAAACAAATACATCACAAGAAGAAGTTTCACAGCACAGTTTAAGGCATTCCTCCCTAGAGCTCAAATCTGTTTCGTTGATGTATCTAGCTCCCATTGCTCTTGAATCTTGAGTTCTGATAATAGTGTCTTCATGGATATCAAAATTATCAGCGCAAAACTGCATGTCTAACTCATTTCTTTTGGAAATTCTTTTAGACTTATTAGCTGATTCATCATTACCATTTACTAATACATTTACTAACACCAATGAGAAAAACAAATAAAACGAAATGGCAAATGGCTTTAAACTGACGATAAGCTTCATCCCTAACATTTAAATTACAACAAATTCAGAAGTAATGACCAATATATACAGACGATTAGATTAAAGGAAACATGGTTCCCTCGAAAAAAATGTCAATTATCAAAGCAATTAAAAATACGAACTGATACTAATATACACATACAAATAACATTCAATCCAAAATTTTACTCGAAACAAAATTACCACTCAATTCTACCTTTAACACCTGATAACAAGTAAACGACAATGGAAGTCTAAAAGAATTGATCATATAGTTAACTTTACTGCCGCTTGGCGCAGCTGTCTGTTTGGAATAGAGAGACACGAGCGGTGAAATGAAGAATCATCGAGGCTGGAAAAAAGCTGTTAACTATTAGAAAATCAACACAAATTCGACTTAATGGACAAATTTTAATTTCGTATTAAAATATTTTTCCATGGATTTCATGAATATAAGCATAAATATCATTATTATCGTTAGAAAATCATGTCAACAATGATTATAAAATTCGGCGTCGCAGTTCAAAAAGGTACAAGCATTAATTTCTTGATTTTGTAAATATGTTAATATCATTTATGAATAATGTTTTATACCTATAGTAAAATAGTTTTTTATTTATTTGTATGGATTTGAAAGTAATATCCATTTCTTAACAACCTAGACGTAAAACTCGCATTCAATGGCTAAATTTCTTATTGACAAGCGATCATTTGTGAAGTCAAGAAGGCATAGTTATATCCTACACAGTTATGAATTATGAAGAACTTTCAATAAAGGAATGGAAAAGATAAATCATCTTTTAAGTTTTTAAATAATTTTTGCTAGGGTTTAGCATAATTCTGTGCCTGAGAAACGTTTTGAATGACATTTCTCAGATGGTATTAGTTTAAATATATTACAGTTATTAAATGTAAATTTATTGTCATAATGTTAACTATAAATCAGAATTACCAAATTCTTCTGGCGAAGTATTTGGATATTATTAGTTCAAAATAGTGAATTTATTTAAATTAAAAATCTGCTGAGATAAGTTAATAATAATCTTGTCATACAATCCAAACATTTGTAAGCATAATAATAATTGATTTAGAGTACTTAATATTTTTTAAATCTACATTTTTTAAATATATTCCACCGTGTAATAAATTCAAAATCTCGAAAAATGAGTTAATTATCTCCTCAAATCTCATAAATATTTATATAATAATTTACCTATTATTCTTTGTTGTTTACGGTAATAGGAATCTATTCTGAATTGGATTCAAGTCTCTCACAATGTTATGTTATTAAACCGTATGTTGGCAATACGGAATTAGAGCTATTTCTAGTAGAAAATGATTTTGTTATAATGTACTATAATTCATTAATGACCGTCATGAATTTTTAATAGTTCCTTATGGAGGATTTCTCAAGATCTGTAAATAAAATTCATTAGAGATTATAATTATAATGTCAGTCACAGTCACGTGCACATTACATAAATGTGCATGTGACTATTTATCTATCATTCGTAACCTCTTGTGGAGGGATTGATAGCGTGAGAGGATTACAACTTTATAGGACCTGGGTTCGATACCCGTAACGTTTGTATGTTTGCCGTAGTAATTAAATTTGTTTTTAAGGATACTTTTAGAGCTCTTTTAAGGTCTAATGAAAAAATAATAGGCAGACGATGAAAATAATGAAAAATCAAAAATGTTGATTCGTATTGTCAAGTATTTAGTCAGTTCCTCTATTGATAAGTGGCACATCTTGTTCATTCGGTCTTGAAGTCATAACAGTGAAAAATAAGTTGAAATTCGCTAAGTATGTCCTGTTTACTAAGGTTCAAGATATAATGTTGTATATTATGTTGACGAAAAAAGAAATATTACATTTTTCGGTCATTCGCCTTATTGAGATGAAAACGTTAGTTGCTCATCCGTTAAAAATGTCAAAGTATTTAAGCATGCTATTCATGTTTTATATACAGAAAAAAATTGTTCTTCTTAGCATCACTGAAGCCAACCTATCTCTCTTTCGAATCCAGGACTTACTTTAAGCTTTCAAATTAGCGCCAACCATATTACCCGGCGTGCTCCTGCGCGGAATAGCTGACAATCAAAAGTCGTCTGCCCCCTCTTCGTTCCACGGCTTGGAGGTTTCAATCGTGTAGTTTGTGTCTGTTGTCTGTTGGCGTTGGTTGGGGATCCGTGGCTTGTAAGCGGGAAAATTGTTTTAGAAGTTGTTAAAAGCTTATTTTGTGCTATTTATTGAGTGAAAAGTTCTGATATTTTTGCCAAGCAGTCCCATAAAGGACCTTGGCTCCAAATAATAGACTAGACAATCATTTCACTGGTAAGTGGCGTCATATGAGAAATAATCTTTTTTATCTCTCTTATCTCTAACGATTGCTTATGTATATAATCTCCAACAACCGCATTTCCATTATCCTTTGATCCACATTTCTTTTGGCGAACCAGTTTAATTTATCATTTAGATGTCTTACCGCGAACGTTGTACAATGCCGGTTATGCTCACATCGTTTTATCCCGTAAGGACATTTCCAATTTTTTTCAATTGGCGCTGAAATTTCATTTCAGTCAACGCTAGCTTTTAGCGACCGGTCACCTGTTCCAAAGCCGAGATGAATGAATTGCGTATACGAAAACTTACGTGGGCAGTCCATTTACTTTGTTTATTTTCGTCCGTGCAGAAAAAGCAGCCTTTCCCTATGGAGTGTGGTGTATCCGCGCCTTACCCCCCTGCCAACGGAGCTTCACCCAACGGAATTATGGCTGATGTGCGAGCGGAAAGGAGCCCGGCCAAGTCCGGACTCCACGTGAATTTCACGGACAAGGGCGAGGTTAAGGAGCGGCGGGAGAAGTTCCTCACAGCCAAGTACGGATCTCACCAGATGACCCTCATCCGCAAGCGCCTCGCCGTCGAGATGTGGCTCTACGACGAGCTGCAGAAGCTGTACGAACCCGCGGTAAGGACACATTCCTTCAGATTTTTTTTGTCAATTTTTTTCGCCGGAAAAATTCGTCTCCTTCGCTCTCCCGCTTTGTTAGACACAGCTGAGAGAGAGAGAGAGAGACACTTTCATCGACGCCGGGGACTTCTCTTCTTTTCTTGTGATAATCTACTAAAATGGAGGAAACAGTTTGAATGCACATGCCTCGCTCGTTATTCCATTAAGGCCAAACAGAATGGTTCGAAAAGATTCCGTGCAGTGTAGTGATATAGTCAAGAGCAGTATTTAGCCTATGAGCTGAGAAGCACGTAATCATGGGGCTTTTAGCATATTTGGTTGCGTAGGTTACTCCGGTTTTTTTTTATTTATTTTTTGCGCCAAAAATTGACATTGACTAAACCAACTGACGCGAGATAGCAGGGACACGGCACTATTGTTGCCCTCCCAGAAAATATTTAATTTTGTTAATATTTGCAAGCATTACTAATCGAAAAATATATTTGTCTAGTTGTAATAGTTCTGTTGAAAAAATATGAACATTTTTTTTATCATTCTTATGCAATAATTTTGATCAAATGTTTATGTGTCATGGCTCTGTTCATTCTGTTTAGAAAATAGATCACCATTTGGTGCTTTTGGTTTCCAGATGTATCTACACCTTTTGGACACAGTAAGTCTGTTTGATGAACACTTCTCCCTTACATGACAATGATGCTAAAAATGTTTCGTAATGGAACCCTTCCAGTTGTGAATTGTTTGCTAGTTTTATTTGTATAACAAGATAAACACATGGTATGTTGGCTGCAATTTTAACATTTGGATCAGTTAAATAAGTCGTTAAAGATGAAAAAAGCGCACTTGAAAATTTTCATAGATGAATTTTGTTTTGCGTACTTTATGCATTGTATCAGGAGACAAAGATTCCAAATGAGTCATACCTAAAATCTGTGGCGTGAACTGTGTTAGATACAAAGAATCGCACGGGTTGGTGGTCTGGTTAAATTAGGGGTTTGGCGGATGGTTAATCTTTCTGTCGATTTCCCTCTCTTCTAATCGCAGAGGAGGTCTCCTGAGTTCTTCATCCTCACGCATGCGCGTAGAAAGATGACCAGATGACTTTACCCCTCCTTTCCCATTGTTCTGAACGTTGCCACAATATAATAACCAGCTTATGGCCTCCAATTTTGTGCATTTCTGTAAATAATTCTGTAAGTTTTATCATTGAATCAAACATTTTGTTTTTACTTTCTCCATATACGTAGTATATTGTTTTGATGAAAAAATCGACTTCGAGATTTCAACGGAAATACATTTTTTGAGGTCCCTAGAAAACTTTTAGGCCATTTTCGGAATGATGTCTGTGTGTGTGTGTGACTTCGAGATCTCAACGGAAATACGTTTTGAGGTCTCTAGAACACATTTAGACTATTTTCGGAATAATGTCTGTGTGTGTATGTGATTGCGGGCGCTATAACTCGAAAAGTACTTTCCACATTAGAAAATTTCATATATAACACTTTGGTATGAGCATGAAGAGCTGATTAGTTTTTGGACAATACCGATTCGGTTTTGGCGAAATATCTCCGTTAAAACATCATTACTGTATATACAATTCGATACAAAGTTTATAGAAAATGTAATTTCCTACAACTTTAATTTGAAACAATTTTCCATAGCAGTTGTTATTTAGGAATTATTTTTAAATAATCGGTTTTTTCGGTTTCCGTCAAATATCTCCTTAAAAACGTTGTTATTGGTAAACTTTGTGAGGACCAGAGTTGTAGAGAATAATATTTCTTCCAAGTTTTGTTTGAACCATATTTTCGTAGGACCTTCCATTTAGTAGATAATTAATTTATTCGTCAATTTCCAGTATACAGCGCCACCACCATGTAGCGGTGAATTCTGTAAACATATTCAAAATATAATTCACAGCAATAAGGACGACTGTATTCTTTTACGATACGAAATAATAATTTTTCCTTTTAATGCTATTCATAATAATTTACATATCTATACCCCAAATATGGAGAAAGTCATGTGTTGGCCACATCAGATACTATTTATTTTTGCTATAAATGTGGAGAGAAATCATTTTCGTGGCGTTCTAATATCTTCTGCTAGCCTGGATGCTGTATCTGTCGGTTTAGTTTCTGGCTTGTTCATGAAGTGAATGTCGAATGATTGGGATGAAATCTTGCATGGTTAATATAACGCTCTTGTTTAAGTCGAAATGTTTATTATTTCGAATGGAAATGTTCCATTACAGCCACAGCCGTTTTGCTTCTAGCTCGGAAAGTATAGAAGCCACCAGACTATGTTAATTATATTGTTTTGGCGATCAGTACGTTTGTTTGTTGGTTTGTTTGATGTAATGATTCATCCACTCGCTATAAAAATGCGAATTATATTTATTTTTATGCATGTCCTCGGCAGGATTCGACCCGCGACATTAGCATTGTGAGCTAGACACGCTAACCACACCTCTACCAGTAACTCGAGAAATATATGAGGTAGAAACTCCAAATTTGGCAGGAATGCTCGACTCACAAATTTTAAGGTGATGACGAAAAAAATCTCGATAAAAGTCCTGGGTTCGACTCCAATGAATCCATTTCCCATAAAATAAAACGTAAAAATCGAATTTTCGACGAGCAGGCTTTCATTCTTTTTACTTTCTCCATATACGTAGTATAGAGAAAGTATTGTATTCATGAAAAAAATCGAATTCGAGATTTTTTAGATTCAAAATTACAAGGAATTAACCTGCGATCTTCAGGTCTGAACAATTTTTGAAGAAAAGATTATAAAGTTACTTATTCTGTTCATCTTTTTCCGCCTACATTTCGAAATCGCTCGTGTTACACGTTTATTATATTTTGTGGAAATCTTGCCATTTTAACGGGATGTTGCGTTGCCTTGCGACCAATTACATTGTTAGACCGCGAAATCATATTGTTATTTCAGTCATTATGGGTATAAGCGTGCTTTGAATGCTTTTAATATGAGAGAGAGAGAAAGGAAGAAAGAAAAAAAGAGGAGAGGGAAATGATTTTCTAGCAACCAAAGTAAACAACATTCGTAAATTATTATATTGGATATACATTCATTCTCTTTCGTGGAAGAATATGCGCAACTACAGGGCGAGTCAAACTTATGTATAGACATTTTAAATAGCCGTATTTTGTTGACATTATGACCAATTTTAATAAAATGTTGTACATTTTTAAGGACAAAATAATAAGCAACTAGCTTTTCAAGTATTGTTTGTTTATTTTAATAAATTAACAAAATGACAATAGCTTAACAATATATTGAAGATTAGTTGGTGACCCATTGAAATGGAGTGTTAATACATCATTTTGACTCACCCTGTATTTTAAGTTTAAAATATAATTGTTCTCACTTTGGAAAATTCGGCATGATAACATAATTTTTAATATTCTTTTCTTCCGTCATTTCTGACGGGCTGTATGCTAGTACTTAATATCCGTCATATAAGATGAAACCCTTAAAATTATATATTTTTTTTCCACGAATTCACTAAAACAAAATAAAATCTTCTTATATGTCTTTATTTCAAATAAAACCACAAACATTGCCAGTGCATTATGCTTAGATTTTGTGGTTTTTGCGTACGCCGGGTTAGACTGGTAGGCCTGCCTTGTAACCCAAAGGTCGCGGGTTCGAATCCCGCTTCGGGCACGGATGTCGTGTATTCGTCTTGGGGTTTTTCCCCTACCTGCAGACAAGCCTTTGGTTTTTGCGGGAAGGCATCATTTAACAAAACCCGTTCCAACCTTTCGCTCTATCTTCGTTATTTTTAATGCTACATTAAAGATACATATTTATTCGGAATGTTCGAAAATTTAATAAGGTTGCTCATAATAGTAATTTAAAGACAGTTAATTTCTTAATATAAAAACGCCACTTGATTCGTTAAGTGTAAGACGAGGATGAAAATGTTGCGAAAATTTTAGCTGTGGTAAGGCCAAATGTTTCTGTCGGAAAGTTCCCTCTTTCGAAGCAGTTCCGACATTCTACATATATAGTTTCCGCGATCTGTCGGTTTGTCTGATGTAACGCTACACCTGCTCACTAGAAAAAATGCGAATAATAATATTTATTTTTACGTGCCCTCGGAAGGATTTAAACCCGCTACTCCAGCATTGGGAGTTAGACACGCTAACCACCCCTCTATCGTTAATTCGATAATGAATCGAGATAGAAACTCTAAATTTGGCAGGAATGCTTGATTCTCATATTTTAAGGCGATGTCGAAAAAAGTCCTGGGTTCGACTCCAAGGAAGAAATTTCCATTTCCCATGAAATAACACGTAAAAATCGACTCTTCGGCGTGCAGACTATCATTCTTTTTACTTTCTCCATATACGTAGTATAAAGTATTGTTTTCATGAAAAAATCTTGATGTGGCCAACACGACTTTCTCCATATTTGGGGTATAGATATTTCAATTATTATGAATAGCATTATAAGGCAAAATTATTATTTCGTATCGTAAAAGAATACAGTCGTCTTTATTGCCGTAAATTATATTTTGGAAATGTTTATAGAATTCACCGCTACATGGTGGTGGCGCTGTATACTGGAAATTACGAATTACATAAATATCTCAGAAATGGATGGTTCTACAAAAATTTGTTTCAAACAAAAGTTGGAAGGAATGTTATTTTCTATAACTTTGTTCCTTATAAAGATAGTAAATAACAGCGTTTTAACGAACATATTCGATGAAAACCGAAAACACCGATTATTTATAATTCCTAAACAATAACTGCTATGGAAAATTATTTGAAATAAAAGATGTAGGAAATTATATTTTCCACATTTTTTGTAATGGTCAATGTATACAATAATGACGTATTATCGGAGAAATATCGTAAAAATCTGGTGTGGCCAACACACAACTTTCTCCATATTTGGGGCATAGTTATTTAAATTATTATGAATAGCATTATAAGAAAAAATTATTTTTTCCTATCGTAAAAGAATACAGTCGTCCTTATTGCTGTAAATTAGGTATATTTTGAATATGTTTACTGAATTCAC
The DNA here is from genome assembly GCA_036926305.1 of Uropetala carovei. Taxonomy (NCBI): domain Eukaryota; kingdom Metazoa; phylum Arthropoda; class Insecta; order Odonata; family Petaluridae; genus Uropetala; species Uropetala carovei. The sequence goes on from JAXCHB010000031.1 coordinate 228,550, forward strand.
CGCTACATGGTGGTGGCGCTGTATACTAGAAAAAGCAAAATATCTCCGAAATGGAAGGTTCTACGAAAATTTGTTTCCAACAAAATTTGGAAGAAATATTATTCTCAACAACTTTGGTCCTTACGAATATGACCAATTACTACGACCTTTTTAAGGAGATATTTGACGAAAACCGAAAAAACCGATTATTTTTTATAAATAATTCCTAAACAGTAACTGCTATGGAAAATTGTTTCAAATGAAAGTTGTAGGAAATTACATTCTCTATAACATTTGTATATGATTGTATATACAATAATGATGTTTTAACGGAGAAATATCGCAAAAACCGAATCGGGTTTCGAATAAACCTCGACTTTCGGTTAACCGGTATTGTGAAAAAACTAATCAGTTCTTTGTGCTCAACCTCAAGTGTTACATATGAAATGCTTTTTGAGTTAGAGCGCCCACAATCACATACAGACACACAGACATCATTCCGAAAATAGTCTAAACGTGTTCTAGGGACCTCAAAACGTGTATTTCCGTTGAAATCTCGAAGTCGATTTTTTCATGAACATAATACAGTAAGTCCCCAACTTACACGGTTAATTCGTTCCGAAGGTCTCCGTGTAAGTTGAAAACCGTGTAAGTCCAACAATGCCCTAAATGCGATATATTTTTTGACATATACGTTCATTTCAATGGATAGTAAAAGCTAAAAAAGTACTGCTTATGTGATGAGGGTTTATAATTTTTTTATGAAGAGCAGTACAGTAACGAGACACAACTTGCACCCACGGGATAACTAATCTAAATGGCGAAAGCGGCGCTGTCAGCTGTGCGTCAGCGTACAGTAATCTCTCGTTTTACGAGCTTGATTTGTTCCTCGAAAACTGCTCGTAAGGCAAAAACTCGTAAAACAAAAATTAATTTCCCAATACATCCCATGTTATAAATTTTATAAACAATAGTTACATCATTAAAGTTGGGATGCCGTGACGTTCTGCGCATTCGAGAAGATTCGGGAACCGACGAAAGCCGAGAATAGGTACCGGGAAAAACGATCGGTTTGCGAGAGTAAGGAGATCTTATAAGCGAAAATTGGCTCGTAAATTGAAAAACAGGTATTAATTTGTGCATCTCGTATAAGCGAAAACTCGTAAACCGATTACTCGTATGCCGAGGGATTACTGTACTAGTACCGCCATATATTGAGTGACAGTTGAACTAAAAATCGAGCGCGCTAATAAGTTGTCATGTATCCGTGTATCTACGGATCCGTGTAACTCGAACCCATGTAAGTCGGGGAGTCACTGTACTTTCCCATTACTACGTATGGAGTAAGTAAAAACCGAATCGGGTTTCGAATAAACCTCGGCTTCCGGTTAACCGGTATTGTAAAAAAACTAATCAGTTCTTTGTGCTAATGCTAAAGTGTTATATATGAAATTTGGTATTAATATGACAAGTACTTTTTGAGTTAGAGCGTCCACAATCACATACAGACATCCATCCATCTACCCATCCACACACACACACACACACGCACACATACATCATTCCGAAAATAGTCTAAACGTGTTCTAGGGACCTCAAAACGTGTTTCCGTTGAAAGTTCGAAGTCGATTTTTTTCGTGATTACAGTCCTTTCCCTATACTACGTACGGAGAAAGTAAAAAATCTACTCCTAGATTTAAACGGAAATACATGTTTTGAGGTCCCGAGAACACGTTTAGACTATTTTCGGAATGATGTCTGTGTGTGTGATTTTGGGCGCTCTAACTCGAAAAGTACTTGCCATATCGATACCAAATTTCATATGTAACACTTTGACATAAGAACGAAGAGCTGACTAGTTTTTGGATAATACCGATTAACCGGAAGTCGAGGTTTATTCGAAACCCGATTCGGTTTTGGCAAAATATCTTCGTTAAAACATCATTATTGTATATACAATTCGATACAAAGTTTATAGAAAATGTAATTTCCTACAACTTTCATCTGAAACAATTATCCATAGCGGTTATTGTTTAGGAATTTTTTATAAATAATCGGTTTTTTTGGTTTCCGTCAAATATCTCCTTTAAAACGCCGTTATTGGTAATCTTCATGAGGACCAAAGTTGTAGAGAATGATATTTCTTCCAAGTTTTGTTAGAAACTAATTTTCGTAGAACCATCCATTTCGGATATATTTCGCTTTTTCTTAATACCAGCTTACAGCGCCAACACCATGTAGCGGTGAATTCTGTAAACATTCAAAATATACGTAATATACGGCAACGACGTGCCTTCTTTTACGATACGAAATAATAATTTTGCCTTATAATGCTACTCATAATAATTTAAATATTAATACCCCAAATATGGAGAAAGTCATATGTTGGCCACATCAGATTTTTTACATTAAAATTAAAATAATTAACCTACGATCTTTGGATTTGAACCATTTTGAAGAAAAAATTATAAAATTTCTAATATCGTTCATCTTTTTCCGTCTACATTTCGAAATCACTCATGTTAAACGTTTATAATTCACATATTTTGGTAAAATCTTGCCATTTGCCAAGGAAAGACAACTGAAAGTGCATAATAGAACAGAATAAAAATTATCTTTTGAAATTCCCATATTTGATATATTATTTCGACCCGTCATATTGACGGACTATTACCTAGTACTTGTTCTATATATAGTTTTCTTAATCTGTTTGTTGGTTTGTCTGATGTAACGCTACACCCGCTCGCTAGAAAAAATGCGAATAATAATATTTATTTTTACATGCCCTCGGAAGGATTTGAACTCTCGACCCCACAATTGAGATGCTAGACGTGCCAATCACCTCTATACCGTTAATTCGAGAAAGAAACGAGATATAAACTCTAACGTCATATGACGGTTCGTTAATCATTTACTCATTTTTAACGCAACTGTTTTATGTTTAAGTAATGATAGCCCGTCATATATTACTAGATAAAGGCTCCACTTCAGGCATTAAATTCAGAAAAGAAAGACAATTGAAGGCTCATTATTGAACAGAATAAAAATTATATTTTGAAATTTCCATATTTTATTTCGACCCGTCATATTGGCGGGCTATTACCTAGTTTACAGATATTTATCGGAAATTCTCTTTTGAGTAAAAATTAATTGTCTTTAATTATAACCGTCAAAATGATTCACGTAGATGATTTTTCCATGCACTGTTTAAGGGTAAGGCAATCTTGCATTTTAACAAAGCGGTTAGATTCGCGTGGTATGCAGTTGGCGCACGCTCAGGGCATTGCATAGCATGTTCGGTCCAGTCTCGAACTATATTTCTGCCTCCGTTTCGCGTCGAAGCTCACGAATGCAGTGTAGTTACGCGCACCCCAAGGTATTTCCTCGCGAATAAGAGCCGCCTTCATTAGTCAAGACCGGAACACTCCAGGCGCGCACGAGGGTCGGAGAAAGAGCGTGAATAACGAGGTCGATTGTCAGATAGTAAGGGAGATCGCTTTCCAAGTACCGCGTTCATTGTGATGAGCGTTCTTATTTCTTTTGTTCGCGATCCGAGCGCGAATTTCACGAATGCCCTGGTCTAAGGCGGCTGCTTAAAAAAAAAATCTCGTTTGGCCTTGGGAAAATGCGTCACGCTTCGTGAAAACATTTCGTGATATTTCTCTTTTCTCACCCTTTACCTAGTCGCGTGATCCATATTTTTTCCGAGACTCGTTCCAGTGTAGGCGCTCGATAAGTCGCGCTTCCCATCATCCAGATCTTTGTTTCTTTCGTGTTTTTCTCACGGCCTTGTCGTGCGGGGTTCGGAAGGACGATGAAAAGGAACCGCTCAAATGACAGGGATACGAGTGCTCTTTCGGAAGAGATATTCAAAATAACAATAGTGTAAACGTTTAGGTGGGAAAATATAATGATTTCTTTGTGAGATTGTCGGCGATGCGTGAAAGATTTTTGTACGATGATTAATGCCTCTGTCGAGAGCTTTTTGAAGGTGTCTCAAGTGCGGCGATGAATTTTTTTGTGAAACTCAGGACTCATTTAAAAGCTTTGGGTTTATTTTATTTAGAGGCGTGAGGGGGAAATAAAAACATGCCTTGTGCAGTGGAACTCATGCTATTTAGTGATCCATTATTATAATTTGATGAGATTAGGATGTTTTTAAATATTTTGAAGGTGATTATTCTCATACTTATACGATTCTTATTAGTAAATAGTTCAGTCATTAAGCTTATCTTATCAGCTTTTTTTTCTTTTTATTCTTATTCATGAACATGTTGTGAGGTATGTAAGCTAAGAGGAGCTTTAAAATTCTATTCATCATAGCCCAATAACGTAGCGGATTTCTATTAAAAAAATAAAGGCCATTATTATACGTATTTCGTCTCAAACTGTAATAGGGCTTGCTTGAGGTGCGTGTTTTAAATCGGTCTTTTAAAGAAACCGATTTAAACTGGATTTTGCCACGTAATATGTCCATTACAAATGGGTATTGTAATTCATCCTTTCTAATTTATTAAAACCGCACGTAACCGAGCGTTTTCACTTAACAACTTTGCGACGAAATAAAAGAGAATCCGCGCTCGTCCTGAGCTAGTAATTTTTCCAGTTTTGGCGCGGCGGAGGTTTCTTTTCTTTTAAATCTCGCTTCCCTTTGTTTCTGACAGCTGCCGCCGTGTTGCTGGAGAGGCTGCGTCACTTTTTTTTTTTTCAACCTTCTCACTCTTTCTCTTTGTTTCCACTATTAGCCGGAAACTGAGGCGCTTGAGTTACCACGGAAGGTTTTGGGATTGTCGGTGGGTGCGGAGGGAGCGGCGTGTGTGTGTGTGTGTGTGTGCGCGCCTGAATGGAGCGTATGTGCGAACGAGAGAGAGGGTAGTCTCTCCTACATTCCGGGCTTCTGGGGTGTGGGTGAATATAGGGATCGGAGTGCAGGATGAAGTGGAGGGTGAAGCAGAAGTTAGAAGGGGAGGGGGTGGGGGGGGAGGGCCGGAACCACGGTCGCGTGATCTGTTAGAACCGAAATGCTTTGCCGCCCCTCTTTACTCCTCCTTCCACCCTCGTCGTCAAAGTCATTTGAAAGGGGGAAGCTGTTGATGAAACTAGAAAACAAGCTCGGCAACCAAAGGAGTTCCTTTTATTGTTTAACGATTCGTCCTGGTAAATAAGGCTCAAGACGCACTTATCGGGGCTGATAAGGAATGTTCGCGCTTTGCGCAAAGATGATTTGGAAGGATAAGGAATGTTATCGGGTAACGTAAATGGGAGCAGTGCGTAGAGTAATTGGATCATCTTATTTTTTAATGTAATTTAGTAAATCGTTTGTAAAACCCCCTGAATATTGATGTATGATTTATTAAATCCGTTATTTAAATAACATGTAGTTCAGGGCTTTCTTTCAGTGATCATGGTTCCCGAAAGAGCATTAAGTTGTTACTACTGTATTTTATCATTAATAAATTTATTTTCTCTTTGATTTTATGTTAAGTTTTTGTTTGTATCAAAGTTCTGTGAAATTCAGATCACAGTATAGTATATCGGGGTTTTTTACTGAGGTTTCCGTATGTTTTGTCTTTACTGTATATAATAGCCTTAAATTATTAAGTTAATACGGCAGTGTGCTTTCCAATGATATTCCTTTCACTTTATAATGTAAAATGTGGATTTATGAAAAGTCACCAGCGAAGACCTATCGGCTCTACTTCCACAACTGTAAACATATATGTTCATCGCAGGACGATGATTCATTTTTTTTGTTTGCTGGTAAAGGCTGAGAAAATCAGTTCATGGTACTTCGGCGATGTTTTTGCGTAGTAAAAGGCAAGCGATGATAAATATTGTTATCATGTCAGAATCCTTATCTATTTTCAATTATTGTCTTCCACTCTAACAAATATGTCAAAGAATCTACACGTACTATGGCCACAGCTGATTTTTCTTCTACGCGAATGAAGTATGTTTTTGAAAATATGCTTCGAATGGATTTTGGCTTGGAATAAGGAAAGTAACAAGTATTAGGTTCATACATGTGGAAAATAAAACTTGCTCTGTAGAAGGTTGATCTAAGTTTTGGGGAAAAGCGATAACAGCGACCAAAAATTCTGCTTTGATTGTTTTCAGTTAAAGCTAACAAGGTGACTGTTGACACTAGCATTCGTACCTTCTTGTGATTTTAAGTTACTGTCCATGGTTATGGTAGCGTCTACATGCTAATTCGTCCCTCATTCTGACTCATCAGGTGATAAAACCTCGAATTTGGTAATGGTTTAAACAAATATTGGGGAACAGTTTCTTCTCTCTTCTGTTATAAATTAATTTCAGGCTGAAAGCTTACTCGGATTTTAATATTGAAAATATGTACTTTTAAGTATTTAACTTAAAATATATGGCGATGATTGCGTTACTGAACTAGTAATAATACTTTACAGCAAGGGTGAGGAACCTTTTCCACATGGCGGGCCGCATAAGTGGTGGCGAATCCTTCGGAGGGCAGTATTGGAAATTGCCAATGCTTTGGTGGGCCTGATTAGAGTTTAAGTCGAAGTTACTGTGAGATTATAAGTGGAAATCAATTCAAGATTCGAGTATTTAGGATTAGCATTTCAGTATTAAATGCTTTATTATCATTATTTGGATTTAAAAATATGAGTTTGTGTTAAATTTTACGGATCTCTTTTCATCACTGCTTCGCGAACCACACAAAACTCTCTCTGGGGCCGTATGCGGCCCGCATGCCGCAGGTTCCCCACCCATGCTCTAAAGAAATCTATTACAGACGAGTGATTGTTTTTGGGATTGTTTTTGATAACCCAGCACGGATTGCATCGTTCCTATCAATTCAACAAATTTCGGTGGTTTTTAATGTTTTTTTTATATAAAATTCATGTGATATAACTAAAGATGACATTGATCGATTGCACTGCTGCAAAACTCCGACACTTGCGAAGTGTGTGTTGCTATTATTGTCTTCGCAGTTTGTTGAGTGACGCTGGTGCGGCATTGAAGTGAATAGGATGGAAGTTCGTTGATCGCTCGCAATTTTTAATACATATGTCCGTACGTACGAGCTCCAGATCGCGAATGGACGAAGAAGAATTGCAGCTGTTAAATCAGTTACAGATAAAATTAAAAAATATTACTCAAGATAAAAAATAGTAGAAAGCATGGTCAAAACAGTTACTGTCGACACATTCTGTGATTGTTATAACGAATATTTAATATAATACGCTTACAGATGCGCATGTCGATGTATTTGTGAGAGTTTCATCGAACCCTTTGCCGATTCGTCCAATTTTATTTTATTTCTCTTCTTAATTTATTAAAACATTAAAATTCCTGATTCAGTTGTCTTAAAGTTTCTCTGTAGGTTTTAAGTCTCTTTTAATCAATTTTGTATTTCATGTAGCACTGTTGCAACGTGTTCCGTTCAAATAAATTCAAAACTTCTGTTTTTAGTGTCGCAGCTAACCTTCGCGCGTGCCTTTTCAAGATCGCAAGCCATGGAATTATTTTAACAAACAGTTGCTATGAATATATCAGAGAGACAATGTTTTTTTAAAAGCAAATTCCTTCTTAACTTTGTTTTCACGTTTTCTGTTGCCCACGCCACGGAGAACAAGCGCGTATCGAGCCATAAACAATGGATCTCGCGTAAAAATCCATGTGTTCCAATTGGCAGAGAAGAGATAAATACTTCCTCTCTCGCTCGCCCTTCCCTTCCGCCGCGTCGACGAGGTTTGCTTTTTTTTATTTATTTTGTTCTGTTCAGAATGTCGTCCCCTTCGCAATTTCGCTTTCGTCCGAACGATCGTGGATTTGCTCTCCCGTTGGGGCTTCCCCAAGGCCGTCTTCGTGTCTACATGGAAAAAAGAACCTTCTTTCTCCATTTCCTCGCTCGACGGGAGATGTCTCACACATATCCTTTCATCGGTTCTTAAGCACGAGTAGATGTTAATTAACGCTTATCCTTTGCCTAAGAACCTCGACTTCTCGTCTCTCTCTCTCTCTGCGGCGTCTACCGAAGGGGGTGCGCGGATTTGTCTCATAGAAGGAGTAATTATTTCGAAACAGGGTCAACACGCCTCTCAATCCCTCTTCTTTCGTCCGAATATCCGATCGAAGACACGCAAAGTCTTTCGTTTCTCACGCCACTCTCGATTCTCTTTTTTTTTTACATATCGAGTAATTTTCTCGATGTTTATAGTTTCTCGTCATGTGAGAGTTGCATTTAGGTTAACCCTTTTCTATTTTTGTCCGACCGCTTCGATGCGGAGATGGTTTCATATATGAAAGAGAGACATATCTGGTCGCTTCTGTTATTACTCTGTAAGTTAGTTAGTTGCTAGCGTCTTCAAGGTTTTGGTATTTCGTTTTCTGCTTATAAAAATATTTCTCATGAGTTACGGTCATTGAACCTTTAACTTTACACCGGCTTTCTTTTGAAGAAATTCGTTAAAATTTAATTGGCAGCTTAAGAATCAGGTTATTTGCTTCGATGAGAACTTCAGAGTGACTCACATTGTTTATGACGATGAATATTATTAAATAATAAGATGCTATAAATTTTTTCGACTTTCTATCAATGTGTATCTTGATTTCATTTTATTTTCATGTTTTGCTCCGACCTCAAATACACGACTTTTTCAGACACGATATTCAAATCCTCGTAATCATATACATCTAGAAAAGAAAGTACATTCATACATGTGATTTTATTGATCTATAACTACAGAACGTGGAAACATGAGTAAGGTTTCATTTTAATCGCAATAATACCTTAAGTACATCGTGGTGATAGGGGTTCTAAACGGATTTTATTGGCATTTTTAATCGGAAAAACTCTTCATTTTTCACCATTTAAATAACATGGGAATGGGAGCAGCATAATTTTAATTTGTATTATTTATAGTATTCATACGAATGGGGGACTTGGACCCAGGAACCGAGAGTCGAGTTCATTCATTCATTTTCTTAATTTGTCCTAAATGAACAACATTTCAAGTTTTTGTTGTTGGAATCTTTTCATTCTCCTGGCAACCCAACTGTTGCCAGTTTAAGACAATAGCGTAATCCAAATTACACAGAGGAGGGTATACCTATCTAAGTGCATTAAAGATGACGTGAGAATGCTGTTTATTGAGATTCTGATGCTAAAATAGAAATTATACCAGAATTATCGTTATCGTTTATAAAACGGCATAATTCTTTCAAATTTCTATGATATGTATATTTTGTTTCATTTGTTTGAGAACGTATCTAGGATGTGTCAGTATACACTATACAATACAATGACTAAACGTTAAAGAAATCCAAGGGTAAAAGAGTTTTGTATACGTGATTTTGAACTTCCCTTCCCTTATATGTTCTATATACGTAAAATTGTCAGTTACATCGAGGAAAGCAGAAAATTGCGTTTCTTAACAAACATATTTACGAGGTGATAATGCAGCTGCTAAATTCGAGAGGAACGTAGAAAATTAGGCCTCTCAACAAACATGAGAATGTATTTATGAGGTGATAATGCAACTGCTAAATTCGCGGAATTATTGTTGCAAGTACGTCATGGAAAAAGTCCACATATAAAAGACGAAATTGTAACACCAGAAAACTGGGTGATGTGGTGAAATCGGTTTTTAAAGTGGAATCAAAAGTTTATTTCTCAATTGAGTGAAAAATAAGTTTTATAGTAATGTGAAAGACCTATTCCCGCCTACAAAAAATGAAAAGGTGCATTAACTCAATAAGCGTCTTTGTTATGCAACTCGATGATGAAGGAATAGTTTATAACTCTGTAGATACCGTAACAATTATGGACGGATCAGTAAATTATACGGTTGAGTTCTTAATTTCATAGGGTCCTCTAGGGATGCCACCTCATAAATTAGTCTTAAAGGTTGATGCACCAGTTATACTACTGTGGAGCTTCGATGCTCCAAAACTTTGTAATGGGGCAAGTTTATAGGTTCAAACTTTAAACCATCATGTTATTGAAGCAGTTATTTTGATATGATGTGGAAAAGGACGGTGCTTTTATACGGCGTACCCATATGAATTCAATGTTCTTCAATTTTTGGCAAAGGTTAATAAAACCCAAGGTCAATCTCAAAAAAATAGCCGGTCCATCTTGTCTTTTTTCATGGTCAATTTTACACAGCATGTTCAAGAGTAAGTATGTAACCGAAATAATTTGTCTATTCTATTCTCGAATAGCAATAACGCCTATGAGGAGGTATTGTAAAATGTTTTTTTATTGTTTTCAAAATTATTGGGGTTGAAGAAGTCATGCCTTTGATGTCATGACAGATAGTTGGTTTCTGCAAACGGAAGCTTTTCGTGTTGTTAATCATAAATACCCTGTGAAAAGAACGATTTGTTCAATAAAGTCAACATCAATTTTTTTAACGACCTGCTGATTCCCTCTTGCCTAAGCAAATGTGTATCTAATTGTAAGAGGTAGTGCAATGAGTAACTGGTCAGTTCAAAATTTTAGGAAGAAAGGTGACTTCCTAAGATTCTAATAATTTAGAATCCTAGGAAGTCACCTATCTTCCTAAAATTTTGAACTGAGCAGCTATTCATTGCACTACCTCTTAGATACCCGTTTTGCGTAGGCAAGAGGGAATCAACGTCAAGTAATTGCCAGAACATACTTGCAGTGTTTTTTGTTGGGTAAATAGACGACCATTGCTCATTGGCAATTTTTGCATTGATTGCTGCAATGTATTGGTTTCAGTTACTCTTTGAGTGTCATGTGATCTGGAGCATGTGGTCATTGGTTCGAGCGTGGATTTATATAATTAATCTTGCGTACGGCGACTTGGAACTACTCTCTACTTACCCCTTAACTCCCTCTATCTCTGAGAATTGGCAATTCGGCGTATGAATGGCAATCCGACCGTAATGCTGTTAATTCCCGGACTACCAAGCGAGAGATTTCATGCTATATTTTTCTTTGGCGAAAGAGATAAAGGCAATGGACTCTTCTCACGTGAAGGAAGTCGTTGGAATAAAATGTTTCTCTCTCATTTTTCTTGCCTGATTACGTCAGTTACTGGCATTTCGAAAGTGAATGTTATTATTATTTTATTGTCTTGATGTTTTTTGGAATCGAGAGCGATTATTGTTTTATCGTCGTGATTTTTTCGTTTTTGATGCCTAGTATATGTCCAGAATCTTCATGGAATTGGATTAGCACGTTAAATACTATCGGCTTATTATTTCGTAATTATGGGATATGGTAGGTATTTTATCAAAAACTTATTGCTCTTTCTGTTCGTGTTTGTCAACCATTCAATCTCAAGTTTAAATAAAGCAAACACTTCCATCGAGACGAAATTCTCATATTCCATCTCTTCACTTTATCTAATTGCATGATCATTTGAATCTGTGTATAGTAATGCTGAAGACTAATTTCAGTGTCTGTATTTTTCAGTGAAATTCTCCGTAACTATTTTAGTTGGCGCATTCTTTAATTACTTCTTATTTTATATATTCATAATTGGTAACTCATTATAATCCAAGATAATTTTAACACAATTTTGTTCTATGCGAGTTTTTGGGATTTAAATGCAGACCTTTTTATAATCACGTTATAATTCGCTGGAAATTCATAACCTAGAATGTGGATTTAATGTCATTGACCCAACACACAAATGTATGACTGTGTATTCATTCACTCGTTTTTGTATTGAAATATCAAAATTAGCCAGTTATGCTTATGTTTTGTAAAAACGATGTTTTCAAGCAATGCTTCAGTTGTAAAAATTTCATACAAAAGATTTACGAGTCTTTTCACGATAAGAATGTAAATAGGAGAATTCATTCGGAACATAAGATTAGATATAGTTTAGAGCAGAGGTCCCCAAACTTCTTTACTTGAGGGCCAAAATATCAACATGAAAAACTTTTTTGAAAATATAGGCGCACAATATACAAATGATGCTGTTTTCATATTAAAAGGTGGTTTAGTGAATTGATTAAATTACGATTTTTCGACACGTCCAATTTAACTTTTATTTTTTCTTCACCTAATATGAAACCACAAATATTCAATCTTATTCCAGGAATGAAAATTAAATAGATGTAAAAACAGGTAATAATAAAGTACCGTAAATTGAGATAACATGAAATACACAGCGAAACGACGCTTTTTTCGTTTTCGTTACGTTTTTCGTTACAGTTATTTTGAAAATTTCGCTAACGTTTTTCGTTAAGTTTTTCATAAATCATATCATTATTTCGTTACGTTACGCATAACGTTTTCCAATACTGCTTGGCTGTTATATCTAGTAAAAAATGGCAAATAGTCTCGAGGGCAATAGTTTGGAGAGCCCTGGATTAGAGTACTGCTGATAATATGGCAAAACTTTGTATTTTAATGAAAAGTAGTAAGAAAAAGGAAAAACAGCTATCGTTATTTTTAAACTACATCAGAGAAAGTATTTTAGAGCAACGAGAATAAATACGAATCACATTTCGTACTTCTGTGACTATTAACCGCTATCATTAGTAGTTACAGAGAATCATTTTTGCGTTAGTTTTTAATGCTTTAGAGAGTGATTGCGAATGCAGTTACAATGTAATTAGAATGCGGTTGAAAAACGGGAACTGGAAATTGCCCTATAATACGCGGATATCCTTCTTTTTATTCCGTTTTGGTATCATAAACAAAGTTCTTAGCAGCCAGTATCAGGAAAAGGGACGAGTATAACTATTCTTCCTGCAAAATGACATAGTTTACTATGGTTATCTTCGTGAAAGGATATTAAAGCTTAGGTGATAATCTGGGTAATTCGGTCGTGAAATCTTCTTAAAATTTAATTTTAATCAATTGTCTGATTTCGTTGTCACCAGTGGGAAATTCTAACCATCTTTGTCACGTTCAAGCTATAACTATAGGGGCAACGCTGCCTCAGCTATTTGACTGTGATGTCTTGCATGATAAACCAATTGAAAACTTTGTACATTTTCCACACTTGTTACTTACGAGGTATATTGGTCAAGTATTGTAATCGCGAAAAAATTCGACCTCGAGATTTTGATGGAAATATACGTTTTAGGTGTACCTGAGCCCGAAAAAGTGGTTTTCGCAGTGCCGTCTGTCTGTGGGTCTGTCCGTCCGTGGGTCTGTCTGTTCGCGGCTCAAGAGCCTAAACGGTAGAGCGAAAATGAATGAAATCTCATACTTTGGCATTTTATCATACAGAATAGAAGCTATGAAGAAATGGTTAGCATTGCTCAATAATTAAGGGAAGTTTATTCTACGCATTTTTAACAACAATTGGATCAAATTTCGTACAGTTACTTGAGTTTACATCTTCAATAATACTACATAGTTCATATTTCTCAAAAAATGAATATAAGGCTAGTTTATTCTAGGCAACTTTAACAAAAATTTCATTATCTAAAAAAGCGTCTCATACGATTTTTATCAAGTTTCGTATAGTTATTTAAGTTGCTGTTTATAACGATTATACATAGTTCATATTTTTCAAAAGATAACTAAACGACGCATTAGTATATGAGAAAGTTTGTACAATGTATGTTGTACCGATTTTTTAATTTTAGTATACGGAAACAACCATGGTATCACTACACAGTAGCATCATCAGGCGAGGTACTGTACAAAGAAAACATGATCGTTTCTGTATACTAAATAAAAGTGTGGAAAAAGTACAAAGCTTTCAATTTTTTATTCTCCAAGATGGATAAATTTCACAAAATAACGCCTGAAACTGCGGATTTTATTGACTGTGATACTTGATTCGATTGAAGAATTGCGCATTTTGTTATTAAATATATACAATGCAGTTTGGTTCTAGGACTGATGGCAAGGTCAATACAGCAATGAGGAAATATAAAGGATGTAAAGTATACAAGGAGTTTATGTAACACATAGGGATATTTTAGAACCACATAAGGACTGCTACTCTATTAATCTCTCGAGTTGAGAGTATTCTAGTTCCAGTAAAGTATTTAACGGAAAGATAGAATTGGGATTTTTTAACTTAATTACTCGTTTTCACTCAGTCAAAGAGAATATTATTTATAGCTAATCTTTTTCCGTCTTGTTTTAGAGCGTTTTCTCAGTTTCACGATTTAGAACGTTTGGGTAATGCGGAAATAACCGTTTGTCACTGTGTCACTTCAGCTCAAATTTCAATCTCGTTGTTGATCAAAATCGGCGTCTAATCAACGCTTTTATTCACTCGCCGCTTCATTTTATTCTATCGAGCGCGCTCCTCGTGTTCAATATCCTAATTTCATAGGAGGGTAAAAGTTGGAGCGTTCGTGTAAATAAGAAAAAGAAAATAATTTGCGAAGTTTTCGCTCTGTTGCGGAAGAGAAGTAATGGGAATAAGGACGTCCTCCGAACTTGGGCAGACATTCGCGACCCGAGAGAGGTGAGTTCGGCGACACTTGAATGCATAAACTGTGAGACTCTCGACCCCTTTATAACACCCTTCCAGGATACGCGGGAGTTCAGAAATGTCCCCGTTAATCGGTCGACAACCCCGCTATTGCAACGCGCGCGCGCGCGCACCCAGGAGCGTGATGTGCGCCGTTTACTTAGGAAAAAATCCATCGGCGCGCGAAACGACTCGAGGTTTTTATCATATAAAAAAGGAATGTTTTTCGTAAGTATTTTTCTTAGAATTTTTTTTTTGTTCACAGCGCAAGGTTTTATTCCGAGAATAAAGAAAAAATTGAAGCGGAGTCAGAAGAAAAAATAATAAAAGCGGAGGTATCCGTAAAAAAAAAAAATTCCAGTTTTTTCTCCCTCTTTCCCTCTCTCCTCCTGCCTAACCTCTTTCACTCGAAGGAAAAATCCCAACCGTAGGGGAGTAAAATATTCCTTGCTCGCCATATAAGTTTCTTTTGAGGGAACACGCGAAGCATATTGGGTCTGGAAATCTTCGTCCATGCACGCTTCGAATGCTCCAGGGCACACTTGGGGAATGTCTTTCAAGCCGAGGTAGAAAAAAGAAGGTAACGCTTTATCTTTTCAGATGAATTTTATCCTCCCCCCCTCTCTTTCTTTCTCTCTCTCTCTGTCTCTTTCGTCCTCTTTATCTATGTTTCTCTTTCTCTCCTTCTCTGCTAACCTTTCCATGCTCTTTCTCTCCTATTTCCATAACCCTTGTCCTCTCCCGGTGAGAAGGGCTCGGATGAGATTTTTATTTTTGGCCCGTCCTGTGGAAATAATCGGATTTGGCGGATTCCGCGCTCCGACGCAAATTTCCCTGGATGCGGATCGAGGACAGTTTTGCGCGCCTTTGCTAACGGCCTTGCTGCGGGGAGTTGAGTGATGGGAAAGAAGCCCGGTGGTTCATTTCGGAAACTCCCGTATTTGAGGAAATTCCGAATTATTGACTCAAAAATATAGATTTTACGTTTAATCCCACGATATATATAGTGCGAGTGAACGTGATTTTTTTCAGAGTAATGAAATGCGTACTCAACATCCTTTCGATAAAAAAATTCCTTTCTTTACGAAAAAAATGATAAATTTTATAAAAAGTTTGAGCACCGTGTAGAATGGGGGATTTATCGTCGATATAATTGTTAAATTCTAGTTGAAATATTTTTTTTCTATTTTGGTGTCACCCCCTACTGCAGTGTTTTTCAACTGACGAACCAGTTTTCCAATTTTTTTCTTTGGCGAACCGTAACAGTACACAAAAGTTAATTAATTATACTGACTTTTATTTTTAAATAATTATGACTACAAATAAATTCTTTGTAAAACAAAATAAAAGTTAATACGCATTCATTTTCGAAACAAAAAATATATACGAAAGAAAATTTGACTTTATTCCATTTCTGAATTTATTATTAATGAGATACTTGGGCTCGTTTGTCATCACACATTTTTTTTAAATCTGGTAAAATAATTGATATGGCTGCAATTAAATCTGCGTCAACTTCAAGCCTATTTCTATACTAATTTTTTATTCGAGTATACGTACACCTAAAATCCCTTTTCACAAAAATATGTGGTACAGAATGGTAATAAGTATGTATTTAATTGCACTCTTTGACAAGGTTGGATATTAATGAAACAAAATTGATCGAACAAACGTTTACCACGGCGGAGAAGGCTTCATTGTTTTTATCTTTAGAGCTGCGAACCACTTTAACGTTTACGCGAACCACTTTTGGTTCGCGAACCTCCGGTTGAAAATCGCTGCTCTACTGCTTCACTTTGTGTACTGTTTAAAGGGAACTGAATTTTTTGTTAGTGTATAAACATTTGGTGATGTATAATAAATTATTTAAAAACTTTTATTGAATCAATTTCACCAACGGGGTGCTTTTGTTAGCACGGAAACAACTGTCGGATTATCCATTATAGAGAAGAGGGAGGGCTGTTTATTGATAATACCATTTGAAAAACGAAGTGTTATTTAAAAATCTTCCTTCGGTATTTGAAATTACAATTATTTGGCCACCGACCAAACTTCGTATTAAAATGATGTGGGAGCCGACCGTACTTCATCGAGTGCGATCAACCTGAAAACTTAACTCGTCAATAGAAACATTAGCGGAATTACCTTCTAAGAAGCAGCTTCCATTTAATCATCCTAGCATTGTCCTGGAGATTGGACGATCCTTGACCAGCTTTATTCTTCCTCCTGAGTCATACTTGTTCTTTTCGGAAATACCCTTCTTCTCTAAGTCTCTTTCTCCTCCCCTTCCTCTTTCTCCCACTTTATCACTCCCTTTCTCTCCTCCCACCCACTCAAGGCCGCATTAGTTCTCTCTATTATGTCCTTATTCCGTCTCCAACTTGGCATCATCCCATCCAACATCCCTCTTTCCTCCTTCCCTTTTCTTTCACCTCCTCTCGCTCTCGTTTGTTTTCTCCCTTTCTATTCCAATTTACCTCTGTTCCTTTCTCATCGTCTTCCTAACTTGCTCTCTCCCTCCTCCGCCCTGTGCTCTGATTATGAACCCACAGTCCCCGCAGTAGGTGGGGGTCTTATTGTTAGCCAGAAGAGGGCCAAAAGAGCCAGAATCGTGGTTTCAGTTATAGGTAAATAATTTACGGAAGGGAACCAATTACACTTGTGCGGACAAGCCCGTGATTTTCATTTACTTTGCCGTGTGTTACTCCTCCTCTCTTTCCTTATTTTCATCCAGATACTCATTCTCTCTCTCTCTCTTCCTCTCTCTCTCTTCCTCCCTCTCTCTTCCTCTATCTCTCTCTTCCTCTCTCTCTTCCTCTCTCTCTCTTCCTCTATCTCTCTTCCTCTATCTCTCTCTCTCTCCCTCTCTCTCTGGAAATTTCTTTCGCCTCTTCATAACCTCGCCGCACTCCTACTTTTTCCTCTCATTTCGACCTATTCCATTTTCCCTTCCTCTTCTGTTGCCCATTTTATCTCGCCAACTTTTCCTTCTGAGGATGTGGAGCCTGCGGGATGGCGAGCGAGATGAAGGAGTGAAAGAGAGAACTGAATAAGAGAGAGAGAGAGAGAGGGAGAGGGGGGGAGAAGCGTCAGAGACGCCAGTCGGTCGATTCTAGTGCGCCGCGAGTAGCGCAGGGGTCAGGAGAGAGAGAGAGATTGTGGGTACATAGGAGGAGGGGGAGGAGGGAGTGAGTTGGAGACAAAGTCAGAGGGAGAAAATGGGCAGAGGGTGGGAGATTGAGAGTAACAGATACAATCTGAGATGAAGAGAGAAAGAGAGGGGGGGAGAGAGAAAGAGAAAGAAAGAGAGAGAGAGAGATACACAGGTGAAGCGAGGGCTTCGCTGTATTTCGGCTGCGGTGAGAAGGATGGCGGTCATGTTGCATTGAATCCACCTTGGATATTTATTTCTTCGCGGATACGTGCTTAGAAACTCTTAGGAAAAAAGGTTACGGCACTCAGTCTTTGTGAGGGTGGACGTGAATTTTGGGTAAAAGAAATCAATTGTAACTTAGTGTCTCCGAATTCTTTTTTGACAAACGAAAAAATACGTCCACGTTTTTCTAGTAGAGATTTACTTTTCTTTGAATCACTGAAAGTCAATTATAAACAATTTTACTTCGAATTTAAAAACTCGGAAATTCTTGTTTTATTTTTTCTTCTTATTCTTATAATTTAATTTTGAACTTTTCTTATAAAATAAATAGTAATAGTAATTATGTTTTTAGGTGCGTCGACAGCTAAGGCCATTTTGCACCGTCAAATTCTGTTAGAGAAAATCAACAAACATCACAACATCCATGCCCGAAGTGGGATTCGAACCCACAACCTTTGGGGCAGGCGCACTGCCTACCAGTCTAACTCGGCCGGCTTATAAAATGAAATATGTATTTAATAAGATATTTTATAAGCGCATTTATCATTTGCTTTTCATTGATACTATCATTTGAAAAGGATTATTTGACGGATTCGAATAGAGTTTTGTTATTTTTGTGATGCGTCTTTTTTTTGGCTGGTACTCGGTATTCCACGTCGATATCGAATTCCCCTTTGGTGACAAATCCTCGTTAGAACTGCGGAAATTGAGTTACTTCCCGCGCCTTTCTCCCACCCAACCGTGACGCTTAACTCAGCTGATTGGTTCCCTTCGGAGTGCCTCTATTGTTGAATGCGATAAGGTCCCTGTTAAGGAAGAGGGATGAGGTTTGGAGATTTTTTCCGCAGATCTTAACGGGGTTCAATTTGTAATTGGATTCGAGAAACACTCCTTTCCTGCCTCGTCTGCTTCAAAGAAAAATGTCATTTTCTTATTGTTGATTTCTCTCATTGGCTATTAATAAGTTTATACTACAGCCATTTCTTATATTTTCAAATTGTACCAAATTGTATTAGATATTCCAATAAATCGGATATATGAGGGGCGTTTTGGTATTGGTCATACCTATAGATTTCTGCTGTTAATTACATTAGAAAATGTGAACCTGAATAGTTCTTCAAAAAATTTTTAAGTTCTTATTATAAAATCTATTGAAATTTGGATAATATTATTAAAAAATTCTTTGAGGAAATAAAATGAAGAGTTTTGCATTGGTATTTTTGCTTATGCCATTGCTCTGAGACCCTATAATTAATTGAACACCTGAAATTTTTATTGCATGTAAAATTTTAGTAAGTAAATAATCCTTTGAGTAAAATGCCTCTAATTATTATCATAATTAAATACGGTTGATAGGAGGTAATTTATATTCATATTAAAAAGAGGCATCGGTCGTTTTAATACTTGAATTTGGTCATAGAGTGAATTATTGGTCGACACTTAGATAAGGTTCTATTTTTACATAAATTACTTTCATATCTATGGAAATAATATGTGTTAATCATATCTAGGAACTATATACTAAATATAATCTGAAATAAGGATGTTATTTGTCTTCACCGGTATATTTGAAAATCAACCATTGTAGAATTCGTGACTCTGGCGTAACATAGTTAATTTTAGTTGAAATAATTCACCAGCGATTGTCTTCTGATATTAAAACGAATTGTCGGTCTCAGTTGTTTTATCAAAGCGAGGACAACTCTCCTCATCTCTCTCCAGGCTCCTTGAAACGTCAGGTACTAAATAAACAAAGCGATTCGAAAAGGAAACATCGACTACCGGAATACGCTTTTAGAACCTCTACGTTCGGTACTGCGACATTTTCTTCGCGATTTCTTTTTTGATATTTGGATTCTTTTCTTTGGAAATACTTTACCCTTTCCCGTCCTCATTCGAGATTCTGGATGAGAATAAATACTTCTTCCTCGCGTCCTATTGTGTTCGGTCCATTAATCTGAATTGCTTCCAAGATTATACAAAAGCTAACTCCGCTAATTGGCTCGCCCTCCTGCTGACTTTCCAATTTGATAAATTAATGAAGGAGAGAGCAGGAATTTTTGCTCATCTGCCTCGAGGAAAACAAGTATCGCTTCCGTTTTTCCGAGATGAGATCCACGCTGGTCCTAAATAAATACGGATCTCGTCGTTTTGGCAGATAATTTTGGATGTGACGAATGGTGCTTATAGGTATTGTGTTAAATATGTATTTCGGTTGGAAAGCGACGGATGTCTTTGAATCTATGTAAGCGAGATTAATTTTAATGCCGTATCTATCGAGAATGCGGGTGAGATATAAACGTGTATTGCCTTTCGCCTTGAGAGTTTATGACGTACTATTAGATGCCGTGATTAAGGCTTGGGAATTAACGTTTTCACGGTCATCCTTCATAATTCAAAACAAAAAATTGTTTCAGCGAGGTAACTGTTGACTCGAGTACAAATGATGTAATAAGTGATGGCTCGGTTTTTAAATTTTATTTTCTATCAGCTCTTAAACAGCGGATCCTTTGGCCTTTTACAGAGTTTTTATTTAAATAGTAACAAAATCAATCACATCCAAAGAAGTATTCGAACCTTAGCATTAGGAGGTAGACACCCACCAGGTTAGTGTGTATTTCATTCTCGGTGATAAAGAATTACATAATTTCAAATTTTATTCCTTGTAAGGAGAAATTATAAAGACAGGAATATAATTCATTAATTCTAGTTTCAGTGATATCTAAGCATTCGATAATCTAATGAAAGTAAGGCTTAAATTTAAAGCTTCGATTTTTTCAACACGATAATTTTTTTCAAATGTGCTGTTGATGCGCCATTATCATCAGCTTCTCGACTTCAACCGTACCATTGATAAATTTTAATCATCAGTGTTCACAATATCAGGCGAGGCATGGAGTATCACGGTAGCTTGGCGAGCCTTATACGTATTTGCTTTTCCTTCTTTTCATACCGACCTTTATTTCGCCTCATTTGCTCCTTTCTCCTTTGTCACGGGAACCCTCTCCCTCGAGATAACAAAAGGCATCTACGTGCACGCAGGGCCGGCGTGATGGGGTATGCAGAGTATGCATAGGGGCCACCACCAAAGGGGGCCACAAATTGCCCTTTTCTTCCCTCTCTCCCTTCGCCTTCTTCCCCATTAAGTCTCTTTGTTTTCCCATGCGGTCACAAACCTTGAAAACTCGAGTAATGGGGGCCCTGATCGTGAGGAAAAACAAATGGCGTGGGACGGTAGTTTCTCTTCTCTGCGATTCATTGATTAGCAGTTTGATTTGTTCAAAAGTAATGCAGACAGCATCTCATCTTACCTTTTCTGACGTATCTGTGCTCCAGATGGTGAGCGTTGCGCTCTCCGTTGCAAGAGAATTTACTTTTGTTTGATTTTCAGGCTAGTCTTCAACATCACACCCTCAGTACCCTGGCGTTCTCAGGTGACGAGATTAGCATGTATGTACCCAAAAATAAAAAAGTAAAAATTCGTAGTTACAATTTAGCTAAGACTACTTCTCCTGAAAAACTTTTTCTGGGCACGAGTGTAATTTTCTTCCTTTCCTTGGAGGGTCACGTGAGCGACCCCCTAAAAATAAAAAAAATAAAAAGTTAGCTTCAAAATCTCGCCACTCGCGGCGCCTTAACGGCTGAATCGGCGTGAAATACAAACAATCCATTTCTTCTTGAATAGTACGCATCCTTCGTCAGTCACACTTTGCAATTTGTTGGAGTAAGACAGATCTGTTTCTGTACCCTGAGTGAATCGTTATCGTTTATTAGGGGTTAGTACTTTTTCATATTTATTATAAATATGAAACATTTAAAATAATATTGGACGGTTATCGTTTCGTGGAAATGAAGAGTAATCTAAGTTTGATAATTTTTGTTTATTCCAAGAAACCTTAGCCGGTCAGAGGGAAAATAATTTTCGCCTGCCTTAAGAGGAACAACGACCACTCAGCGTGTCTCATTTTCATATATACTTTGAAGTTTAGGTTTAGTTTAGAGGTAATTAAAGACAGTGATTTAGTGCTTCGGATTTTTTGACGTCTTAGGTATAGGACAATAGTTTCAATGAGGACAACCAGGTCCATAAGATCATCTGTGTGCCAAGAAAGATTAAATTCGCTTGCAGTAATTTCTATTGAAAATGAAGAAGTGAGGAAATGTAATTTCCATTATGTTATTAGTAAATGGGTATCGTTTAAATCCAGGCGCACAAAAATTTAACTTATTTGTACTACAATGTGTATTCGAGGATATTTGTATTTTCTTATAATATCTATTAAAAATCATTTATTGAAATGATATCTTTTTATTTTTTGGCATTCTTTAATAAAAGTGAAAAAGAACGCTTTATAGTCAGGCCATGTCCGTCCGTCATTAATCTGGGAAATTATTGAGCGATTACGGTTGTAGTATGGGTATTACAGAATACAATTGTTATTACGCATTTTGGCACTGTTCTATTATACCCCACCAACTGTTCTATTATACCTCCACAATGGGATATTTAATTCGCCAATATTCCAAGTGCGATGCACTCATTGCCTCTGCTTGGCGGCGCAGCCGCCTCTCTACTAATATTTTTTTTATAATGAAATAAAGTCACAGTATTCCAAAATATGATTGAATGTGTTGTGGTTGGGCTTTGTAAGAGGTCTGCGTAGCCGCACTCTTGCAATCCCAACCCAACACAGTCAATCATAGTTTCGATCGTGAACTTTCTCCAACCAGGTTGGTTTGTTCCGTTGTATAACGCATTACGCTTTTTGGGCGAATCGAATGGGGAACCACACTAATTAATGTTAATCCGCCTGAAATATATTAACTGAACGTATGAAACACCTGCTTTCATCCTATTTACAATTGTATTCTATCCTTGACAAATATCCCGTATTCAAATAGCCTGTCAGCTGATCACTGTAGTCCGGCCATTAGCCTACCCGTTAAACGCGCATCTAAAACTACGACGTACTTTTTCTTAAAGTTAAGAAATATTTAAATTTCAGCGAGAAAAGTATTTTCATTTTGTTTTATCGCCAACATATTTCCTGTGAAATGACAATCGCCAAGTAAGAGGATGATAATTTTCTCACGCAGCTTTTGAAAAAAAATGTAAAATCTTAATATTTGCAAATTGAAATTATTTTATTTATCTAATGAACATATACCTATATATATATATATATATATATATATATATATATATATATATATATATATATATATAGGATTGCAACTAGTAGTTGAGAGGGATAGGAGGGAGCCAGTGGACACTTACTTGGTGTTGTGGACGTCCATGGCGATAGAGGAAGGCTGTTTTTTTGGAGCTTTCGGGCATCCGCCCTACTTCGGCACAAGAGTATAACTTTAAGTGTCCACTGGACTTCCTCCAATACCTTGTTGCCACCTTTATTGTTACCTTTCCTTTTCTTTAAGCATTTACATATGTATGTATGTATGTGTGTATATATACATATATATATGTATATATATATATATGTGTGTATATGTATATATATATATATATATATATATATGTATGTATATATATATACACACACACAGGCGGCGATAAACATATGCGTATGTGTATATATGTGTGTGTGTCTGTGTATATATATATATATATGTACCTATATTTATATATATAAACTTACGGAAGATGAAAGGTAAATGAGGATATTTAGGGCAACTAGGTGTTGAAGGAGACCCAGTGAGCATTTACCGGAAGAAGAGCCGCTGGGGTGTTGGAGAGACACATTTGTAGAAGTTATTGGAGCTTTCGGGACACAAGAGAGACACAACTCTCTTGTGTCTCTCTTGTGCTGACGAAGGGATCATCCCGAAAGCTCCAAAAACTTCTACAATTGTGTCTCTCCAACACCCCAGCGGCTCTTCTTCCGGTAAATGCTCACTGGGTTTCCTTCAACACCTAGTTGCCCTAAATATAAATATATATACACACACATTCACACACTCAGATATACACATACGGATATGTTTACCGCCGCCTCACTAACGCACGTCACGTGATGGCCGCTGTTGGAAAACTTTCTTGCAGAAAAAGTGAGAGGGGCCCCAAAATCGGATTTGCATGGGGGCCCCCAAAGTTATCACGCCGGCCCTGCGTGCACGCATCTAAGTGAAAGTCATTTGCATTTCAGACACGATCGGGTGACAGTAGATCTATTACTGAACATTTTCTTTTAGAGTTTCAAATTCTCCCGACTACGATACTGTTCTGATATCTCATATCCAGTTCACGTACTACTAGACGCTACCCTTTCCCTGCCACCGGGATATTAAAAATGCAGGGAAAAAATAAATTTTCTCCTTTCCTAGCCGAGTAGGGGCGGCGGCTTTCAGTTTTTCATAGTTGGCGGCGAAACATCCCTCATCTCTTCTCCGCCGCCCCCTGGACCCCTTCTGTCTTTCCTCGGTTCCCTCCTCCAGCGAAAGGGTCGGTCGCCTATATGAAGCATACCTCCTCTCACGTTTCCTCCTAGCCCCTCCTCACTTTCCCCTCCTCACCCTCCCCTCCTCACCCTCCCCTCCTTTTCCCTCCCCACCTTTCTTCTTTCATGGCTCCGTAAATATTTGAACAGCCTTCCCTTCCCTACATGACCTGCCGTTCTCGGGTTTTTGGGAGGAGATGGGGGTGAGGGTAAAGGGTTTTGTCGCGCAGAGGCAGGGTAAAGGAGGAGAGGAAGGGGTAGATCTTGAGAGGGCCGGAGAAGATAGAGGAGGTTGGGAAGGGATCTTTTTGGCTCGCTGGTGAGGGAGGGTGAGGGGGGTGAAGGAGGTCGCGACGTGAGGGTGGAGGGGTAGTGTTGGCTCCGTGCCTAGTAGGATCTTATAGAGTCGGAAGTCTACTATCAGTAAAGGGAAACCCCCTTTCCCGTTATCCTCTTTCCGAAAGGCATACCGGGATGTGGATTTGTACTTCCTTTTTCGTTAATTCGTTTATTAATTGTTTTTTGCCTTGGAAGCTGGTATTTTGTCGGAGTTGGAAATGCCTGGTCGTGTGCATTCACAATTTTTTCTTTTTTTTACCGTTTAATTGTTATTTCGGCTACTGTGTCGTGTTTTGGAGAGCTTTTTCCCCGGCTTCGCAGCCCTACTGGAGTCCCGCTTTTAATTTGTTTTTTTTTGGCCCTCCCACCGAGTATAATTGGGTTTTTGCGCTCTTCCTTCCGACCATGTGTGCGGCTTTGTGATGCCACGTATTTTTTATTACGTGACCTTTGCATTGATAAATGATAAGTGGAAAAAAATTACTTCGGAGATCTGAGACCTTTTCATTTAAAAATATTTTAAAATATGAAAGAGCTTTACGTTTTATATTTTTAAAATAATTTTTGGTTAGCTGAATGATTTGGTATTTCCTAATATATTTAACGACGGTGAAAGTATTATTTGATAATTTTGTAAAACGAATCATACAAATTTATGCAGCAACTATTGAGAATATGGCCTATGTTTTGTTCCAGTATATATGCTCTATATATTGTGTACTATTATTAGTTTAATTTTAAGCATATGCAATGCCTATCATGGGTATATTAGTTCCTTTCCCATGGCGGAGTGGGCTAGTCTTGTGGGTTTGGAATACCAAGAATAGAGTTCTATTCACGGAAATCTGAGCTCCGTAGTGAAGATGAAGGGGTCGATTCCGAAACAGAGAGCCACTCTGTTGCCTTTATGGGCAAAAGTAGTCGCATCAAGAGGTTTAGTAGAAAAAGGGAGCGACCGTCGACTCCTCGCTTGCTTTGCCACTGCATAGATGAGGTGGTGATGGAATCGTCAGATATTACGCCTTAGGGGATCCGTTTTGAATCAACTGTATCAGAAAATCGCAATCTCGTGTTTTCGAAGTAACCATTTATGGTATGGTATGCAACAGATGTGGATCGTGTGGGCACAGCAGAGAGTCTTATGTGGTGCCAACAAAGTTTTATCTTATTTTCGCAGTAGCAAACTTTGAGTTTTCTTAACCCATTTCTGTACGTAGGTGATTTAAAACTTAAATTTAAACAAAAAACTTGTACTAGAGTGCTCGGAGGCTTGTTAGGTCGTAGCTTCTGCTTTCGAAAGGACGCAGTAAGATAAAATCAAGCAGGCATGTCGCTATCTCTTGATATCGCATAAGATCAGACCTTTTTTTTATTGTCGTTTATTTTTTGCGCACATACCTGCAGGTGCTTCAGGTGACCGATGAGACAAGTCGTTCGTTTCAATTTTTTTACCGTCCATCCTTATCGTGGATGAGTCGGAAAACAACAGAGAGACGCACAGAAAGGACCGATTGAAATTCGAATGTTATCGCTCTTCGGATGTTTCTCTCCTCTCCCGTGTTTTCTCCCTTCTCTTGTTCGTCCGACATTGAAAAAAAAAGTTACCAGGGAGGAACACATGTCCGGAAGGGCAGTTGTGCGTTCTCCCGGGCGTCTCGTCCCGTTGCTTTTCCTTTTTTATGAGCGACGCTATTTTCCCCTTTACAATACAGGGGAGCCTTATTTGTGACTAGGACGCGATGTATTTTCCTTCGTGCTCGTGAAAGGAAACATTCGTTATAGGGAAAATATTAGTTTTCGAACTGTCACTTCCAAGTAGAGTAATATCCTGAAAATGCCATCGCTAAAGCGATGTTTTCCCTTTAACGGGTGGCGCTATAACGAGGTCTCACTACGTCTGCCTCTTAGAAGCAGCGTCTTTGCATAGACAGCTGAAGTGAAAGAGTCGCGTTAATTTGTCTCACTTTGCAGACGTCTCAAGAGTAGAGAGAAAAGCTCGCAATGTCAAAAGAATTTGTAAGGTGGCGTGAAAGAAATGGCTGAGCAAGTCGCTTTTTTCCTTACTTATCTCGGTGACCTTTCTTTCTCCATGAGGATTGTTTACTCGAGGTCTTTGAGAGCAAATCAAATATCCTCTGATTGACTCCTTAATCTCTTTTCAGGACATCTAGATAGCGTCCATTTTTAGAACTATGAGGTTTATGTAAAAGGAAAACAAAAACGTGCTGCGAAACAAACAAGGAAGCGGAAGTAAACATGTCGAAGATAGATTGATATTTGATGTCAACGTAAGTCGTTATGAACATATTTAGGAATTTATCATAACCTCGTTGTAATGACGAAATATTTTAACATTTGTCACCGTGCGACTGCAAACTGTGCAACTAATAAGTCACAAGGCAAAGAGTAACAAAAGGACAAGAAGTAAGTTTTTTTATGCCGCCTTGCCTTGCAATGATGTCAGTCCGAACCGTGCGAACCGTAAATAGCCGTGGCAGCGCATACAACATGACATTGAGTTGGATGGAGGTCCACGCCGCCACACAGATTAGCCCTTTTTTATGTCTTATCTCTCTTCCTATCTCAATTCCCTCCCTTTCCTTGTTGCAGCACATATGTCGCTCCTGAAATGATAGTGTGTCCTTGTTCTCCTCTCCTCCTCCTGCTCTCTCTCTCTCCACGAATTTTCCTCCCTTTGGGCTTCCTTCTCAAAATATGCATCCACTTCACCTGCTTGGAAAGTATGCGGCTCTTTCATGAGTATTTCAACTTCTTCCCTCGCATTTTTTTTTCTGTTTTCAACAAACGGGTGACATGAGAATATACGTCGTCAAAGTTACATGTTACAGTTTTTATCGGCAAAATATTTATCAAAGGTTATCTTTATATTACTTATCGCTTACAGTTTTGTTTTATTATGGAAATTGAAAAGTTTGATAACATTCGGGGCTAGATCCGAAATTGGATTTCATACGTTTTTATGAATTTCTGGTTTCATTCAGCATTATAATACTATTATTCGAGAAATCGTTTGTTGAATGGATATTGATGTTTGTATAACTCCATTGGATACTGAAGACGCCATATAAAATTAAAGTAGTTGAAAATTAGTCTAGATCTATAAACGGCATTTTCTTTCCAAATTTCCTAAATTTATAGGATATTATTATTGTGAAGCTCCATGACAGCACCGTGACATGCCGACATTAATGCTGCCATACAAAGCAGTACTACACCACTCCCCCAGTATCCGCGAGCAAGGTGTCGCATATCCGCGAAGCTCTCGAACACATTTTTTACCTTAAAAGTACGCAGATCTGCGATATTACGATATTTTCTTAATCCCAAGTAAAAGACGCTGCTCATAGTAATTTACTCAGTGTTATACTATTTCTTTAATAAAAGATTAACCAAAATTCGTGGCAATAATGATATGTAGGTACTATGTACAAAATAAAACATCATTCCCAGCGTCGGTCTGTCCGTCCGTCCGTATGCTCGTTCTCGGTTTCCATCGGACGGATTTTCATGAAATTTGATATTAAGGACTTACAGTCAAACACAATAAGAAAGTCACGTTAATGAATCACGTAAGCCAATCAGGGGTACCACTTTACTGCTGACAAAAATAAATTTTCCATCATATCTCGTTAAGTATTGGTCATAACAAAATACTTTTCAAATAAAACTTGTAGAACTAGTAAAGTATTTCTTTCACTATAAATGTTTATCGTGGGAATGGCCGTTATCAAGAAAATCCAACAAAAATATCTTAATTCGAGTTGAACTTGAAAATTTCTTGCATGGTTACTTCTTCATTGTTGCTAACATAGACAATCTCACAAAAATAACTTTAATAATCCTTATCTGTGCATGCAATATTTAAAAATAGGAAGAATATGAAGTATTTATGTCGAAGAAATTAACTTTAAACGCTATTTCCCTTACGTGCACGCATATCATTTCTTTCAAATACTCCATTGCACGAAAGGCGTCTATTTTTGATACGCTGTACACTTTCCTAACTTGTTTTATTATGCGTAAAAATAATAATATCCGGAATTGGCCTTCAAATCTTTCTGACACCAGCAATTACAAAAAAATCCTTTTAAATTGGAGCATTTAGCGTACAGTTGAGCAAAATGGATTTTTTTCGAAACAGATTCTTTTTTAGGCGCATTTCGCTTCCAGCGTGAGCGCCTATTGCCGCCGGTCTGTCCGTCCGTCTGTCTGTCTGTTCGTCCGGTCGTATGTTCGTTCTCGGCTTCTACCGAACGGATTTTCACGAAATTTGATATTAAGGACTTACTATCAAAGATAATAATAAAATCGCAAAAATAAATCACGTAAGCCAATTAGAGGTACCACTTTACTGGTGACAAAAAATGAACTTTCCGTCATATCTCGTAAATTATTTGTAGAACTAGTAAAGATGAGTGTTCCTTCTCCTATACATTTTTATCGTAGGACTATTCGTTATCAAGGAAACCAAACAAGAATGTCTTAATTCGAGTTGAAAATTTCTTGCATGGTTACTTCATTATTGCTAAGATAATCAGTCTCACAAAAATACGTTTAATTTCCTTACGTGTGCATGCAATAATTTTAAATAGGAAGGAAATAGATTATTTATGATGAAGAAAATAACTTAAAACGCTATTTCCCTTACATACAGGTACCTATATCATTTCTTTCTAATACTCCATTGCACGAAACGCGCCCATTTGTGTTACGCTGTACACTTTCCTAACTTGTTATTTTTTTCCTTTGTCGCTCAGTTGTATTTCATTGATGACCATGACGTCATCCGATTCTCTGGACCGATTTCCGAATTCCTGTTCGCTCGCTTGGCGATCGATCTTCGCTGGCGGCCTGTGACACGCGATGCGTGCCTACCTGCTAGAGAAGCATCACGTTAATCCTGCGGGTCATGGAATGCAAAAAATAAAATAAAAATTGTATTTCCGCGTCTTTGCAGATCGGAAATTGTTAAGCGGTCAGAATCTGCCGCGAGGTGAGGAAAACGGCGGTGTCGATTTCCTCTCTTGTATTTTTTGCAATTCGTTTCGTTAAAGTGTAGTATTGCATTGTAAACACCATCAGCAGAAATAATTCTGCCTCATTCGTACTTTTTCGTAAAAGAACATTCAAGTTGTTTAATTTTTATTTATTTATGTAGATACAATTACAATACAGTAATAAGTAATAAAAATTACAATAATGAAATTACAATACAGTAATAAAAAGTACAATAATGAAATACATTACAATACGGTAATAAAAAAGTATTAATATGAATATATTAAATATATAAAATATTAAAACAACATGGTCCTCATAAGCCAAAGGCTTGTAATGAGGTGCCACTTTTAGCCAGGGGCGACATGTAAACAATTATGTATTTTAATTTTGGTCTTCGTAATTTTTATCGTTCATTTTGTTCGTCCGTTATGTTAATTGATTTGCGGAGGTGAAGGAAAACTCAAAATTAATTGAAGAAACAGTATATTACGTGAACTTATATTCATGTAATTTATGGCCATTAACTGTTTTATGTACTATAGGTATGTTACAAAATAAATATGAATAGATAAGATTATGCAATCCCCAAAAATATTGGAATTAAGCATTAAAGGATTTATGTCAAGACATCATTATACTCGCTTCACAGTAGGAATTTAATTAATACTTTCGGTATTTCCATTTTTATGGCTCTTAATGCTTTCCTAAATTATCAATAACTTCGTTTTATAAATATCCTGTTATTGTTCAATCTATGCCCGAAGTTTTTTTTGTCTAAACAGAAAACTTGAACTGCTGCTTGCATTAACAATTCATGTAAATCGTGTCTGAATGCTTTGATGACGAACTACTTCCTCGAATTTCGATCGCTTCCACTTTGACTTATTATGCATTAAGGCGAAAAAATCTGTCAGACGTTAAATGACGACTCTATTTTGTGTCAATGCCCATAAAGTATTCCCAGCAGAGCGGCTTGCGTAGACGATTTGATGAAATTCTGTAGACGAGCGTATCCCGGTTACCCGGGCGACGACCTCCGCAGTACCATGGAAGAAGTAACATTCTCCTCTTCGCCCCTTCTTGCTCCTCTTCTCTTTCCTTTCCTCTCTGGCTATCCTTCTCCAGCCGCGGGAATGAGCCTTTCTAGAAAGTGGCTTTTTTTTACCTACACTGCCGCTGCGTAGAGTCCCGACTCCCTAGTTGAATTTTGATGATCTATTTGGTTTTGACGTATAAAGGAGTTGTTGACTCTTGAAAATTCTGCCGCCAGTTTATCTTCGAAGTAGAAAATAAGTGCTTTATTCCTACGTCGCTAGTATTTGACTTACGTTTCCATATGAAAACTTAAGAGATGATATTTATACATGGCTGAATCGCGCGTAATTTGATTGAATCCGTTAGAAAAGTACCTTTATAACTTGTTGTATATTTAATAGGAACTGTTGATTCTCGAAAATATGGTATCCGGTCCTGTATGAATAATGGATGGCTGTTGTTTATCCTGGTGATATTTTACATTCGTTCCTACTGTTGAGCAACGAAGAGGATGCTGTTTAAGGAAGGTTTTTATTAGTAGGAAATTCAAATACATGGAACGGGAGAATAGATTACGCTTCCAGCTTAATTAAATGCGGAAACACGTATATATTTCAAGTTAAATTACTAGAACCGAAAGTCACGTTAGGTTATAGACGTTAATTATGACCTGAACTCGGATTAAACTCCAAGAAACATGATAGTTTATTTGGGTGTTGAGGAATCTTAACACATGGATGCTCTTGAGGACTTGTTGTAACATTAATTATAACTCGCAAGTTTTCTAGTGTTTCGTATCAAGTGCAAGGATTTTTTTTTATTCTGGCTTAGCTATGACTGGTAATTGTAATTTTTTATTCCATAAAATATTTGTACATAGGTATAGTTACTCGAATTGTCTTGACAATGCAGTTTTTATATTGGAGGTATTATATTTGCTTCCATTTTAAGTTTTTTCATGATCAACGAATGAGAAGGATAACTTAGTGAAAGTTTCACTTTTATTAACAGAAAAAACGACCGGTTTCGACTAATATGTAGTCATCATCACCTAGATATTAGTCGAAACCGGTCGTTTTTTCTGTTAATAAAAGTGGAACTTTTACTAAGTTATCCTTCTCATTCGTTTATTATGGAGTTCCACCAAGTAAAGGCTTCCTCCGTTGATTTTTTTCTTTTCATGATCGATTTTTTGTTATTCTAAACGCTTCTCACACATTTTTACGTTCTCAGTCGTTATCCTATTGCTGGGAGGACATGTTGTGTGAAGCCTTTTGCATCCTGTTATTCATTTTCATCGTAAAAAATCTCACTTTTCCTTTTTTTTTATGACTCTTATGTCTTCCCTGTCTCTTTTTTCCAACTTTTTGGATTACGTGTCTATCCCCATACCTTATAATCCGAATTTTAAACTTTAATAATTGCGAAAGCGAATACTTCCGCTTCACATCACTTTTTCCTTTGCCGATTCGCTCCTCTCTCCGGTCCACGCTCTCTTCTCTCTCCCTCCTCTTCCTCTCTCCGCCTCTTTTACCTTTCCCATCTCATCTAATGTTCTAATTTTCCTTCCTATGCGTCGTTTTCTTTATTTTCTCTGTCTCTCCCACTTTATATTGCTCTAGTAGTGTAATGCCCGTTGAAATATCAACGGAAGAATTATAGATAGATTATTATTATTTTCATTTGAAATGATTAATATCACACTTTTACATATGAAATATTCATCTATTTCGCTTTCTAACTCTCTTTACATACTTCCCCCTTCCTTAAAATTTCTTCATTTATGTCTCTTCCTTTTCTCTTCCATTCCGTCTTTCCATTTTATTCTTCTTATGTCCTTTTTCTCCTTCCACTTCCTGCTGCCCCATTTTCTCTATTTTCCTGGAATTCTATTTGGCTCCTCGCCTGGACCCCGAATCCTGATGGAGGCTTTGAATCCAGGCGTATCCCTCTTTCTCGACTGCCTCCCTCTCGCTCCACTTCCCCCACCGTCTCTTCCCTTCCATGCCCTGCCCCCTTTATTGATTGCATGCGGCGGGTTTGGACCCCTATCTCTCTCTCTCTCTCTCTCTTATCCCTTCCTCAACCCATATTCCCAACCTCTCTTCCTCCTCCATTTCGGTCCTCTCTCTCTCTCTCTCTCTGTATGCGTTGTTACATGGAGATTATATCCCTTCTCGATTTTCCGCCGGTCATTAACCCCACCCCTATCCTTTTAATTCGTTTACCCAACTTATGCCCTTAACGGAGTGAAGTGGACATTCACAGTTCTATTACGTATGTGAGCTGGGTATTGACCGACAAATTTTGGGCTGAATTCGAAAACTCAATTTTTTATTATGTGTCCCTGTGTTTTCGGATGTGACGGTTTTGCTAATGTGCGTGGCGTAAAAATCAATTATACGTGTCGATCCAGGAGTTCTGGCTATTGGTTTCACTAGAGGCGCGTTTTATCAGTTTATTGAATGTCCGAGCAGAGATTTTTGGAATTTATTATAAATTTAAAATGGTCATTTACGCTGCCTTTCAATTAAAAATATTTGAGTTCAATAGAAGACCCAAGTTCCAAACGCGTTTTACCTTTTAAGGTCTAATAGCTATTTATGAGATAATTCATATGTGCTTAAATTTTAATGTTCTTTAGGATATAAAAATGGAACTTCCATAAATTACAAAGATATGTATAATTAATCTCTTGAAGGGATTTAGGGATACCATCTGCTGCTCAGATAATTTGCTATAGTGAAAAATTCGCGAGTTCAAATTTAAACGCTCATTTTCATAAGTAAGTAATAGTACATACGTTTAGAGGCTTAGAAATAATTAACAGCTAGGAGTGGCTAACGGAATGCTTATGCGAACCATAAATTATATGAATTAAAGAGTTACTCGTATTTGGGGAAAATAAAAAAGGCAGTTGGTAGAAAAATGGTTCTGTTTCTTTATATGGAAATAGTATTAAGTTTGCAATTGCTACGTAATTTGTTTTCTTAGAAAGTACCAATAAATTCCTAATATATTGTTCCATAAAGTGTTGATATCTTCAGTGGATTTTATTCAGAGAATTAATATTGAATTATAAGAAAGGCTTTTTTGTAATATTTGTGTTTAATCAATTTTAACATGTTTTATTAATCAAATTTTTTAAACGTATTTCAGTTCTTGAACTACCGATATTGACTCAATTTTTGTTACTTTTCGTATTTTAAAATTGTCATTCTAAGTGGAAATCCTGTTGCAATTGCCATGCACAACACGAATTACATGGGTGAATAATGGATAAACTTCTCATTAGTTGGGAAGAGTTGGACTTGAAAACTTAGAACTCGAGTTGGTAGAGAAACCAGAGACCAATAACTTAGAGTTAGGACAGAGAAAATATGACCAGGTCCCTTGCAAAGCCTATTTCTCGTGCATAAAGTATACTAGTTTATATACATCTCGGGAATGTTATCCTCAGTGCGATAAAGAACGTAAACCATTGCCCGTTTTCCGAACCAAACCGACTGATTGATCATATATAGTATATATAGTGTGTGTGTGTGTATATAAGGATGATATATATATATATATATATATATATATATATATATATATATATATATATATATATAAGGATCTCATTGCGACTAAATTTGTATTTTGGATGATTTCTGACGACATTTTCAAACTGGACAAGCCTAAATTTCATTTCTTTCAGGCGCGATTCTACATTATGGTGTCGGGTATGTGAGAAAGTCCCGTTATGTGATCAGTTGGGGGGTTCTTGCTAGATATTTAACCTCCGTGATATAATCCACACTTGCTCGACCAAAGAGACCGACGCTACTGAAACTTATCATTTACAGTTTAGATACATTGAGTTTGAAGTTTCTCGTCCGCCCTTCCAAAACCATTTTATCCGTTTTGTCACAATTGTAACTTTCCTATACATTATTGCCGAGCCACACTCTCTTCCTCCTTCTATGACTCTTTCCTATAATCCTCTCCCTGATAACATATTCTCCCTTTTCTTCAGGCCACTTTTAATCACTTTGATTGAAGTCCTTTCTTCCCTAACTATGCTCAATAACTTCCTCATTTGTTTTCTTCTCCGACCAGGTTTTTATTTTATCCGTCTCACTCAAGCTAATCTACTAACATCCTATTTCCCCTCATTTCCGTCCAATAAAATGCTTCATATCGACGTTTTGTCAATAACTGGCATCGAAAGAACTTTTTATCATCCAACGAATTTGAAGATTGATTAACTGAAAATCTGAATTTATTGAACGCAAATACGAGGCGAGCGACCGAACCTAAATTCCGATGTCGTTACTAGGTTGGGATTTTGGATAGGTATTCTCATCTCCGTAGATGCAAACACGTTCATTTACCTGACAAGCGGTTTATAAAGAATTCCCCTTCCTACCTCCTCGTTTTTCCCGCGTCCTCTCGATACAGATGACATTTATTAAGTTGATACAGTGTTTAATGAATGGCGTTTTATCTGAATTTCTGCGGATGGCGTATCTTTACCATTGATAATCATGAGGATTTGATTATATGATATTTTTTTTAAAATCTTTTTTTAATTAATTTATTCTCCCACTTGTCTTGGAAATCCCAAATCTGTTTTAAATCGGTTTGGTATAGCTTTTCCGAAAACTAGCTTTCCTTTCTCCCTCACGACCTCCCACCTACGTTAACGATAAGAAACTCTGTAATTTTTTCTTCAAAATGGTTCAGATCCGACGATCGTAGGTTAATTTCTTCTAATTTTAATTTCAAAAACAATAAAAACCTGCTCATAAAAAAATTGATTTTTACATGGTACCTAACGGAAAATGGAAATGTCTTCCTTGGAGTCGAACCCAGGACTTTTTTGGAGATTTATTTTCGTCATTACCTAAAATACGTTAATCAAGCATCCTTGCCAAATTTCAATCTTTTACCTATTCGGGAAGTGTGTTTAA
The DNA here is from genome assembly GCA_036926305.1 of Uropetala carovei. Classification (NCBI taxonomy): domain Eukaryota; kingdom Metazoa; phylum Arthropoda; class Insecta; order Odonata; family Petaluridae; genus Uropetala; species Uropetala carovei. The sequence goes on from JAXCHB010000031.1 coordinate 264,116, forward strand.
ACGCTCTATGTCGGCCATCGTGAAAGTGTGACCAACCAACCAACAGACCTGGGCTATTATTATAGTAAATTACGTATTGTTTATAACGGTTGTCACGGAAATTGTTAATCCAACAATGCGCTTATTCCCGTGTTATTTAAATGGGAAAAATTAAAAGAGAAAAACATTTTTTATATAAAAAATGTAGTTCAAATCACTTTAAAAACCCTCCCATTTTGCTTAACTTTTTAGGCCCCCCTCAAGGTTACTATGTTTTTGTATAATATTTCGTGTTTTCCTTTCTCCAGTTACTATGTTGTTGTTTACCTTTTTATTTCATTCGTTAGTTTAACAATCTTTGATAATTTACCGTTCCAACATGATTCCAACTCTTGAGGAATTTATGTTTACGTTCGGTAATGAAGAAAAGTGTTTGCAATTCTTGATTGATCACAATATCATTGAAAACATTCGGAGATGTCAAAAATCCATGACTTATTGGCCTGTTGCTACATTTACCAACCCGATCTCTGGACAACGGGGAAGGTTAGTGAGGGTTAGTTTCGTTCCAGCGAGGCGAAGGGCGCGGTAGCCATTAAAACAAAGCAAGCCGAAGGCACGCCAATATATTCTTTCAATGTTATATAGAATGAATTCAAAAATAATTATATTTACCTAAATAACAACCACTACAATGTCGTATTTATGGTTGTCATGATATTTCCAAGAAATATATGTTATCTAGTGTCGCCATTTTGAAGGGGGATATACCACACTTCCTGCACTTTTTATTCCGGTTAATATGGAACCTTCTTCTTGCTTCTGCGTTTTGTAGTTGGTGCGCTAAAATGCACAAACAGACAAACACATTCTTCAAAATATTTATAGTAGAGATGAGGGGTGTGAGGCAAAAACATGGTAACCCACAAACTTATCTATTTGGAGAGGTTGCGTACAGAAAACAAAAACTCCAATTATGATTTTGGAAATTAGTTTGTAATTTGTTGTAGTTCATATTTTGTAACTGGCGTTCATTTCCGATGAAAATATAATTTTGAACCAATAAAATGTCAATTTTCACAAAACAGCATAAGTGTGGGTTACCACATTTTTGCCTCACAGCCCTCATATTGTATAAGCATATTTCATAGCTCGCTGTAGAAGGAGTGTTTACTATTTTAAAACGACGGAAATTACAGAGGCTATACATTTTTCTTATATGACTCTAATTATTTTAAGAGACGAATGACATCTTATATGTTATGATCAAAAAAATTAGCATATATATATATATCATCATCATCATAGGTAGTCTGTCCGTTGACAGGTCCGTGATTATTCTAGGTTAAACTTGGTTCTCCATATACTCCTATTTTCCGCAGTTTTCTTCATGTCTTGATAGCTCTCTTTCCCTTTCAAGTCGTCTACTAGCTGAAACCTTTTCCTACCTCTTTCTCTTTTTCCATCCAGTTTTCCTTCTAGCACTTCTTTAATCATGCACTCTCTCCTCAGGTAATGTCCAATCCAGTTCGCCTTCCTCTTTCTGATAGTCTGTATACTCGTTCGTCTGATAGTCTGTATACTCGTTCGCTTCTCTCCTATTCTTCGTAGTACTTCCTCCTTTTTCACCCTATCTGTCCAAACGCAATGCAGTGTAAGGACTACAGAACGATATCCCTACTGTCACACACTTCGAAGATTCTTAATAAAAGACTAGAGAAAAAGTCCGAAGAAATGCTAGGGGAAGATCAATTCGGCTTCAGAAAAGGACGTGGAACCAGAGATGCTATCGGTGTAGTGAGAATCATATCAGAAAGGGCAATAGAGTACAGCCAAGATTGCTGCATATTTTTCGTCTACTGGCAGAAGGCCTTTGATTGAATAAATTAGGTACTGCTGATGAGGATATTAAAGGATATAGGTGTAGACTGGAAAGACAGGAGACTGATCAGGAATCTATATGTGAATCAAGTTGTAAAGGTCAGGATGGAGAATGCGGACACCAGCGGTATAATATCGGTAGACGAGTAAGGGCTGTTGTCTATCGCCGATTCTGTTCAATATATATGAAGAGAGGCTAATGCAGGAAGCGTTAGAAGGCACGGGAGATTTCAAAATCGGAGGAAGGATTATAAGAACGGTGAAATAAGCGGATGATCAAGTACTTCTAGCAAGAAAGGAAAAGGAACTCCAGAAAATGATAAATAGACTAGTGATAACCGGTAGCAAATACAGTATGGAAATAAATACAGAAAAATCCAAGGTTATGCGAATATCAAGTAAAGAAGAAGAAAATTTGAACATAAGTATTGGAGGAAAGCAATTAGGACAAGTTGCAGATTATAAATACCTTGGAAGCATCATAAAGAGAGAAGCAAAATGTACCAAGGAAATCAGGACTAGAATAACAATAGCAAAAGCCGCATTCAGAAGAAAGAAACTCCTGTTAACGGAAAATATAAAGCAGGAAATCCTCAAGAGGTTGATAAAATGCTATGTATGGAGTATAGCTTTGTATGGAGCAGAAACATGGACGCTAAGGAAAAATGATATTAAATACTTGGACAGCTTTGAAATGTGGACATGGAGAAGAATGCTGAAGATAAAATGGATGAAAAATGAGGAAGTACTACGAAGAATAGGAGAGAAGCGAACAATTATAGATAGATAGATAGATAGATAAGTGGCTTTATTTTAGGGCGAAATTGAGACCATAAGGTCCCCTCTTCCATTTAACCCTATATTATACAGACTATCGGAAAGAGGAAGGCGAACTGGAGTGGGCATTACCTGAGGAGAGAGTGCATGATTAAAGAAGTGCTAGAAGGAAAACTGAACCCAAAAGGAGAAAGAAGAAAGAGGTAGGAAAAGGTTTCAGCTAGTAGACGACTTGAAACGGAAAGAGAGCTATCAAGACATGAAGAAGACTTCGGAAAATAGGAGTATATGAAGAACCAAGTTTAACCATGAATAATCATGGACCTGTCAACGGACAGACTACCTATGATGATGATGATGATATACACACACATTATTCTTTATAAAAAATGAAAAAAAAACTAAGGCCGCCTTGATCGATTTTTCATTCATTCGATTTTCACTTTTACTCTGAATAATTTCTTAATTTTTGATCCTAAAATTATCTACAGATTTTGTTTCCAAGGTAAATGCGTAAATTGAACCTTCGAAGAGCACAGAAAAAATAAACGTAATAGAAAATCCGTGAACCGCGGAGTGTTGGACGACATGTGACGCGATGTCTTTTCTTCCTACGCCGTCTTTTTTTTTTAGGGGAGGAAATCGTCGATATTCCCGCCACTCATTCGCGCGCTTTAGCGCCTTTCGCGTATTTCTTTTTTCTTCTTTTCAGAGCTCCTTCTCCGATATAAAAGCTCACTTCCCCCACTCTTCCTTCCCTCCCAGCTTCTTTCCTATAACACCCCCCCCCCCCTCCCAAAAAAAACCTTTCTCCCTTTCCTCCCATATCTTCTCTACTTGATTGTGTTTGTATCAGCACACACGCATGGAATCGCATCAAAACACTCCTTCCCCTCGCACGACCTCAATCCTTTGACCACTCTCGGAAACGCGTTACCAAAGGGCAAGAAAAAAACGATTATTTACCTCGGCCGCGTGATAGACGAAAAGCCAATCCGTCTCGAGAGACCTTTATTGCTCGTTTCCTATTTTGAAGAGGAGGCATCACATTCGCGTAAAACTCTTTGGATCGTTTATCTTTTCTTTTCCTCCCCTTTAAAATCATATTCAACATGGATTGACTTAGCCGTTACGACCAATAATTTAGACAAATTAGTAGCTCAGGGTCAATTGTCAGTCTCGGAAATTTCAACTGTCTACTCAGCGTACTCATTCAGTTCTCCAAAATTCAAAGAAACGTTTTTTGTGCCGCCGAGACGTAAAAAATATACATGAGAATAAGTTAATAGATGCAGCTTTTATTCTCCCGTGGTGTTCTATTGGACTTGTAGAAGATATAGATGAAAATGTTGAAGTCTTGAACACTTTATCAATACAATTGCTCAATACTTTTGCTCCTGAAAAAAACAACGCGCATATCCAAACCCAGCGCTCCGTGGCTTTATGTTAATAATGAAAGAATGTTGGCACATCGCGGTTCGGTTTTTAGCTTGTTGAAAAGAGCTAAGGATGAGGATATTTTCATCAGATACAGAAGCATTAGAAGCGAAACAAAATAGCACATCAGAAATACAAAAATCAGATTCATTCATTCAATTGCTAGCTCGAAAGTAGTAGTTTATTTATATGTTCTCTTTTCTATTTCTTTCTACGTAGGTTTGTCCATTACATTATAGCCCACTATATGATGATTTGCTTTGTGAATCTTACAATTAGTAGGTTTCGCAGGTTTTTCACACACCTCTTCTATGTGGGTGTTTTCCTTCAGTGGGTTTTTTTATATGGATGCAATAGTCCTTATTTTTCCCGCACAACAGTATCTTTTTTCAGTATTGTATTATTATTGTATTATTATTGTTTCTAGTATATAATATCATACTTGTATCATGACGAGGGGTTTGGTTGAAGATGGGACTTCCTAGTCTTAACCTCGCCCCAAATAAATATCTAATTTCTTTTCGTTTTGTACGACGTCATAGACTTTTTCAAGTTCTGCTCTGATCGCGAAAGTTTTGTATCCTTTCCGTGGACTTTTTGTGGATTTTCGGTCGTAAATATCAGGTGAAAGGACACGCCAATCGTTTGTTTTATACGCATTCCGTGAAAATGGCATTCCGTTCGGAATGGCCCGTCACGTGCGGAAGAGATAACCGGTGGTGGGGAGAATGGTTCGACGCGAATTTTTTTATCGAAATGTTGTTTTTATATCGCCAAACTTTATTGCGCCGCTGAATATCGGGCGATGTAAACTGCGCTGATTTCGTGACTTCGGAGGAATGTTATCTCCAACGAGCAATAAAGTATTATGCAAGAAATTCGCTTTATTAGCATCGAAAAAATTCGTTGGTCGTAGAAGTATAACCACAGGTTATTTTGTGAGTCGTTAACAGGGAAACGCATGCGGATGTTTCTTATCCATTAGTATTGTTCGATCCATAAACAGAGTAACGAAATATTTTTCACATTCTTGATTCTCATGAATGAATCGACGAAATACTATAAACTAACTCTAAGGTCACGGTCATTTATGTCAATATAACAGTTGGCACTTTGCATACTTTTCTCATTTGAAAATGCATTGATATATGTTCACCGGAAGTGGTTATCTGAGCGTCCTCCTCGCATTGGGTTGGTGCAAAACGCTTTAGATTTTTGTTGATTTACGGTTCACTTCGTAGAAATGTTCCTCAAACAAAAGTGGATTAATTTGGTTGATGCAAACAAAAGAGTCCTAGTCTTTTAATAATAATGAGTGGAAGGTAGTGCGTAAATGAAATACTATCGAAATCTGTGAGATTCACAGTCAGAATGAATATTTCAACACCACATCGTCCGTCAAGCCTACTATCACCGCCTAATCTTCCTTTGCTCGTTCCGCGCTTATTGTCAGATTTTTCATTAGTTTTTATCGCCTTTACTTGGAATTTATCGAGTTTTCCTATTATTTGTTCTGTATTGAGGGCGACCCAGATGTTTCTCCTGATGACGCGATAAATTCCTGACGTGTTTATATTTCGCAAAATCTTCATTCTGCCGCTCGCGAAAGGATTCTCAGTTGCCATAAGTGACTAATTTTAAGTGATTGTTGCCAAGGTATTTGGCTGAGTATTTTTCACGAGTCGTCAGCTTTTTGTTTAAATTGCTTTGCGTGTTTCTGTGTCTCATGATAAATTTGGGATAGCTTTAGTATAATTAAGTGACACCTAGTTTTAATTAATTCAATTTAACAATATTCAGCGAGCTTCTTTTGTTTTATGCATATTTGTTTTTGTTATCATTATCTAACTTTAACAATACAATTTGTCATCGTTTTCCATGCTTATTGTTAGTTACGTGTACTTGGACGTTTTAATTCCAAAAATCATTTTTCCTATAATAATAAAAATAATTCTCTCATTAATCATCAAATATATCCATATATAGTTATAACTGTTCACTATTCAGCTTCTTATATCGAAAGTTAGAGATGAATTTGCGTAACTTTTGAGGAAGTTATATAAATTATCTATCCGTTGCTTATATTAGTCTTTCAAAAGAATTCAGTAATGAACAAAGAGCTTAAACAGTTGTAATAAACCCAAAGAGCTGGATTTATACAGTTCAGAGCCCAAAATTGATGAAACGAATTTAAGTGCCTGCTGCGTTCTTTTCATAGGGAATAAATTTTTCCCAGTTACACTACAACCGTTATTGCGCGTTTTTTTTCTTTCGGTTTTCAAGAAATAGAGGTTTCGTCCTCTCTCGTGGATTTGGACTAGTAATTGTGCGTTTTGGTTAAGTGCGTAATGGATTCTGAAGTTTCAGGTCAATGAATTCGGAAAAGTACCGCCTAATCCGTGTGTGTGTGCGCGTGACATAGAGATGCCAAAGAGGAAAGAGGAAGAAATGGTTCTAGTTCCCGTAACTATTGCCCGTTTGAGAAATGGGTCGTAAGTTACTACTTCACACTAACAGAGGATACTCTCAAAGGGATAAGTTTCCAGGCCAACTGTCTAAAAAAAAAAAAAAAACTTAAGGCTTCATTGTCGCTCTGTGAGAGCCTTGTTCCTTTGATCGGATACCAACTTTTGACCTCGCGTCCTTAAATATATGTTTCTCATGCCACTCCTCTTTCTCTCTCTCCGCAATCCTTTTCTCCCGCTTGCCTTATGGCCCTCCATCTCTCCTTTAGCGACGTCTGATAAAATATTCTCCCGTCTGATCCAAGCGACTCCGCCCTTTCCACAAACTTCGCCGTTTAAGGAATCCGCCCCTCTTTCCAGAGTGGTCTTTTGTCGGTCGGACTTCTCTCTCTCTCTCTTAGGTGTTTTCTCGCTTTTCCTCTCTCATCATCTTCTCTTTCTATCTCTACTTATCCGCCATGGACAATTTATAAGCTTACTCGAATAAGAACTTGAACAGGTCTCTGTGGCTTAGTTATATATCTGCGCTTTTTTTAACCCAAGAGCGACATTGGTTTTATTGCAAATACAACAGCTATGTTGAGTTTTCTCTTATTACGGAAAATGTAGCTAAGTGAAAACTATAATCTTGGATTTGATTAATACATGAGAAAAACCACGATCGGAATATTTGTAGGTTACCTTACCGTATAACTAGAACGTTTTCCTTTGTCATAAATAATTATCGTGAGGAAAATAAACTTAATATAGGGTATTTAATTGCTCAATATTATGTGAATCAAAAATCTTCTAATAATAAAGTTATTTGTCCGTCGTAGACGTGCATCTATGAATCATGCTTTTTTCTGGCCTAAATTATAATTTCCTTTAAATCGATTGACTTTAGGAATCTTAATATATATCTCCTATTTTTGTCCTTTTGTTAGTCTTCCACGGCGTCTCAGAATCTAGTCAATTTCTTTTAATGCCGACGACCAAGTCACGGACCAACAATAACAGCTCTAACATCTTATTTTTATATTTTTGTAACCCTCTTGATGGTTTCTGAATCGTTACTTGCTTTGAATTTATAGTCCTTTCTTGCAATATAGGAGAATTATTTATAAGAAGAGCAAAATTTATAAATTTTGTTTGTTTCTCAGATGGTTGACTGACCAAGATTTTTATAGTATAACAAGGTACCTAAGACCAAAGAGCATTACGTGAATTAAAATCAGTATCAAGAGAAATTTCCTTTATGTACTCACTAGATATGAAAGAAAAAAAACGAAATATACATTCAAAAAGACTTTCCACCACATTCATTAGCATCATGCTTACTTAACGGGAAATTTTTATTATTATTGCCCTCCACTATCATTTCCTGTTTCCGCAAGAAGTATCGATCTGTCGCAATAAAAAATACCATTTTGTCTAGGGTAATGGCGCCCAAACTGCGGCCCGCGGGCCACATCCGGCCTGCCGAGTGTTTTCCTTCAGCCCGCCAAGAGTTAAACAATTATAGGACACAATTTAACATAAAAGGAAAATATAAAATTAGAAAAATAATATATTTTGTGTTTGCCTCTCTAATCCCATGATAGACAAATGCATTTAAAACATATCAGGCAATTTCGACTCACAAATAAATCCTTAATTTCCTTAAGTTATTTAAAAAATCTATTTTCGGCTGGGTGTGGCCTGCGAAGAGTACGGAATTGAGCTATGTGACACGCGATGAGTGCAGCAATGGGTTATGTGACCCTCGGCCCGAAAAGGTATAGGGGAAGGAGGGAGAAGGACAATAGGCTTTTTGATAGGGGGATAAATCTTATCTCCTATATATTTATGAAAGTTTGTTTGTTTGTTTATTTGTGCATCTAGACATTTCCACACCGTTAAAGCTAGAGTAATCAAATTTTCAACAGATACTTTCTTCACAAATAGGAAGGCCGTAGGCTACTTTTTAATCCCAAATGTTTTATATTAATTGTACAAAAAGCAAAATAACTTTGTAGGCTATTGCTAAATATTTTAACACTAGAGATGGGTCAGAAAGAACGGAACAGTTCTTTTCGAAGTGTTCTGGTGCCTAAACTGTTCAATAAAATAAAGGTTCTCATAAATTTCCTGTTCTCAAAAGAACAGGTCACTCTACATTTTATACACAGTGAGAAAGATGGGAAACGACTACTGCCTTATCCGTAATTGGACGGCGGGGACTGATTAAACTACACGTATTTTCCCAAGTCCTACTATTGATTTGAATCAAATTTGATACGATTGTGGAGGGCTCCCATAAATAATTCATACTTGGTTTTTGTTTCTCTCTGCCCGTTTTATTCAAAACGGCGGCCGAGTGAATTCTTAAATATCATGTAGTATCATCTAGAATTCCGGTCGGATTTGAACAAAATTTCCCCGGGCAACGCCGGGTATTTCTGCTAGTATTCTATATGAGAATGGAATATCCCCGTCTCTCTCTTTCTCTTGGCGGGAGACGATGGATGTATTCGTCGTCTAGCATCCCTCCCTTGTCCCTGACCAACCTCTTTCCCTGTCTCATAATGCGAGTACTAGTACTACTCCTTTAATATACACACACGTATACGCGCTCTCGTACGGCACTTCAAAATCCAGGACGACCCTCGAATCTCAAGTGTGGGCCGTTACGTTCCTTCCCCCTCTTCGCTCCTCTCGACCCCCTCGTCTACCTCTTCCCCTTCCTTTCTTTGTTTCTGGTGTCACCCATTACACCTACGCACATGCAGAATCTCGTCTCGTAAATAATCTCTCCTCTCCGCTTCCTCTCTCTCTCTCTCTACGATTCTCTGTTCTTGTTAAGGCGGAGTAGGAATAGTCCGCGAAGGGGAAGTTGTTCCTTCTGTCTTAAGCCGGTCTCGAAAGGAGAAGATGGCGTCTTGTCTGTTCATGCTGTTTTTCGCTCGGAAGGTTGAGTGGGGAGATTACGCTGTGGTACTCTACGGTCTCATCCTCGGGCTCTGAGAAATTTCCGACCCGCTTATGCCACCTTCTTTTTCCTTCGGTGCAAGTTTCTTTTAATCTCTCTGTCTGCCTACTCCGATTGCCTCTCCGCTAGTATCTCGTGCCCACTAACCAGACGTACTCCTGTGACATGACCAAAAAAAGTTTTCTATTTCTTATGGGAGATGCTGTTTATTTTTCTAGTTTTATCGCTTCCTTTTACTATTTCCTTGTTCTCTCTGTAATAAAACGTTTTATCGTTTTTTTTTCGCTGCTTCCCCACGCTCTTTCTCTCGATTTCTTTTTTTTCATGGAATCATGTTATTTTCTCGCTTACTGACGGGTATTCGTGTGCGTCATGCTCTCGAACCCTTACTCTCGCGTCCTTTTCTCTCTCACTTATTTTTGAACTAATACGTTTGCCTGCTACCTCTGAAGCGTCTTCTTTGATGCTTATATGTTTATTTTTGATGGTCGACTTTTCCATTATTTGTTTACATTTGTTCTCCATTTTCATTCATCATACTAGCGTTTTCTTTTACGCCCCTGTATATCCTTAATTTTCAAGAGAATGAATGCGTTGGCTCAGAAATTAGCAATAAAAATTTGTATTAATTACTTTCGAATTTTATTCTTGCTTCTTTACATTAAGTCTCAGCTTATTTCCCTCGGATCTTTTCTCTTGCGTCCTCATCTTCTAGCCTAGTTTCCGTCTTACAAGCGTATTGCAGTTACAATCTAATTATGATAAAAGCTCCTACGTGTTCGGTTCTATTGGTATTGCATCGTGTGAGGATCTTTTGAAGAGGATTCAGTTGCATGCTTCCTCAAGCAACAACCTAGTTTCAAATGTAGTGGTTTACTGCTTGCTAAAATCTCACCTTGGGACTAAGGGAGCACTTTTGGAACAAACGATCTCTGCTTCATAGCTTCCATTTGGCAATATCTGTTTTTATGATGAGTCCTTGGATGACTTTCGCAAGTGTAAATGTACGGGGATAATGGACTTCCTCCTTTAAAATGCGGCTTGCAACGTAAGCGTCGCTTCCGTTGCTTAGAAGCCTAAAAATAACAGCGCGAAAAAATAAACTATCTTTGATACATTTCCTTCTAAAGAAGATACTAACTTCATGCCGCAATTACGATAAAACCTGTTTCTATGTCGGAAATACAAAAAATGTCAGGAAAAGAACTCCATCTCGGAGAAAAAAATTACGAATACGTTTCCGTTTGATATGAGTTGTCGTTAAATAAGAAATATTATGAAATTTATCATGTTTCAAAAATACTTAATAGATACGTGAAACCAAAATTCCCGTTTACCGATTATCTAAATCTTCGTCGTTTTTCGGTGCGATTGCGTCCAGTGTGACTTTCAAATGACCTTCCGTCTCTCGACAAGGATTCCAACGATGGCTGATCAGTCTTCTTTTGCTTGGAATAGCTGTCGCGCCTCTTATCAGTAAATTAGTAGTACGTCGTTACCACTGCTTGTCAATAAACAGTCTCATTCCGAGGTATTCCAAGGGCCAGTCCCAGGAGGACAATTTGTAAAGCAACATCGTCAAACCTCCAACCGTCGCGTCGGTCGCTCATAATGACTCGATTGCCATCTTTGAAAATAGTTAGTTATTCCTCCTTTCATTTTCTTGGTCGGATTTCAGTATGTGCTTAGTAACTAAGAGAGCAAATGTTAATTCTTGTAAAAATTTGTCGTCGAACGATCACAGCAAGTTTAGCTGACAAACACTAAAAAAAAGCTTGTCATTTTAGTGCGCTCCTGTTCGGTAAAATTAAAGATTTTTTAAGAGAAAATGTTACGCTTTATAATAAAGAAATATTTTGGTCGTACTTGTTCGAGTCGAGTAGATTTTTGAAAGAAAACAATGCCATAATAAATTTTCAACTGTTAATTTGTGCTGCAAAAACGTATTACTTAGTATTAAAAATATGTAGCATTTACTGTCGGATAATAACGAATATCGACCAGTGTCTTGTGCTTTTTTATGTATATTTCTGTGTGTGACAAAATTTTTATATTTTATTAAATATTATACCTTAAAAAACGATTGGATCGTGTTCTTTGTTTGACTAATCCTTAGTTCGTTCATGTCGTTGTCAGGGCGCCACAATCGCCCAAAAAACAAAGCCTTTTATTGTACTCTGTTGGTCAAGTTCATTCATTTCTTTAAATAAAACCGCAATGACCACTTACTTCAATGAAAATTTAACGCCCAAGTAAAGCTGCGTTGGACTCGAAGAATTAATGAGACTCGCGTAAGGGCATATCGTTTCCGGCGTATGAATGCAACCCTCTATGAATTTACTCCGTGGAGTGCTCGAGGAAAACAGTACCCGCCACGTCACTACAAAGCGTGAATGGGGTGAGATAGATAGTACTATGATAAGAGAGAGAGGGAGATATGCATCAAGTGGCAAAGTGGAGAGAGTAAGAAAGGAGAACAGAGGACGTTAGAGGGTTGTTGAATGGCGAATGCTTGTTATATAGCTCTTTATAGCTCTGTTATAATGGGAGGAGGAGGGGGGAGACCCACTTGCACATGTGACAGAAGCCTGGGAAAATGGAGCAGGGAGAGAGAGAAATGCGCGAGTAGATAAGCGGATTGGAAGAGTGAAAGGCGAATAAAGAGGGAGGTAATGGGAAAAAGGGAAGGTGAACTGTGAGAGGAATGTTGAAATGGAAATTCGGTGAGGAATTGTGAGATGTAATTAGAGGGGATAAAAAATAAAGAGTACAATGGGGGACGAAGAGATTAACGCCGAGATTTATCAGAGATTTTGGAACAAGGGGAAGGATAAAAACAGATGACAGAAAGTGCGAAAGGGGAATAAAAACAGGGTAATATGGGAGAATTGAATTGGTAAGGAGGGAGAAAGGAAGTATGAAATATTTGAGGGTGCGGATAGGGAAGAGAGGGAAGGAAGGGGAGGCGAGAAAGGGGGCGGGGCGATGCGAATGGCTGCAGCGGGGAATAGGGACGGCGGCGGGCGCAAGGCGCTGGGGTCACCATTCCGAAGAATGAGAATGGGTCTCTAAAATAAAAGAGGTGGAAGGAACTATGGTGGAAGCGATAGAAAGGGAGGGAAAAATACCGCTTGAGGACCCCCATTTGCTCGTTGTGCGTCACCGGATAGTATCCCCTTCCTTCCTCGAGAGGGCGTGGGAAGGAGAGAGAGAGAGGGCGATTGGGGCAGATGTAAACGAAACGAGGATGTGTGATGATGCGGTTTCGGAAAAGGTTAACATTCTTTTTCATTTTTTCTCTAATTGGATCGATCGGTCTTGATGACGTTTGTTTCATGCTCTTCCTGCAAATAAAAGATAATTTTTTACGTTTGTACTATCGATCGCAATTGAAAGCCTCGTAATTTTATCAGCGCTGGTTCAGTGAATGAAGAATTGGTCCCGAGAGATTGTAGCAAACTTTCACCGACGCGATCGGCAATTAATAATATCTTGTCTTAGGTTATGAGGTTATCGCCATTTTTGTCGTCCTGGTCTAAAATATTTTTCCACGTCGATTTTAGCGGAATGGGAAATAAGTGCAGGCTCCGATCCTTTTTACTTTCGCCATATGTACGCAGTTATAGAGAAAGTATTTTCGTGAAAAAAAATCGAATTCGAGATTTCAGCGGAAATACACGTTTTGAGGTCCCCTGAACACGTTTTGACCGTTTTCTCGATGATGCTGTGTGTGTGTGTGACAGAAATTTTGCGTGCGCTCTAACTCAAAAACTATTCATCAGATTAGCATGAAATTCCATATTTGTGATTTTATATACGTATATTCTTAAGATTTGAAAGATTTTGATAACAATCGGTCAACCGGAGGTAGCGGTTTATTTGTTTGAACTAAATTTTCATATGAGGAATATTTCAAGAAATATTCAATTTTCTTCGAAATTGACGGTTAGTGGGCAGCTCGCGCGCGTGGTCGTGGCAACAATTGAATCGCTAACGCTGAAGCATCGAAGTTGAACTGTTCCTATCGGCGTATTTATTAGATTTTAGTTGACAACTTACGTTTGGAGAAAGTCATCACATCAATTTATGCAGGTTTTCTTAACACCGCTTGTTTATCTCTGTTTGTGAAAAACTAATGTGTAATACCTTTTCTTTATCTGTAACTTTGGCACTTTTGTTATATTTACCTCTTCGAATCAGCTTGTTGTTTAAGGAAGTTTTTTGTCCTTTGTATCTGGTTGGACACAGAACGTTAGGTTAACTTTAGTGTATTCGTCAGATAGGTCGATGCCATCTAGTTATAAAGGCGGAAATGTAGGTTTATTGGAATAACACACAGTTCCGTCTCATGTGACTTCCCTTTGTTGTTCGATTGATGCTGAGTGTTCCACTCATTGTCAGCATTCCGGGTCCTGACCCCACGTCCCCCAGTCCTCCGACCCTGGTGGCGGACTTCCAAACTGAAATTGGACATTGCAATTGCGCTTTGTGAGCAGGATGCACAGTTTCAGAATTACGCCTTCTGAAATGGTGACTCGAGTTGTGACCCCTCTGTGCATTTCGTAGGTAGTGCATGTGCGGGTCGATGCTTGCACAGGATTTCCTCCTTCGTATTTATGCGTGCGTATGTGTCCGAATCCTTGATTTGCGTCGTTTCGGACATCCGCCCTCGGAAGCTGCCGTTGCGGTCTTATAAGATCGATGTAGACCGCATTTCGCAGAGAACCAATGGTTTCTTTTCTTTGCATGCCGCAAGATTCTCGTCTGTTATCGTATATCTGGTTAAACTCCAAGCAAAACTTTTAATTGTTAGTAATAGTTTTGTAGTGAGTTTTCTATTAGAAACCTTTCTGTCGACTTAGGTTTAAAAACAGGATCGTTTTGTTTTAACCTTTGTAAGACATTTCCAATCGCTGCCTTCCTAAATATCTTTCAAGAGTAATTTTTATTATTCTGTTCACGGATCGTTAACAAAAATCTTTCGCCATCCCGGTGGCAAGAGACTCGGAGAGTATTTTACTCTTTCCCTTGCTTCTTCATCGCTCTTGGACCCTCGTCGTATTATTTACGAAATTTGTTCCTTTGAAACTCTTAGAATTTTGGTCACGCTCGATCATTTCTTTCTTTTTGATTTAACGTTTTACTGCTCCTGCATTACGAGCTTATCTCTCTGTTTTAATTTTTCCCCATTTTACAAGCATTTAATTTTTTAAATTTCATTATGAACCTATCACTTCATTTCTTGAAAAAATAGACAACGAAATTTATATCTACCCAAAAATCTACATTTATTATTTTGCCATTCCAGATTTTTGGAAATTCTTTTGAAAAATTGCGTGATACGAATACATTTAAGGATTCCAATGTATGTTTACTTTGAGAGTTTTAGGTCTTTCTGGCAGATTTGTGCATTTTGAGTTAGCAACATTTCAAAAATTACAAGAAGGTTCGTATTCCTTTTTTTAACTCGCTCCTAAACAGCACTTAAAGGATTTTTAAAATGAAGTTAATGACGATAACAAAGACGAGCATATGTTATCGGCAAGTTTAGAGCCCGCTACTATGAAATCCGGCGATAGACAAAATAGAAACTCCTCTACCAAGTCTGACAAAAGATATGACCTCGACGTGATTTGATTACGCAATCTTCTGACCTGAAGTCAGGCACTCTATTGTTTCCCAATGGAGTCATTATTTATAATTTTATATTAGTTCAACATATGCCTTTAATCAGAGAGAGGAAGAGAGAGAGGGATGGAGAGAGAGAGAGGGAAAGAGAGGGAGAGAGAGGGAGGGGGAGGGAGAGAGAGGGAGGGGGAGGGAGAGAGAGGGGAAGAGGGGAGGAGAGAGAGGGGAAGATGGGAGGAGAGAGAGGGAGAGAGAGAGGGGGAGGGGGGCAGGCATAACGCCGGAGACAAAAAGGACAAATAAAAAACCAAGTTCAGGACAAAACAAAGAGTTTCATATGCATCGTTTAATCATAAGTAATTACTAACAACAAACTTTGTTAAAATAGCTCGACAGACGACCCGCAATTCGGTTGTTCTTTCATCCTCACAGCTTTCCCGGTATAAAGCTAGCAAGTTTCTCCAAAACCTTTCCCACTCCGCGAAGACTACAAACCGTAACATATATCAGCGTGCGGGTAAATGGAAGATTATGGGGGAATGTGGAATCCCATCGTAACCCTAACGAGGGTCTTGAAGGGAAGAGAGAACGGAAGACGGTCGTTGCCTCCTGAGAGTAGGGATGTGGAGGGGGAGAGAGAGGGATGAATAGGGGGAGTGTTAAGGGTCCCCTGTCTGCGAAGGGGTTAAAGGGATGTAGGGGAGAGGAGGCTGGGGGTCTTTTCTGTTTCACTGGAACAGGGGAAAGGGTAACAGGAGTAGGCGAGAGACTGGATGAGTTCGGGGTGTTTGTCGATTCCCAGCAAGGGAAGGGTATAATGCTTGGCCGGGGGGGGTGGAGTAAAATGGGGCTGGGAGTTTCCTATCCCTGCCGCCGCCACCAACTCCTCACGCCCTCGAGTGATATATACTGTATACGATCCTGTCGGTCGTGCGTGTGTGTGTTTGAGCAAGGGAGGCTTTGCGCACGCGTGGTGTATAGAAGCAGCATTTAGAGATGGGAGCCGGATGCAATCTTAAAAAAAAATCCTTTTCGTTTTTTTTTCTTTCAGTTTTCAAGAAATAGAGGTTTCGTCCTCTCTCGTGGATTTGGACTAGTAAAAGGAGGAGGTACGGCGATGGAGGGTGATGTTTTAAAATATTTTTTGTCGCTGGGGGAAGCTGCGGAGCGAAGGAGTAGTAAAAAAAGAAGGGGTTGATGGGGGAGGAGGGGTGCGTGGGAGGGCGATAACCTCGCGTGCAGTCAGCTGGCCTGGGTGAGCTTTTTTTCCCAGAGCGCTCTCTTCTCTTCCGCCCTCCCTCGACCAGAGCTCCCTTCGACTGCTCGCTGCTTTGAATAAAGCCAGGAGAGGGGACCCGCCATGCTTCTGTACCACGTTGCATGCTCAGTCTCTCTCGTCGTTTTTTTCGGGCACATTTTCGCTCCCGTTCGAGGGCGTGACCTCGCTTGATGTATTTGTCGCCTTTTCCCCTCTTTTCTCGCAGCCTCCCGCGTCAATTTGCGCCGACGACGATTTCGTTTGATCGGGAAAAGGGTGATCTGTGTGTGTGTGTACGTCGGTAAGCGACGGAGTGATTTTCGCGAAGCCGGGATACCCCCATCACAATATCCGATCATTCGCTCCCTCTTGCTCTCTCGCCCTCTGACCCTTTCCGCCTCGAAAGGAAGTCGAGCGTTATATCGCTCCGCTTCCGAAATTATCGATCGGATGCTGCGATAGAATGTGATCCGGAAATTATGAATTTTGACTCGACCAGACAGGGGCTCTGTCAGATTCGTCGCCACGTGCTGAAAGCGCAATATATCGCATTGGTGAAGATTTTTTTCTAATTGGATCAAGTTGAGATGCGTTTGGATTTTGAAAGAAAAAGTCTACTAACTGAGCTGATGATAGTATTTAATATGATCTCTACCGATGATCCGCGTGTATTATATGATTACGAAACTTTGCGATAATTCATCACATCAGTATCGAATTATTATAAATTTTGGTACAAGATGTTTACCTCTTTTCAAAGCACTAAGAATGGCCGCTTCACCTAGAACGTAGCTGAGAGTTTGTGGTTTCCACAAGGACCAATGCAACGTCGGTTTATTTTTATTTTATTCCTCAGTAAATTTCACCAAAATTTAAATAGATTAATTCAATTAAAATCACGAATCTGGAGGCGAATATATATATATGTATATTCACGGACCTGGCAACGGACAGACTACCTATGATATATATATAAAGCCCGTTTGCTCGATTTTAGGCGAAAAAATAATAATTTTGCACGCTATTGATCCCGAAAATCTGGATCGCTGAGCAGCTTTTATTTACTCCCGTTGTACCTCTGACGATTTTATCCTTTCTCGCATTGTTTGCCGGAATCAAAGCTCAGTCAAAAAGTTTTCCGTCGCTTTTCCAGCCCCGGGGTGTAACCGAACACCTTCCATTCGATTCCAAAAAACAATATTTTTCGCTTATCGGATGCAGTTTCCTCTCTACGGAAATACATTTATCTTTCGCCCTGCGATGCTCCTTCGTTTCCTATTGTTTTCCCCCGATCGTGCCAATACTGAATGGAGTGCGAGAGGAGAACGGGATAAAAAAATAAAACGTTTCCCCTTTTGTTCTGTTGCTCCTTTCTTTTTATGTGCTTTTTTAACGTTGTAGCTAACCGTCGTAGTGAATGACTTTTTACTTTCATGAAATTTTGAAGGAAAAGTTTAATCTATTCGATTTCATTCTTCGGAATAGTTATAGGAGGTAGACACGAAGGTGAGTGGTCGTAAACCCTTTCTCGTGTCTGCGATCGCTTTTCTCAATGGAGCTGCTTTGAGACATTATTGGAGGCGGGGGTTCGCGTTCTGAATGTGGAGGCGGTGAGGCACGACTGCCTCCAGCGGAAGTACTTTCAATCTCGATTCGTCACTGACGAGTTTGGCATCTGCCGTAACCTCTGCGCTACCGATCGCGATTGCTGCGGGCAGCTCCATCCATTATTGCCACTCAGCTGTTGCCGGAGACAATATAATATAATTATGTACTTGGAATTAGCATCGTTTCCCAAGATCGCTTTCGCTGTTAGACATCTGGCAGATGCGACTTATCGACTAAATTGAAACATTTATACTAACGATCTCGGGTCGCGTGATGTATATTAATTGAATTCTCAGCCGAAGGCGAAAGAAATATAGCGTTAAATTCTATTGGTAGCATCGTTTGTAGAATTAACATGGCTTATTTGCTCTTAATATTACTATTTATATTCGTGTGATCGCTTATAATTTTACCAGATAAGTATTTTTTGCTGTGCTAATTTTTCATTTCGTGATTGGATCCGATCTTTCATTAATTCATTAACGGTTGAATTCCAACTTTATAATCTCATTTAGCATATTAACTTGTCGGTAAATATCACCGAATTACTGAAAGATAACAATATGAAACATTGTATCATGTGTGATGAATGTTTGTGCTAATTATTATACGTATATATACTTTTGTATAAATATGTATAAGATAATTTATCTAATTTTTTTATTCTTATTTATTTTCAGGTAAGTGAATCCAATTAATCACATGAATCAATGAAGTACGTCAAATGTCGTAAGTAGATTATTTTAATTGATATTCAAACATTTAGCATATTTTCCAACAATATTTACTATATATTAAAATCTTAAAAACCAAGGAATTTGGCTGAACTTTCTGGTAATTGATGCTCATATTAACGAAGAAAATAATAACTTTGTTAAAAAATTGTGGAATTTAACAAAGTTATTATTTTCATCGTTAATATTAATATCTTATTAGATGGCTGGCATTATTTACTAGGATTTGCTTTATATATTCCCCCTTGTATAGTTATCATGCTATTGCTTTGTCGATTTTTATCAAACCTCGCTTCTTCAATTAGCATACAGACTTAGTTTATTAAAAGAAACAGAGGACAAGCGTTTGTGTTAGAATCCGCGCGGGTGCGACACGCTGCGTGTCGGATTGTCTTTTCTCTCGCTCCATAAACGAGCACTCAATAACCGCGTACGCACAGCCTCGCTCCGCACCTACCAGGAATAAAAGGGTTAATTCGTCCCTTTATGTTACGCGGTGCGGATGAAAGCCATTCAAACGGCGTGTATGCAAACGTCAACTCTATCTCCCCTTCCCCTCCCCTTCTCGAGGTGCCGAGGTGTCTGGCTGGAGTAGCAAGCACCGTACGCTATTGACTGCCTCTCGGTTCCATTTGCATGTTCCGGGTCGTTACCGGAATCGTATTCGAGCGCTCTGGCCCTCTCTCCCTCTCTCTCTTTCTCAGTTTCTCATATCTCCGTCCGAGTGGCTTGAATAAAGAATGCATCTTTTTCTTCGCATAGCCCTCTCGATTTTATAATCCTGATTCTTTCTATCTCAGCAGTTTTAAAACTTCTTCGCGAGAAAAACGGTTGACTTATTTTATATTCGTGCTAGTATTTATTTTCAGCTCTGCAGTGGTTGATCGTGAATTTAATTTTTTTATTCTAGAAAGTAAAAGTGCCAGAAGGCATTTAAAAAAAAAATTATCTATCCCTCTGAAATAGATTATAATTGACCCCATAAATTCCATCGCGCGCGTGCGAAAAATTAATTATATCTTTAGATTTGTGAGCGTCATTTGTTTTCCATTCCCTCAAACATTCTGAGTGTGGAAGCTAATTGGGAGAAATATGCTGGCGTCGTTAATATTTTACCCAATGAGGTTATGCTTTCGATGCACGCAAGGATACCTAATTGAAAAAATATAATTAATGTTGATGTCGAATCAGCGAAATTCAAGTGCTTCTCTCTGGCGTTCCGCGTTAAGCTTGGGTTTTTACTATTCTCTCTGTCTTCAGAGTTCCTCGAGCAGGGAGCAAATCCCTTAGCTGGATTAAGGGATAAAATCTCTCCCAGTATCCTGAGATATGAAATATTTAGCGTTTTGTTCGAAGGAAGGAGGAAAATTTCGCAGTGACCCGTTCAGATGGCACTGTCGGCTCGAAATGTGCTGAGCACCTGTATTTTACAATTGCGGTTCCACCCGAGCAAACCCTTTAATGAAATCCTCCAAGCATGGAATGTCTTTCTTTTCTTGTTTAACCAAAAAAATTTAATCATTCCATTTTTACTTTCTCCATACGTAGTAATGGGAAAGTATTGCATTCACGAAAAAAATCGACTTCGAGATTTCAACGGAAATACATGTTTTGAGGTCCCTAGAACACGTTTAGACCATTTTCGGAATGTCTGTGTGTGTATGTTATTGTGGGCGCTCTAACTCAAAAAGTACGTGCCATTTCGTTACCAAACTTCATATATAACACTTTAGCATGAGCACAAAGAACTGATTAGTTTTTGGACAATAACGGATAACCGAAAGTCGAGGTTTATTCGAAACCCGATTCGGTTTTTGCGATATTTCTTCGTTAAAACATCATTATTGTATATACAATTCTATACAAAAGTTATAGAGAATGTAATTTCCTACAGTTTTCATTTGAAATAATTTTCTATAGAAGTTATTGTTTAGGAGTTATTTATAAATAACCGGTTTTTCGGTTTCCGTTAAATATCTCCTTAAAAACATCGTTATTGGTAATCTTCGTAAGGACCAAAGTTGTAGAGAATAATATTTCTTCCAAGTTTTGTTTGAAACTAATTTTCGTAGAACCATCCATTTCGGATATATTTCGCTTTATCTTAATACCAATATACAGCGCCAACACCATGTAGCGGTGAATTCTGTAAACATTCAAAATATACGTAATTTACGGCAACAAGGACGTGTCTTCTTTTACGATACGAAATAATAATTTTGCCTCGTAATATTATTCATAATAATTTAAATATCTATACCCCAAATATGGAGAAATGGCCACATCAGATATTTTATGCTTGAATTTATGTATTGGTAGCGATGTTGCTTACACGAAAAATTTATATATAGGTAGGTATTCGGTGAAGCGGAATAACAAAACTCATGCATCTTAAAGGCGTATTCGAATAAACTCTTTACTTTTTCGGTTTCCTTTCACATTATCTCGCTGTGAATTTTGCGTATTAGCCCACTTAAGCTGTTTTCAGTGGATTTCAGCGTTCATAATAAATCTTGCAAGTTAATAACGGAGCAAAAAGTGTTTCGGATTGATTGTTATGCTTTGAGACGTTACCTCAATGCTAGAATCCCGAATTCTATCTGTGGCCATCAACTCCTTATGGAGAACGAAGTCATATCCCCCTTCCATGAGCTATTATAGTTTCGTCTAGTCTTCCATAATAAGTATCCCTTTTCGCTCTGAGTCCACGCAGTAATGCAGACAAACGATAAATAAAACTACTCTTCGCTCCCGAGCAATACTACCCTTCTCAACGCTAATGAAAACAAGGGAGTCTAGATATAGCGCTCGAAAACAAGTCCCACCCACGCGCCGTCTGCACCGAAAACACAGCATGCAATGAGAGCATATGTGTGCGCGCACGTGTGAGACGAGTCCACGTAAATGACGCTCCGTGTTTGCGTGCATCGATAGCGTGATTGTTTTTTATTGTTCGTGCGCTAGTGACTCACACTTCTCTTTCTCTCTCTCTCTCGGTACCGTTTTCCGTCCTTCCCTTTCTTTCCCGCACACGTGTATGTTTGGTTTTTCATCGACCGCATCTGTTCATGTTCTCTCTTTTACTCAGGGTGAGCTTTAACTTGCTCTCATCACAACAGCTGGCGCTCTCAATGAGCCCCAAAACGCCCCTCTAATGACGACCGAAGGAGAAGCTATCATCCGACGTCTCTGTTTTTGGGAAAAATCGCTCAGGAAATCTTATTTTATCCTCCTCTCGCCTTAGCCTGTGTCGTCTCCTCCTCCCCCCCTCCTCTCTCTTTCTCCACTTCAATCTCCTCTTTGAGAAATTATCTTTTTTGCTGCGCTACCTTTTGATATCCGTAAGGACGATCTCGTTAGTGGGTCCTTTAAATTGATAGAGGCGTCATTTATTTTTGGGGAGGCTATTATGGATATAACGAAATTAAATGAGAAAATTATTCTTCTCTTTTTAGGCGCGTTTCGCTTACAGCGTGAGCGCCTATTATCGTCGGTCGGTCCGTCCGTCCGTCCGCATGTTCGTTCTCGGCTTCTACCGAACGGATTTTTATGAAATTTGATATTAAAGACACAATCAAATATAAGAAGAAAATCGCAAAAATGAATCACCTACGCCAATCAGGGGTACCACTTTACTGGTGACAAAAAAATAAATTTTCGTCATATCTCGTAAAGTATTAGTTATATCAAAATATTTTTCAAATAAAAGTTGTAGAACTGATAAAGTAGAGTATTTCCTTTCCTATATATTTTTATCGTAGGAGTAACCGTTATCGAGAAAATCAAACAAGAAAGTCTTATATCGAGTTGAACTTTGAAAATTTCTTGCATGGTTACTTCATTGTTGCTAACATAAACAATCTCCAAAACAAACGTTTAATTTCCTTACGTGTGCATGTAATACTGTTAAATAGGAAGAAAATGGATTATTTATGATGAAGAAAAGGACTTTAAAACGCTATTTCCCTTACGTACAGGTATATAATTGCTTTCTAATACTCCATTGCACGAAACGCGCCCATTTGTGATACGTTGTACACTTTCCTAACTTGTTTTTTTATATCTCGTTTTATTTATGCAGGGGGAGGGGGATCCAGAATCAGCCCAAAGGGTCGGTAGGGCGATTGCCCCTTCCCCTCATGAATCCGTCCCTTTCAAAGACCCTTAATTCTGAAAATCCTTACGCCTTTCTTTCTCTTGGCCTATGGAGCTGTTATGCTGTAAAAAATGTAGGAATTTGTCCGGTATGGCTTTAATAATGCATCCAATGGAGGGCTCTGCTCTTAGATCCGTCCCTGGAATTAAACGAAAGGAGTATTTTTGCGTAAATTACTGCTTATTTATTAATAACGACGCCAAAGAGTCATTTGTATTCCCATAGGTATGCCTTAAGGATTGATCAGCACATTAATAAGACTGTTTTTATCAGAAGCGCTTAAGTAAGTTATACTTTTCTCTGTGATCAGGGTTCAATATTTGTCTTTAGTCGACATTTAAAAGTTTTATTACTTTAAGATATAGGGTGAGCAAGTAAAACATCGCAGTCATTACATGCATGTTTCACTTGTGATCTTAATTGTCTAATGTGCTTGACTTAAAATTCGCTTATTCCACGGCAACTGAAAGAGTGGAAGTTCTTCTGCTACCCTTGTGATTTATTAGGTCGAGTTAAAGCTATTCATTGGCTAATTTAAGTTATGTTACATACAGCGAGCTTTTTTACTCCGTGATGAGTGTTTACTTTTAAGGGTCTTATAAATGAAAATATATTTTCCGAAAATCGAAATTATCTAAAAGTCAACGGTTTTTCACGCAAAAACAACGAAACTTTATTGCTTAAGAGATTGAAATTTCTTGTGGTGTTGTGACTACGCCTTTTTACTTTATCCATACGTAGTATAGGGAAAGTATTGTGATCACGAAAAAAATCGACTTCGAGATTTCAACGGAAATACACGTTTTGAGGTCCCTAGAACACGTTTATACTATTTTAGGAATGATGTCTGTGTGTGTGGATGGATGTATGTGATTGTGGGCGCTCTAACTCAAAAAGTACTTGTCATATTAATACCAAATTTCATATATAACACTTTAGCAAGAGTACAAAGAACTGATTAGTTTTTGGACAATAACGGTTAAGCGGAAGTCGAGGTTTATTTGAAACCCGATTCGGTTTTTGCGATATTTCTCCGTTAAAACATCATTATTGTATATACAATTCTATACGAAGGTTATAGAAAAAGCAATTTCCTACAACTTTCGCTTGAAAGACTTTTCCATAGCAGTTATTGTTTAGGAGTTATTTATAAATATCCGGTTTTTCGGTTTCCGTCAAATATCTCCTTAAAAACGTCGTTATTGGTAATCTTCGTGAGGACCAAAGTTGTAGAGAATAATATTTCTTCCAAGTTTTGTTTGAAACAAATTTTCGTAGAACTATCCATTTCGGATATTCAAAATATAATTTACGGCAATAAGGACGACTGTATTCTTTTACGTTACGAAATAATAATTTTGCCTTATAATGCTATTCATAATAATTTAAATATCTATATCCCAAATACGGAGAAAGTCGTGTTGGCCACATCAGATTTTTGTTCTTCTTTCTCGAAAAAGAGCAGCACCGGCTGCTTATTTTTAAGTGGCTCATTCATTCTTTTTTTATATCCCTCCACTTCCCCTCCTTTCGTTCCTCTTTTGTTTTTCTTTTGCGATTTGCTTCCTTTCTCCTTCCAAAATTTCACACGGGACGAAAACATCAACATAAAAAACTAATTATCCTTCTCCCTATTTCATTACACCCGACTGTTTCCATTTTTGGGCCGCGAACCGTGCTCTTCCTTTTTTATGCTTCTCGTATTTCTGGGAATAAAAATGCGTTAAAATCTGCTGCAAAATTCTCGTTTTCTTACCTTATGGAATATTTCTCTCGGGCTAACTGATACCAAGTCTGTTTCTCTTATTAATATTAGCCCTGTCGAAGTATCCTCTTATATTTCACTTAGAATATATTTCGATTATACATTAGCAATTATTATCATAAAGTGAGAAGATTTTATGATTAAGGTATCCATATTAATGATCAAGTTCGGCATATCCAAACGACCTCTCTGAAGTTAAAAGTTTAATTAGAGCGAGTGAAATAATTACAACTGGAAAATGCGTTAATCATTAGTGCAGGAATTTTCTTTTTTCTCTTTAATTACATCCATTTTATTAGACAGGAAGTTAAATTAATAGCAAAATACATTTGAATAATATATCACCCGGGATAATTTTTTTATGGAAATAGAATGGTTTCATTATAATCCCTTTCATTCTGCGTTGATTTTAGACCCGTTAAGATTTTTTAACGAAATTCCATGCAAAGGCGGGAATATTAATCGCACCTAATTAGAAAGCTGGTGGTGATATTCAGTCAACACGATGCGCGCTACACATAAAAAATGGGCAAACTCGATCTCTGAATGGGACTCCAGACGAGTCGAAATAACCCCCGACTCTTCAAAATTCTTCTCTCGAAAAAGTCCCTTAATTAAATCTCTGAGGTTATTGTTTGCGCGCCTCTTGTATTTCTTGGAATTCAGCCGAGTCGCGTACCGAGCTGAAGAATGAGGCTAAAGACTTTGACGAGGTATATGAGAGGCTAGGTGAAACCGAAATACTTTAACCTCATCACATTTTTCTTGGCAGGAAATTTTCCGCAGCGTCTGTGCGCGAACTTGTTTGTGTGCACGAGACACGTCGACCCAGTTATTTCAGTTCACGCGCACTCCCCCGCAATCTTTCCTTCTTTTATTCTGCCCGTTTCCTGCTCCCTTGTTGTCATTACCACGGCAACAGCGTCTCGGAAAGAAACGCAACGCCGGTCTTTCCCATTTCGAAGATCTCGGTGTTTCTTTAGTTTATATGAAGTGCTCTCTTTCAAGTACGTTCCTTTCCTTTCTAAACATCATTTCTTCGTCTTTATGCAGTGGTGGATAAGTATGAGTCTTCCGAGTGTTCTCCATTTCTCTCTCTCTCTCGACTCTGAAATCTCCCCCTAAGGAAATCCGGGCTTCGCAGCGTGGAGTGGAATCGATTTCCACGTGAAGTTATATCCATTGAGCGAATGTCTTTCCATTCTCGACTCCAGATAATAGGAGAACTGGTGGAACACGAGCGTAGTAAAACGGACCGTGGTTAAGAAAAAGCGTCTGATTCTTAATCGGGGGATGAAGACACTTTTCATTGCGTGAAATTCGCTGGAATCCGTGCTGGCGAAGAGCGAAGTACGTGGGAACAAAAGGAAGGTGGAAATTTGTCCGGTCTCCATCGCCAGGCACTTTAGGTTTTAATTAACGACCAGAACATGACATCGCGGCGCGTAATTTCTTTGGCGAAATTACTGACGAATCCAATTTTGGACTCTTGGGGCAGTTCTTTCGGAAGAAATTGCGACCTTTGGACCGCTTCTGTTCCCGCTAATCTCATTTGGCTTTGAAATTTATTTTATTTTCTGCAAAAAAAACTAAATTTCTTCCGCTAATTTGTTACTATGACAAATTCGTTTAAAAGTTAAGTCGCTCCATTATTATGAGCAGCGAATGGAGAAGTTTTATGGATTTTAACCTCAATTTGTACTGAAAAGCGCCGCGGAATATGAAATTACTTCATTCCACTGGTCGCAGTAGATTTAAAGTGTCTGCGGGATAACGTCTTCTTTTCCTCATTCCATTAATCATAAATCCGTAATTTCGTAAGTTTTTTCCTTCCGTTGCCTGATGATTCATCTCATTATGCTTCGTCAAAAACTATTTCAAATGTAAACGAATGAATATTCTGGTTTTCTTTTTTAATAATTTGAATTTTATATCATGGATCCTTTGAAATCTTTCTGTATGACCCAACTATATGTACTTATAAACACAGCGCATTCATAGCGAAAATAGAACGGTAAAATATTTTTAAACGTATTAATATTCATTTTGTCAAATTCTCCTTTTCTACCAAATTATCCCATTTAAATATTTTATATTTATTTATATGTAACCACCACCAGCATGTTTCATCCATCGCTGAACAAATAAAATATTCTATCAATTGAAAAATTTGTCTTCTGATTTTGGGACAAAATATCACTGAAATGAAGTTTGATGCTATTGAATTTTACCGCCAAGATGAAGAATTATGAAGTAATTGATAATAAAATAAATTTTAGATTAGTTAATCCTTAATTCAAGCGCGATATCGGCTAACGATAATTTGCTTTTTTCAAAAAGTAGAAAATAAAAAAAATCAATCGATCCGAGATAAATCCTAGCATTCTTTCGTTTGCTCTTTTATAGCAATAATGTTGGCGCCACTCGACAAAGAATGAACGTGAAATATGCTCTAAAAACACAGCGGAACTCAAATCAATGGACGCTTCTTTATCCGTATATTTCACAGTGACTCCTGAGGCGTTTAGCGAATCCCGTAATGTATCCCAAAATCTCTCCAACCCGCGCCTTTCCCACGTTTTCATGGCTGCAGACCCTTTCCCAGCATCCTTCGGAGCCAGCAGCAACACACTCAAATGACGTAACGACTCCCCTCACATCGATTTTCCTCTCTCTCCTTTTTCTCTCTCTCTCTCTCCCTACGTCTCTCCTTCCTCTATATCTCCTCCTCTTTTTCCCACCCACCCACCTCCCTCTCTATGTAGCCGGCCAGCTTTCAGGACCCACCTCCGTATCCCGCCCTTTCACCGTGACCCAACCGAAGGCTTTTTCCCCCACTAACCTGCCCTTGCCCCCCTTTCCGCTCCCCTCTTCTTCTTCATCCACACCCCGTTCGCCTAAAACGTGTAACAGATTTCGCATCGACCGCGTAATCTTGCGCGTTTGAGGCTGCGTCCGGCGGAATTTTCGATGTTTCAATGGGGATGCATGCTGCTTTCCGTATTCCGCGGAGTAAGCAATCCTCGTTGCGGAAGGTTCGTTTTTTGTGTTGGAACTCGATGCGATGGCGCGCTATAATTGGTTAAACAAAAAGAGGGAAACTCTCGTTGTATCTTTTTCAGGGAAAAAGACTTCTGATTCGCGTCTTTTATTTATTTGGAATTTGAAAGCTCGCTCCGTCCAATAAGCTTGAATCCTTTTTTCCAGCTGGAGTTTCAACTTCCGTTTTCGAACGACTTCTGTTCTCGGTCCGTTTCGTTAATTATCTTTAAATCGTTCTCTCTTCTTTAATTATGTCGGCTTTTCCAATTTCCCTTTGTCTCTTTTCTGCATTTTGAAATTCCTCGTGCTTCTTTTTGCTCTTTTTAGCTTTGGTGTTAGGAATTACCAGTTCATTTTCTCACATTTTAAAAAGTTATTTATTATTATCTAATTAGGCTACAAAATTGTGTTTATGATAATTTATTCATTTTTGCTTATGCTTCATTTTTTCTTATTAGTATTTTTTTAGATAGTGATTGCTATATTCGTGACTGTAATATATTTTCCATAAATTAGCCTCAAAAACTTTATTTCTATGAATCACCTAGTATTGAGTTGGTATGATAGATTATTTTGTATACATATTTTGCATTTCTACGTATTTTTAAAATTCATTATTCTTTACAATAACTGTTTCCTATCCATTTTTTACCATGCGTCGAAGCTTTACTAATTCAGTTACGGGTAATGTTATATTTTTATTCGCAATAAAACTAAATGCATCTTTTTAACGTGTTATTGATCGTATCCGCTCTCTCATCGCCTAAGGAACATTTTCCCACATATAAAGCATTTTCCGTCTCGTCTCTTACATTCTCACGTATGGCATGAAATTCGAGGCTCTTGCTTCATTTGCGTTTCAAAGTGCTCCACTTATTTCACCCGCTGCGCCCGGAGCGCGGGAGAGAATTATTAATGATGGAACGCATTCAAATTAACAATCTAATAAGAAATCCTACCGATATCCGCTATCCTTACATCAAGCGGAATAAAAATAAACGAAACTCGAATATGTGTCAGCATGATGACTTGATTTTCATGCATTATAAAAAGGACTTCACTCGGCCTCTTCAATTAAGTGTAACTTTTTTTGCCGAGACCAAATAAGCGATAGGCGTACAACCAGTGCTCTCTTATTTGTCGAGAGGAAACCTTGTTACGAGAGTGGGTTTTTTTAAGTGCGATAAAAAGACGTTTTAGCATGCGCCGACGCCATCTAATTACCGCGTTGAGAATTCTTTTTGTGTACAGTTCTCCCAGATGATTATCCCAGAGGGAGCTTTGGAAATTTTAAACCCGTGCATACCTTGCCCTATATTTGCGCATATGGGCACGTTCTACATGGACCCGTGTCAGAGTTTAAGGTAATTTGGAAACGCCTCTCGTGGTTGGCCTATTTCGCTGGAATAATTTATTTTAGGACTGACCAGGCGATCGTACACCCGTTTGTACGTACATACATGACAGCTACCTTTACTTACTACTTCATCTTACTAGTAGAAAACCTAATATACCCTGTATACTCTCGACGAGTATTTACAAAACTTTTCATCACTTTAAGGGAAATTGTTATATTCGAAATTTTCGTTTTATGAATGGCGTAATGTTTTGGGATTTAATACCTAACATTTTTATGCGTATAATTTATTCGTGAAAATAAATAAATCATTACTTGAAAAAATTGATTTCATCTTACTACCACTCGTTTCTGAGCATTTTCAGTTGTGCATAAAAACTGACGCTGACCTCCTTTTGTTAGTTTCTTTGAACATAAATTATTAATATGTGTTTATCTTCTCCCTATGATTTATTCATTTCAATCGCCATAGAATTATATTTGATATTTTTATTCATCGGTGAAATTATTCCTCACTGTTATCCTACTGTTTTTGAAATCGTAACCTTCGAAAATGAGCTAAATTTTTCTCACTTAAAATGGATAATACCAACGATTTGTCAACCAGAACAATTAGTTTCTCTTCTTATGATTCAGGTATTTTTGCGATTATTATTTCTTTACGCATATAATCTTTTATACGCACAGCTTTTTAAGAAGTCCGTTTGCTCTGCTTCAAGCTGCTTCCGTTGATGAGGACATGTCGGAAAATGAATTTTCTTATTTCCATGAAAAAATGAAGCAACTTACCGGTTTATAGTTTTTTTTTGGAATTCATGAGTTTAACGATTAATGCCTATGATTTTTTATTCATACGATGAGATTTTTGCTTCAGCTGATCCGGTGATCTATGGCTTCCCCATTCAAATGAGTTTTTTTCTTTGCAGCCAAGGAAGAAATGTCTTTAAAAGAGTTTGGTCTTTTCATTTGAAGTACTTATATCTTAATTTAATATTTTATTGGAAGACATATTTGAAATTGACTACAAGGAGTGTATATAAATGTCTAACCATTTTCAGTTATTGTGGAAGTACCCAGAACTAGCCTATGGCTACTTGGTAAAGTTTTCACAATAATAGATCACCTTTTGTTGCTATTTGGACTTATTTTGCTTCAAAATTCATTTTTGATGTAGACATACATTTGACGATTTACAAAGCTTTTTAGAATTTCATTTCGGACATGACCTTGGAACAAGATTTACCACTTTTATTTCAATGGTCGAATTTTGTTCTATTTTCCTCGTCAAATAATTATCCTTGTGCGAACATTTTTTTTGGGTCCCACCTGGGCACGTTTCTCTCCGCCTTAATGGGGCTTCAAACCTTCCTCCTCGCCCCTCATTATTATCTCCTGCTTCGCGCCAAATCCAACCGACAGAGATGTAGCGCGGCGCCGAGGTGCCTCCATTCGATCGTTGGCGTGCATTCGCTGAGAGTTGGAAAACTCGAACAAAATCGCCCCACGCACGGCTCGCCCACGTAAAGGGGAGGAAGTTTGTTACCTTTCAACTGCGGATGCGTACGCTTTCCTCTGCTGCGCTTCGTCCATCCTCATCTCCTTCCCTCCCTTCGCTTCCTTAACTCTCTCTCACATCTTTTACACGCTCTTCCCTTTCCTCCTTCCATTTCCCTCCCCCATTCCTCCCCTCCTTCCCTCCAAATTCCACAACACTAACCCCTTCAAGCGAAACGTGCACGCGACTGAGAGAAGGAACTCTTACCTCTCGTTTGACTAACAAAGAGTCGCTATGGAGACGAGGGGAAGGATCCTTTTTTTTTTACTTTTTTTCTTCGAGGATGTCGGGATGGTTCTTTAAGGGTACGTCGCGAGGGAGGAAAGGATGGGGTTATTTTTCGGCGGGGAGACATGGCTGCTGGTCGAAAGGAGGGGTGTGTGCTCTCGAGAAAGGGAAATGTAGAAAGGATATCAAAAAGCAAGTAGGGACGAGAGTTTCCTTTTATTTTTTTTTTAGAGGATGAGGAGGGTTGGGATCGGCTGTCCTTAAAGGGAATGGAAGGAAAGAGTTTTCGAAGAAAGCCGTGTTCTGAGAAAGGAAGCGAGAAAAGAAGAGGTAAAAATCGTTATCGAGGAAAGAATTTTGCGTTTTTGCGGCGAGATGCCTATGCGTACCATTTATTTCCCTCTTTAACCTTCGGTCGTGTAGTAATGCTAGGTGTAGTGATGAGAACGCTTTGTTTGTTTGTTTATCGCTTCGTTTTACGCGGCTTTGGAATATCCGTTTTGTGGAGAGCAGAATTGCTGGTGACGTGTGTGGATTTTCACAAAGAGGCTTCTCGCCGTTGCCAGCGGATGGCGATACCGTTTATCCCTCGCGTGGAAGCAGCTTTCACGATCAAAATGGCATTTTTCCACCATTTTTTCAATGGCTTCGGTATGTATCCATCTCCTTCCAGTTGAGGTCGACTTTTTTTGTACGCATCACCACTTCTGCAATTTCAGCGAGTTTGAATGTCGTTAGTTCAGGTCAAAAGATGATTCTTAAACACTGAAACCTGGTTCGTGTTTGTAAATTTTAATAAAATAAAAATACAGCCTTGAAACTTTTAATTTATCCAGTATAGAGAAACTTCACAAATGATTTCCTAGCTATATTATTTCAATTTATTTTTTACTTAGAAAACTAATAAATTATGTGTGACATTAGTTAACGGAAATTTGGTTCTGATTTTTTAAAATTGAGTGTATTTAAAAATTTTATTTAATTTTTAATTACATGAAATTTTCCTTTTGTTTAATCAACGAAGATAAACTAGCCCTTAGTCATTCCTAATAATTTTTAATGAAGATTGATGTTTTTTATAGAGAAATGTTTATGTAGTTGCCAGTTATAGAAACTAAAATTTGAATTTACAATTTATAAGCTTTATTTTACCCTCGCAGAAAGAAGACTTGCTAAATAAGACTGCAGATTTCAATTACTAAAATGTAATCGTTTTCGTTTATCTATTGTAACTGAATAAATAAAAGTTCATCCGAACGGAAACTCATATATGCCTTTTAGGGAAATAACTGCAAGTAGAGCGAGGCGTGAAATGTATGGTTTTACTCTGAATAAAATTATCACTCTAATTACTCTGCATATGATAACTAATGAAACGTTAAATGCACGTTCAGTTGGATAATATCTAGTTTCAAACAGATTTTTTCTCTATAAAAGGATGTTTTGGTGGGAAAATTTTCACATTTTTCGATCTGATATTTATAGTTGCGACTTAAAAGAGAAACTCAGCTATCAAGACATGGAGAAGACTGCGGAAAATAGGAGAATGTGGAGAACCAAGTTTAACCATGAATAATCACGGTCATGTCTACGGACAGACTAACTATAGTGATGATTTATATATGTCAATATGAATAGGTATCAGTAAGTTTGAACGTATATTACGCTGTTCCAGTAAAAGGTACAAAACAGCTAAAGCATTTGTAGGGCTGATATTTATGCGTGTCGATTTGAATAGCAGGTATTCGGAATTAATTAACAGTGGTGCGCGTGGACTAAAAAATGTGTTATCAACTAATGACTCAGTAATTTGAAACTGCCATTTTGAATCGAATTCGATGTCAGACTAGCTAAACATGCAGTGATTTTAGTTTTGACCAGAAAATTTTATCGGAGATTATTTTATTTTTAAAACGAAATCTTTCCTGCATCATCATCTTTATACATCAAATTGGGATTTTTGCCTGGTTAAAATTCAATTGCTTTCATAGGAATATTGCTACCGCGTTGCAATTTATTTTGTTAAAATTCACTTTTTTATAAGGTGAAGATTAACGTTAAAATTTGAATTATTTAACCGAAGACTATTTTTTATGAAATTATATCACTTAATGAATAATTTCGGTAATTTATATCGTTAAATGCAAAATGGAATGTTGAGGAAATGAGTATTTATGGATGGACGCACGAAGCTTAATCTAAATTTGATATTTGAGAAAGAGTGAAATGCTGTACTTTGCGGTGAATTGACCCCGGGTCTCTTAACTTACCAGATAGCTGCGCTAACCAGCTAAGCTATCCAGCCAGTCTAATTATCCTTTCTGTAATTGTGATAATTACGGTGAGTGTTTTAACGAAGGGCAATAAAAATGAAAAGATTGAAGATTTGTACATACGTAAATTTATTTATTAAGCTAAACTTCCTGTACGTTTATCAGTAAAGTCGTTGCGTTAATAAGTAATAAAAACTCGACAAGAGTCCTTAATCTTCTCTTCCTTCTTAGAAAGTTATCAAAGCCTCACCGAAAAAACAACTCTTTCTCAAAAACTTCGTCGAAACTTTTTTCCTAGTACCTATCTAACGTTTCGGTCTATTCGGAATTCCGATGGCGCCCCTTCTTCACCCGAGGATCACGGATTGATATTCTTTGGAGAAAGAGTCGTCCCGGGGCTGCTGCACATAGAGAAACGGGCGGATTGCGCGCGATACGTGTCAGGATTGAGGACAAAGGTCGAGGCTACGAAGGAGAAGGGCTTACTTACCCCGTGCTGGTGCGGAGGGGGACGCAGGGCAGGGGAAGGATGAGGCGCGCGTGGCGTTGGTGCATTGCGGCTGCATCCGCGCCCGCTCCCAACCTCGGAAGAGGCCATAGGGGGAGTGGGCTACGGGTGGAAAGGGCACGCGTTTGTGTACACGTGTGAAACGGGTGGGTGCGCCCTCTCTCGTCGGAGAGGGAAGACAATGGGTCCCCAGGCGACAACTCCCAAATGCAACTCCCGCTCCCTCCCCTTCCTCCCGCCCGCGTTGCAATTCCCTCCGCTCCCGCTGCTATTCCCTTTCTTTCCGCATTTCATCTGGAATCACCCGACAGTAGTTACGTTTAGGACGACCCTTTTGGCCCTCGCGAACGAACTCGCGGCTCCACTCATCCCACTGCTTCATCTATTTCGCGTATTTGTATGTCTGCGTGTGTGTGTGGCTGCGTACGTCTACGTGTGTGTGTGTGTAAGGGTCACCAACCCTACCCCTTTTATTGAAACGGATCCTCTCCTTCCTAATTGTCTGCCGTAAAAAAATAAACTTTTTCTTCTTTCTTTTCCCTCGCCGTTCTTACGCTTTTTGTTATTTTTCCGCGTCGTGAGTGAGGTCGTTTGCTCCGTGCTGCGCTCTTTTGTTCGCCGTGCGTGGGCCGAGGAGTTGTGCATTAAAAGGGAGTGTTGAGGGGAGGCGGAAAGGGATTCGAAACGGCTGAAAAGGGGGGATCGGGTCGAGGGACGTTTGCCTCGAGTTCCTTTGCGGATGCAATCGCGATAGCGTTTTTTTTCTCCTTTCGTTTTCGCCATTCGCTTCGTTGTTTTTGCTTTCACCGGCGATTAAAAACGCGGATCGATTTTTTTAATATTTCCACCTCTCTGTCTCTCTCTCTCTCTCTCTCTACCACCGTAGAAAAACTGGGAGGTTTTGTTTGGGCTATTTTTTCGCCTGCATCTGCCGCTTAATTGAGCTGTTATCCTTGGCCGACCCGGCGTTGATGAACGCACCGCTAGATAATTAATAATAACACTCTCAGCTATTTTATTCCGCTGGATTTAAAAAAAATTAATTAATGTTGATGACTTAACGAGTGAGTGATTGAAGGTCGTTTTTTAAATTTTATGTGCCGCGTAAAATATGGAGGTAATCGAGTGGGTTCGATCGATTGAAAAATAAAAGTGTATTTCAAAATGGATGTCTTATGTCTGAAACCAAATTTATGTAGGCTTTCCTTATAAATTATTGTAACTCCCTTCAAATAAATTCGAAGGAAGTTTCCTTATTTTCGTTATATTTTTAGTCTTAGAGTTTTCCCACTAGACTCAAACTTGAATAAATCAGCTTGAAGCCATTACAGTAACTCGTTTTTTTTTAATTTCCATAAATGCGTTCACAATTACTTTTTTAAAAATAAAGTCGGAATAAATCTCGCATTGCTGAAATTTTTTTTCGAGAGATATGTCGAGATAAACGGATCATTCGAGTTTCGTCACGCATAATTTCCTCTCGCTTGTGTGTGACGGGTGTAAGAAGCACGCCGTGACGCAATTTTCTTTTGTTTTTCAAAGGCAACAATGCACGCGTCCCGTCCTTGAGAGGACGACATCCTCGTTCTTTTAAAACAATGGGATGTATTGCAAAATAACCAATATGGCCTTTTCGATATGTTTTGCCTGTCCTGAGCAGTCGGAATATTTTTCGTACCTCCAACCTGTAATTCTCTATGCGATGATGTCACAGTGCGTATCCTTAAAATGATACCTTGGTGGAAAATAAATTGCAACGAGTAACTCAAGAGGAACTTGATTGTTTTTTTAAAAAATATTCATTGTTGCAATCGTTCCCATAAATCAACTGGTAGGAATGTTACTAATCTTCGATGCTGGTGAATGCTAAAGTCTCTGTATGAGCATTGTATCGAACGCCATCACGGAATTCCCTTTGAATCACTTAATATCGAATTTC
Organism: Uropetala carovei; assembly: GCA_036926305.1. Taxonomy (NCBI): domain Eukaryota; kingdom Metazoa; phylum Arthropoda; class Insecta; order Odonata; family Petaluridae; genus Uropetala; species Uropetala carovei. Next base: position 299,656 of record JAXCHB010000031.1, read on the forward strand.
CCCTGAGGTAGGATCGATGCGTTAATTAAATTCTCCTAAGGTAACGATAGGCTGCCAGCGCTTCACCATTGTGAATAAATTATCCAAAGGTAAGACTTGTGGGTCTCAAGAATAATTCAACTGTCTCAGTGTTCAAAAATGAAATACCGAGCTCTTCTCGTGTCTCGAATCAAGTGACTGATGCAGGTAACTCCTTCAGCAATGAAACAGTTGAGTAACCATGCGCGTGTTTTCGCTGCGTAATGACAGTGAAAATTCTCCGGTCGCTTATTCTCTCCTTATTAGAATCAACTCTTGGTGAATAACCATGTGGTTACTAAGTCTCTTTATGGCTACGGGATTTATAAATATGATTTTCCTGCTTTCGTCTTGAATTCAAGGATGATGTATTTCATTGATAAAGTCAGAGGCGAAAAAGCTGACACAGTCTCAGCCTCTTGTATCGTGATTATTTTAATTATAAGACTGTAAATATTTTAATATTCGTCATCTTCACTCATGGATTGAATTAGGTTTCCCGTTATTATACTATTAGCTATTGTGTTGTTCGTAGAACCACGTTTTACGCTGGGTAATCACCTCACACAAACACTTATTTTATATGAGTTATTTTTATATTTTTATTGTATTACTCATCAAAAAAACGTAATGGTAATTTATCTGTTGGTGCCAACTTAACGTGAAAAATGAAGTTGTAAGTTCCTTTATTCGAAAATATGAAAGTAATGTCTCTCAGTTGGATGCTTTTATGCAGTTCTCAAGAATAGAAGTTAACGGACTTTATCCAGGAATGATTGCGCGTGGGTAATGAGTGAAAATTCCGTATTATATCGGCTCCTACCTGCACCCACCCACGCATCCTTCCTCGCAAGGTGAAATGACATGCTTTTACGAGGCATTTCCTCGAGTGCGCCTTCCTCTGACGTGAGTCACCGCGGTTAAAAAAAGGAGAAAATGAACATCCCGGCGCTGAGCGGCAGTTGAGGAGTCTCACAATGTGCAAGCCGCCTTCCCTTCCTCGCTTCTTCTTAATCTCCGTCTCTTAAAACGACCAGATGCGTATGAGACCGGGATGCTTTCCGGGATAATTTTCGCATTTTTTATGCACGATTAAAGTTTTATCATAGCCTTGCAAAGCAACTTTCTATTTTGCCTGGTTGATATACGTTGCTGTCGCACCCATAAAATTATAAGCAGACGTAGACGCATGTGTGCATATTACGCACGAATGCCTCCGCACGTCCACGTGCTTTTAATTTTAACGATTGAATTTCCGGCCTCGATGATGTATAACAGTGGTCTTCAAGGTGGGCGATAGCGCCCACCAGTGGGCGTTTTTGGATTTTTGGTGGGCGTTAAAAACTCATCAAATGCTATTCTAATTTTTAGACTAAAAAATAGAATTCTATAAAAAAGCTTAATGATACATTCTGTACAACTATTTTATGTACAACTATTACAGTTCGCTTGTCGTTAACTATAGTATCATATCATACTATACTAGCGACAATGTATCCATGCTGCGGTAAAATCGAAAGGTCGGAGTCTCTAGCAGAAGCAGCGAAGCGTTTAAGTTTCATTTTATCAGATATATAAAATCATAAATTTTTAAGCACTGTTATTACCACTGAGACCGTATTCGGTAATCTCGTCTAACGACAATCCCACTAGTATTAGGGATACGATACGTCCGGATGTTCTTAAAATTTACCGAGATTTTAGCAAATAAAACTCATTTTTTTCTGGTTATGCCCATCAAAATCTTAACACTATAGACTTAAGCAATTATTTAGGTACCTTGTTTTTTTTAAAAATTATACTACATTTTAGGTTTAAAATTAAATTTGTCCGGGTTTTATTATCAGAATATGGTAATCATAACTAGTATGTGCTATTTAGGAAAGAAAGTATGATCGAATTTTTCACCAGCTATGCCAAGATAATGATGAGCAGTTTGTTCGCTTGTTGCTACATACTGAAGTTCGTTGGCTCTCGAAAGGGAATTATTTGACACGTTTTGTAGAATTATAGGATAGCGTGTTGTTATTTTACCTTAATGAAAACAAAATTGACATTTGCAATGTTTTAAAGTTGGTGAAAAAGGATGATTTTTACTTGGCTGGAATATTTAAAAAAATTAATGAAGTTAACTTACGACTTCAAGGAAAGAAAGTGACACTGATTGATTGAAAAAATGTTATTTCGGTATCAATTGACAAATTGGATTTATTCAAAGAAAACATCCTGCAAATAGAATTTTACCAGTTTCCGGAACTAAACAACATCAAAGATGATCTTACAGCCGAATACACAGACAAGTTTGCAGATCACATTTCTGTCATTAGAATTGATATGATGACTCGTTTTCGCGATGTAATAGACTTGAAAGTGGATGCCTGGATGGTTACTCCATTCATCACAAATGTGTGTGATGTGGATATTGAATACTAAGAGGAGATAATAGAATTACTTCATGGTGAGGAGCGTAAAGCCAGTTTCAACCAAGGTGGATATGTGCAACTTTGGTAGAACAAGAAAATGCCCTCTCTGTATCCATGCTTGTGGAAGAAAATATCATTGCTCTTGTTAGCTTTCCCAACCTCATATTTAGTCAAGAAGGGATTCAGTACAGTCAACAATCTCCTGTCCAAAAAAAGAAATTGCTTACAAGTAACAGGAAGAGGAGATCTTCGAATGACCCTTAGAGACATTGATTCCCTGGTTTGTAGGCACCAAGTACGCATTGAAATGTACGCCAAATGCTTACTTTAACATTGTTTTTGGATTAATAAACATAATTAAATTTGGTCTTTTATTAAAAACTTTATTGTTAAGTTGATACTGTAGGTGGGCTCAGTGGCTTAGTGAAGGGGGCAGGGGGATGCAGTTGCCCGGGCGCCGAGTTCAGGGGGGCGCAAAAATATCAAATTATCACCCGTCGGGTCGAGGTGCGATTTGCACCCCCCCCCCCCCCCACCCCCACCCCCACCCCTCCGTAAATCGCTTTGCTACTTGGGAAGTTATTCTTTGTCCCGGGCGCCAGAAATTCTCACTACGTCACTGGGTGGGCGGTGAATTTATTTCAAAGGACAACATATGGTAAAAGTGGGCGGTGGCTCAAAAAAGGTTGAAGACCACTGATGTATAATTTATTATTGAATCACGTATTTTTATTGGAAGGAATTTTTATTGCTTGTCATCTTATCGGTCGCGGAAGGTTTAAATATTTATACGGAATAATTTTACTGCAAGAAATTGATTTTTGAAGCATTTGACGGTTTGTACTAATTTTTCAAGATTCATATATATTAATTTCCGCCGTGGTTCTAAAAATCATCCCTTTTTAGATTAATTCATTTCCACATTTATGCATTATTGTGCTGAGTTCACCATTATTAATTTTTTTCCGAAGGCATCTCATCATGTGACTTTTCATGTACATGAATGAGATTTTGGACGCTTCATTTTCATGTTCATCATCTTTCGCTCTTCAAGGTCAATGTGGTCGGTTGTTTTATGTCATTAAGCACGAAAAATAAGGCGGGAAACTTTATACTGCATCCGCTTCAGCTACGGTGATGTCTAGAAGCCTGCATATCCCTCCATCCTCCTCTCTCTCTATATCCGTCTGCACCAAATGGGATCCTACAACATATCGGCCAATTGACGGCAATCGTCTCGCTTAAGAAGGAACGTTTCCTTTTTGAATCTCATCGCAAACACGTGCTACCATTCTTTGCGCCGCGGGAAATAAAGATGTAGCAATGGGGAAGTGAAGTTACGAGGTTAGCGACCGTTGGAAATGGTGACGTCACGTCTCCCTCATCCCACAGCCGGTGTGTCCAATCATCATCCCGCATCTAAGGCGGTGCCTCGGGAAAAATCTCGGACGGCGGGAGAAAAGAGCGAAAGAAAGAGAGATCTCCCCAAGAGTGGGTGTCACAGAGAATGTTTGGGAGGAAGGGGGAAGGAAATTGACTGACTCACTGGCGGATTTCAGGGTATTTAGGCGCCCGGTGACATGAGCGTGTAGGTCGGTTTATCTCGGGAGCAAAGACCTCAAAGAATCAACCAGGATGGTAAGAGGTCGTCTCTCGAGGGCTCGGGAAGAGATATACAGAAGGAATATAAAACTCTTCCAGTTTCCTCGTTCGATGAAAAATAGGACCGTTGGGCGCACTAAATCCGTCCTTAGTGGTCGTGGCCCGCCCGAGGTACTGGCGAGCCGGGTGGCTGGCTGTCCGGGGCGCCTAATTGTTGGGTGGGCTATCTCGGTCATCTATCTATTGCAAGTGAATAAATATTGGACACCAATTTATATCGTGAATCATGATGAAATTCCTTTTATTTATTCAGTATCAATAAGTTTTATAGAGCGATGAATAAATTAACCTGTATTCTGTAGATATCTCAACAAACATTTACGGAGAGGGGCGCTGGAGAGCTATCTCGCCTGGGGCGCCAAAATTCCTCGAGCCGCCCCTGTTATAGTCGGTCCATCATCGGAAGTCTGATGGCCTCGAAAACTGGGCGTACACGAGTTAGCAGCAGCCAATAGGAGACTGTTTGTTTGGGAAGGTAGTGGGGAGGAAACCAGTCTCCCTCCTGCTCTCGAAGAGATCGCATCGGACTGCGTTGCCGTATCTACCGCCGTTTCCTTGCTGTGGAATTCTAAGTTATTTATTTAGAAACTGCGTAGTATATCAGCTGAGCAAGAGCTGGCAGCGCGCACCGACATCTGCTCTCCCGCACGAAAGTTGAGAGGGGCGATGGAAGGGGAAACGTTCGTGATTGGCTACTTGCTCTAAGTAGGCCAAGAGACTTCCGAAGGGGGATCGACTATAGTGGCGTTGCACTTGAACTGCCGCACTCCTTTTGGTTTTCGGCGGTTCGTCGCGATGGATTCTCTAGCATTTAGGTTCTTTATTTCCTTAGGAAAAAATTTACTAGCCACCGCGAACATGTTAATGCTTTTAGATTTGCCACACTCATTTCATGATGTATAAATACAAAATGTTATAGCAAGTGTCGAAGACATTTTTTCACCAAATTTGTGCATATCTCAAAAATTTAGTAATTGAATCGAGAAATATGAATAGTTAAAAACAGACAAGAATGAGATTTTGAATCTAAAAGCAATATTTGAATCACTCGAATAACGGTCAGAAAATAAAAATGCTTCCGTAACTAGAGAGTAATTCTTTTCGGTACTATCTGCATGCATTCATCCACTTCAGAAATCTCACCATCCCAGAACCGGTCCCATGACGTCATCAGGTATCTTCTTAATAAGCACGTTTTTATTTTTTGTTCGAGCGGAAGGAAAGGTTGATTTCGCTTACTTGCAAGACGGATGTTTGTTTCTAGTGTGCATGAAATTTCTTTCTGTTCTTCTCTGTTTAAGTGCCGCAATCTTTCGATATAAAATCCACTCTTCTCTTCCTAAAACCCTTCGAAAAGCAAATTTTTTATTTCCGAAAATATAGGTATTTGGGAATGCGAGGATGTATTTAGGAGGCCGATCGACTATGACTAGGCACTCAGCCAATGAACGTGCTCTCGGTCGCGGAGGGATAAACACTTTCCTCTTCAGAAACAAGTTCTTACCACGCGGGAAAATCTTCCCTTCGTATGCGAAAACCGCTTATTTGCCGAACCCACCTTTCATTTCGCGAAAATTCTTCTTGCGTTCTGCTACACTAACACGAGTCATGACGGGTCAAACCCTCTGCTACGGACCTAAACCTCTTATGTGCCTACCCTACCCCTTCATTACTGTCCTCTCACGCGACTCCACCCTTTCCGTGTAATTAAACCCTTCACTCCACATAGCCGGAATAGGTTTTGCTTGAAAGCTTCTAAGATTTATTTATCATTTTGTTTTTTGGAGGCACTCTCTCTCTCTCTTTCTTTTCCAGTCTTAAGTCGTTTATACCACCTTACCTTTGAACGCGTAAATCTTATCGAGGGAAAGTCAACCATTTAGATTAAACACGACTCCCAAGTACAATATTAATAGAAATATATTGCTTATTCTTTGTTATTCTTCAATCTATTGTTCTTCATAAATATTTCTGTGAATTTATGATGGTTTGAAATGAGAGTTTATTATACATTTCTTGCTTATTTTTGTTTTTGCAGTGCCGCTCGACAAGGTTGTGTTGAGAGATTTTTTCGATCGCATTAGACTGCTTCAGAACTCAAACTCCCTTTAGATCATTTTGTGTTCACTTCCGTTTTTCGTCGATTCATTAGCCTCCAGAGCACATAATATCTATTATATAACCATATAGTTTGCATTCGCTCTATGCCTCGTATAGCTATAAATTGTTTATAGGATGCTACGATCGATTTATCTGCTTTCCTTGCGACATTTAACGTTATATCCGTTATTTAGTATGCTACTGATATTATTTATTCATTTATCTTAGTTCTATTAAAATGAAATAGATTATATTGGCATTGGAAAGGTAGTGCTCTAGCATTTCAAATACAGCCTAGATCAGGGGTCGGCAACCCGCGGCTCTTTGAAGAATGATCTGCGGCTCCCGACGCCCCCTCTCCCGCTTAAAGCGCACCACCAGATGACAATGACGGTCTCAATGATAATAATATAATCATTTTCAATAGAAGGATCCAATATGGGCTGTTGAGTAAAAATTTCCGTTTCATCTATAGTCCTAGATTCATTTTCTGAAAGAATCTCTTTATTTTCTTCATTTGAATGTTTATTTACATTTTCATAGAATAAAAAGTTATGTAAAGTATTCTTTTGTTTCTCATGTTCTTTTTAAGAATTATTTCCAAAACAACATTGTATGGGTATGTGTGTGCAGCTTTTAAATAAACATATGTCATTAAATATGGCTTGGCTGAATTATATACGTATTTTTTCATTATACATGCTCTGCGGCTCATCTTATGTTGAATTCTATATAAATTTGGAAAAAATAGCTCTTCTTGTCAAAAAGGTTGCGGGCCCCTGGCCTAGACAATGCTTTTCCATAAAATTTGTTGTATTCTACAAAAGGTCCAGTTGAAACGACACCTTTTTAATATTTTGTCAAGTACTCTCCCATTTTGTCGACATCGAAATATTCTTGAACGGCACGAATCGTTCGGAATACGCCCGAACGGCAAACGAGATTAGATCCAAGACGGGTATTTTACGTCATTTCTCCGGATGCTGTAGGAAGACTTAGTAATGCAAATTTTCTGGTTTGTTAGTCATAATCTGTACAAAGTCGGGCGCTCGCTGTCACCTTTCAACGCCGATAGAGGTCTGTAGTGCATAGCTGTATAAAGAGTAGGTTCCTATCTACTATAATATATTTTGAAGTGTGTTTGTTGGTTTGTTCATGGAACTCCTAAACGATAAAAGCTAGAATAACCAAATTTGGTACGATTCTTCCTTACATCCTAACTTAGTGAATGGTCAAGGTTTGGTTAACCGGGATTAATCAGTGCTGCCAATATAGGGGATTAACATTTTTCCATAAGATAACACGTATGAATCCATTTCTTGACTTGCAAGGTATTCTTCCTTCAAACATCAAAATACGTAAATATGGACCGATTTTTTTCGTTTTTGCTTTATTCGACGAATAAAACTCTATACTATCTTATTCCTGCGAAGTTTACATGTTACACGGTCGAAGTTTTCAGAAATACGCTATTTGTTTCGAAATTTTGTGGATTTTCCGTACTCTTAATTAATCAGTGCTGCCAATATAGGGGATTAACATTTTTCCATAAGATAACACGTATGAATCCATTTCTTGACTTGCAAGGTATTCTTCCTTCAAGCATCAAAATACGTAAATATGGACCGATTTTTTTCGTTTTTGCTTTATTCGACGAATAAAACTCTATACTATCTTATTCCTGCGAAGTTTACATGTTACACGGTCGAAGTTTTCAGAAATACGCTATTTGTTTCGAAATTTTGTGGATTTTCCGTACTCTTCCGGGCGTTGCCAAGGCGGCCGTCATTGTTACCTCCGATTCAATTAGCTTCAATGAATCTTATAAATAGACGAAAGTTTAGCGTTATTCGCTTCGCACTTTTGTTTAAGCAACGAAACGATTGATGTTTATGGATAGCAGCGTAAGTAGATACTGATTATTAATCAGGAAGCGTTTATTGATTAAAGTAATTGAACCTTCTTTCGTCTATTGAATACTGGAATCTTACATTTTTGTAAGTAAAATCATTATATTCTACATTATAATGATTATTAACGTAAATAAGCTCACGTATCTGGTGTACATTTATCAGTCAGTGTTCAATATTGGACAACTGCACGTTGCTTTTTCACGGGTTTCTTGCTTAAATTTTATCATAGTTGTATATTTAAGGTAATACCTTTATCACAGATTGAGTTTTGTTTGAAAACTTACTGTTCTGAGTGTCCCCTCGGGGTCCTTTCACTTTCTATGAAATTATTTCCCGAGGGCAATTTTTTCATTAAGTTCGTCGAGACATACTGCAGCCTATTTTCTCCCACCGAAACTCTCTCACAACGGCCCAGCATCTTGCGCCCCTTTCCCCTCCTCTCCCCATCCTGCCTCCTCACCTCCCCCTAACAACCTCCCCTCGCCCTTTGTGACCATCGACCATCACGAAATACGGTAATTCACTCCCATCAACCACTCCCTCTTCCCTTTTTCCTCTCTCCCTCTCTTTCACTGAAAAAATCTCCTATCCAGCTAATTTCACCCCTTTCATTCGCTCTCTATTTTTCCATTTGAAAGCACTCGCTACTCACAACTCTTTTCCGTAGATGTATTTCTTTTATATTTTCGAGTCCCATCCCCTAACGCCCGTAGCAGCAGTTCCCTTTCACCCTACCTCCGCCATCCCATCTCGTTTCCTGCGGGCTCTCCATTTACCTCTTCTCTCCCACGCTCTTCTCCGCATTCTTCCTCTATCCCTCCCTCCCTCCAACGCTCCTCTCTACACCTCCTACTCCCATTGCCTCGCACTCCCTTATTAAAAACTAACGCTTTTGCGACGCTCACTTTTTTCGCGTCTGCTCCCTCTTGCCACACGTTCTTTATTTCAGCCTCTTTATCTCTCTCACGCATCCTTCCTCGCGATGCACCGTTTCCACTCTCTCTGCATTCCTTCGCCTCGCCTCTCGAGTGCGTTTCTGCCCTTCCGCTCCGCCTTGCGCCCCATCCTGTCCTTCACCCTCTCGAAAGCACGCCTGGCATCTTCAAAAAGTATCCACTCCCTCCAACACTCTCTCTCCGTCTCTCTCTTCCCTCTCATCCACGTAAATTTCCCACCCCTTGTCCATTCGTTTCACGCGTACAGCTGTCGTATGTGCACGCAGAAGAGCCCGATCACAAATGCGGGTGGTTTGGTCGAGTGAGATAGCGAATTGTTTCCTCGGTTAGCCAAAATGAGACGGGGTGAATCGGGATTTTTAGCGAATTGAAAAATTTTGTGAGCTGATTCCCTTTATAATACTTTACTTGTTTTAATAATATAGATATGAAAGTATGATTTAACGTTATTATTATGGAAATACTTTATACAAGTTTAAAATTTAAATGGAATAAATGATGAGCTGGTATACGAATTTGGTATATTAGCATAATGTGTGCCTTTATAGACTTTAGATGGAATGTATGTACCCCTATTTAACAAGATTCATTAATTATAGATCGTAATCTTTATTAGCTACTGGAGTCACGGTAGCTACTGGAGAATTTTCTTTGACTATTCAGTTTTGATCGCATAATTTTATACTAACTATCCTCGGCTCACACACTGTCAAATTCCTGACAGAACTGTGCAGGTTGCTTATATGAATCTCATTTTAATAAATGGTTAATTTAATGCCATATTTCATTTAATTTTTAATTTCCTCTTTCATTTTGTTGCAGGTAAGTGACGGCCATACCAATCTCTAGCGAGTAATATCCTCCAAAGTGCATGGGTAAGGCTATAGAGGCAATAGTACTTCTTTTAATACTATAGTTCAGTGTTTCTCAACCGGTGAGACGAAAAGTTCGTCTAGTTGGGACGTGAAATTTCGCAAATAATTATTATAAAATTTTTCTGAACAAAATTATTGCAATACTCACCTTCCGTAAAGTTGTGCATTAATGGTTAATATTATACTAAAATGCAATCAACGTAAAAACCCACTCCTTGGAAAGGTGGAATTTGGTTTTTATCACGGTGAGACGTGGGAGTTTTTTTTGACAAAATGCTAAATGGGACGTAAGATGCATAAAGTTGAGAAATGAATCCATTCATCGGTTTTGTTTCGCAGCTCTCATTGTCCAGACGCCTATTAACCAGACCCAACTCTGGTGGATAGAATATTCGGAAATTGTGACTTAATCACAGAACTAACTATAAGAAACCGAAGCATGAATACTAGGAAATCGAGCTCAGATAGCCTCATGACACATGTTTATCGATGATTACCAGGGAAGATGTTTGTATCACAAGCCAATTTCATAGATAAGATTAGTTAAAATAAGTATTTCTTACCGTCTATTGAATTGTGTAGCAAGAAAGCATTCGATTCTTTGTCTCAATTACAGAATAAAAATATTCAGATTTTAAAAATAAATTCATGAATTAAGTTTATTTTCGCTGTATAAGTTTTAAACGGGGTAGTAATTACTGCATTTTCTCCTGGTTCATTTCAAAGTAAATATAGTAATGCCGCATATCAACATTTAAACAAATCAACATCAGCCATGCGCAAAAACAAAAATCAAATAAAAATAGACTGTATTTCCAAGAAGTACCCCTTGGAAGGCGTAAGCCTACCTATCTCTCTCTCCATGTGTATAGTTACAGCGTTATTATTTGCTCCTAATTCTGTATCTTCGGGAACTTAATATGTACTAGGTCGCTCCTTTCTTCTCATCATGGGACCTCTTTTTCGCTCTCTTCTAACCTCTTCGCCCTTCGTCTCTGGGGTATCCTCTTTATTTTTCCCCAGCTTCCAACCGCCCACGCCCTCTCTCTCTCTGGAGTCTGCCTGGTGCCTGGCTTTCTCACGTCTCCCCTACTCCACCTCAACCTCATCCGCTAAGGGCTGACTCATGTCAGTGATTCGACTCCCTCTCTCTCCATCCACCCACTCACTCACTCCCGACTGACGTCACCTGGGCAGCCGCTTTAAAAAAAAATTTCCCGCTCGGACGGAAAGGGACGATAGTGTTTTGTTTGGTGGGGTGATTGCGAGTGGATTTAGAGGTGAGTCTGCTTCGAAGGGGAAGGAGGGATGAAGGTAGGAAGGGATGGAACGTGGGAAAAAGGGGTGCGTCACCTCCTCTTTGCCATCTCCCCGCGTGCATTCCACATTCTGAACTTCCCCATTACGTCCCTCGAAAACTTCGTAATTGAGACGTTTTTCGGAGTCAATTCGCTTTCAGTTTTTTTTTGTGGTAGGTAATTGCTTTCTAACGAGTATTTCTCTCTCTCTCTTGCTTTGGCTGTTTGGTCAAATTCCGGAAAATCAACTTGAAAGAAAACTCGCTTTTACGAGCGCTTTGCCGCTGTGCCCTTTAAATTTGAAAATAAAACGTAATCGCGACGAAATAAAAAAGGAAATTGGTTTTTGTTGCAATTTCTTTACTGTTAGAATCTTTCCTGCTGTGTGATAAATGAACGGGACTCTCTTTGTGCTTCTGGCTTCTAAATTACGCTGGTTACGTTTCACCTTGGATTTCCTAGGAAGCTATTGTTAGACAAGGTTATCAGGATAATAGAAGAAAGCTTTGGAAATGTTGGTTTTTAATTTTTAATTGCGTTAAATTTCTGTTTTTAGATATATTTCAATCTTAGAAAATAATTTGTTGCGTTATTTTTATTTGGCGTTGTATTAATCGTCTCTATATCTGTTTTAGTTTGTCATAGTACGGTAAATTTGCAATATTAATAATAACAAGCGTATTCTTTTCGATGTTGTATTAAGGTGTAGGTTCTTGACTTACACGCACGTACGTGTATATGGAATCGTAAATTAAATTCTTCTTTTCCACGCCTTCGCGTGAATATTTATTACTCCTTTATCAAAAATACCAGATTTGACATCTCCGAAACGAACGGTGACTATGGTCGAAGGATTTTGGCGATCGTGAGCAGAGGCTGACGAAATAAATAAACGCCGGTTCTCCGTATCGGCTCCATCCTCTTCTCCGCGGAAACGTCTGGAATTGCAGCGGAAATCATAAACAATCCCACGTATTCCGCTCGCGTCAATGCTCTCGATCTTATTTTTCCCCTCACGCGACTTCTTTATCTGCGTCACTCTGTCATATACACTCTGCGGAAGAATATCTTTTCTTCTCGCGCATAGTATATCTTGCTTCCTCTCGTTCGTCGGATTCGTCATACCCCAGGTGTTCGGAAGGACGCCAAGAGGGGAGAAAAACAGCGGCCGAGATGGCGAATGCTCGAGCATCAACCAAGACACGTCTCTCTGTTTAAAAGGTCACGCTGGTCTTTCTACCTCTCGTTACTGCGTATTTATTCTAACCTTCCACACACTTTCCTGACCCTCTCTCTCTCTCCACTCTCTTCGCTTCCCCTTATCGCCGTTCATTTTATCTCCCTTTGCATCCCATCTGATCACGTTCCTCGAGATAGAAATTTTACAGTTGACTTAACCCCTCTTTTTCTCTCTCTCTCTCTCTCTCTTTCTCTCCTTATCTCTTAACCTCTCTTTATAGCCCTTTGTCTCTCTTAAGAGGTTTCACCGAGTGGCTCGCAGCCGTCCGAGACGCTTCCACGAGCGATTTTTTCCGCTGGGTGTCTGCTCATGTTAGGAATCCGAATTACACCTTGCGACCAAGAGGATAAAATCAAGGGAATGAAAAACTAATTTTTTCCCGGAAAACGTTATCTTTGAGAAAGACTTGCGATCGCAATTGAAAAATCTTGCTCCAAGTAGACGGTTATCACCATCTGATGATAGCTATCCGAGTGTAACATAATTGTGCAAGATTACTGGGGAAGAAATTTGTATCCTCGTTCCATCTGTAGTGAAATATACACAGTTGATGAGTAATACTGAGCTGTTTGGAGGGTTATCCACTGAGATCAGGAATATACGTAGGTGTGTTTATTTTACGTCTTTCCTTGTACTGAGTTCTAAAATCTTCGATCATATAATTTGGTTTTGTTTTTGCTTCGCGTTAAAGTTAAAATAAAACTCGTTTACGATGGTTTTTTCCCATGCGGATGATTTTTTGTGTAGTGTCGGTTTAACTGATTGACTTAAATTTATGAAAATCACCGAAAATAACAGGACGACGATGCACAGCGTTTTATAGAGTTGAACGTAATTAATTAAAAGCTTATAAAAAAAATACTTCTTTTGGGCTTTGTCATCTTGCATTCGTGGTGGGAGAGAATTTCATTTTGGAGTAGCATATTTTTCCGAATTTCATTTAATATTCATTAGAGTTTTATCACGGAGTAATTATCGAAATATTTAATAATCTGTGAACAAATTACGGTTGAAAAGTATTGGGCCTGTAATTTACGAGTATTAATTTTCAAGTAAATTTATAAATAGTATGTTTAAATTTTGATATATATTTTTAATGATTAAGTAAAGTGTGTGTATATATATATATATATATATATATATATATATATAGTGAATCCTCCAAAAATTTCTCCAATAATTACGATTTCACATGAAAAACGAAAATGCGTTTCTTTTTCCTAGAATCCTCTAAATTGTCGTGGGTGCTATTAGTTTTTACGGTAGCTTTTACATTCCTCAGATACCGCTGAATGGTTCTCGTGGATAACGAGAGTTTGTTAACCCCTCGTCTTTCCTTCTCCATGCGAGCGACGGTTTTTTTATTTCACCCCTTACTCTCCTCCTCCAGTTCACCTTCGCTTCCCTTCCGTATCACTTCCTGGCTCCACGTATTATTGCCTTTTAGGCCAATTACAAGGCAACCCTTTTTCTCCTCTCTCTTTCCTGTGCGTGAGAGACGATCCCCGTTAAACACGACGCACATTCTGCTTTCTTTACTCAGCATCGGTCGGCAAAAGTGACCTTTTAGTCTATCGCATGGTCCCTCTGTTACCGCACCCCCGTAGTCTCCCCTTAACCCTCACTCATTAGGACACTCGACGAGTTCACCTCATGGAGAGCGAGTGTACGAGAGGCGGTTCAAACGCTTTCGTTTTTTTCCTTTCCGTTCGTCTTGCTGTCACACACTTGTCGACAAGATCAAACTCAAGCGACGTTGGAAATGCAATTTTTTGTTCTGATTGAAATGTCACGACGTAGAACTTGCTGACAGTCTCTCGATTTAAACTGTCATTTTCAATACGAATTTCTGCTTTTTAGCAAGCGTCCGAGTGCTTTACTCGATAAATCGCAACTGCCTCTTTCGCGTCAGACTCATTTCTAGCGCAATTGACGTAAACAGACTGGTTTGAAAGAATTTCCACATGCAATGCTACGCAATTTGTATTGAATGGAAAATTCTTGGTGATTCATTTGCTTACATTCCTCCAATTCGCTGAGAAATTATTAATGTTATCGGCCGACATTTATCTCGTATCATTCTTTATTATAATTCAAGATTGATTCATTTATATCAATCCCATTGAAGTAGATTATTATCTCGCGGCAAAATAAAACTCTTTGTATTATCGGATCCATTAAAACACGGGGTTATGTTCTATCATTTAAAATTAAAATAGCGTTATCCAAAACATGACACATTTTGTATCAAATTAATTATCTCATTATTTATCAAGTATACTGTGATGCCTTCATCAGCAATAGAATCCTAAATCATAAATGTAATTTAAACCGGCACAAAACAAATTTATCAACTGCACCGCATCAGGTCCTCTGAATTTCTTGTTTTAACCCAAATTCACGCGGAGATCCGTTATGTATCATCTTTTTGAGTCACATTTGAATTGCAAATCCAGTAATAGCTTTTGAACTCGAATATGCGCCATAATTAACTGAATTGAAACATTGAGGCAAAAACCTGCACCTTAAGTTAAGTTTTTACATTATTTTCTAAAATACACCACTAGTTTCCGCAGGATAATTGCCTTAAATCTCATTTTTGAAAGTGCCTGCTATATACTTTTAATTGAAGAGAAAGAAGTTTTAGATTTTCTTTAAAATTTTTTATTTTCTTATGCCTTCATTAATGACTTCATTTCCTTCTTCATACTTGTATTTTTATGAGTAACTTTATTTCTATTTAGCACGTATATTTACCTATATTTTCTGATTAGTATGTATGTTTATATATACATATTGCAGCTGAGGGCCTCTGGAAGAAGATATGGTAACCCTCATGTCTGGAGGCCAATCTCAACCACCAGTCGTCTCACTCGCTTTCTTTCCCCCTCTCCCAGTCCAATTGAAACCACCCCTTCATCCCCTTATCCCGCTGCAATACGTCCACTTAACGAATCAGAATTGCCGTCGACTTGAATAGCCCGCCGCACACTTTCAACCGAATTGTTCTATATGCGGTGGTGATGCACGGTGGCTCGGAACGGCCTCCCAATGCCGTGGCCCCTGAAGTGCACTCTCTGACTGTATTAGAGCCAATTGGCCCGAGGTAGTCATGCTCAGAAAGCAGAGTTGGAGAGAAGGAGATATTTCCCAAAGGATGTTTTGCAAGACGCCCAGGGTAGTGCAATAAGATACATGATTTGTAAGAAAATTCAAAGAACTGAAGACGCTTTGCAAAACGTAATGTGAGCTGGAGCTGATTAGTTATAAAAATGACACTTTGTAATTAGTTAATTTAGAAAGAGTTTATTTTTTGAATGGTCACTTCATTGAAAATGGCTAGTTTCAACCCAAAAGTAAGTGATTATTCACAGGATCTTAGGTAACACATTTCAGGTGCTTGTTTTTTTCTGGTAATGCAACGTTTTTTAAGAAAAAATGGTTTAAACATGTTAAACAACTTCATTTTTGTGGAAATTTCAAAATAACATTATTGAAGGCAACTTTATATCTCTTTAGTATTACAAAGAGTTAGAATAATGAGAATAATTGGATTCAACTAGAAAGTTGGGGTTTTATATAAATTAATAGTGCATTATTTATTCGAGAATTATGTTTACAATTTAACAGTTAATTATAAATAATACCGGATTCATAAGGATGAAGCTGAGGAAATAAATTTCAAACTATATCTTTTTCGGAACCTATAATCCACAGAATATCGTTTTCTGACTTAACTTTCGGTGGATATAGGGGCATTTTTTTAAATTTGCTTGCAGATTATCTGTGCAATGAGGTAATTTGGCCGAGGTAGATGATCACTAACTGTACTCGTCATTTAACTGTCGAGTTATCCCATCCTATCTTGAGAAAGCTGGATCCTTCGAAAAGATCGATTCCTTCCGTAATTTCTTTTCTAATCCTATTCTGGGCACCCAATTTATTCTTAATCCATTTAATAATCTTATCCTCTGTATCCCATCCTCCCTCCTGATCTTTCTATCCCAATTAAAGCAAATATTTCATAAATATTATCCTCAAGTTATTAATGAAGGTAGGCATTATGCGCTGAAACTTTTAACATATTTTCTTTAATTACCAGCATCGCGTCTTATGCACATGTGCTCAGAAACTTTCGAACTCTCTTTACACGAGACGCGCTCCCTTCTACAGGAACCGAACTTAACTCGGAGGTTTTGCTCGCATTTTTCGCCTCCCAGTCGATAGCGTTTTCGAATCTGAAAAGAATAAAAGTTGTAAAAATTCATCTAAATGTTTTTGCACTCCAAAAATCCGTTCGCCTTAAGTAAAAATACAGCGCATATTAAATTACTTTTATATTTAGTGTCAGTCGTTTTCTGTTGTACCGAAGATTGTAGTAGTTCTGTTTGTTATTGCTTTTAAGAAAGGCTCAATTTTTCAGTCAACGTTTTTGTAGCACTTGATTTTACAAAGTTCATGGTCAAATCTGCCAGTTAAGCAGACCTGCAGAATACGGCTGTTTCAAACTTTTAAAGGCAACGGAGTGAAACAAGAAAGAGATTTGCCAAGTAAATTTGTGTCGAGTGCCTTCTTGTGTACGCTTACCATACGGTGCTTCACTTTGGCAAATATTCAAGTCGGTGTGAAACGAAAGGCAAACAACACGTGTTTTCATTTAGTTAATATTCACAAAAGGAATACTAGATTGTTGCTTACATCTCCTATAATCGTATTATATCCAATAGCTTAACTTCCGTTTTTGGAACCGTTTCTTTAATAAAACGTCGAGACCAAGTATGTTTTTATAAGAAAACGAAGAAAATCGCCGAATTGGAATAATTATCTTTGTTATTTCGTTGTTAAGCTTAACAATTCCGTAAGCGAGGATATTTAGCGTTTAAGTAGTTTGCTATTTAAGGATTTTGACTTGATTAGGATTATTTTCTGTTAACACTGGACCGCTATCTTGGGAATCTTAAAACATATTAAATGTAAATATCTGCCAGATACGATGAAATATCTCAAGTTGGAGGCATATCCAGATAACTCTCTCATGATTAGTGTCTGGAAATGAACGGGGTGTGTGGAAAAACGATAAAACTATTACCTTACATCGGGAATTTATGTCGTCTGCCGTAAAGTTTGCGATCATACCAGTGGTTTCCAAACAAGTGCTGGCGATACCCTAGCTCATTTGCATTCATTTGTGTGGAATTCCTGCTGTGACTGGCCTTTCAGCCAATCTTGCATGCCTAAATAATCTTTTAAAACATTTTTCTCAGGAAACATCCCTTACAAATAGTAGCGACAACTTAGTTTGTTACGATCACGACACGGTATGCAAACCAATGGTTTCGAGGATACTTTATTTATTTTTCGCTAGCCTTACAGCCTTTTACAGTAAGCGCAACAACAATAACAAATACGAACATATACGACGATGCCCTCGGTAAGATTCGAACCCCCGACACGCTAACAACCCCCTACGGAGATTTTATATGCCATTAATCGTTTTTGGATTCATTTCCCTCATCTATAAAACGAATAACTAAATTACTGCATTTATTTAAAATAGAGTTTTAAAAAAAAAATATTTTCCATATAAGTCTCGACGATTCTACTTTAAAATGGTCTATCGAGCAGATTTTTCCTTCCGGAATATTATTTAAACAATTTGACTATTATTTTTGTTTAGAACGGTAATTTTAAAAATATTTTAAACCATTTTAGAAAGATTTTATGACGTAGGATTTTTGGGTAAAGTCTACTGAATTTTCCCGTACGAGAGATCACTGAGGGATATAAATTCCTGGGGCTCCGTAAGGCAATTACAACTTTCATATTTCAAATTCCTGCGAAGAAAATCTCGAACATCCGCCCATTTCATAATTCCCTAATAATTTCCCATTGAGAGACCAGAGAATCTCAAGAATGCCGTGCTGCTGCCGTTTCCCCTAACCTTCGATTCGGATCGCCCCGCAAAATCATCCGCCGTGTGCATTCTGTTCCATTAACCTATATCCTCGAGGCCCTTATCTCGACAACCATCTGATTGTGAGCGGAATTTCTGCCCATTTGCTGCGAAATTGTGGATTTCCTAAGAGGCTTTCGTTGTTATAGAACGGGCGTAGATACAGCTGGGAGAAGTTCCTTTTTCGGGACTTTTCTCGAGATGTTTTATTTTAGATCGACCACCTGTGCCAATAATTCCGTCTGTCTGTAGTAGCAGTATCTCTTATGCGGCCACATTTTACATACTCTGCGATTTAATGGTATAGTTATATAAAAATGCTGGTTATAACTGGCATTTTGTTGTTATTTATAGTTATTAGGTAGTAGGTCAGTAATAGAGTTTCTGTTATTAAAGGTAGGTTAGTTTAAAATGTTATTGATAGTCGATAGTTTTGGTTTCTTTTCTCATTTCAAAAATTAAAATTATGCCGAAGATCATTATTTGTGACTCGAAACGTTCTTCAATAATAATATCCCTTTACTAATTACCACTTATGAGTTTTATTCAAACAATTTTTCTTTTATCAAAATAATTTCTTATTTTCATGTATCTAATGATTCCGTCATATCTGTTATTCTATTTTGCCACTTTTAAGAATCGCGTATTTTAATTCATTTTGTGCTGCATGAAAAAATATTTGTACTACTCCTTTCTTAGCCACACTTCTTGCAGATGACGTTTTGATTATCTTCTAAGGTTCTTTTTTCCATTATGACTTTGAAAAGAGTTTCGTTTGGCGTGTTTATAATGCTCAGCATGAAGTTGAAGTTTTTGTCGAGCGTAATTGGAAACTTAGAGCGGTATTTCAAATAAGTTATACCTGGTACCCCTTAGGTTTTTGTAAAGAAGACTGCGCATGAATGTACATTAACTTTATTTTAAATCTTTCGTTACTCCGAATTGTATGTAATCGTTATTTTGTAGGAAGAAGGTTAACCTCGTGCCTACTCTATGAATCTGTCATAACAATGCATACTTAACCTTGGTACACGAGTCATACTTAGAGAAGGAAGTACGGAATCACGTTTCTATTGTTAGAGCAACATTAAAACGACCTGCTCAGAGCGAGACATGTTAACAATGCAATTTGAGGCAGCTTTCTCTCTCTCTCTCACACACACACACACATGCACAAGGTCCGGCAAATTGCAATAGGCTTTCGCAGGAGCGAGACTTGCGGGTAGAATTTGCAGTGCCATCTGTCTGCTTTTAAGGGGTAACCACCGTCTCACTTTGAGAAGACCTCTGGAAGGTCGTTTCCTCGTTCTTCTCTCCCTGTATCGCTGGTAGCGGTGGTGCTGGGTGACACCGTGCTGCTGTTAAGGGAAGAGGGAGGGCAACGTGCGGATTGGGATGGATGGATGAGTTTTTGTAGGCGTGACGGAGGGGCGGGGGTGGAGGAGGACGAGAGAAGTGCGCTGGTTGCCGGCTGCTGCGCTTATGCGAGGCGTGACGGATTGGAGTGGCGTGGTTGGAGGTGGCGTGGAGGGGGTGGCGGTGGCAGGTGGCAGAGGTCGGCTGCCGTGTCGGATAATATTCCTTACAGCCTTCTTGAGCAAGCGATTTACTCGAGAGCGGTCTTGCGAGGGATATTTTTTTATTTCGCCTAATTTATGGAGCCTAATTTTCGTAACGAGCACGATTATTCCCGTCCGTTTTCTCTTAATTTAGGAGTGATTAGTTTTAGGCGGCTAGATTTGAGGTTGTACAGCCGTTTCTTTCGTCCAACCTGTGTACTCGGCGTAAAGGTTGTTAAATCTCTCCTTAAGTCGCATTTGTAAGGCGACACTGACAACTAATAAAACGGTACGCGTACGTTTAAGGTGTCCATAAGTGAGAAATGTATCTGAAACTCCTCTGTTAATAAATTACTCGTTTGAATTATACCAATTTAAAACGCGCTCTTTATTAACAATAAAATTTTCGTTTTTCAGATCTTCCGTACTATACGAATATTCACGGGAGCATTTATAAGTTTGATTAAATTGTCAATTATACATTATATATTAAGTTGATTTTATTTTTGCATTGAGCTGTATGGTTTAGAGATTTTATAATAATAGCAGCACTCGAATTATTCTGTGTGGTTTATTAAGTTATGCTGTCTTTCATTTTCATATTTTTATTCAGTAGATATAAAAAATGTAAGAGGCGAGAATCGAGCTTATACCTGTAACGACAAGAAATATCGTCCTGCTATCAGCTTCAGATACGCCTGCGCATCTCAGTAAACGTGGTAAACAAGTTCATTTGTTGGTCAAGTGGATTAATTCGTGGGTGCATTTAATAAACCTTGATTGTAAAGAAACATGCCGGGAAAGCAACCAAGTGATAATTGCGGTGTTATTTGATTAGGGTTTTTTGAGAATGCAAACGGTGCCCCACTTTTGAGGCTTTTATTGAAATTAAAGCATTCGTTAGAAAATGGCGTGTTTTAGGGTGGATTCGAATAAAAACTCTAGTGGAACTTTTTGGGATGAGCGAGTAAATGAGAAAATATCACCGTAGTTAGACATACGTTAAGATGAAGCGCCGGGCACCAATCAAGGTAGTAGTCGGAGCACCTGCAACGGGAGTCTGAACAATAAAAGCGTGCAGTATCGATCCTGTCGTTAGCCCTTTCAAGGGGCGGATGTTAACCTTTCCCTCGCGTACTACTTGAGGTCGCTCATTAACGTTTCAGGAAAGAGAATATATGGGTGTTTTTATTTTTTTTCTGACCAGTTTTGTTTACGTTTTTGAACCAACAGTTAAAAAGAAGCTAACCAACGTCCGTGCGATGCTAGCTGGGCGTGCATCTCCCACAGCTGAATAAAAAACTTTTTTGTTTGAGAAGCTTTCGGTTTTTTCATGTAAAATATGCAAATATGATCTAAATTGAGGTTTTAAAGGGTATGTTCCTCTGTTATATGTAATCGATGTTCCAATTATACTTTTGCTTGCAACATTATAAATGAAACTTTATAGAGGGAAATCTTCGTTCTTGGCATCGGGGGTTCCGAACCCGGAGTGGGTGACGATGTAATTAATTAGCGCGCCGTTTTTCGCACGTACTCTCTATAGATAGAAGTAAAATGTTGCAACGTTGCTCACTGTATTCTTCGTATCTTTGCACCAAAGAGTCGAAGTATTTTTTACGAGCGATTTAGGTTGTCTAAAGGGGAAAAATATTAAGCGAGAAATCTGCTTAATAGAGTGTTTTTTCAAATAACGGGTGGCGATCCAGGGCTGTGTCCTATGTTTCATTACAACACATAAAGTGCTAAATATATTTAAAGTGTATGAAAGCGTAGTTCTTTTAAACCAATGGCCATCTAATGCGGGTTAGTAAATTATTTTCATTTTTCCTGGCATAGGAGTTGATCCATCGCATACATCATAAATACTATCAGTATTCCTCTGGAATATTCATACAGTTAGCTTAATCATGAACTTCCTTCGTCTCTAAATTAATAGGAACCAAGAAATATTTTGTTATATGGCTGTTTTGGTGTATACTCTGTATAGCAAAAGGGAAGAAAACTTTGAACATTTTAATTTAAAATGTGAAAGCTAGAATGGTGCCACGTGGCATCATTGAGACTGAACAAATATTCCGCTAAAAACCTTCAAATGAATTTACATTCACATTAATTGTTTTATTGTTTAGACATTCCTAAATAACTAGAATCGTTAGCTATGAAGTGGACCTAATGCCTCAAGAAAGTGTTTGTCGATAATATCTAAATGAAATTCAGAAAAAATCACGGCATTATTTTAGCTGAATAGATTGAAACGACCTCTATGATTTACCAATGTTTTGTAGTGCCATAGGTAGCACATTTTATGGAAAGTTTTGGAGAAACCAGATCCAGATTTAAATGTAAAGACGGCGAAGGAAAATTTCCTAAGGAGGCATGCGGAAGTATGGAAACGGAGCATGAAGGACGTGGGCGAGCTCAAATCTCACATTTCAATTCGATCTTGATTCGCGCTGAATTCGACGAATTTGTTTAAAACAAGTCCCAAATAAAGATAACGCAGGAAGATTTGAGATTTCCACATCACGATGGAATGATTTTTGAGTAGTGGAGGAAGGGCCAACTCTTTCTGTCTCCCTCCCCGCCTCTTCCTCCGACAGCTTAGTTGGCTGCGAAATGCACCAGGGTGTGCGTAGAATCACGTGGGAGCCACTGTGAATATCCGGAGGAGGGAGCGTTTTGTCGTATTTAGGGAACACGACGAAGAGGATGTGAGATTCAGCAGATATTCCATAGAAGCCGGTCTTTAAAATTCGCGTCCTGTAGAAGAGGAAATCGGTGCTCTAATAACATAGGAAAAAACAGTAAAATATTTTCAGTTGAAAATTAGGTTTGTGCATCAGTTTAATAAATCTTACAGAAGGCTACAACTGGAATAATGCAACAATCATACTTGATTTTTTTTAGCGTAATTCAACTTTTTATAATTTTGACATCGTGGACTAGTGGATTGTTCATTTTCTGCCGTAGTTATTTTAAAGTTTGAAGAACATCGTAGCCGAATATCTCAGCTTTTCCTCTCCCCCATAGCTTGAAACGTTTTTTCCTGCTGAATTATTTTAGTGTTGTGGTACAACGAAGATTGTATCTCCGTATTTTGATGCCTTTGTATCAGTCTCTGGGTACGACAGTTATTACCAACTAAAGCAATTTTTCTGTGGTCTAATTTTATTTAATACAATTGTAATCGAAACATTTGCTCAAGCAAAATTAATATATAAATGAAAATACTGTATATAAACGATTCTTTGAAGGCATGTCCGTGTTTTAATTTCCATTGTAATGCCCAGTGGAATTAAATATTAACACTTGTGTAGAAGCTATTTAGTAGAATTCCTGTGGACCCTAAATCGAAGAGTTTTCTCATTTATATCCTAATTTTACTTATGGATTGCCACAGATTTCATAACCAGAATAAAATCATCTGTATATGCATGCATTTTCCCCTTCTCTATCTCCTTATGGCAACCCTTGGATTCCGTGCATATACCCTTCTGTCACCATGAAAGAATTCAGGAATTTTAAACTCCTCCAAGAAATATGTTGATTGATGCTTTTCATCGAATATTCTCAGAATTCTACACGCCGATGTTTGTCGTTGAAAGTGTACGTGTTGTTAAGCCGTCCTTTAAAGGAGGGACAGGTTCCGTACATATCTGCAGAATGTAGAGGGCCACTTAAAAAACAAAAGCTATTTCCTTTTATTCTTGTTTTATGAAAGAATCTCATTTAACTACCTAAGGTGACAAGAAACTTGTTAGGCTCACTGGAGTGTTCGGAACTGGAATTTCTCTACTTTTTTGATCGAGGAAAAAATGCTTGGAATCTCACGAGCCACTTTCAAGGAAGTAGTTAAATGTTATTTAAAGGCAGATTCGAGATGGGAGGTTTCTTTTGACATTTCATACATGCTAGTTATTAGGAAAAGTAATTTACACCGTTTAATAATGCAGATTTCTGAAGTGCGAAATTCTACCTCCGGGAGGGGATAACTTTAGTCTCCTTTCAATTCGTTGGATAGCGGATTTGGTAATTCTCAATAAAACTGCTTCTGGGGTTGTACTGACATAACTATCATTTGCTTCGTAACTTTTCTGGGTTCTTAGTAGAAAGTTCGTTTATCTGGTTTGAAGCTAAAGATTTTTGTCCTTCGGTTTGATCTCTTGTATTTTTAAGTACATGAAAATTCGTCATCTTAAAACTTTTCACCGTATTCGTAAGACATGCTATAGTGGCTGCCTAATTAAAAATTGAGTCGTCATTTACGAGCGAGGTGGGACTGGCGAAATTTAATACCTTAAAGATTTCAAAACTTGCGTGAGCTCCTAACACTTTTTCCATAAACTGGATCGATGGCTGAACACGCGTCGTATATCAGCGCCCCTGAAAATTAAAAATGTTCATTCTCGCAAAGGAAGTGTATCCTCAGGTTGCGCATTCCACGGAAAACCCCTTACCTTATTACTCTTGCAGAAAAATCTCTCTGTCCTCCAGAGTGAAAGTAGGAATTAAAAAAAAAAGATGAAAACCTCTTTGAAAAACGAAGGAGATCCTTTCTCCGCTACGGAGAAGGAAAGAAATAGGCGCCATTGAGCCCCTCAAACCCATACTTCCCCTTTCCCTCCTCTGAGCGAACCTCCCCTCCTCTCCGTCGGGAGAGCCTCTTTGTGCGCCTCCATACACTTCCCCTTATTCATTAATGCATTCCCTGGATGCTGAACAGAGGAGAGCTTGTAACAAGATTGCGTATGGATGTTGGTATATATACATGTGTGTGTATATATACACATACACACAGATAAACACACACACGCTGGCGCACATGCGTGAAAGCATATAGAGGAGCACGTGATCATCCTTAGGAGGAGCCAGCGGCAAGGTCCTCGCCACACAATCTCGATGGGGGCAAGAAATAAAGGGGCGTTACCCGGATCTTAAAGGGGTGACGAAAGCCAACAACCGCTCCCCACCTCCGCCTCCCTTTTTTTTTATTCTTTTATACGCCTCCGCGCGGCGTGGAGGGAAAGATCACCTTCCCTTTCTCCTCACTTCCTCCCGTCGTCCTCCGTTCTACTCTGCCGGCGTAACCTCACTCTTTCCTTCTCTCTCCCTCCCTCCCTCGCGTAGAGATAGTGGGAGGGAGGGAGGGAGGAAGGGAGAGATGGGTTTGGCGGTGCGGGTTCAGGGGCCTTGACCCGGCCAATGCACCCCCTCTCCCGAGTGTCGCGTGGTGACCTTGGCGTTTAGGTGGGAGGGTGAAATGTGGCTGAGTTTTTATTTTGGCTGCTTCGAGTCTTATTTAATCCTCCTCCCGCCTCTCTCCCCCTCGACGAAATTTTCCCAAAGAATCGCCGTATTATTCACAGTTTAGGTCTTTTTTTTTTACTGGAGGAGGACCCATTTTCTACGTATCTCTCTTTTTCTCTCCCACAACAACGCAATAATTTAGGATTGCGGAAGGTGTTTTGGGATGTGTGTATGTGCGTGCGTCGTATACCGCAGTGCGGTTTCGGCTGTCTTAGAAAGGAAGAGGAGGTCGTGAAGAATCGATTTTTGTGAACGTTTTTTTGTTCATTTCCTTGAGAGAGAGAGAGAGAGAGATGCCGTGACTAATACTTCCTAAGCATTCTTTATCTACCGTGATAATCTGGTTTACGCTTCCGAAATGGACGCGTTTAGATGCCTCGGTAAAAAAATAAGCTTAGTGATTATTTTTCTCCCGGTAACAACGAGATTTGTGTCGGCGCGATTTAAGAAGGCCTCACGGAGCATCATGTATTAAAATGTTTTTCTTGCTGTTATTTTTTGGTCCTGACAGGTGCCATTAAATGACCCGCCAATTTGACGGCTTTATACTGAAAGTAAGCGGAATTTGTCAAACGTGTAACTTTAAAATTTCGATATTTTAAACACATTTTTTTCGAGGATTTTTTTTCCGGATTTTACGCTATAATATAATTTTCCATTTTTAGAAATTTTTACCACTGTTACAATCTATATCTATAATAGCCGACCGTCCGTCCGTCTCACCCTGTATCTCAAAAGTCGTTCGTCGTAGAGATATGCGGTAAACTGCGTTTTCTTTCAACAAGCTAGGAAGGCCCCTAGATACTATTCTCATTTTCATAAAGTCCCGGGTTCGAATCCAGGAGTCAATTATATTTTTCCATAAGTTTACACGGAATTTTCTATTTTTCAGAGTGCAAGGTTTTTTTTCGGTCATTCATTAAAACACGTAAATATGGAACGATTTTCTTCGTTTTTGCTTTATTCGACGGCTAAAATTCTATATCTTATTCTTACAATGTTTACATGTTACACGGTCGATTCATTCTGAAATACGCAATTGTTTTCGAAATTTTACGGATATTTCGTACTTTCCGGACGTTGTCAAGGCGACCATCATTGTTGCCTCCGATTCAATTAATGCCAATTAAACATTCATATAGGTGAAAGAATAGCGTTATTCACTTCGCACTTTGTTTAAGCAACGAAATTATTGCTGTAGCAATGTCAACATTTATACATAGCAACATAAATATTTACGGATAATTATTCAGTTAACTGCGTATGGGAAGCGTTTCTAACGATTTAATGAAAGCAGCTGAATCTTCCTATCATCATTTGAATGCTGGAATATTATCTCTTTGTAATTAGAACCATTATATTATAATACATCCATAATGTTTATTATCGCAAATAGGCTCACGCATAAATTTTAAATTAAATGAGAATAGGGACACACGTTATTTTTTAAAACACATTACATGGTTATCTTCTCTTCATTGATAATCTACATAAACGGTTGCATTGATTGTTATATAAAAAAGGACATATATTTGAATAAAAAAATAAAAATAAAAGTTCGTGATAAATTACTGTGTAAGGAAATGCATTTTTAGAGTTAAATGTGAATTACAGAGATCAACTTATTTTACATACTTCATCATTTTTTATAAATCAATTTTAAAATTCACCGCGCAATCTTTGCGCGGGATCAGCTAGTGTATCTGTAAACGCCATTTAATATTTGCTCGTAAGAATTTTCATATATTAACCCATTACTAATTAACTCATTTTTTTAACACTTCGGAAAACGTGATTGTCGTAGGATTTCTTCTTCTGCGTTGTAGAATTCCATTTCCGCAAATTTTGTTTTAGTTTTTATCAAAAGATGACAATTTTTAAACTTTCCTGACACACATATCTAGCAGCTAAACTAGGGATGTCATCTCGCAGTTTTAAGTCAATAAATCAAAACAGACATTTATGCACAAAATTTAAGCAATGAATTTACAAGAAATTTTATTTCACGTTGAAAAATTCCACTCAAGCTTATGGAGTAGATGAAAGAGATTTACTTGTAGATACTCGTTTCGTTGTGAGCGAAATAAAAAACATCCCCGTTTATCGACACTGACATCGCATCTTTGACATTTTCCAGGAATATTTTTTTCCTTTCATTGGGGATCAATTCGGTGAATGAGTGCGTAACAATCCAGTTGCGTCATGGGATGGAAAGCGAGAGAAGAGAGATGCATACGATCGTCTCGATTCCCATTATCTTAATACGGCCGCACGTTCGTCATGGCGTACTTCGAACGGTAGAGGTTGGGGATTCCGGGAGAGCCGATGGCGTGTGCGAGTTTTTGAAAGCGTGCCAAATAATCACGCTCTCCACGGGACGATTCTGAGGATATCGCGATGCTCTGAGAAAAGCTCGTTTGATTCGCATTTGCGTGCTCTTTTCTCATATATTTTCTCTTTTCTTTTCGTGTCGAGCATTTTAAACACTCATTACGATTTAAGAGAAAAGAAGGAAGGTCGAAGGCTCATATACCTCGGACCTTCGTTCACGTTCATTCTGAAACTCGTAGGTCTTATGGCCATTCTGTTTTAATTGGTATCGTCCCCGACGACTTCGATTAATTAACTTAATGAGAACGTAAAACCGTTCTTCAATTTATCACAGCTGAACGCTTTGGATGATGAAGTTCCGCCTATATCTATGACGCAGTCATGACGCTGTATGTCGTTTGTCATAATTAAGAATTTCATGCAATTTTTATTTAGCGATCTGTATAAGAACGTAAATAAGAGCACTTACGAAGGTAATTTAAGCCTAAACTGGCCTCGTCGTACAAGAATATGTATTTGGCGACATTAAAAATTTGTAATTTGTTGCATCTGGTAATCGGTATATTCACCACGAAGGAAGCTTCAGGCAAAATTTAAACTGACGCTAAAGTAGTCACATAAAAACGTTTGTTTGGTGATATTAAAACGCTCACACATTAACGGCGGTTTATAGAACTGTTAAATGAAACGATAAAGTAAGGATTTGCTCGCGTTTAATTATTTTAAAACCTCACTAAGTCACCCTCGGCTGCTTTCTCGCCTTTATGTAGGTGCGACTGGTGTCTTTTCGGACTCCAAAACGACCGGAATTTCCCGGTATTCCTCGCGTCCATCTCAGCGCACCGTTCACGCGAAAATCCCTCCGAGCGGCATTAAAGTCGCAAATTTATGCGACGGGTGCTCTATTCGGCGGTCCAACGGCGGGCCGACTTTTCGAGGTTAATTGAAAAAGGGATAGAGCAGTCGTGCGCGAGCAAGGGAGAGAAAGAAGAATAATTCTCCTCCATTCCGTGGCACTAACTGTTGCGCGCGAGGAAGACTTATGGATGGAGATTTCAGCCGCTCTATCCGCGGCTGTTCTCATCCGGTCCAAACACATCCTGTTCGCCTCCTCCTTCCCCAAAATCCACCTCTCCCAATCCTCCTCCACCTCCACACTCCGTCCAATGGGCGGTCTCCTTTTGATAGCGGAGAGATAAAAAAAAAGAAATACCTCTCCGACACCCTCTCGAGCGCTGAGCAACAATCACCGCGCATAACTTATGTTCACGCGCGTTGCGTGCTCGCGGTCTCGAAAACGTGAAGAGAGAGGGAGAGAGAGGAATGCCCCCGTCCCGATCTTATTGGGCTTAAAAAAAATTGCGTCGATCCCTTTTTAAAAACACTTTGGGAGGTCCCTTCTAAGGAGGTTTTTTTTTACGATTTCCATACAACGCGCGTACATATTCGCTCGCCTCGGAAGACGGAAAAAAGGGCTCGTAAAAATTTTTTCCTTCCCATGTTGAGTCGCTCGTGTTTTGTTTTATTTTTCCATGTTCGGGCCCGCATAACTCGCCGAGTGGGTTGATGGGTCGCCACCTTCCTCGCCAGGCTTTTTTTTTTTTTTTTTTAATGCTTCGAATCGCCCCGCGCATTGGGAGGTGTGTGTTCCAAGTGTTATCGCCAGTTGACATCTTAAGGGAGAGAAAGAAAGGGTTTATGTGTTTTGGAGGGAGGGTGTGGTGGTCGGGGAGAGGTGGTTTCGCCTACTGGTGATGACTTCTTCGCCTTTTCTCTTTCGCTTCTTTATTCTTCTCTTTCTCTCTCTCTCTCTCTTTTCATCTCAGACTGTATCTGTTACTCTCAATCTCCCGCTCTCTGCCCATTTACTCCCTCTGCCTTTGTCTCTCTTCATGATTTTATTCTCTTTAGATACAAAGTTCTTCCACTCCAATAAAAAAGTAAAAAGCTCTCAAAAATTCGTTCCTCCAAAGGATCTGAATTAATTCCCCGACTGGTGAAAAGCACCCTCTCTACGCTTTAATACCGGAAAGATAGAAGAATTTTAAAAAATACCGGAGTTAAAAAGAAGAGTGCAAATTCACGAGTTCTGGAGCGATTCCCAGATATTTTTAACGTGGTGAAAAAAATTGAAATTCACCGTTTCCGCGCAGCGTCAGGACGGCAGAAGTTCAACCCTTTCGCTGGAATTGTTTTAAAATTCAAGTATCGGCGTTGATTCGATTTTCAAGATACCTTCAGCGAGTGGAATACGAAAAAAAAAATCTTTACCGAACTGTCAGAGCGAATGAATACATTGTTTCAGCTTCTCTAAATATTCATATTTTTAAATTTAGAAACGTAGGACAACCTTTGGACAAACCGCTCAAACATTTGAATAAAAAACTACTATGAAGAGGTAAACGTGATTAGAGATGACGGTGGTTAAACCAAATATCGATATGGTTTAACCACCGTAATCTCTTTAGATCGTCATTGTAGATGCCCAGAGGAGTAGCTCCTTTCAAGGGCTCTCCTATAGAATCTTGCCGGGATGCCCCTCGGACATCGGACATCTATGTGTAGAGGCACTCCCTGCTGCTGGGTGCAGGGGTGTTTTGGCCACACGACTGCATGTGAAGGAAATCGCATACTTTTTCCTAACACGACCCGTCGTGGAATACTGTCTGGGACCCTTTCAAGGAGGGCCTAACTAGGGAGCTCGAAAGGGTTCAGCGTAGAGCGGCTAGATTTGTGAAAGGAGAATATCGGTATGATGCGAGTGTATCAGAGATCTTGAGGGGCCTGAAATGGCAGACGTTGAATAGTGAGACGAATTGAATACAAAAGGAAACTATTTGAAAAGTTTAAAAGCTCCGAATTCGCTGTGACACCCCCTGTAAAACGCTTCTGGCGGCTTGCAGGGTATTAATGTAAATGTAAACCACTCTCACTTTATTCTGTTATAAAACAATTGATCGAAATGAATAACAAAAAATGAACTTGACGACTCCATCTAAAAAGACAGACAAACGAGTTTATTCGGGCGAAGTCGAGACTATAGAATCCCTTCTTATATTAAAACAAGTTAGGAAAGTGTACAGCTTATCACAAACGAGCACGTTTCGTGCAGTGGAGTATTAGAAGGAAATTATATACCTGTACGTAAGGGAAATAGCGTTTTAAAGTTCTTTTCCTCGTCATAAATAATCCATTTTCTTCCTATTTAAAAATATTGCATGCGCACGTAAGGAAATTAAACGTTTGTTTGTGAGATTGTTTATGTTAGCAACAATGAAGAAGTAACCATGCAAGAAATTTTGTAAGTTCAACTCGATTTAAGACGTTTTTGTTAGATTTTCTCGATAAAAATGTATAGGAAAGGAAATACTCTTCTTTACTAGTTCTACAAGTTTTATTTAAAAAATATTTCGATATGGGCAATATTTTACGAGATATGACGGAAAGTTCATCTTTTGTCACCAGTAAAGTGGTACCCCTGATTAGTTAACGTGTTTCATTTTTACGATTTTCTTATTATCTTTGACTGTAAGTCCTTAATATAAAATTTTATGAAAATACTTTCGGTAGAACTCGAGAACGAACATGCGGACGGACGGACGGATAGACCGACGACAATAGCCTCACCTCACCGATCGATCGATCTTTTATTCTTTTTTCCGTCAAAGTGCGTAAATGAGAGTTTGAACGCGATCGCCCGTTTGATCCCTTTTATCCTCGCTCTGTGTTTTCTTTTTCGATCGATGCTGTAGCGCACAGTTGTCCGTTTTTTTCGATCGGGAATGTCTTTGACACTGTATCCCTTTCTCCTTTTCGTATTCTTTTGATTCCCGTTTCGATTGTCGTTCGCTTTTAATCCCAACCTTCAACGTCTTTTCATCACTGTTTCCATCCATCCTCAAATCCGCATCTTCCCATTCAAATCGTAACCTCTGTCCTTCTCTCTTACTGTTTCTTAACTTTGCGTTTCTTTGTTATTTACTCTCTTGCCGTTTTATAATTTTGTCTCTCGCCTTTTCCCAATCCTTATCTTAACTTTCTCTCATTCTCTTCCTTCGTTTTTTCGCTTCTTTTTCTCGTGTAATCTCTCCCTCTCATTAATGCCCGATCTCTTTCTTCTCATTCCTTTTCCGTCTCTCTCTCTCTCCTCTTCTTTTTGTCCATTCGGCGACGTGATGTCTTCTCTCCCCTTTCCATACTCTTCTAGCGAGACAGAGTGAAGGGAAGCGGAGAGAAAGAGAGAGAGAGAGAGAAAGAGACGAAGAACCGGATCCTTTCTACACCTCTCTCGCTCCTCAGGCGCTCAAGAAGGAGGAGGGCCTTAAGATTTGACATCGACGTATCCTCCCCCTCACTCCCGTTTCACTCTCCTTCCCCCCCTCCCTTCATTTCCTTTACTCGCACTTCTCCCTCCTCTCTCTCTCTGTTTCACCAGTCTACCTCTCTCTCTCTCTCTCTCTCTCTCTCCCTCCCCGCTTCTTTCTCTATCCCTCTCTCTCCCTTCCTCTTTCTCTCCTCATCTCCCTCTATCTCCGTCCTCTCGTTCCCTCCCTTTATTCCTCTCCCTCTCCCTCCTCTTCTTTTTTCCACCTCCCTCTCACTCCCTCTCCCACTCCCCCTCTCTGTCTCTTTCTCGGTATTTTTCCTCCTGGCTTACGTACTAAAGCTGACAGCGTTAACGCATTAGGGGGCATCTTGTCACGTCGAGATCTTCAGGAGACCGACGAGAAAAATGGCGTCACTATCGATCGGTTTTTTTATCCCGCCAGGATTTTTCATTTTCGACGCGAACCAAAATATATGTCAATTTTCTCCTAGGCAAAACTTTTTCATTACATTATTCTCTCAATGCGGCGGCTATTATGACTCGGTGAAATACGTGCCGTAAAATCGATCTCATGATCAGCTGTAAAAACTTCGCTTTTAAAAATGCTCGCCATCGGCTTTGCACTGATCGGAATTCCGGGATATCATTTCTCTAATCGGACGACAAATTGGGTGGTTTCCGCTCGACCGGGCGATGCCATATCCAACAAGTATCCACTTTCATAATGGGGTGGTAGAAGGGTCTGGAGTCCTGCCAGACGACCAATAACAAATTTCATCTCGCGGAAATTATGGAGGGGAGCGTGAGAAGAGGGGGTGGGGGGGGGAGAGAGAGAGAAAGAGAGAGAGAGTGGGATATAGGTGAAGGGGGGAGACTCGGTTTACGTCTCCCACATTAGACAGACTTTATTCCCACTTTATTCCTCTCATCCTCCCGCCCAACCCTTTAGCGTCGCAATAACCGACTCGTCCCGTACATTGGAGGCGTCCCTTTTAGAAAGGCAACGGGCCACCCATACAGTTTTCTAACATCCTCCGCTTTACGGTGTCTTCCCCCTCCATCTCCTCGTAATCTTTTCTCCTCTCCCCCTCCTCCTCCCCTCCCGCACCGCGTGGAGGCATTCTTTCTCCGCAGCTTCGAGAAATCCCCACCCACATCCTTCCACCCCCTATTCTCTCTCCTCTCTCTCACTTTTGAACCCAAAGACATTTTTAAGTGCTCCCTCTCGCTCCATAAATGTCTCCTATCTCTCTTCTTCTTTTTCTTCCTTTTCATCTCTCACTTCCACGTCTCTCTCTCTCTCCCTCCTGTCGCTCTTTATTTTCTCCTTCGTTATCCCCATTCGCCTTTTTCCTCCGCTCCATTCTCACAGTTCCTAAGCGCTTTTCTCTATTTCCATTGTTTTTCTTATCTCTCTGTCCATCTTTCTCTTTTGAGCGCACGTTTCCTCGCACTTATTCGCTTAATCTGTCTCGTTTACTTCCTCGCCTCGTCTCCACACGTTGCCTTATATTCCATATCACTAAATCCAAATCTATCCCTCTTTCATCCCCTTGTCTTTGTCCTTGTGCCATTTCTTCATCCCCTCTGCTTCTACCACGCCCTTTTTCTATCCATTTCCTTCCTCAAACCTAGCATCTACTCTTCTCCACACTTTCTAAGCGAGTGATCCTATCCTAAGCATCGCCCTCGAAAGGCTAAATTGATTTGATAAAGCGTCGCTGCTTTTTATTCTACAGCATAGAAAGATCGGAAACTGTACAATTAGATGTGTTATCAAGTTGTTTTAAATTTTTATTTTAATATATCAAATTCGGTATTTTCCACCATTTTAATGGGAAATTTTATACCTAAATATTCTCATTTGTTGATTTTTTAATTTTCTCAAATGTGTGTCTTCCCTGCATACTTAATCCTCAAACTTTGTTTTCTGTTGTTTGCTCATCCATGCCATCAAGTACGCTGTAACGGGACTGCTTGCTTTTGGTCGTATTTCGTCAAACTTCCTGTCAAATCTCCATAGGAGACCGCCGTCGAGTAGCCCTGCTCTAAGGTCTTCCACCTTTCCAGCACCCATCTTCCTCAAGCATTCTTTCTCAGAATCCTCCCCTCCCCCCTCCTCTCTTTTCCTCTCCTATATACTATCACGTCTCCGCCATCCACCCTTCCTTCTTATCTCTCCTCTGCAAATATACTCCACTCTTTCCCTCCATCCTCCAACCGCTTGTGACACCCTTTCCCTCTAACGCAAAGTTCGCGATCCTCGCCTCTGTGTTTTCGTTGGGAGGTCTTCCCTCTGTTTGACCACCCGTGCGAGATGGC
The DNA here is from genome assembly GCA_036926305.1 of Uropetala carovei. NCBI lineage: Eukaryota > Metazoa > Arthropoda > Insecta > Odonata > Petaluridae > Uropetala > Uropetala carovei. Next base: position 333,943 of record JAXCHB010000031.1, read on the forward strand.
CGTTATCCGGGAAGTCCTCCCTCCTTCCTCCTTAACACACGTCCAAATGCGGGAGAGTGGCTCCTATATGTTTTTTTTTCCAAACTCACCAGTAGTAGTAGGAGGGGGGAGGAGCGAGGGAAGGGGGGAGGGGGAAGAGTGGACATTATAATGTCGCCTTCCGTCGCATAGCTTTCACGCTACTCACATTTTGCGGATTTCGACGAAGTCGGCGAATGGCCGGTCGAGAACCATTGTGACGTGGGTGTGGGACTGCCCAACCCCTTTTCCTATTCTTCTTCCTCCAGCTAATACGAGCCACGCCCTTTTTATTATCCAATAGGATCCCACTCTCTCGGATCGAGGAATTCTGCGAAGGAGCGCACAAATCTTTTCCTTCCTTCTTTTTTATTTGCGAGGTCTCCCTAGAGTTTAGGCCGGCTGATTCTCGTTTATTTCTCTTTCGTCCGCAGTGTTAAAATATTTTAAGGAGTCGTGGGTGGTGAGCGCGCGCTTTCTTGGCCCTCCCACGCTGATTGTTTTTGTATCTATAGTAAATGATGCCTCTTATTTAGTTCCTATTGTATGTCCTTAATTTTTGCTTCAAGAGATTGTGTGTCTGTTTGAAACGGACTAGTATTGTGTTGGTTTAATAAAAGTAAATTTTGGATGATATACTTCTTTTCTTCATCAACCTTTAGGAAAACGTTTTTTTGTGAAATTTGTTTCTTGCGCAAAGTAACGGAAGCAGAAAATTAAGTATAATTTGATCGAAACGCATGTTTAAAGCCATGCCACTCTGTATATTTCACGAGCCTTGTTTTTGACGAAAATGAAGCGATGAACAAATTTTATTGTGGATATTCGTTTGCAAAGGTTTGATATCTCCTTTTAGAGATTCATTTCATAATATTGACAAAAACTGAATTAATAATCAGAACCAAAAATTCATACTAAATCCATTTCGTAAATTCATTTTATTAATATATTAAAATAATTTAAAAATTTTACTTGTTCCTTTTTATTTTCTACGCCATTGTGATAAGACTCACTGTGGAAAAATATGTCATGCAAAATTGGATTCGATCTTTTTATTTGGTAATTGACGGCGTCCTACTGCTCGTATCCGCCGAAATTTAAATCGAAAGCTATTCGGGCGTAGACGATCTCGTGGGATCCTTACAGCCACATAATTTTCCATTTGAGAGACGAGTATGAATATTAATGACGCATAAAATAATTTGCTCGAGTAATAATTCTGGTTTTATGCTTCTTCTGAAAAAGATGGAGTTTTACTCGCGGCTTAAAGTTCCATTTTTATCCTGCCCGAAAATACCGCATTGATGGAACAAAAGGGGAAGGGATTTTGGTAGTAAAGAGTAAGGATCGAAAGGAAAAGCAAGTACTTGAAATGAGGAAGTGGAAATCAGAAAGAAATGTGAGTGGGATTCCGTTTCTCCATGGGAATTAGTGGAGGGAAATATCCATGAGGTTTTTTGGGGGTGTACTTTGAATAATGCAGTGGGAATTTTTTTGGAGGAGACAAGTATACGGGATAAATCATGAGCATCGAAGAGTACTTCATTTCATAAGTACACATTCTAGGGATTCAGAGCGTATCCGGTGAATACGCGCAAGGTGGTTTCTCGGGTAACCTTCCTGACCGGTTCAGATGACCCAGTCTTACAGCTTGGTTTTTAAACTTAGTTTAAGACTGGATTAGTCACAACACATACCTAACCTATTAGTTGATAAATAGCCCGAAAAGAGCAACTCTTCCTCATGGCAATCGAATCGTTTAATGAGGTGTTGTCAATTGGTGATATCGGTCTACAATAATATTATTCTTCTTTGGGAAGCAGCCCAGAAATTTCGATGTTTTCCATTAATGCTTCATCTCCAGCCTAGCGCGAATGTACGAAATTATTATTTAAATATAAGAAACCTTCTTCGATATCTTTTTTATGAAAATATCTAAAGGATTTTGAAGACCAGTCCTAAATCTCTGGAGGTAAGACGTCTCATTTTATTTTTTCTGTTTAAATTACTGCGACATGTTATCGGCGTTCATTCGAGGCTCAGTTCATAATCTGAAAATGCTCGCAGTGAAGATACACGAGAGAAAGAAAAAACTTGGATTTTCGCGACCATTGAGATTTATCCAGGACTTTGGTTCATAAGAGGATAGAGATCGTTCTTCCATCATGACGAGCCCGTGTAATGCTCCGCTGCCTCTCTTTGCCGATGTCTCGTCTCCATGGTAATGGAAAGCCTCCCTCGCTCCTCCATTCTTGCACTTTTCCCTCGCTTGCTCGTCCCATTAACTCCTCCTACCGTATCACTTACTCCCATGACGTGTGATCTCTCTCTCTCTCGCCTCTTCCCTTCTTTTTTTTTTGCTGCACCCGCCTCGCACTCTTCGTTCCGAATGCCCCCTTGGAGGTGATTAAACGCAATTACATCCGCCGCCGTCGCCGCGACTTCTGCCGCCGCTAGTTTTCCTCTAGCATCGAACGAGTCTAGGAGTTGCGTGAGGTGACATTAACGCTCCCGGTTTAATTTCCCTGAAGCGAGAGGCGCCCTTCCCTCCCCCCCCCCCCCCCCCCCTCCCACTCCACGATCCGTCACGGGCGACGGAAATGGTGGAATGCGCCTCTTCCGATTTTATGGTCTGTGAGTGACTGCCTGCCACTCTTAAAGTCCTAGTAAAGCTGTCTCCGAGTTCGCGGAGGGAGCATTGTCGGAACAAATGAGTCGGAATTAAACGCTGATGAATTCGTCACCGGTTCCTGTTCGTAGCCATAGTAGACAGTCAGAATAGGAGAAAATGCCGCCATTCGAGCCCTAGATTAATTTCAAATTCCGACGAATGATCATAATTTTGTGGGTAACGTAATCCGCCGTAGACTCATTCCGGGGCTCATTTACGACAAAGGAAGAATTCCGCCATCCTAATAACAGCGTTATCGTCGATTAGCTTGATGTTTTTCTGTATGTAGAAATTTAAGCTTATTCTTTTTATCTCAGGAATTTTGTTTTTCTGCGCGTACTACAAAGCATAGAGTAAAACGAACTTTCCTTCGTTGATAGACGATAGGTGTATTCAGTCAAGGCTTAATCGTGGTTCGTAGCCAAGAATGTTTTTATGAAGAATGAACATTTCTGCTGGTTTTCTCATTTTGGTGAGCATTCTACAGCGTATCAAAGCAACTTCTACCGTAAAGTTCTCATTAAATGGTCGTCGCGCATGGTACGAAAGTTATTACTGGAATTTTTCGTGAGAGCTTATCTCGTCTCTCGCCTTTCTTTCGGAGTGATCACGTTCATGGATCATGTTTTTTATGGGATATGTTTTCTCTCGCCGTTTTTCACTTGTTATTTAACAAAAACTTAATCAATTTTTCACTCAACCTCCATGTTTATGTAAGTCCATCTTTATAATTATATCTTCTATGGAGTTTGAGATATGCAATAAGTAGATAATGTATAAAATAACGCCATAAATCCGTCACTGCTACCAGTAAGCCATAAATAAGCTGTTTTAAGCTTTTGAGATAATTTATAGCGGACCTTGCTGTAAGGTAGTCTATTTAGATCGCCATACTTGAAATACAGCCGCTTAAGACTTTTTATGCAAACTAAAGTCCCAAAAATTTCCGAACTCTTAGAACGATCGACGACAAATAAGGATATTTTTATGGTCCTACCGCGGCGAACGGGTATATGGTGTTTATCAAAATAAACTAAATTCTAAAACAGAGGTTTTTAACCGATGATGATAAGCGTATCCATAGCGGTACGTCAGGAGTTTTGAAGAGATACGCGAAAGTGTTAAAGCTTATAGTTTTCCTTCTCATTCCGTCTCTCACGCATGACCTACGAATCAAAAGTGACGACTAAGAATAACGTCGTAAAACAGAAAAATACGCAAAACTGCGAATTTTAATGTTATAAACATGGGTTATTTATTTTATTAGAAGTGTCATTCATTTCATTGCCACTTTAATTTTACGTGACCATAAAGAAAGCCGCTCTAAGGGGTGAGCGAGTGAAACGAAAAGTTGAAAATTATTATCCATTCTTATCGAGTAGTTTTAAAAATAAATATCCTACGAGCCCTAAGGAAAACTTTTGTCTATTCACCTTTTTTTTCGTCCATCATTCCGTCGGCAGGACGCAGCCATGGCGGCTTGAAAAAAAACGTTCATCTCGGAGCACGTTAACCTCTTCGAAACTGACATCGTTAAAAAAAAATCGCAGAAAAAAAATTCTAATTGCTGAGGCTTTTAATCTCGCGTCAATGCGGTGCCGTGGACCTCTTCCCCTCGCGACGATCCTTAGGGAAGACCTATTTATGCGGGAGCGGGTCATCATTGTGGTGGACGGCTTATATCGTTCTCCCGTCCATCCTCTTCTTCCCATGGTAGGAAACTTAATAGGGAAGGAAATACATAGAGGGGGAATTCGTTGACCTCGTCATGGACCCAAAGTAACCTCCTCCTCTCTCCCTATCCTCCATCACTCACTCACCCTTCCCTTTGGAGTGATAAATTGCTCTCGTGGGTCAGTTCTGTTGAAGGGAGAGGCAGCAGAGAGAGGCTTTTTTTTCACGCACAGCGTCCGACTGCTAGCGGTCTGTAGAGAGAGAGAGAGAGAGAGAGAGAGAGAGAGCGGAGGATGCTTAGTATACTCCCAACATTTACCCTTCCACCTTCCCTCGTAACGATTACGATGTATCATGGAGCCCAATTAGTGACGTCGTATTTCTCCTTCATAGGCATCTTTTATCTTTGTTTTAACGAGACGGTTTCCAATTTTTTCACCGCGTCCATTGCTCCAGAATACGTCCAAAATTTTTTTCTGGTACATACGTACGATTTCATTTTTTTTTTTTTACCCCTCGGTTTCCGCCAACTTCCCCTTTTCGTTCCCGCCACAGTCGAGTCCTTTTCTTCGCTTTGTTTGTCCGTGTAAACGGGATTAACGTCGTAGTCCCTCTCTGTGATCATGAATTCCACTCGCCTCGTCGCTCTTGATATTTCTCGCGTTGCGCCCTAAGATCCGCTTATTGCGCCGTAACGTCCAACATCCCGTATGTTTAGTATTCCGCGCTTCACGATATCCATTTGGCGGGTTTTTCATACGCCACCCGCAGTCGATCTTCCGAGTTGAGGGACTGTTTCCTGTGAGGGCCTTTCGCTAATGGCTTGACGCAAATAATAACGATTCATGTTTTGTACGACCTCAAACGTTGGTCCTTTTAGTGAAGTTAGCTTTCCCATTAGGTTTACCCGATAATACAGAAAGCTGCTATTGATCTCCGAGGGCAGTTTTCTCAAACATAACTACGATAAACGAAAATACCGAGCGGCATTTCTCGCTAAATGCGAATTAGCCTAATTGGCTCAGAATTGTTGCTTGGCAATACATTCCCGCACATATTCTTACGCACTGCGAATTAATCTTGTTATCTCATTTGATATGTTCAATTATTATTTGGCAATTATCACTTCTTCGGGATAATCATTTAAATCGGTGATTCACCTAGCATATTACGTTATGCTTTGATTTTCCTTCATTGTGAACACTTTAAATCGGCATTTATGCTTTAACGTTAGTAAAATTTCATGGACGCTGAAAGCTCTAATGACTAAATAATGGGGCCAGAAGAGATGTTTACATTTGTCAATTCGAAGTTGGTTAACAATATATTTTAGCATTTTACTTCAAGAAACTTTATGGAAGACGAAATGAACAACGTTTCTGTTAAAAACAAGGCAAATAATCAAAACTATAATTTACATTCTGAAGCAATATAGTATAGTCTAATTCATTCAGTATAGCGATTTATTAACATCTAAGCAATAAATTCGGCTATTCGTTATTATATTCAACACCTAGTCTTTCGTGAATTATTTCGCGTTAAAAATTTAAATTAATAATTTTTGTTTGCGAATACCTCCCTCGTGTGAATAGTTCCCTCTAATTTCTTTCATCCATAGGCGGAATGAATATCGCTATGCGTCGCCTACATGACGCTAATTCGCGGTGTTTGCCCGGGTTGACTCGGCCATGTTCGTATATCCTAAGATAAACACAGTCGTGCGCGCTTGAAAAATTTAGTGCGCGGCACTTCAAAAACTGCTGCGCGGCCGCGCAGGTTAGAGTGAACCATGCTCGTGTGGTGTAATAGTTTAATCGTTTATCTCGTATACTTTGACTCCGTAGCTTGTGTTTCGTTTTCTGAGTCACGTAGTACATCGGAAGAGGAAATTCAACCGAACGTATTTTAAAAGTCATCAGCTGCTAGTGAAGAAGATTATTTATTAAGGATAGTAATATAGATAATTATAAAGTTTTCACATCGGAAGCAATGAACCATTTTCAGCATTAGTTGCCGCATTAGGGATGTAAAGGAGCAGTACGCAATGAATCCTTAATAAATTTCGCGAAAAATTTTTAGAGAGACGTAATGTGCTAGAAAAAACGGATTTATATATTGTCTATGCGTCCACTACCATATATTCTAATATTTTAAAGTGGGAAATCTCTTCAAGAATAAGTATTTCTAGCTGAGCCCGCGCAAAATTTGCGCGTTTAATTTTAAATTGATTCATAAAAAAATAATGTTTGTAAAATAAGTTGATGTTAATAATTCATATTTTACTCTAGCAATGAATTTACACAGTATAGGATACTTAGATATTTGAGTCCCAATGTAAGGTTTGCGTGTTAGAATCTCACTGAGGGAAAGGCAGTGTGCGCATATTTAAAAAAATGTTATCCGTAGGTAATTAGAAATCTGTATTTTATAAGTTATGGTAGAGAGTAAATTGATGCGGCACAGTAATTAAATTGAAATGATTAGTGATCGGAAGGTTCTTACGCGACAGGCATAAACTGTAGTGATGTGAATTGAGGAAACAGAAGAATAGAACTGCTAAGACCGGGAGTCAAACTGGGTCTTAACACCTCAAAGAAAGCAAATATTGGGAAAAGAAAGATGTGAACTTTCTGTAATTTACAGGAAATGTCATCCACTTAATCAATCACAAAACATAACTCTTGTAAAAGCGACGCCACAAAAAATAATTATTTATCCACTTAAGCCAGGCGAAAGTATTAAAAAAGTAAGCGCTGAAACAATTGATTGTAGAATAATGCGGAGTATAAACTTACCGGGGTTTAGGAAGATTCCTCCTTACCAAAGCCTTCGTAATGAAATGGCAGAGTCTTACGCGTATTTCCACTGACAGGATGATTCTTGGTCGCTTCAGTCACGAAAACAAAAACATTTGGTATTTCCAAAAGGTTGAATACTCAGATACAGTATTTTTTTAAATAAATATGCTTTTCTACCACAATCTACGATAAACGCGTCCTAGTCACAGAAAATAATCTTACTGAATGTTCTCGAGTTAAATCATTATCTTAATGAATTCATCCATTGTTATATTTATAACAATAAAACATTAATTAAAGCAAAACTGTAGCGTATAATGATCTTACTAACTTAAGGATTCCATTTTTACGTCAATATGAACGTTTAATCGATGGTAATTGAATCAGAGGCAACAATTAAGGTTGACTAGGCAACGTCCCGAAGGAGAACAAAAAATCGGCAAAATTTCGAAAACAATTGTGTATTTCCGAAAATTTCGGCCGCGTAGGGTATAAACATTGAAAGAATAAGATAATTTAGAGTTTTAGCCGTCGAATAAATCAAAAACAGAGAAAATCGGTCAATATTTACGTATTTTAACGAATGAAGGAAAAAACCTTGCACTCTGAAAACTCGAAAATCCCGTGTAAACTTATGGGAACATATAATTATCTCCTGGAATCGAACCCGGGACTTTAGGAAATTGAGAATAGTTTTCTAGGGACCTGGGTTTCATTTAGCCTTAAAAATAAGTGGTCATATGGATATAAAGCGAATTAAAAATCAAAAACGACCCTTGAAAATTCTCTACATGTGTAGCATGAGCGAACGAAAATACGAGCATGATGGAACGATATGAATTTATCGCCACCCTTGTATTATTCAAGGCCCAGATATCGTTTTGAAATTTGTCTTTTGCGGCACTTTGGATGTCATCGCTGTGCCATAGTATTCCCGCTCCATCTGGGTATTATCATTGAAACTGGCTCGATTCTTCACCATTTGGATCCTTCTTCAAGGATCTGTGGGTGATCCTCGCCACGTCCAGGCAGGTGATTTATGTTAAGGAGTTCTCGAGGATAAAGGGAAAAGGCACTATTTTATCCGGCGAGCCTGCGATCTCATAAAGGAGTCGGGTTGATGCATTGAGCTGAGAGGGGCCGTGATATGTCACGAGGTAGCTTTACAGCTATAAAACTTTTACGAGAATCTTTCGATGGTTTATGGAAAAGGGGGCGAGAAGTGAGGTTGGATATGCATTTTATTTGAAGGGAGAGGCCGAATTTGTGGTTCTGTTGATTTATTCACGGCAATGAATCGAATATAATGTGGGCTGTTTGTTGGATCATTTACTTATCCCTATATTATTTCGATTTCTTTATGATGTTGCTCAATATAGCTTACGGTGGTTTTTAGGTTGCATTTCTTTGGTATGTTTGCAATTTTTAAGTTTCCAGCCAAATACCTTTATTGTAAGCTTTGTCCACCATATCATTTTGATGTGTTTAATTCTTGTAGTTCTCTACAGATAATTTTTTATTTAATTAGATCGCATGCCATTTTGCACTCTGAGAAAAATTAGAATAGTCTGGAATTCAGGAGTTCGATAATTAGCCTATTTATTTTTATCACTAACAGTTATAGAAATCCTATTAGATTTTTAGAGCAAATGAACAATGTAGGATTCCGTGAAGTTTGATGGGCATTATATCCCCTTTGATCAACAATTTGTAATTTGTATTGTGCTAGTGACTACTAGGGGTATTTCTTTTGAATTTCCTTTCATTTATTGTTCACCCTGTTAGATACGGATACCAGGCCAAATAAGTGTTTATTGACACCAACTACAATTAGCGCAAACTCCTTTGCTACTTGGGATCCACGACTGTTGTATTTGAAGATCGCCGTATTGTACAACAGCAAAATGCATGGCAAATGTATGCAAATGTGTTTATACTTTCTGTCGGTTTGATTCTCCCTCGTCATGGTTGCGAGCCAGCAGAAAACTCGATAAATTAGCAGATTATATGCACCCGTACTTCACCCCTTCCTTTCCAAGAATTAGAAGCGTTACGGGTTTCGAGTTTCATTTATCAGCATCTCACGAGAACTCATTCGTTTTTAATTCATTTTCTCCTCTTTGACTCGATTTCTTGAATCTCCCTTTTCTTGGGTTTCATCCGCTAATAGAAGTATTCATTCTTCTCCTTCGGCTAATTAGAAACAAATTCCCAGTTTCGGCCGCACGAGATAGGCTCGGCGTACGATCCTTCAGCTTTGCATCCATTACCATTTCAATGAATGCATTAATGGTCGAATCATTCATTCTTGGAAGTGCTCGTGTGTGTGTGTGTGTGTGAGTCTGCGTTGGTGTGTGCGTGAAAATTTTCCCTTCCGACTCTGGTAATTTTGGTGGCTCGTGTGGTTTCGGATTTAATCTACAACGTTAAAAAAAAGTCTGTGGTTTGCTCTAGCCTCTGATCCTTATTAAACGGGAACTTTGTTTGCCTGCGAACTAACGTCCGCTGAAATTCCTTTGAAATTTAATGCATATTTGTCAGTAGGTGGAAATTTCACATTAAAAATAAATCTTTTTAAAGATTTTATTATTTGCCTTCTTATCTTGTTGAATACTTCTTCTTAAATGTACATCAAAGTAGTAGGTGTAGTTGTCTCAGCGTTAAACAAAAAGAATATTCTTCATAGAAAAAAATCATCTGCCCTCTAAAAAGCTCTTCAAAAGATAGGATTGATCCTGTTTCACTGAAGCCTACTCTCGCTTACCTACCTTCTCTTACGATTGCTTTTGATTCCTATTTTTTATACGCTCACGGATTAACAATTTCCGAGGTGTTCATTGCAGCACATGCATTATTTTCAGCCGTCTGATGGCGATAATCCACTTGCGTCATTCCGAACTAAATGCCTCTTTCATAGCCGAGTTTTCTTTTCTGATAAGCTGAATTAGAAGGATTATTACTTCTGACGCTAATAAGATAGCGACAGCGTCTTTCTTCAAATAGCGCTTTCTCTTCGGTAATCGAGTTCCTCTAAAATTCATCTCTCGTTCCGAGATACGCATTGGCAGAACGATATTCGTACAAGCCGATGTTAACACATACAACTTTGTCTCTGCCGATATTTGCTTTTTCCCTCTGTGGTGTTTTTCTGAGTTCGCCGTGAGTGACAGACGAATGTTATTCTTCCTCCTTGGCTTTTCCTATAGAAACATAGAATCCAAACGGAGTTCTGGTACCTGGTTTGTCCTCTCGCACAAGTTACACGCGGCAATTCAATCGTGCGTTTAAGTGATCTGTGAGCATTGATAATCATATGCACCAGCGTCTACCTTTGACTCGCGATGATGCCACCCGATCGAGTAGGCGTTTGAGAAAGTATTTGCATTCAAATTCACCAGTGAAACGTTTCTCCTAATGCGAAATTTGATGTCTTTAAGGTCATCGTATTTCACGTGCCAGTATTTTCAAAATATAAATTGATCATAAGTTTCAAACAAAATGTCACCACTCGATGTGTAACTAAGATAAATACATAGATAAAAAATTCCTGGGAACGACACTTTTATGTTAGAAGTATTATTTCCCGCCTAGCGCCAATTGCTTTCATTGCGGATTTATGTAAAAACAGTTTGGTTGTCATTCCTTCCGACGGAATATGTAAAAGATAAACGTTTGAAAAGTACTACCCTAATTGAAAAATGCTTCCAGCTCTTCCACATTAGCTAAAGACCGTCGAAAATAAATTTTTGGTCGGCACCTTTTTTTTACCTGCAACATTTCTCTTCCCAATCAAAAAACCAATCCTCTTGGTCGTTTTCCTCCAAAAAGCTACGATGTCGCCGTTGAGATACGAATTCTACGGTAGACCAGCAATTTGTCCACTTTAATTGCGTTTTAATGCGTGGGTTACAACCTCATCAAAGTACGAGGGGTAATTGAATTTCTGGATTCAGGGGAAAATGAAAAAAATCGTCGGCTTCCTTTTTTTTTTGCTTCTCGGTAATATCTTCCCATATGACCTCTGGACTGCAGCGACGTGGTAGACTCTTGATAAATAAATATTTTTTTAAGGAGGGACCTCTTTTCACCTCAATTCCTTTCGAGTGTCTTTCTAGAGTGCTTCTCATTATAGTTAAATAGGCCACTTAGCTTTTTACGTGACCTTAAAGCTACGTAACGACCATCTTTAAAAAAACCTCCCCTTTCACATTCTTTAAACCCATTTTATTTTCAAAGCCAACCCTTAGCGAAAATATTTACAAAAATGAACTTTGGAAAAAAATGCGCTACTATTCTAGCGTCTGTTCAATTTTTTACCGGCGCTCCGCCGTTTCTTTTGCTTTTTTTTCTTTTCCTCCCGAGTAATCCTGGTGTATTTTCGTCAGATAAAGGTTTCAAAAGCTTCGTTTTTTTCCTCCTCTCTCTGACCCTCTCATCTGTTACCTTCATCTCCTCGCGAGAGGCGGGAGAAGTTAACCCGAAGAGGGAAGCCGGGAGGAAAAGAGAGGGTGAGGAGAGGGCGGGTTAAGGGGAGGTCTTAAAAATGAAATTGGGTTGTGAGAGTGCGATGGTGGTAGAAGGTGAGGGAGAGAGAGGGGGGGAGAGGAGGGAGAGAGGGGAGGGAGAGGGGAGGTAGAGGGGGGAGAGGGAGGGAGAGAGGACGATCGGAAACAGAGATATATAAAAAAATCGAAGGAAATGTTTTCTCGAGATGAGGATTTCGGAGGAGAGGAAACGGAACAGTGGAAGAGATGGTCGTGACGTCAATGCGTCTCTATCCGAGAAACTGGAAAAGTATTGGGAGATCAAATTAAACGTGAAAAGGACGGATGGAGGATTTGGGGCGTATTGGTCGATCGGTTAGTTGCGGGGCGATTTGTGATATTGGCATCCTTCTGTGGCAGAATAAGAGCACTTAGCCCCCTTCTGGCTTCTGTCGGATAAATGCAGTGGTGGATTTGGACCGTCTTAATTGGTCATTTCTGGCTCGATTGGATTACGAATTGGGAAGAGAGCTTGTACTAAGAAATTTAAATTCATTGAGGGATGCATCATTGTGCAGATTTGAAAAACTTTTATTGCTTTCTTGTAATTGAGTCAAATATATTACAGCTCTAGATTACCACTTCGTTGATTATTCAGTGCCTTATCCAGTACAGTTACGTTATGCATATATTATTCTTGAGACTCGTTTTTTCCCCCAAAAAATAATGCAAAAGAAACTGAACTACTGGATCTTTTTATATTATGGTAAATGGAAATGTAAAACAAATTAGTGACGAGAAAAGCATTAGGAAGTTATTCAAGGTAAATCGTTGCAGCAGAAAATCATGCCTGTTATCCTTCTATTATTTTTTAAGTTTTCTCTCCTTAGACCCTCGCGTAAGTACGCATGATTTTCAAATTTCTTGACACCCAATCAAACCTTAAGTTCATTTTCACTGCTTCCATTCCGTTTAGAATTCATTTAACGTGGCAGCGGCGCTTCATTGCTATCGCCGATTCTAATTGCCAATTGATTCTTCCGACGTGGTCTGGAAGAATTTTATGCGAAGCTTTTCAAAGTATTTATGAGATGTTTATGTGGAGTTCATGGTATGCATCATAATAAATTATTTGTAGGTCGCTAGAGAAAATACTGCGCAAAAAGTACCTTAAATACAAATTCCCTTGCAGTTTAATCTCTCCATATCATTTTATAGGCATTGTATAGGCATTGTTATATTATTTTCACACATTATTTATTTTTATGAGTTTTATAGAATAGGATAAAGATAATATAATCCGGGACGAAGGTGTGTATTTAGAATCATAGGTCATTGTTGAAGATACTTCGACTCATTTAGAACGGCACGAACTCGTTAAAGTCGTTCAGTTCAAGAAAGGATATGTTTTGGACCTCTTTTGGAGTTTCCGCTGGATAAATTGCGCCCGCATGTCGATGCGGGAATATTGTGTACCGCGATTAGCGCCTTCCTTTGCCATTCTCATTCCGAATCCCCCCCGCTTCCTCTCTTTCACCACCTTCCTTTGGAATGAGCCTCTTCCAGTCGGCTAGGCGAAGTGAGAGCGTTCCTTCCTTTCTCAAAGCCACGTTCCACCTGGAAAATCCGTCTCGAGTAGGAAGATATTCTTCGCACCCAAAATAAAAAGGAAGGAGGAGGAATCACTAACCTATTGGAGGGAACGAGAAAGAAAAAAGGATAGTGTGATGCAAAACGAGAGATGGAGAGAGTTTCGTGGGAGTCGATTTTTACCGTCTTTTTATTAGAAGGGAGAAAGAAGGAAGAGCTAAGGAAGGGGCGATTCGTTACTCTCATTCGCTTTAAGACTTTCGTGCCGAGTTTTCGGTGTTCAGGCGCGAGGATTGCTTGTTAAGAAAGTTTTTTTATGCGGCCAATTCGTGTCAATTGATTCCAATGATTTCCGTGCGTAATCCATGGAGATTTTAATGTCGTTATTGACTTAGCTTGACTTAGTGTTACTGAATTCGTTGGCGAAATTTAATGGAAGAGAACAAAAACAGTTGCACGTGCGAAGTGTTTTACTATTCCTGTATATTACGTGAAATAAAAATTTGAAAGTAATGTTTGGTTGCTTCTTTCGAACCAGAATAGATGGTTGCAGATATATTAATTGCAGTATAAAGAAACACTCGAACAAGACAGGCGGGTTAAATGAATTAAGGGCACCGTGGATCTCTGCTGAATTAGGTCACTGTTAGAGAATTTTCTCCGAGCAATTCCTATTCGCTGAACGTTGAACATAATTTATTTACGTTATTTTAAGCGCTATATATTGATCTAACTTTCATAATATACTTCTACTTTGCCCTTCGGTAGTATTTCTTAAGAGCCTGCCTCGTAACAAAACAAACAGTGTGTGGACGTTTCCAAGATGCTTGGGATGCTTCCGCCTTAACTTACGTTGTTTCACGACGGAAGACCTAATTTATCTTCCAGATCGAAGCTTGTTAAAATTTTAAAGACCCATTTTTTCTAAGCAAACAGCTGCATTCCTCCGGGTAAGGAGACAAGTCGATGGTTTAGTTAAGGCAGAGGAGATGAGTTTCTTGAGAGATGAGAGAGGGAGAGAATGGGTGGAATAACTAGTTCTCATAAATCTTTCACTCATAGTAACGACCCGTTTTTACATTGGCTATGCAAATGAGCAAACCTCCTTGTTGAAAGGTTGAAGACAAGAGCTATGAAGGTATGATTTATTTTCTGCCACCAGTTTGAAGAATAATTATTTTGAAAAACAAATATAGGAGTAACATATGTAGTCGTTTATTTAGTTTTGTTATACTCTAGGTAGAGATCTACCACAGAAATACCATTATCCCTGTCATGTTATGGGCGTATACTATTGTGGCAAATAATTTACTGTGAAGTGAGGCAGTATTCTTTTAAAAATTCTTCTCAAGTAGTATAACCCAAACCTGGTTTTCTTTCATAGAAAGCTAGGTAAATGTATCTATGTAGTACACATTGCAGCGATGTTTTTTCTGATCTTGTAGTATTTTTCACTACATTTCCTCAGTTTCTCTCACACGGAATGAGGTGTTTTGTTTTACCTACCAATATATATTAGCAATAGCCCCTTTAGATGTTGATATTTTATTCTCTGATTGTCTTGAATCAACTTTCTCATAACGGTTGTATTGGCTTATGTAGGATCGCTTCTTCTAATATTGAAGGTAGCGAATACCATGCTATCGTAAAATTGAAAAGAATGGATACAATTGAACGATGAGATTATAATATAAATGGCTCTTTCATTTTTGGAAATCATATTATCATATGATATAACACACACTATTTTAAGGTATCTCCGGAGTAAAATTCAAAAAAAATAAGTGATTGGCTATATGCTCTTAATTATTTATATCTTATTATATGTATTAACTCTTCTTATGGAAAGGTATACTTACCGTTCATTTAAAAGGATTGATTGAACGAATTTTGCCTAACTCCAACAGGAATGTTACATAGCCTCGAAACATATTTATTAATAATTTTATTTTATTTTTTTATTTGAGACACTTTGAATACCTAAGTGATAGCGTAATATCTATTTATCCAAAATTACCTAGAGGCCATTAAAAAATTATAGGTGCGATATTATCTTGCTCTGACTTCGTGTGACAGTTAAGCGAAGGATGGTGCAAAATGCTCGCCAGCTTTCTTTCGAAATAAAGTTGACCATATTTAAAATGATTAACCCGCGCTTTTCCTACTCTCTTTCGATGAGAAAAGTAAAAATCGCTTTATCGCGTTGAGGAAGCTTACGGTAAAACGAATCTCTCTAAAATTTTCCAGGAACTTTGTCCCGCTTTAATGTAGGTATAATTCTTGCCAAACTTCACTCGAGATATTGAACATGAAAGGTCGTTCCATTTTTGGGAGACGGTTGTGTTTCATGCGGAATGCTGAACGTGTGTTAAGTACAGCTAAGGAAATCTAACGAGAAGACTTTTGCGTGCTTTTAGCAAAGCTCAGCTCTTTAAACATGAAAGAATAATCAAAATAGATTCTGCCGCTTTTTCGAGTTATTCGACATTCTTTGGAATTGTAGTTAAAGAGCACAAACATACAAACTATTAAAAATAAGTGCATATAAATTGTATTTTAAAGTTATTTCAGGCTTTATTAAATCACTGGAAATAATAGTAATTTATTACTTAAACTTGACTCATCAAATTCGTCGTGCGGTGCATATTATTTCGTAATATTTTTAGGATACATATCTCTTTAAAATAAATTTATATACTACTGAATCATATAGGGAAAATGAAATGCATAGATAAACTATTCTGTTAGATTGAAATAATGATATTTAAAATGTCTCCGAGCTTTCATTCTTTCCGTTTTTTTTTTTGCGACAAGACGGACACGTTACAACGCCCTTAGCGTTGCGGGTCATAAATCCCGATTTTTTTTATCGTTCCTTGCTCTCGGTATAATTGAGAAGCGGAAACACTGAGGGTTACGACCATCGAAAAAGAAGAAGCCGCGGAATAAATTTCGTTATTATTCATGGAAGCGAAAAAGAAACTCCTCCTTTTTTTCTGCTCGACATGAGTCGATGTTTTCGTTCCAGATACGCGAGCGTCTATCATATTTTTTGCCCCTGGAACTTTGTGGGGATTGAGATAAAATACACTCGCAAAAAACCCCCGTGATGATACAGCTGCTAAAAGGGTTGAATAATATAATCCATCGGTTTAAATGGAAATTTTTCTATCACTGTAACTTATTGCAATTAATATTCAATCTAAAAGTATCATTTTTTAGGCTTTCGTCAAAAACATTCGTTTTTTAAATGATGTTGAAAACGGTAAAAATAGGCAATAATTGATAGAATTTGTTAGAAATGATACCATTTTCAAAACCGAATTAATTCTGCTTATAAGATATTTAATTCTTCCGGTAATAGCACCAACGTGAAATGGAGAGGACAGGGCATCTGAGTAAATGTCTGGCAAAAATTTCAATTAATCTCTTCCGTTAATCTACAAGATTAAGTTTTTAGAAAATTATGTATCACTAGCCTTGTATAATTCCAATAAAACCATTAGTTTAAGTTTAATAATATCCATAAAATTAATCTTATTTTTCTAATAAAGAGTTTGATCATAAATATAAAGTATTTATCATAGTATTTTATAATTTGCTGGCGTCATAACTCTATTTCTTACGGAAATGATTGCCAAATGATTTGTTTTCTAATAAACTCTGGAAATTCGGGAAAAGCAACGAAATGTATGTCAGAAAACAATTATCACGAAAATTCTTTTATATCCTTGTTTCCCGTGCTGTGGGTTACATATTTCATCGGCAGTTAAAACCGCCATGATAGACGTCATCGAGATCGGTCGCGAGAGGCGAAGCATTTTCATTGCCACGATTTTTATTATTGTAACGATCTTTTCCGACGTGGAATATATTTTGCACCTTCCTATTCTGCTTGACTTCTCGAAATGTTTTTTATTGGGGTAAAAGAGGGGAAGAAAAACCCATAGTCTGTTATCTTTTCTCAAATAAAAAACTGCCGTGCTCATAATGTCGTCCTCCCCGTCTTCTTCGCCCTCAAACCCATTCAATGGGTTTTAATCTGGATGAGACGTCTTGGTAATCAAAAGACGTCTTCGCCAATGTTTTTTCTCCCCCTCATATATTTAGCTTAGCTTTTTTTTCGCTATCTCGGTTTTTGCTCCGCTTTTCCGTTCCGCTTGCCGTTGGCAGATGGCTTCTCGTCAACTCCCATTCTCTCTTTATCGTTCTCTCTCTTCCCCAGACTTTCACTGCTCTTGTCGTTTATTCTCTTTTCGTTAATTCGAAAGCCTTTCACTCGGGCCTATATCCCGAGGATTTTTTATAAGGGTTATCTTGGTAGACAGACTATCGATCTCCAGAATCCAAGGACGCGCGCTCTAATCCTTCTTTGGACTCGGACCCTTCGATTGTTTATACTGTTTGTTGCCGTCTTTGCTGTAATCAGCTGTAATTCCGAGTGTTTTTTATAACTGATGATAAACGAATAAATAGGAGGATGACCACCCGGCGTTGAGTTTAGTGGTATACCCCAGTGGTGCCCAGACTTTTTGGTCCAATGGCCACATAACCCATTGCTGCACTCATCGCGGGCCACATAGTTCAATGCCACACCCAGTCGAAAATATAGTTTAAGAATAACTTAAGGAAATTAGGGATTCAGTTGTGAGTCGAAATTATCTTATCTGTTTTAATTGTATTTACTTAATATAGCGGTAGAGAGGTAAGCACAAAATATATTCCTGTTTACAATTTTCTGTTTTCCTTTTATGTTACATTGCGTCCTTTAATTGTTAAACTCATTTCGGGTCGGCTGGAGGCACTCGGCGGGCCGGATGTGGCACCACTGGTCTGTCCGATCGCCTCCTGCTCCTACACTCGTTTCTTTTTCCTGATTTTGACCTTCCACTAGTCAACTAGGACCATACGATTTTCGCTAGCTTTACTATTTATCGAAAAGACACTCCCCCTTCCCTTCTCCATCGTCATTCCGGGGAGCTGTCTATTTTTTAGCACTTCTTTCGAGGCCAAATACATTTTTTCCAATTTTTCCACTCTCCTCATTTCGTTCGAACCGATGTTGTTTTCTTCTCCCACTCGTAAAAAATTAAAATATTAATGAAAACGAGAGCGAACGGCTGAATGGTTAAGAAGAGGAGGCTTCTCCTTTTTCTCTCCTCCCACTCGAGGGAATGGCGGACAACGCCTCGGGGTCGCCTCTGGATGTTTATTTCAGTGCTGCGTTCTGGTGGTGGTCCAGAGAACTTTCGGTCTCCCTCTCTCTCTCTCCTTTCTTTTCACACTCATTGGTCCCATCCCATCCATAATAGGGGAGAAAGAGGAAATGGCAAATAGCAATTAGACCGAGACCGATCTCCATAGTTTATTCTCCGCGACCGTACTGGTAGGAGTAAGGTTCCTATTCATTTTTAACTTCCTCCTCCTCTTCCTGGTTAACTCCTCCGCGGAATTGGGCGATTCATGGCGCGGGTGTTGATACTCTTTAGCGATTCCTCGGGAAAGGATATTTATGCCTCCAAGAGTTTTATTCTCGCACCCTCGAAAACTTTATCTGTTTTCTCCTTCGCGAGAATTAAAAAAATGGTGCTTTTTTGTGAACGCGAAAGGGCAAGAGATATTAAAAGAGCTGTGGAGTCCTCGTAAATAACTTGCTTGTATCTTTCGCATCCTCTAACTCTTCCTAACCTTGTCCCTCTCTTTATATACCGCCCTCTTCTTCCTAGGCGCCCTGACAGGGACGAGTAATATGTTCTTTAGAAAAGAAATTAATTCTCGAGACAATAAAGAGGAGGGTAAGGGAAAGTCTAGAAAGTTTTCGGGAAAACAAGGGAATCACGCTTTTTGAAAATATTTGCGAGTCTCTTAAGTACGTGTCCTCTTGACTCCTCCTATCCCTTTTCAACCCCTAGTTTCCAAGTTATATGTTCCGCCTTATTTTCTTTTATATACATTTATATATGTGCGTGTCTGTTCAGTGTAGTGTATATGGAGAGAGGCTATTGCAAAATCGGAGGAAGGATTATAAGAAGAGTTAAATACGCGGATGATCAAGTACTTCTAGCAAGAAAGGTAAAAGAACTCCATAAAATGCTAAATAGACTAGTGATAACAGGTACGGAAATAAATACATAAAAATTCAAGGTTATGCGTATATCAAGTAAAGAAGGAGAAAATTTGATTGTAAGTATTGGAGGAAAGCCATTAGAACAAGTTTCAGATTATAAATACCTTGGTAGCATCATAAAGACAGAAGAAAAATGCACCAATGAAATCAGGACTAGAATAACGAAAGCAAAAGCCGCTTCCAGAAGAAAGAAACTCCTACTAACGGGGAGTATAAAGGAGAATATCCGCAAGAATTTGATAAAATGCTATATATGGAGTATAGCTTTGTATGGGGCAGAAACATGGACGCTAAGGAAAATTGATATAAAATACTTGGAAAGGTTCGAAATGTGGACACGGAGAAGAATGCTAAAGATAAAATGGACAGATAGGGTGAAAAACGAGGAAGTACTACGAAGAATAGGAGAGAAGCGAACGATTATACAGACTATCAAAAACAGGAAGGCGAACTGGATTGGACATTACCTGAGTAGAGAGTGTATGATTAAAGAAGTGCTAGAAGGAAAACTGGATGGAAAAAGAGAAAGAGGTAGGAAAAGGTTTCAGTTGGTAGACGACTTGAAAGGGAAAGAGAGCTATCAAGACATAAAGAAGACTGCAGAAAATAGGAGTATACGGAGAACCAAGTTTAACCATGAATAATCACGAACCTGTCTACGGACAGACCACCTGTGACGATGATATGTGCGTGTATACACGTAGATATAAACACGTTTTGTGTTCAATCTTCAGTCTGCTGTGGCGGTATGGAACGGATGCCATGGCATCTCTTTCACCTGAGCGCTGATCTCATTTCGAGGCCACGCCTCGGCGCAAATTAATTTGGTCGTCTGATGGTGGCACGCCACCTTCATCTCCTTGCTCCTCCTCCATTCGCCGCCCCTTTTCGGTGGACATCCCCTGGTTTTAACGAGCGCGCCGTTGACCGCGGATATTCCTGTTCTAGGAGAAAGAAGCCAAGGGGAGGAGGTCGGATTTCCCCAATTTTTCGTCATAGGCTTTCGTGGGGAACGATGCCTTGGGCGTGAATCGTGATCATCTCGATCGATTGGTATATTTTCTTCGTCATGCGAAATGCGTTATTAATTCACGATTAAATTTTCATCCTAAGCTCTTTTACACCTCATAGTTGCTGTCCTGAATTACATTTTTTGACCTGGATTCATAAGTTCATCACAATTAAACGAGAAGGCGAAATAATTTTAATGTGATTCCGCAGAACGCGTTACTTTTCATTCCATTTTCGCATTGTTATCTTCTAATCGAATAAATTATTTTTCAATCTGTTTATCCGTTTCACTTAATATATTTTCAGTGATACATTTACTCTTCTCTATTTCATAATTTTTGAGGTTTTTTCATTAGCAGAAACACAACAAATATAATGTTAAAAGCATTAAAAGTTATTGAACGGAATGATATTTTCTGACTTAATATAATATATTTTTATTACATCAAATTTCCTTTCTAGACATTTTCCTGAAATAGCCGATACTTAATCTTAACTGTACTGAATTTTCATTCAGATCTTTACTTGTGGAAGTATTACACCTTACTCCTTTCGTGTCTGCCTCAATCGTATACCGTGATCGGTATCTATCTTTTGCCTTTCACGTTGTTTGTATCTATATACGCCATTCTTTCCTGTAATATCCTTAGTCTCTACTTCACCTTAGCTCATTCACTATTTATAATGCGGATTTGGCACATCCAGAAATGTCACTTGCTTCCCAGTATGAATGACCAAGAAACGCGCCGGTGTCAAGACCTGTGGTTTTGAATTGAACGCAAGCCAAAAAGCTTTTTTTTATAACTGGACGCGTGTCTGTTTGAAATGAACACCGCCAACCCATTATCGTTCCTTAATGGGAATGCCGACCATATGTAAGAAATTCGAGTCACACGTTCGAATAGCTTTCTATTTTAACATATGATTTTTTCATATGGTGATTAAGACTTTTTAGAAATACTACGACACGCGAATGGCGTGGGAAAATATCCAAGCATCAGAATTATCCGTGATTGCCGGCAAGAAAACGAGTATGAACTTTACGCTTTGGGTTCATTCACATGGATAACTTCTAGGGAATTATTAAATGTTTTCAATTTTCACATTAATTTATGCCACATTATTTATTTTCTTACCGTTCTGAATTTGTACGTTGATATTTCCTAAAATAAACTTTTCACTATAAAATTCTTCTCTTGGGAAAATATAGGTTGAAACTTTACAGACACGGTGTCTCCCACCATTTTGATTGCCAGATTTTTTTAATTAAAAAAATGTAATATTAATTTAATATTTATTCAGAACTTTAAAGAGATGTTATGTTTTTGCATTTCTTATTTCCACTTTACGGTCTTCTTTTTTGTCTTTGATGACTTTTTTCCCCGAACTGCTCCTTATCGACCTTTACCCGTCGAAAACGACCATAGATAAGGACGCAGGAATTGTTTTCCTCGCCGTTTCCCATGCTAAGCGCCTCCTAGGATCCTAACCCAACACAGCTTGGCGTTGACGATAAAATCCCATTTCTCCGCCTGTTTACATTCTCATCCTTACGAGATGGCCTGGACCATAACACGGTCGTTGACTGCTCGGGATAACATCCGGATCGAAAAGGAACATTTTACGGGGGTTGCTTACATCTTCAATCATTTCGCTAATCATTGCTTTTGTTTTCTTGAGGACAGTATGGAACATCCAGTCAAACTAACGGCAATTAGCTTTGAAAATTTATCATGTTAAACGGTGGTTCCCTTTTCAGTATCCTAAAATTCTCACGGTTGTGTCCTTTGGTCATAAAAGAGAGAATAAAAGTTGAGTGCTACGGGAAATAATTTTTAGAGAACCTCCACTTTAAATGGAAATGGTGAGGTGTAGTAGACAAAGGAGTATGAACTCCAGGAACGGATGTGAGGTAGAGGAATGAGTCGCCAAGGACCGTCCGACGACACGTGTCCATCTTCTTGTTTGTCGAATTTTAATGTCTGCTTTCGGACCCTAAACGTGTTACGGCCCATCTATCCCCATCCGTAGCCTTGGTCGATCGTCGATTGAGCCGGCGGGGCGTGAAATTGGGATTCCTGGATGTAAAAAAAAACGAAGAGCTTTGATGAGGCATGCTTGAGTGCCTGTCATTCGCCAAGTAGATCACTGTTTCCTGGGAACTATGAGACACCGCTTAAATTACTCTCAGATGTTTTTAAACAAGGAGGAAAATTTTTTGCACATAGTTTCGAATTTATTTTTTCTCGCAAGCAAATTATCCAAGTTTTATGGTCCATTATTTTTCCTATATTTATAAACAAATTACACGTGTCTATTAAAATGATTTTGCGCCTATAATTGATTAGAAATTCATCGCTTGCGGGACAGGTTTTATTTCCAGTTTTTAGTTGGATAAAAATCCAGGTGCCGCAAAACTTTCCATCCTTTATTTTTCACAGCATGTCAATTCTTATCGAAGTGGGATTTTACGTTCTTTCTTCGTTGGGATATTAAGACTTTGGTAATCCGGTATTCCTAACTCATATACTTATCATTAACTTCGGAGACCAGGCAGAAATTGTAGTATGAGCGTCATTTGTTTTAGTTAAGAACGTTAAACAATTTTGTGTCCCCTATGTATGATGTAATTTTTAAAAAAATTAATACCTGTTAATATCAGTATGAACCAATTTTGATTTTTTAGCGTGTTTTATAATGTCTGTATCTTTTATTTTACAGGTAAGTTCATGGAGGTTACTTCATCCTTGTGATACATCCAGATGTGAGTGGACAATTTTTAGTATAAAATTTCTTTTTATTAGGTATGAAATACTTTTCAGTTTGAAGCATTCATATTGAAAGTTCTGCATATACTACAATATCGAAATTATCCTTTTGGAAATTACGAAATAGTCCTTTTTAGCGAAGATATAAAATTTTAATTCCCAGTCTTTCCAAAATTAAGGGAATTTTTGGGCGCAAATTTATCATTCCTTTGTCCAATCTCCCTCGTCTATGTTTTAAACTAAATTTGCGAGAAAGAAAGCGATTTAAATACATTTTAAGCCACTTTTTCAAATAAAACTTGTAATTGTATCAGTTGTTTGGAATAAGATTTTATTGAGTCAGTTATTCTGTCGCTTTGTACTGATTCAGACTAAAGATTCCATCATTTTATTTCTTATTCCATTCGACGCAGTTATAAAGCGACAGGAAGAGGTTTATTTGAAGTATAAAAAGCACGAACTACTTTTCGGCATCTAGTAGTTTTTTACGCATGACTCTCGAGAGAAGCACTCCTCGCTCTTCAACCTTCCACCCCCACCTATCACGCCTTATTCACACTCAATCTCGCCATCCGCGAGATTGATTTTCAATGGCGGTCCATTCATGCGCAATCTTCCATCTTAACCTTAACTACGCGCCCTACATCCGCCCTCATACCAAGTCTCTCTCCCTCTCCCACCTGCCGCTCCATAACACCGTTCCTCCAACTCTTCTCCATCCTTGCGAAACTCCTTTATCGCTTTCCGCTCTGCTGCACGTGAACCTGTCAAGCCACGAGAAGGCGAGACAGGTTTTAAGGAAGCCCTCGGCTCCCTTAAGAAGCGACTAATTTCAACGGCGCATCCTCAGTCTTCTCGTCGGGAGGTCAGGGTTGAAGCGAAGTTGAGAAAAAAACAAAAACGAGTTATGCTGGAGAATGGAGAAGAACTTTACGAAGGACGCACGTCGGAAATTTCTTGGAAGCTTCTTGGATTGAGAGACCAGCCAATTGATTCGTCAGTTCTGAGAATTAATGGGAGGAATAAAAACGTCGGCTTTCGCGAATTTCTCCTTTCCCGTGATTTGTGGTTCGTTTCTCATTTCCATACTGATCTCTCTCAATCCTCAGGAATCATTTTCAGTTGAAAAAAGAAAGGAATCGAATTGAATTTTTTTTACTTCTGCTAATGACTCGGGGAAGTTTTCCGTCGTTGATAAACTAAGTGGAAGTGAAAAATCCAAAATGAGTCATCTTGATTTTTCTGGATAAAAACATTTTAGTCAACGATTAATTTATTTGAATGAAATTCAACGGACGTTTTGGTTATATTCAGTTGGAGCGAACGTTTGAAGAGATTTTTTCTGACTAAATCCATTCTCATTATGCCTAAAACGATGCTAATGACTTCATTTCGGCCGATTGCGCATTTTTCTACAGAAATAGTTTGTGCCTCGACGCGTATCCGACACGAATATTTTTTCTTAATCATTTTTTCCTTCTCTTGGAAAATTTGGAAACAGGAGAAATTTTGTTTGGTTCGGCATAATGGTGGATTTGTAGATTCGCTAAAATGTAAATATCCCCACTAATTAAGCCGAATTCGGAGACAGTCTTACAAAAAATGACAGGATCATCACATTTGTGTTATAGGTCTGTTTTGGTGAATTATTGACATTCTCGTTAAACCCAAAAAAAAAACGTACAGTAATTTATGAATTTGCTTGCTTTAGTTTACCTGAATTATACTCGTAAAAACGGCCTTTCTTCCTTATTCATCCATTTAGCATCGTTTTATAAATTAACGATGACAGAAATTACGGAGGTGAATTTTCTCTCCTCTTTCATATTTTTTGTTTTCATTTCCCGTTCGTGTCTCCATTCTCTTCCGGTCTTCATTTCACAAAAGGCTCTTTATTTTTTTCTCTCCAAAGCTTCGCATCTGGTCCCAGTTTGATTTTTTATGGCTCTCAACGGATGTATTGTGCATCGAAAATCGATTCGCGTGACAGTCAGTCGAAGGAATCGAGTCCTTTGGTATCATTCATGGAGCTCTCTCCTTTTGAACGCAATGGTTGCTTCTTCCTTTTTTTGTTTTTTGAGGAAAGGAAGGATTCCAATTCGTCTCGTTTCTTTTTCTCCTCTAATCGTTATTCACCGTCTAGGTTTTGTATGCTTTGTCTTTGAAAGGTTTATTTTAGAGTACAGTTCGAGGATCGGTTTCGTGGAAAGAAACACGTCACGTTTCTCGTCTTTTGGTAAATTGAATCCGCCGAACTTCAGAAGGTGATTAAACTCTTTGGAATCGCGTGCGTGGTTTTGCAAGTTGAAGAGTGAACCACTTCGCTTGTCTCCCTATGTGCGCCTTTGCCCACTATAAGACCGTGTCTCTCTTTCCAGTTATTCGTGCGTGTTCTTACGTTTATCTTGTAGTGGGGTGAGTTACTGTTAAACGATGGTATGTACAACATTCGTACATACAAATCCCTTATATTGTCATTAGTGATAACGATTCCGAATGTGTTTTCACTATAGCTGGTGAGAAATTAACCCATTTTTAATGGTACCTTAATGTTGCTGCATTTTTTAATTTTAAGTGTATTTTGAGACATGAAATTCTACTAAATCACATCTTCGTGAAAATGATAAATTTTCCAGAATAACCACAAAGGTTTATTTAAAAAAAATAAAACTAAATGAAATGCAGGAATGATTATTTGTTAAGTATCTTTATTCGTATTTACCTCAAATGAGAAATTTTCATTGTATTTTGAAGTAAAATAAAAAATTTCTGTTGTTTTCATGTAGTGGAATTCCGTCAGTTCAAAATTCTATAGTGAAGTCGTGAATTACTTAGTGTTCAGCCAGGTTTAGTGTCGGTAATTTTTGATCTTACAAAAACGTGAGTTTTCTATGTGCTGAAAGACTACCGTATACTATGTACTAGCATATCTCTCTATATTAGAAAATCGTAATGGTAATCATGATGCGTAACGATCTAATTTTGCGAATAACTCGATTATAAATAAACAGAAGCCTGAAATTTCTCAAGATTTCGATGTTGATGAATCTTTATGATTAAAAAAATTTCGGAAAAGGTCACGGGTTCGACTCCAGAGGATGAATGTCGTTTTCCATAAGATAACACCTAAAAATCACCTTTTTGGTTTGAAGGCTTTCTGTTTTTTATTCTGTAAAATATCTTAAACACGAAATTTACGCTAAAACACGCCAAAATGAATGAGAATTCTTATTATTACCGTCGAATACTCAGTCTCATTCGAATTCACTCATATTTTGAATTTATACTCGAGTTTTGGTAAATTTTTTAACATTTCAATAATAAGATTGCATGGTTACCGGTGTTGTTGTCCTCGGTAATTTCCGTGCATATGCACTTAAATAAAGACTTAAAGATAAAAAATAAGATTAAAACTTGCTCGAAATGACCTAAGGTATGAATTTAATGCAAATAAATAAAAAGCAATATTCATGCTATTTATATTTTTTATCTATATTACTACAATCCTATTTCTGGTTGTCTCTCTCTCTCTCTTTAACGCTCTATACCTCAATCATTATTAATCTCCGGAAATTTCAGTCCTCTGTTTATTTTTTATCGAGTTATTCAACTAATTTTCTTAATTTGTTATTAAAAACCAAATATACATCCCTTATAAAATGTGTTCATTAAACTCATATTCAAAACATTCCCGTTAAACTAATCTAATTCCAATAGGTACGTGGTAGGAACGAAGAAACAGCGAGTTCAATTCATAATCCTCACAGTGTCATTACAACTGCTTACAGTACGTATTATAAACATTTACGTTTTTATCATTGAGAATAATTGATTTTCATGGCACGCAATGATCACAAACCTCCACGTTATTTATTTAGCTTTCTTTTTCCTGCAATTTCTCGCTACCCTTTTGGTAACGGCAGGAAAGAAAAGCCGCAACCCGTCTCATTCGTAGTACTACCCCTTTTTTCTGCGAGTACATCGCCCCATTTTTATCCGGGATTCTCCGTCTCGGACCGTTGAGGGTCCCTTGATCCCCCCTTTCGACCTATTTCAACCGCCCCACTTATGCATGTGTGAGTGTGTGCGCGCGCGCGCGCGTGTCCCGTGCCGCACTCCCTCCCTCATCGATCCTGAATCCTGACCTAATTCCTGTGCCCTCGTTTCGGCTGGGTCGACGTCTCCATGGCCCGCAGAAAATGGGGACACGACCAAAGCCTATTCGACCCCCGCGTCCCTCGTTCCCAAGGCTTCCGTCCTCGGTTTGACCTCTTTTTCACCCGTCTCCCCTTGTGGCCCTCCCGGGAACGAAACACGCTCCCATTCCTTCCCGCCATTGTTCTTTATGTATATATATATATATATCTCTCAGAAAAAAATGAAACCAGTAGAAAGTCTTAAAGGAAAAGGGGTGTGTATGTGGGGAAATAAATTGCCCCTCTTTTTTTTCTAAGGGGTCCAATCCATCCGCATTACGACAGACGGTCTTTCACAAGTCTTTCTCTACTCCTTTCTCTTCCTCTTAAGAAGTCTCTCTCTCTTTCTCTTTTCTCCGCTACCGATTAATTCTATAGGGGAGGACGTGCCTTCTTTTTTATGTGGAGAGGTATTTCCCACCCTTTCTATATATTTATTGTTGTCGTAGAGGAAGCGTTTTGTAGCCAGGAGTGGATTTATGTAATATTTGGCATAAAAAAGGAGGGAGGTAGGGTGGTTAACGGTGGGAACCAATTGCTTCGCTCAATCATTTGTTTTTGCTATTTTTTCGGGGATCGCCCTATTTAGTCGAGGTGTCGCGTTGAAGTAGAATATAATCTCTTTTGTTAGGATTGGGACTTATAGGTTTTAGGGCCAATAACAAGAGGATTTAGATGTGCAATTGATAGTCGTATGGATTTATTCGAGGAGAATAAAGGATTTCGACTCGTTTGATTTTTCTTGTTTATTTTTCTAGGGAAATGAAAATTAAATTTTGCAACTAATTATTAATTTTTGACTTTGCAG
The DNA here is from genome assembly GCA_036926305.1 of Uropetala carovei. Classification (NCBI taxonomy): domain Eukaryota; kingdom Metazoa; phylum Arthropoda; class Insecta; order Odonata; family Petaluridae; genus Uropetala; species Uropetala carovei. The sequence continues at coordinate 362,088 of JAXCHB010000031.1, forward strand.
ACATTTGTATGCTTTCTTAACCGTAAAAAAGATTATAAGGGGTGGATAGTTTAGCACTTCTGTGCTGAACAAAACGTTCCAGAACGGGGTCATTCAAAACGTGGTACCGGTACCGCAAATGGTACCAGACGACCCCCTCAGGACTACCTACGAAATTGATTTTGCCTGTAGGAAAGCATCAGTCTGGTACATGAAAACAAAATTTTAAACGGCACTCTTCTAGAAGTTAATATAAGGTTGACTTATGTTTCGTGTCAATTCACACTTCTCAGGTTTAAATCAAACGGAAATAATGACCATTTTAACACTCTTGAAAAATTAACGCTGTGTTCGGCGTAACTTCCTTTTTGTTCGATAAATACCATTGCATCTTCTTTTCCCATCACGGGAGAGTTTCTCACGCGTTAGCGTCACTCGAGGGACGCCACCGAGCTACGTGAGTCGCCTTTATCAAGGGTCACATCACGCAGGGGGACTGACGCAGCGCGAGGTCCTTCCTATTCGGTGTGTACGTCCTTCTTTGTGTACGCTCCTCCCTCCTCACTTGGTGATTTCAATCCATAGGAGGTGAGAAGGGCGATGCGGTGAGGAATCAACCGCCGAACAAGCTCCTTTCGAAATAAAAATCTCATTCACCATTTCCGTCCTCTTTTTTCCCTCGCCCTATTCGCGCCTCTCCCTCTCATCATCATCATCTCCCGCTTCTGTCTCTCGGTCACGGCGCTCCAGGAGGAACACCGGACAAAGCGCATTGTTTAAGCTTCGCTCCGCAGTGGCTGCTCTTCGACCTGCACACACGTCTTTGATCCCGTCTCTCGCAGTGGGATTTTTTCTGTGCTAAACAAAGCGATTACACGGTTTTTTTCCCAACCCACAAAACTAACATTATTTATTAAAGTAACAAAATTTTTAATCAATATGTATTAGAAATTTTGTAATTAACTTGTGTATAGTTTTCAAACCTGACGAAAGGGTTAAATGTAAGAAGGGACTTCACGGTCTCAATTTCGCCCTAAATAAAGTCGTTTGTCTGTCTGTCTGTCTGTCTGTCTTTCTCCTTTGATCTCTCGAAGTGGCACATGGCGTGCCATTTATGTACGGAACTGTTCTCCGTGGCTGTTAGGTCGCATGACGCCATTATGGTAGTGAGAAAACGATGGAAATGTTCGTTCAACAATAATCCCTCTCTACAAAAAGTAAGGCGAACGTTAAAAAAAAAACATCGAGCGGTTGAAAAAAAAGTGGCGAGCATTATTTGCGGTGTTCGCGGGAATTATTTCGAAATGCCGCAAGGGTTCAGGAAATAAAAAATGTTTATTCGAGAGGAGTTTTTGAGAGATTTTGGCGGAAAGTTTGAGATAATACATCGTTCTCACGTGTTGCACATTCCTCATAAATTTCAGTTTTACCGGAAAAGTAGTGGAATAAAAACTGTCACTGTTTATTTTTTTGAATAGCGAGTTTAACTTAATATTTTACGATTAACGCCACAAAATAATTTTCGATTGGCTAGTTAAAGTTAAAATAAACAATAGACTATTTTGTGGCTTAACTTTATTAATTATGAAAATTGAATAATTAGTCCTTTCGAATGATCTTAGCTAAAAAGTTAACCCTTTTTTCAAACATTCGTGTAATTTTTTTTCATATAAAAATTGTGGAAATATTTGCACAAAATTATTAACGATGAACTGTCAACTTATATTCTAGAACTCTTCATTCTCTAAATTCAGAATAAATTCGCCGACGCTGAAATTTCGTCAACATGGTCAAAAACCCCTCTCGCTCTTCCTACGGTTTTATAACTGTCGGACGCATCCTCATCCCCTATTATACGTACATATGCTACAGACACATGTTCAGTTCAAATAACGTGTCATACACCCCCGTTAATTTTCCAAAAGTGCATCGGAAGCAACAGCTGCAGTCGTTGATAATGGTGTCCTTTGTGACGCGTCACGCATCGCATGAGATAGGAATGAAAACCGTTGCTGTACTCATATTGCTCGAAATCTCTCCGAGCCTGTGAAAGGCGCGTAGTTCTCCAGCTGTTTCTAAAGATAAAAGTTGTCCGTCCATTCGTAGCGTGATCCGGAGGCACGAACAGTCCGAGACAAAAAAGCCCTTTGGATGAGAGAGGGAGATATTGTCCCACATGTCCCCTAGGAGCGAGCATCATTAGTCTGTTTTATGACCCCTTGTTATGTGCTTATACATTCGACGAAATACTACACATTTCATAGAATCGTATTAATGTAAAACACAGTTAATGCTCGAAACCAAAGCGGCAAAAATGAAAGAAACTAACTTTATTTTTAAGGAAATATAATTTTTGTTCTCTACAACGACGGCATAAAAAACTTCCCTGTATTTAATGGTAGTATTAGGAGATGTGCGAGGCAGGAGTTTACATTTTTATTTTTTGCACGAATAAAGAATTTCATCTTTTTGGAATCGCTGAAGAGTGGATATTCAAGAATACTGTTTTCAACAGCTCTAACTTGACTTTGTGAAGTTAACAAAAGAATTTTCAAGCATCAACTCTTTAATCACGTTTACATCAGGCAGCAACCGTAGAGATGCCATCAGAGGCTATATTTCACAACGATATAATGCCTATATGCGATAGTTTTTCTGTGTAGAAGGGTGGTTAGCGTGTCTAGCTCCCACTGTTAGGGTCGCAGGTTCGAATCCTGTCGAAGGCATGGTTGTGTGTTTCGTCGTTGTTATTGTTGTTACGATATTCAGTATAATTGACCCTGTGCTGTCTCTGAATTCTTGCCAAATAGATATTGTTTGCCACGTTGTTCATTCTTTTATTTTTCCTTTATTATTTATCTCCATTTTCCTTAAAAAATCTCTGAAATATTCTTTTCACGATTGATAACCATTGGACAATAATTATTTCCATTGTCTTTTTATGTATTTCTATCTTTCGATAGCAATGCTTCTTTATACTACATTCAGAATATTGAAATATTTTCGATGAAACTTGTACGAGTACCTAATGATTAAGTATCTAATTGTCAAGAATGGTTTTCTCTAAGAGGACTTCATAATTTGATCGAGGGCTTGACTTCTGTGTTAAGTGAAAAACTCAATTTTTTCAATTTCTCGAAAATTCATACTCTATGGAATTTTTATTTAACATTTGAGTCTACGATTAACTCACGGAAAATATGCAACCGTCTTCAACTAAAGCGAAAGTAATTGTATTGTTTTACATTCTCCCGAGACGGTTCGTGGCAACCGTTTCCAGAAATTTTGGTCGATTCATCGTCGAAGCTGTTATATCTATACATTACCCATTTTTGTATTCCTCTTCACGCGCTCGCACCTGGCGTTCGTGCACTACGCGGTAACCGAGAACACAGTGAAGTTGTCGACCCTTGAATTGCAGGCGGTTAAGTGGATATAACTCGAAAGGAATCCGCCTACGAGCGCGGTAAACGAAAGAATTGCGCGTGCGACACTTTTTTTTCATTCCTGAGTCTCTTTTTTGTCTGCTTCCCGCATAACTTGGGTGTGGAAAAGCGATTATAGCGCCACGGTGCTCAGATATCGTTTCACCGATGAAAGGTTTTTGTAAATAGACGAGACCGTGGGGACGGAAATTGCTGGGAGGGCGTCGTGAGAAATGAAATATGACAGCTGATAATTTATCTGTTCGCTTTAGAGCTTACGTGATGCATATAGTTACTGCTCAGTCCAAAAGTTTTCGTTTTCACGCGATACACAATCATTTCGTTTTTTTTTCTCGCAGCGTGTACAAGGAAATATTTTTAAAACGGATTTATCGCAGTCCGGGCGGGAGTGTTTACGCTGCCTTCTGTAATGGCAAGGAATAACATCGTAGGGTTAATCCTGCACTGATATTTTTTATGGTCAGCATTTATCTTTTCTCGGCTGAAGATTATTGCATGACTTGATGATAAAAAATTCGCCGCCTCACCAACACAAACGGCGAATTGTGCGAACAAAAACTTTAAAATGTTTTCTATGAATTCTACCCTAAACCTTTTTGGTGTCGTCATTGTTGTTGCGTGTTAATCCTCTGATACTCATCTCTCCTCCAGGATGACTTTTTCCTTGTTTTTTTGAAGCACGATTCAGGCATTCCCAGTGCTTGCTCGCCATTTTGGCGCTATCTGCCGGCAATCTGAGATCTTTCGACTTTTCCCATCGGATAAATATTTTTATCTACTCCTTTCATGTTCATTCTGCCGTGTATTGTTTTCAGCAGCCAAACGCAAACTCTAATTCTCTACTAGCTTATCCCTATACGAATCCGGCCATACCAATTTAATTCCTTTTTTTAAACTTGGCGAGCCGCGCGTGTAAACTGTCCTAAGCGATGTAAATCTTTGAGTTTGTTTTATTATTCGGAAGTCCATTTATGCTCTTGTTTGCTTTCAAACGCTAGGTTAAACTCGTAACATTGCTGTTATTTGCTCTGTTGGTATAATAACGACTCTTGCACGTCAAGATATAAGAAATTCAGATATGTCAACTTCACGGATTTAAATATCCTCTTCCATAATTATTTTATCGAGAAAGTTCCTTCGTTAATTTATAAATAACTTAAAAATTATTCATTGGTACTGTTCCTTACGTGTAATTTTCCTCGTATGCTTCGGTTCTAGAAATTCAGCGACTATTTTTTCAAACGCGTCAGTCCTATCCCAGTCACGTAACGTCATAATAACCAAGATAGTTTCCGACGCATTTCTCCGCTTGCGAGCCTCGACTCATTTTAACCTGTTTCCCTACGATTTATAAGCGAAGCATTGAAGGCAGCCATAGCGTTTCTGTGTCCCCGCGCGGTAATTCTCCTCCGATTTCCCATCTCCGGTCCCATGATTGATACATATGTGCCGACCCGTGAGCAAATCAATCGATAAAACCGTTCCCGAACTCGCGCTATCCCGACTCAGCCTCAAGCGTACAGTTGCTGTCACCGGGACTATTTGTTGATATTTTCTTTTTGCTGCATCGAGACTGAGAATGTTAGCGAAACGCCGATACATCATCGAGACAGCCATGTCCCTTGGAAACCGTTGCAGTACGTTCGACGATTGTGATGTCTTTTTTTTAACGAAACATATTTCGTCGACAGAATTTATACATGGACGATGTAATTGCTTTTTGTGTATATCTCATGAAAGATGTAAAATAAATTCGCGAATTCTTTTTCTTGAAGCGTTTTATGAAATTCGGTACAGGGTACTACCTATACCTCGCGATACGCTGTTTCGCGATGCGCCTTTGTCGGTTTCACGAACATTACACTTAATGGCTCCACCTCTCGATCCTCTCGCTTGATTCGGACATACGTCTTACAAATTCCGGAGAAAGAAGAGCGTTTCTCTGCCCACTGAAGAGGGCATATACCCTAGCAACGAAAAGCAGCTTTTTTCAATATGTACGAACTACATTTTAACTTTAAAATGACAGCGTAGAAATAAGGAAAGCAAACAGTCAAGAGAAATCCCAGCCAGCCCTGTACCCAGTCAAGACTTAAATTTCGACCGTGACTCATAATTGTCGTTATTATAAATAACCCCATATTGAATAAGAACATTTATTTGCTAAATCCCTCAGTCTCTCTTTATGGCTCGTACGCAGTTTTGCGTATTTTTTGTTCTTCATTAACACACGTTGAGTCTCCTTTTATATGGCTGATTTTTATAACTCACTGTTGTGTCTATTAAGAATTTGTTCTTTTTGTAGTAAACCTCAGACTATCCGTGCTCGGGATATCCAAGAAACAGACTAAGTGGAAGATAGACGTCCTGGAAAGAATTTGAATTTTCCGTCCTTTCCCCCCACAGGCATTGCGAGATGAATAGTTTGCCTTAATTAATAGCAACTTTCCTAATAAGTAAAACTCAAGAGGAATAACCATGTAGTGAATTTTTAAGCATTTTATTTCAAAATAGTTAACAGATTTTTGTTTTCTGTTTGCTGGAAGTGAAACGGTTTCTATCGTATGTATAAATTTTCCGGACATTTTGTAAATAATATATATGAAATTTGACTGTATGCTTGCATGAACATTTATGTTAAATGAAGCATTAACTTTATCCCATAGATATCCTTTTAACTTGGTTGAATGCGGCATGTAACGTGTTATTAATAGGTACTTAACAAAATCGCACGCTGTTTTGTCGGATATTTTGTCAAATCTTTCTTTAAAAAACTGTTGCGTAAATATTCTGTTTTAACCAGTTTTAATTTATATGAATAATATTGAGGTTTCATTGTACATGCGTTTTTTTAATACCCTTGCTTTTTATCTTTCTAGGAACGCATCTCTTTTTAATAGCATCATTCTTATGTACGAATGCGTTTCGCAATAAGTACGCTGATTCGCGACGCGCTCTAGTTTTTTTTAGGAACGCATCCCGTGCGTATTGCGAGGTATATTACCTGTATTAGGTATTCAAACTTGGAAAGTATTCATAAAAGGAATAATAGCCTCCATTGTATGCGATTCCCTCTTGGATTTGCCCATCACCCTTTCCTTCCGGGATACCTAATTTCCACCGCAGCTCAAAATGCAGCAGCGCGGTCCAAAACGGATGGTGCGCGAGTCGAATACAAACAGGTGACGCAATGCTTAAAATACGTTTTCGTTTCCGCTAACCGGTGTTTATTCTCAAAGTCAAACTGCATCATGCATTTAATATTCCGTGATGGCTTCGAGAGTTTAATTCGTGCATTTTGCCTCGTCACAATCCACACTTTAAACTGTTCATTTTTAATGATTTGAAAATTTAATGCGCTCTCGTTATCGGATATAAGTCGACTCCTTTGCTGCTTACATTGCGTCTCTGTTTTATGGAGGAATGCCGTAAACAAACAATTTCCCCGTTTCATTGTTGAGCCAATGGACGACATCGCAGACGCCTCAATGGCTTTTCCATTTCAGCGCCAACACTATTTTCGAGTGTGCACCAAAAAGCCGAAATTGAGCTGTTGCCAAGTGCGCCTTTTCCCTCTCTCTCTTTCTCTCTCTCCCTTTCTCTCTCCTTCGCTGGACAGCAAGCGGATAACTGCGGCTGTAGGAAATCCCTGCTGCTCACCCCGCTCGGCACACCTATATTTTTACCCCGACTTAACACGGTTTCGGATCGGTCGTACCTGTCACGCAACGCGAATACACACGATACGCGATGGATTGGCCGGCGATTATGGAGGGAAAGTTGAGCGTTTTTGCGGTTGTCTGCCACGGTTATTAGTCTTCTTTCGTCTCATAATTCTGCCTGTTGTCTCATTTATCCTTTCGAAAAAAGTTTTTAAAATCATTTCCCGTTACTGTGTATTTGCAATATCCGTTTATGATAGTTTGTGAAGCGTGTGTTTTAATGTTATTATATTTTTTCACAAAAAAAGTTTTTCTTTGGGTTTGTCGTCCTTACGTCAGATCAATTGCGCATTTATTAAGTCGTTTCATGACATAGTTAATTCTTCCATTTATCCTCTTGACCACATTTTAGATTTTAAAGGTAATGAGAAATACGTTCATCCTTGCATCAACTGTACTCGTAATCGTGTTGTTAATTATACCCTCATCTAGTGAATTCAGTTTTCGGCGAAAGGACCGACTCTCTTAAAACAACATCAGGGCAATATCCTCTCATATATCAGGGAATAACTTTTCCTCTTCATCTTTCTTCCAGTATAAAATCGGTCGAGTAAAAATGCACTCTCCGCCGTTACGAGATTCTTTTTCCACAAAAAAGACAGTTTGTAAGAAGATGCATAGTCAAAATTGTCCCCCGGTCGTATCTTTAGACACGTGATGATTGAGACTAGCGACTAGTGTATAGCCCGTCAAAAATGACGGGAGTAAAGATTCGATCGTTCAAGCTATTTATGGAGATGAAATTGGCATCAGAAACATAAATTGTAATGAATGTCATTTCCCTCTCCTTCATTCCCCTTCTCTTCCCCTCTCATCCCCACTCTCCTTTCCCTCTTCCTTCCTCTACCTCCCTCTCCTTCTCTCTCTCACCCTCCCTCCCTCTTTCCCCCTCCCTTTGGCCCCTCCCTCCCTCTCTCTCTCATATTAAAAGCAGTCAAAGCACGTTTACACCCTTAAGGATTGAAAGAACAATATGATATCGAGGTCTAACAATGGAATTGGTAGGTAAGGCAACATCCCCTTAAAATGGCTAGATTTCCTCAAACTGTATGAATTAAACGTTTAAATTGAGCGATTTCGAACTGTAGACGGAAAGAGACGAACAGAATAAGAACCTTTATAATGTTTTCTTCAAAATGGTTCACATCCGAAATTCGTAGGTCAATTCTTTATAATTTTAATCACAAAAAGAATGAAAGCCTGCGCGTCGAAAAGTTAATTTTTACGTGAAATTACGTGTTATCTTATTGGAAATGGAAATTATCTCCTGGAGTCGAAGCCAGATCTTTGATCTCGAGTTCGGTACATTAAAACGTATCCTGAAAATTTCATCAAATTCGGTTCAGTCGTTTGCGAGATATTAATCTTCAAAAAGCATTACACACACAGTGACAAAGTGACTCTGTCTTTTATAGGTAGTAGTTTAGATTAGATTAGATGCTTGCTCATTGTAAATTGTTGTTACAGTGATATTCGAAGCACTCGAATCGAATCGAATGAATTTGCGCCTTTTAAATTGGCGCGGAAATGTTTCAACGCACGGGATACGAAAGAGGTTTTCGCATTATTTTGGTCACATTTATTTCCTGCTTCTGTCATCGCGTCAGATTTAATTTTTGTCCCTTGCGTTTCTTTCCTTTGAGGTATTTTCGTTCTGTTTCTTGCGCGGCGAATCTATCTTTCCAGAGAGTTCTTGTGTTTTCCGTTGAGTGATGCCTGTCACTCACAATCAGAGAGTTCCTTAGAAACACGCAGTTTGTATATGCATTATTTATCATCGCGTGACTTTTTTTTGTTTTGTAGATGCGGGTGAATTGGGTTTCAAAGAGTGAACGTGCTTTAAGCTTCGCCTCTGTTATGGCTATTGTAAGTATCGTTAATCATTCAGAGGTGAAGCGAAAACTTCTCGGATACCGTTTCATCGCAGTTTATTTTAGTTCTCTTCTTTTCCGTCTCCTTTCATTAATCTCGATGGTACCAAGAAGGTATAAATAATATCATTCCATTGTGAAGTTCAAAGAATTTCCTCCAACAGCTAGTCTGTAGTGCTGCAACAATAAATGCGTCATCCAAAGAGCTTAAGTCTCATGCAAACACAAAATTTTATCATGATTATTATTTGCGATGCTTTTTGGGCCGTCTGTTTAACTCGGTGCCATGTTATTTCCGGACGTCTACGAACTGTAGTAAAATTGTCTTAACACTATTATGAAAAAAATCATTTGCTCAATAAACATTTTTTAATCTTATATGAAGATTCAGTATTATTTTACTCTGATATTAGCATGGAATAAGATCCCAAAGTGTAAAAAACTCCAAAGTGGCGACTTTTGCTTATTCTAAGATCGCTTATTTAGTATTGAAAGAAAGATTGAAATACTCGTATGATCACGTGAATAAGCAATCAGCATATGAGTATTAGTGACAGATGTAGTACACGGAAGATTAGCATATGTTACGTGGAATCGATTGGTATTCTATGCGGCTCACGATTGATAAAACATGCTATCTGCTGGGCTAATGGAAAATCATCATCTGTTAATTTAATTCGGAATCTCCTAATCGTGCAACATTATCGCAATAAAAAAGTACTAATTCTAAATATACTCTCGTATTTGCATTTCAACGGATTTAGAGAATCTAAAACTTCGACCGTTTAACATGTAAACATCGCAAGAATAAGATAGTACACAGTTTTAACCATCGAATAAAGCATTTACCTATTTAGACGAACGAAGGAAGAAAGCCTTGCACTGTAAAAAATCGAAAATTACTTGTAAACTTATGGGTAAATAATTATTGAATTAAACACCCTCTTCCCTCCGAAACTTTTATCGTCATATAGCCCATGTTACCCGCAGAGTAAAATTATATATGTACCTATGCGAAGTTTCGTGACGATATCTTCAAAACAAAAACAGTAAGTAAAACCAGCAAGAGCACAATAATCAACAGATGGACAAAGGAACAAACGATATTAATTAATTTAAGGAAAGACAAAAAAGTAAATAGAGAACGTTTAAGAATCACAGAATGAATATTATCCTCCGATTATTAGCTTGATTCTCTCATCCTTGATTTCTGTTACTAGAAATTTGTTTATATCAACAATACTTAGGAAACAATGAAACGATTTATCCAATCACAATTTGTGGAAAGTCACGTAGTTTTAAAAACAGTTTGCTTTGAAGAACTCCATACAAAAATATCACTAAAAACGTTTATTAGTACCTACTATTTCAATTAAAATCAACAAATATTTAGTTTTATGTAAACAAAACAAAATCGGACACAGAAATTGAACAACGATATTACGTTAAAATTTTTTCCATATAAATGCACTCTCAACTTCGGCAACAATGGGAGTTGTCACGGTAACTTATAATTGCTATTGTAATAAAACTGATAAAATCACGTATTTCTCTGATTCTAAACATGTTTTTACGCTAATTCAATCAGCATTCGGATTCTGTCTTCAATAAAAATAAACTGTTTTTTCTTACATAGAACCATTCAAGTCTCAAGTTCGTATTATGTTTCTAAGTAATTTTAAATTTCTAAAGAAAAATAAGCTTCACTCATCCCTATGTTATTCAAATGGAGAAAATAATTTTTTTTTAAATTATAAAGGTCATTCAAATCGGTATAAAAACCTGACTACAGCACCTAACTCTTTATTCCGATTAAAATGACACCTTCCTCTTGTTTCTCCGTGCTGTAGTTGCTGAGTTATAAAAAACATACATATATACAAACAAAAACTTTATAGATGTCTATAGATTTTGGAGCTAATGTATTTGAATCGAGAGATGTCATAATAATCAACTAAATATATGTCATTTTGTTCGGAGTTCTCCACAAGAAACGATTAAAATTCAACGAATGCATTCAGAAAATTGCACCGAAATAAAAAAGGACCCTTTCTTCAATATATCTTTTGGGGAAAAATAATTGACGTCAAGAATCAAGGGATAGAATTCGAGAAAATCGTCGTCTTTGAGTTTCCTGTTTTCTTCCCATCACAAATCTCACATTTCCTTAATAAGCGTAGAGGGGGTTTTCCCGTCTTGTCCTTCCTAGTTATCCCTTGCCGGAAACCCTTCAAGCGGAAAGTTTCTTTAGTCAGATTTCAGGTAAGACGGAATGAGCCCGAGAAATAAGTAAGTCGCACCTGTTCCGTTGGGTTTTATTTTTTGGGCAACTCTTTTAAAACTCATCTCAGAAAAAAAAATCTTGAAATAATTTCCAGAATCAGGAGAAAACTTACACGTTGCATAATTTTATTTCGGAATACTTTCTACCGTTTCTCGTCTCTTGCATTAAGAATAAGTATTGTGGAAAGAAGAGCTCAGGCGAGCGAAAGGCCGTTTTTTTTTAGTGCGACCAGATAGATCGAGATGGCGCCGGTTGCCAAGGTGGCTGTAGGCCACGGAGGATGGAAGAGGGAGGCAGAAAGGGTGAGGACATCGATTTCGGCAGGCATCGGTGGCGCCCCCTATCCGCCGCAACTTGGACCGACCAAGGCTTTCCCTCCACGGGCGATCCAGGTTGGGAGAAGGGAATCGAAGCTTATATTCGTAGGGTGTTTTCGGGATTGGGAGGTTGTGTGTGTGTGTGTGTGTGTGTGGTGACGGCTTTTGTATGGCGGTGAGGGAGTCGGTTCGTGTTGTTGACCCATATTCTCCGCAGTCCGTTCAATCGGGCCTGCGAATAAACTGCGATTGGTCTGAAAAGGGTATATTTATAATTTTTTTTCTATTCGTTAGTACATATCGAAAGAACTAATTTTTAATTGGGCGCACCGAACTGTACGAATCGACTACAACCGTTTGGAATGTTTGCTTCGGTGCGTCCAAGTAAGAAGAAAGCGGGATCGATACTCTTTTTTTTTTTACGGCGTCGTACGGCCGAAACGTATCACAATTTCTTTTATCGATCAGCCCCTTATTCATCCGGGCCTCTTTAAGGGGAAGAAAGGAGGGCATTTTTTTGCAGTTATAAAAACATCGATGGTAGTTTTAAGGCAGGTTATGATTGATTGCCGTATGTTTAGCTTTTGTAGAAGCGATCAAGTCATCGAGGGGGGAGAATCGGATGCCTATGATCGACTCTTCCGTTCCTTTGGTCGCTCACCCGACCCGTCGCTGTCGGAAGATTTTATTAGCGTTCGTTTTTTGCGGCTACAGAGCCAGCGATTTAGATTTTATTTCCGGTCAGATCGTCAGCTAAAATTTCTTCGAATTAAATAATGCTATATTGTTTTACGAAGAATGTTATTTAGAAGTTTTACGATCAATAATTACATTTTTTCAGTTTTATATGCCATGACAAAATTGTTGGATAATTTTATCAGAGTATTGTTAGGCAATCGAGTGTAGAATCGTCGATTGGATGCGAAAACCGCGACGTGTGAACATCATCGGTATTATTTTAATTTCAATGTAGAAATTGAATTTTAATTTTATTATACACTCTTTGAGTTTTTTCCGAGCGCTAAGGCTTGCATTATTTCATTTTTTTCCTCGATTCCATTTATTCTCTGTATTCTATTAGAAACAGCACAAAATATATCCAACATCTTGCGATCACGCTAACCAGGAATTTTATTGAAGACCAATAAAGTAAATTTCTAAGATATTTTTTTGATTAAATTGATTGAAATTTGAGTTCCGTCCTGATTGGGTTGTAATTTCGTTGGGATAAAATATTGATTTTTCTACGCCTTTTGGTAATATTTTCTCAGATATTTTTCGATTAGTTCCTACATTTGAGGAGGATATGACAGCTCCAAACTAGTCCTCGTTTTAATGGAGTGGAGTTCAAAGGCAGTGCTCTGTATGAGGCCCAAGTTCTTGTTTCGTCTCATTGGATTCTTTCGAGTTGTTTCCATGGAGATAGGTATGTACGATGCACTAAGCACGCTTTCGAATGTAAATTCCACCCATTGTTCTTATCACTTCTTTTCCACCGCTTTATTCGAACAAATTCATCTTTTCGTACTTCGTAAATACACTCCTCTTGCGTCCAGTATCCAAATAGACCTTGAAAAACCTTGCATAGTAAAAAAAAACTCGCAAGATAACAGATGAAGTTGCCATATATATATCGTCTCTACTTTTATTTCGACTTATTTCAGGCAATCCCTCGAGCCAAAACTTCTCTCCCAAATGACAAATATAAAACGGTACGTATTGCGCTAGAGGACGGTTTAATTCGGCTTTTTTCTTTTGTTTAGTTTAGAGCTTAACTTATTGGGGAAGCTTCATGTCATCGCCGACGATTTTAACTTGTACTTATTTATTTCTTTCCTTGTTTTTTCAAGAAACATTTTTAACCGTCGAATGAGAATTTTTATTAAACGGTCTCCTCTTGTTTAAACCATTAAATCATTCCATCCGGTTTTTCAATCTACAATTCAAATACGTTTCGTATTTGCTATGATATTTGAACTATAATTCATGCTTAGTATATGATTATTGAGTCAGTATGTTACCTGTCACCTCTCACGATCCCTATCTTCAACGAAGCTACCGTTTTTTAACCTCTTACCATCTAAATTTCGAATTTTAAATTATACGACTTTAAGATTTTATCAGTGGATATCAAAATCCCCTTTTTAACTAGTTTATCCCGTATAAAAGGATTTTCCGTGCATCCAGTATTGGGTAATTTACTTATAGAATTATTTTAAAATCCACAAATATACGAACAGCCTTGGAAAGTAACGATTGTCTAATTACGATGGCAGATTTAAAAACTACTGTATAAAAAGAGTGCAACATTATTGCATTAATGTTTTTTTAAAGCACCTGCAGGGACCAATTTTGAAACCATGGAATGCCAAATTCATATTCTACCACCTAGTTTTTTTCATTCCGAAAAACCGGAATTTCCGATAAAACGACACGATGTAAAAACGGGATTTTTGGCGTATGACGTATTTTTATATCACGAAATCCGTATGGATTTTTAATCCTTAAAATTCAATTAGTATTTTATTATTTATATTCTTAAACTTTAGATGTCGTATCGTAAAATTGCTATAACAACCTTTTTGAAAATTATTAAACATTGCATAACACGAGATTCGTGATGTATTCCATTCGCATGTATTCAATGTGTTTTAAGACCAGTGAGTCGTTTATTATCCTACTAGCTTTTCGTACCCGGCTTCGCCCGGGTGCATTTCGGACTGCAAATAGTTATACTTTTTCCCGCTTAGAAGACAGCGTGAGAAAATGATACATAAAACTTCTGCTCTCCTTTCTGTAAACTACATTAGGAGTCTTGAAATAAAGTGGAAAGAACACGAAACGAACCAATACGAAAACTACAAAAACCACCATGAAAAAAGAAATGAATTAAACGCTAACCAATACCCGGTAGAAAAGGATGTAAACCGACAAATAAATAATCGTGGAACATAAATTAAGAGTACAACCAAAGAATATAAGTTCAATGTAAAAACCACCAAGAAAAAAGAAATGAATTACACACTAACCAATAGCCGGCATAAAAGGTGTAAACCGACAAATAGGTAATCAAGGAACAAAAATCAAGAGCACAACCAAAGAATATAAACATAGACTACAAAATGAACAACTAAGAACAAAAACAAAGAAAACAAACAAAGAACACAAAAAATGGACACGAAACGAAAGCAAATGAAAACAACAAACTAACCAAAACCAACCAACGAATAATCTCCTAAAGCTCAATGTATCTGATGATGGCGACTGACGCTTTCTATTCAGTTGCTAAATAAACAACCAACAATCACAAAATAGCGTGTCGTAGTGATGAGTAAATATTGATTACGCGGAATATGAGTTTGTATGTCAACATAATAACAGGAGGAACTAAATAAGAATACCTATTATTACTCTAAATAGATATAAAATTATTGATCTTAATTGTGTTTTCCATCGTAATTAATTGAATAATAGATTGAGATATTCGAACGAATCGATTTTAAATAATGTAGTAAAATGTTTTACTTTTCTAACGTAATTAATTACGTGAGTGTATCGGTAGTGTTTACATTTTACCCATGGAACCGCAGACACGAATTCTTAATTTTAGTTCAGAAGACATAATAAAGTTCAACAAAAGTATTATTCAAATAAAATCTTTCGAAATTCACTGCGTTACGTGTTCAAAATGTTAATCTAATTTAGTTCTCGTATTAAAATAACAATTGCTCAAGAGTGAACCTTATTTCCAATTGATAAAACTTTTAATTCAAAACGATATTATATATTACAAAAAAGTATCTAATTATTATCGAAACGCAAAATGGATGAGCATAGGAAAAAACTTGCATGTTAGCATGAAATGCTCAATTCAGTTTTTATTGATAAACTGATAAAACAAAACACAAAAACTTTAACGTAGTAATTTAATCATATATCTTCAGTAATTTTCACTTAAACAAAATATGAAATAAAATAAGACAAAAGGCATATAAAAACAATTTAACTTATATCCAAACATACCTATAATGCGAATGACACGATTACAGAAAAAGAAACAGTTCACTAATGTTTATTCGCAGAATTAACCTGTGTATAGAAGACCATAGATAATGAAAGAAAAACATACAATCAAATCAGAAGATATTAAATGAGTATTTCATCAACTATTCTACGTTTACGACATGTTTATAGTTCAAACGTAATTTGTTTACATCGGTTGCTAAGTATATCCAAATGCTGAGCAATAATGAAAAATAAGATTTTCCCTTCAATTCGTCTTATTTGATCTGTAAGCCCCTCTTTTAAAAAATTATTCCAAAAGAGGAGATAATTTACCACAAAAAAGTCTGCGAGAGCATATGTCTGCGATATATATATATGTAAGGAGTTAAAAATTCGAGAAATTTACGAAAAAATTTTAAATGGAAATCCCATATAAACGAAAATATTTTATTATAATTAAATAGTAAACCGAATCGGTTTAAAAACCTTACTACACCACCGTACACATGATAACGGTTAATATGACACCTTCCTCTTTTTTCTGCGTGTTGTAGTTTCTGAGCCTTAGCAGAACATACATACATACATACATACAAACACCTTACTTTATAGATATGTATAGATAGATATAGATAGATATAGATAGATGTAGTCTTTCATTTTTCGATCAAATTGTCATACATGAGCGATGCTTATCTTGTGTCATGTTGCCGATTCTCTTGTTCTGCCATTCTTTTCGTCCATTCAGTTTTCTATCCGCTGGGTGAATGACCCTCTTTTATGCATTCAAATCGGGTCTACTTAATTGTAAATAAACTCTTCGCTTTGGGAAAATTATTTCTGACGCTCATAACATTCTCTTGTAATATAACTTTTTCCCGATTCTCCTGCCCTTTCGTCCTTGTTGATCCCGTCAGCTTCCTTTGGATTTAGAAATTAATATATCAATATAATGCGATTTATTCTCAATCTGTGTCCAAAAGGAAGCTTCAAAAGAATAACAATAGCTACGCAAAGAATGTTTAGCATTTTTATCTAAAGGCGTTAAATATACATAATACTATGACTATAAATCAACCTTGTTTTCGAGGAAAGCTTTTTGCAGCGTCAACATGAAAAATAAAAAATGGTAGTATTTGTATACCTAATAATTTAAAAATAGTTCTGGGCTCATTTCCGTTGGCGCATATCCAATCCTCTCGATTGTTGTCGCACTCGTCCATTACGGAATTCGGCGAAGCGTGGAAATTTATTCGTAATAATAGAAAGACCATATATGCTTGTTTCGTAACGCTATCATATTCACGTGGAATATGTTTTTTTAAATCGATTGATTTGAACGCGTTGTGGCGCTACAAGCATCAATTTATTTGGTCCGTAAATGTATTAAATTTGCATAAACATTTTGATTAACGCATTATGTTTAGGTTTTTTTTGGCGAGAACGGTATTACAGCGCCGTTAGATAGAAGTTTGCGTTATAGGCAAGGTCGTTATAAACGGGTTGCGCCGCAAATTTAATCTTGGCGAGTCTCACACCCTTCTCCAATCGTCTCCAACTCGTTCCGTCCAATTGCTCGCTCGCAGACTCTCACCACGCGTTTTTCTCGCGTGATTCGCTTCGCGGCCAGTGCCCTTTGCCAACCCATTAATGGATTCGCAGGGAGACGCGTGTGGGAATTAGCCTAGTCGTGTGAGATGTAGAAACGGTGAGGTCATCGCGTCGGCGTCTAGCTCGTAAGGCTATAGTAGCTGTGTCTTTGTGTGGCTTCCTTAGGACGTGCCTTTAGTGACACTGATCAAAAACCAGATGCTTTGAAAATCCGTACGAACTCGAGTGCGGTTCTTTTGCTTACGAATCCGCCACCTTCACCTTCTCCCAGGGGAAATCATTTTTATTTATCCCCGTGGCGTCTTCGACCCTTTTCCCCCGTCTCCTCCTCCCTTTCTCTCTCTCTCTCCCTTCCGTTTCTATCTCTTACTCTCTCCTCAAATTAAACTTTGTCTTTTCCCTGTCGTCGCTCCTTTCTTCGCCTCCAGTCTTCCCGCTTCTTGTTCGGTAGTTTATTTTTAATCCAGGGAAGTTCGCCAGCGAAGAAATGGCAATTTCGTAATGGAAGTTCAAGGCGCTAAAAACGATCCAAACTTTATTTCCATTACTTATTTTTGGCCAGATGCAGATTGCCGCGGTTTATTTTATTTCTCTACGGTTTTTGTGTTAGAATTTTTGTTTTCAAATTTTGGCCCGTTCACGTGTCGTAGCTATAAAACTTTAAAAAGCGCTACTGATATCATTTTGGTCACATTTTTTTAAAATACGCCATTTATTTTTCACTGTGCTTTCGTTAACGAGTTCGTCCACTGTTTTGTTCTTTGATGTTATAAGAAAATGAATTTGGTGGTGGATACATCTTACAGTACCATCAACATGTTCGAATTTTCATCGTTGGAAAATTCATAGAAAAATCTGTATTGTCCACACTTTATACATTATATAGAAACCAAGTCTTCGAGGACTGCAGTCCCTTTAAATTTTAATGAGATATTTGTTCTCTCTTTTTCCAAAGACGAGAAGTATAAGCGACATATTTTACATTTTACTCAAACATTTTGTGACATTTTATTACAACCAACTGCTTCGTCGGGCTTAATTCGGTTTGCTTTGTTTAATAAATTCTGCTACAAACAAATAAATTTTCGCGACGGAAATATTTATGAAGTTACTTGTCAAATTATCGAAAACAGACTCTTATGGTAGTTTATATGCGCGTCCATTTCGAGGTAACGGACCAGTCTGACTTAAAATCATTCTTCATCTGTTTTTGTTCCATTTTCTTTTACCTCTGTTGGGTTTTAATTGGATTTTCGCTATCGACATTTTCATATTTTGGTAAATTTCTCTTTGTGTATGAGGTTATGAATCTCTCTTTTCTGCTACAGCCTGCCGCATCTTGCCACGTCATTCTTCATCAAGTCGAACCTCCTCTTTTCTCTCTCTTCACACCTGAGCAATATTCCCTTTTCTCACTTAAGCACCACCACAATTTGCGCGTTGATGCGTCAAAGATGTTTGTTGGCTCCCATTGGCAGCCGCCATAATTAAGAGAGAATTAGCTATTTATACCCCGATGATCCTTATTAGCCCTGACCCTGTTATATAAGGGCTCTTCCCGTCGATTCATTCAAGGAGTGCCTCCGTGCACCCATTTCCATCTCTATCCTATCCGGAGATTCGCCTCTCCATTCTCTCCACACTCCTTCTTCCCTGTTCCCGATTACTCTCTTGAATCCCCTTGGAAAACTTCTTAAATTTTTCTTTATCATCTCGAGGATCCCGCGGCGAAATTAATTAAAACTTTTTTGGGAGACGTCGGAATTCTCCGAAGTTTGTCCATGATTCCTTCGAAAGAAAACTGTCGAACCGACCTTTTTTTCCCCAATGTTGTCGTCTCGGATGACGCATTAAGCCCCATTGTTATTCTATAAACTCTTAATTACGGGAAAAATTAGTATTTTTTTGCGTTTCGTCAGATATTCGTTGGATTCGCAGTTTATCTAATTTATAAAGCGACTTTATTTTTTACCGAATTCACTCCACTTGCGCGGGGATTAATTCAGTTTATTTAATGAAGACGCGGGCGCTTAAGAGGATCGCGGAAAATAAATAAATAAATCAGTTCACCTCGTGCAAATTTTGCTGAAAACCAAAATTTGTTTTCAATCCCCTCAAATTAAATTTATTCGATTAATCAAGGAATTTTACCGCATTTATTTACCTACCTTTCGCTTTCGCTCCAAAGTCCCGGTTAGCATTCGTCGACTGCATAACGCTCGGTATTTTACCAATGGAATTTATTCGTCATCAAGCTTTTCGGCTCGCATTTTCGTCTCTCGTTTTTGTTACATTCATTTAAATTCGTGGCAGTTTTAACGCATCGTATTCGTGGCTCCCTCGTTTCCACGAACTGTTTCTTTCCAATGGTTCGAAAGCTTCACGGCCCTTTGTAACGCTAGAATTCCGAGGAACTCCGGGGCACCGAGGAAAGATAATAAAAGAATCCCGCGGTATCATTCGTTCGGACAAAGGAAATTAAAAGCTGGAGCCGAATGCACACTGCGGATGAAAACATCCAATTAAGGGATAAAAAGAGAACTAATTCTAGCCTCTCTAGCCGGGAAACGTTCTCCGCACGCGCAATATTCATTTTCATTTTTTTCGATGCTTCTTCCGTAATGCGGCACGTGTCGAGTTTTATTCAGAAAATTTTTGTCTCAAAACATTTATTCCAAGAACATTCGTTCGATAAGCTTTTCATTCTAAATATATTTTTTCAAAACGCTTCGTTCGAAATGTTTTTTCCTAAACCTTTTAATTCTGTTTGTCGCGAAATATTTTTGCTTAAATATACCGTATCCATATATTACTCGATAAACTCGGTTGTAATTACGACCAAGGCAGTTAAATATGCCATGTAAGCGAGAGTCTTGCAGTCAGATTTAATATGGTAATCGACATCGATAATGAATGACTAGTAATTTCAGTATTAACGTTTCTGTGGTCTCTTTCGTGGCTATAGAGCGTATAAATGAAACCAAAACCATGGTGACAATGCGTCTCGGTTTTTTGGGACAACCCCGCAGTTAGGACGGCCAATCTAATTCCGGCATGTTGGTCAAATCCCTATTGTGTCATTTTTTATTACAACTATGTACTTTTATAAAAATATATTCATATTACTGGGTTCCGGTTCATTAGTCTGTAGACCAGTGGTTCTCAACCGGTGTGTCGTGGACGAGGTCCAGGTGTGTCGCGAAAACTAGAAAAAATTAAAATACCGCAGGTACGAAAAAGTTCTTTTTTTTGTGACTCATGCGCTATCTTAGTTTCGGGACAGCAGGGGCGGCGCTAGTGGGCAGCAAAGTTGGCAATTGCCTAGGGGCGCTAAAAAGAACCGAATCCCGTGCCTGTTCCAGGTAGGCAAATGAAGAAAGCCTTAGGACGTCACATAGGGCGGCGACCTCCTAGCGTGTCATAGGCACGATTCCCGGGCTGAGTGGTTGTAAAATATTTTACATGGGGCCATTTGCAGTTGTTTCGGTCTTTTCCAATTGTCTTATATTTGGCCTCTCCGCCGTTTTTCCCAGCTCGAGCCTTCTCATCCTTCCTCCCCTTGCATTCCCGAGGTAAGGAAGCCCGAGGAGGACCCTCCCTTCTCCGGTTTGCTTTGTTTCGTGTGCACCCAGGCACCCTCAAAATTATCGGATTATTGGTGACAACGAATCAGAATGTTTTGTTTGTTTATACATTTTGGAATTCTGTGTTCAACTGTTTTTTATGCTTTTCATTGCAGTGTCTTTTTAAATATGCGAAAATCTTTATATTATATACCTACATTGTTTTTAATAATAATAAAAACTATTAGCGTATATTTTCGAGTTATATTTTTAAAAGATTTCGTTTTATTTTCGCAGGTGTGCCTGTCGGGTGTGTCGCGAACTAAAAAGGTCGAGAACCGCTGCTCTTAGTTAGACTTTTCTTATTCGGTCTCATTTACGTGGATCCTCCCTTACTACTTCGACGGCACCTCATATCACCTATAACATTTCAAATTATCGTTTCTTCCTCTGCCTTTCTCTAGCGCCTCCATCCGAGACAGACTAATCCCACTCCGCCCTCAGCCATTTTCCTTCCCACTGGTTTTTGTGGCTTATTTCGCCTCCCGCTTGGCATTCGACTACTCTCACGTTAAGATTCCCCGGCCGTCGCTCCGTCGCCGTCTTAACCCTATTTGCAGCTTCGCAACGCTCCTTTTAGCGATGCTTCGCGCTCTTCCCACGTTCCCATCGCCGTCCCTTTCGTATTTTCTTCACTAGCCGCGTGTTATATACCTAAACCCACCCTTCCCCTCCGCCCACTTGATTCACCTTCGTCTCCGTCCCCTCGTCTCTCTCCCCCTCTCTCTCCCCCTCTCTCTCTCCCCCTCTCTCCCCCTCTCTCCCCCTCTCTCCCTCTCTCTCTCTCTCTATGGCGCACTCTTTTTTCTGCATCCGATCGCTCACCTGCGGCCGGAAACACCCAGCATCATCTCGTTCGCGCCCAAATTTGGCGCATTATTTACAAATTTATGGCCTCTCATCCCCTAAGAATGGAAGGATCCTCTCGTTCTCACGGCGGAAGAGAAAGAGCAACGCAGTGAAAGAGGTTCCTCGATCCTTCCCCTCTTCGCGACGGGACCCCCCCTTCCCTTTCTACGTCCCTCGTCCTGTCTCCATCGCCATGGCAACGCTAACCCGGGGATGCCGAGGGGTACCTCCCGACCGACCGACCGTCTGCCCGACTTGCTTTTTGCTGAAAAAAATGAGATTGAGCGTATTATCCTTAAGGTCGTTCGCCTTAAACGTTCTCTCTATCTCTCCGCCTCCTGGTTACCGACCCTATCGCAACCAACCTACTTGGGTTATACAATTTTCTCACATCATTCCGTCTTTCCATCACTCCCGTTTCGATCAACTCCCTCTCCTCTTGTTCTCGACACCTCTCCTACTTTGAACTGCAGTTTAATCCCACCGCAGTATGACCTTTGCGGTGATTCACATTTTGCTCATCTTCTACGTCCCTTTTTATATTATATGGTAAATTTCCCTTTCAAGAATTTACTCTCCGATCCTGTTATGCCGTCAAAAAATTATTTGACATAATATGGGTTGCATTATTTATCCATAGGTTTTCGTTTAATAGTATGCATGTTGACATTATAAATGGATAAACATTAATTAAGACCTTTTTGAAGAAAATGTTACATTAAATTCTCAACATCTATTGAGTATCATATTGCACCAAAGAAATTATTCGTAAAACGTTAATTGAAAATATACGTGAAATGGGTATATTTGAAAATGGTATGTAATACAATTATAATCATGTGTAATTATTACTATTATGATCTTTTGGACCTAGCTTTCTATGTGTCCCCTTAAAAGCATTATGATACATGGTTGATATAACGCCACTTATATATTATCACGTAGTTTACTGTTGTGATTATTGTGTGAGTTGATGGTAATAAGAGTAAGGAATAAGAATATTTCCCCCAAACACTATTTTAGATTCTCCAAGTACCAAATTCCTTTTGTACGGACTGCGTTATTTTTCTTCCTCGGGATTTAATCAATAAAACTCACGAAACGCCATAAAAGCGATCTCAGCGAGCAAAATACAGTTTATAGCTTCCAATAACGTCATCGCTCTTATTTACAGCGCCTCTTCGTGTCCCGATCTGAGTCACGGCAATACTCAAGGAGACTTTTAGTTTTTGAGAAACTTGCGGCAGACGAATAAGATATCCTGCTCTCATATTTCGATAACGTTATTTTTCCCAACGTACCTGAAAGCTGAGCCGATAAAAGGTTTTATGCACATATTTCATACATTTAAGGCTCGTTATTCCGTTTCCTGAGGTTCCCTTTGTGTTTCTGTTTCCAAGATGCGGCATATCGTTAGCCGCGCTCGGTAACATATTCCCCTTTATGTATGGCAATTGATTTTATTATTTCAGGAGCACCTAAGTATTCTCTTGTAATGTTATACCATTGTTCCCAATTTACCGTCAGAGGTATTGAATGCCTGAAACGTTTGGCTTTCACAATCCCTTTCATTGTCTCAAATTCTCTTGTATTCATAGGTCTTAAGAGAGTTTTTCACAGTTATTTATCCCTGGATATCGATTTTGAACTATGTCGGATTAACTGGGGCGCAGTGGTGCAGTTACGCCAGGGCCCCGGGATGAGAGGGGCCCCTCGGAAGCCCCCCAGACATTTTGTTTGGTGGTGGAAGTTCGGGTGGGGAGGGGGGGGGGGGGGGGTGGCGGTTTTCGAAAGACTGTGCTCTAGGGCTCCAGAGTCCCTTAATCCGGCCTTGGTTTTGAATTACTCCATAGAATCCATCATAGAAACTACGCTATTAACTTCTTAGTTTTGAAATTTTAATTTTTTCTTCGCTCAGCGAGACTTATAAAAAGACATACAAGAAGATTATTAATTAAAATTGACAAAAGGAAATCCCAAATACCAATATTGTAAAATAAATTAATTCTGCTACATGTACCGTGATGTTGGAACTGCGCTTATTAAGTACAAACGTTAGATTCGTTAATCACCTTAATCAGAATCTTCGCTGTCGTCATCTTTCTTATCCTTTAAATCCAAGCGTTCAATAATCCGGTTAATTTCCGATCAGTTTATGGACTCATTGTTCCCATTGTGCTGTCAATATTCCAGACTATGTACGGCATTCACGAGGAATAATGGAAAATCAAGTTCTAATTATAGGTCAGTTAAACCACCGGACCTTGGTTGTCACGACTTCGTAGTAGATAACGGTGTTATGAAATTCTCCATCCCTTGCGTCCAAACCGTGACGTTCGAATGCAGCTGAAAGATAATTGCATCTAATTGACGAATCGTAGTTGCTCAAATGATTTCGGCCTGACCGATTAGCAGTATATATCGGTTCTCTGATTTACCTAATCTAATTACGAAACATGCTATTCCCTGACGTTCCAGCTGCGCTTAAGAAGAATTAAGAGGTGTTACGCACAAAAAACTTTCACTTGTCTAATTTCATTCACTTGTACTTTTTGGGAGGTTGAAATGTCATCCTTTGTCTCTCTATCAATAAATTCTGTAGCGTATGTTGAAAATAGTTTTAAAAATATTGTCCATTCATCGTAAAACGTTAAAGAGATCCTTTCTCGGTACTGCCGTTTCCACGGTGACATTACTTTCATATCCGTCCTCGTTTATAAGTTCGCTCCATGCATATTTTATGCTACCATTTATCTCATTCTTCGAGTAATCTCCCTTTCTCCTTTCATCCCTCTTTGCTTCATCCTTCCCACTGTCAAGTAACAGAAGATGGTCGAGGGATATTTTCTTTGCGACTAAAATATCCCAAAAATCTATCGATTCCTTTGTACGCTCTCTTTCTCTCTCTCTTCTTCTCCCTCTCTCTCTCTCTCTCCCCCTCTCTCTCTCGCCCTCCCTCCTTCCTCTCTCATTTTACCTCTATCCTTTCCAACTATCTCCAACCGAAAATTGATGTTTACGTAGATCGGGAGTCTGCTGATGCTCTCACGAGTTTCTTCTCTTATCCGATTCCGCAGAAGCTGTCTCCAACCGGTCCAACTTTACTTTCCATTTATATCCTTCATATATTTGCCACTTTCAATTTTAGCTCTAAATATAAAATTCGGCTATTTTTATTGGAGCACTTTTCGGGAATTTCCCGATAAATTTTCGCGCTATGAGATCGTTTCTAATGCTGAGGTTAAGTTCACTTGGTTCGATTTGTTATGGAATGAATCGCCAAGTTCGCCTTGTGGCTTGAATCAAACGTGTCATCCAAGGATGCTTCCATAGTCTAAAAGAGTTACATTGCATCGACTATGGAGCAATTTGATCTTATTCCAATAATATGAAAAAATTCATTATTATATCTACGTATTCTGGGTAATTCGAAAAATATACAATTATGACGGTGTATTTACACACTTTTACTTAACTTCCCTTCGTATTTATTTATTTACTAGGGGTGTATTCCTCCATTGATCTCTTTACTCCGCGCAGTGATTTCCCTTCTAGGATGCGCGCGCCCCTTCAATGCCCATCTTTTCTAATGGAATTCTCTCCCCTCAACCCTACATATTCCCTCCAATCCCCGAGGCGTAAGGTAGCTTATAGTAATTTTCAGTCGCTACGTTAGGGGGAACTACCTGTACTCTAAATGCACGCTATCTACCGGATTCTTAGAGAATGAACTCCACCTGGCAAAAAACGTCACCTCACCTTGTCTAATAATATAAATGAGGATTTTTTTATTTGTCACACATCACACTCGCTCGCTATAAAAATGCGAATAATTATAGAAAGAATAGAGTTAGAAACTCTAAATTTGGCAGGAATGCTCGAATCACATATTTTAAGGTGATTGCGAAAAAATCTTTAAAAAGTCATGGGTTCGACTCCAAGGAACACATTTCTATTTCCCATAAGGTAACACGTAAAAATCGGCTTTTAGACGTGCATTCTTTCATTCTTTTTTAGATTAAAATTAGAAAGAATTGACCTACAATCTTTGGATATGAACCATTTGGAAGAAAACGTTATGTTTCTTATTCTGTTCATATTTTTCCGCATAAAGTTCGAAATCGCTCAGTTAAAACGTTTAATCCACACAGTTTGAGGAAATCTTGCCATTTTAACGGGATGTGGACTTCAATCCTTATGAGTATAAACGTGCTTTTAATGCTTTTAATACGAGAGAGAGAGGGTGAGAGAAGGAAGAGGAGGGAAATTATTTTCATAGTAGCCAAAACAAACAACATTCGTATATTATTATATTGAATATACATTCATTCTCTTTTGTGAAAGAATATATGCAACTGTTTTAGGTTTGTTGTAATTTTTCTCGCTTCGGAAATTTCGGTATTGTAACATAATTTTGAGTTTCATACTTTCAAGTCGTCTGAAGTTTTTTTTAAATCAAAAATATTATTCAGTGAAAAGTTCATCAGTCAGATAAAACAGGTAAATTTTTCGTTACACATTTGTCCTGCATTGCAACAATTATTCCAAATTTATTTAATTCTATATTCCATAATTATTTCTCATGCATGTAAAAAAACATTTTAGTGTATACGCACTTTTATTTAAAACTGCATTCAAAGGTAGAAAATATTTTTTTCCTGGACAAAAAATATTATTCAAAAATTTGTATGCTTCGTAAAAGTGGGTGGCTTTTTTCTCTTCTAATTCTTATAATTCATCTTCCTCATAAATTAGTTCTTATTGTTGGCCACTAAACATATAACATCATATTAATGCCACCCACTTCTACAAAGCATACAAAGTTTTTAATAATATTTTTTGTCCAGGAAAAATTTTTTTTCTACCTTTGAGTGCTGTTTTAAGTAAAAGTGTGTACACACTAAAGTGTTTTTTACTTAATTTTATTTAGATTAATTAGCATGTGTCACTTATTCTCATTCTCACTAGTCGATTTAAAAAACACTATAGTGTCGAAAACGCAATTCGGGATTTTTCCGGATTTACAGACGCTTTATTACAAGTTACTCATCATCCACTTCGGCGGAAGTAGGTCTTATTCTTCACTTAACTGCTTTTAATTTGTGGAATAAATGGAAAAAAAACTCCGGAGCCAGTAATTTACTTAAATTTTTTAATCATTTGCAAGTGAAAAATATTGCGTTGCCCTTTTGGTTGTATGTTGTATATAATTTTACTACTATTGTTCGGTTATCAGATAGATTCATAATTGAATATTAAATGAAGATTCTCTACATATACATCTGCACTCTCTGTCGATAGACGCAGATAGGTGCAGATTTACGGCGTATTTTTTTCCCTTCGCGTTGCAATTTTAATTCCCATTAGTGGACAATTTGATTTGATTTGGCCATAATTGCGTCGAATAAGTGATGCAAACGTTTTTGTTTCATCGTACGATTACACATCGTCGAGGGTTTTACGTTTCTCCTCTCGTCGCCAGCATTCCTGCGGCGCGGTACACTGATCAAAGGTCTTTTATTGCAAGCAACGCTCTGAAGACAATTCTCCGTCTCATCCGCGCGCCACTTTCCGCGCTTCTTATTCCTCAGCCAATCTTTCGTGTCCCTCGATTGCTTCTTCCGGCGCCTGTTCTGTTTTCCTCTCTCGATTCAGAGCCTCGTTTTTCCACAAGAAAGGACGCCGCATCAGCACAACGGGGACATTTCTTACGACGCCCACGCGATGGGGAGGCGGGTGAGATTGGTGGGGAGGGGAGAGAACACCTTAAATGCCTTGTAGTTTCCTTCCACTTGCTTCACATCCTTGTCTTTCTCTCATTCATTCCCTCGCAAGCAATTGAAAAATGACTCCCGGCATTTTCGCTATTCATTTTTTTTCCTCTCCCACTCGCTCCGCCTCGTGACTATTCGCTGCGGAGACGTGTTCTATTTCGCTCGTTCCACCGTCTTCTGTTTCTTATTCATTCTCTTTTCATTCCTCCCACAGGGTTTTTTTTCTTTTCTTTTTTTTGGCTCCCTCGCGACACTCGATCCAATGCTTCCATTGTTTCCCGCCTTCGGTTGGTGGCGCCACTTCTGTTTATGATGTCGTCCCGTTAATCCGAGGTGTTTTCCCCGAACTAGCTAATTTCAAGATTGCTCTCGTTACTTTTTCTCTTTGTTATTTTTTCTCCGAGCCTTGTTCTCGCTTTTCCCATATTCCTATTTCATACCATCATCACTCTATTACCTGTTTTACTCGCTTTTTTCTCGAAAGAGATTTCTTTGATAGAACCCATTCATTATCGGTTATTTTTTAGATAATTACAGGATAATAATGTGAACGTCGGCGTTTTCATGATTCGGAGTTTTGTTTCTTTTTTGTTTCGATGATGAATGTAGGTGATTATGGCATGCCTATTTACGAGATAACGATCTGTTAGCACGAGATAACGATCTGTTAGCACGAGAAAGTATTAAACTACAAAGTGATTGTAGTTTTATTTATTTGGTCTTCTAAAAATTAAATCAGACTATTCCGCTGAGTTCAAAAGTAGTTCTTAAACTATGTACTATTTCACAAATATTATAATTAAAATCTGTTAATTATATCTCCTGAAAAGCAAACAGCCTATAGTTTACCTAAATTCTAATTCAGACCAATATAATTCCAATATACTCCGTTTATACAGAAAAACATTTCTATACCGATCTCTGGATGATTTATGGATACTTGAATATGTAATAAACCTATTCATCTTTCATATAGTTTTCCAATTCTGTCTTTCCTTCTTTCTGTGTATAATGCTCTTAGAATCTTTCAATATCTCAGCACTGGAAGAAGCTAGAGATATCAAATTTGGTGTGTTCTTAGATCACCACATTAACTACTAGAAAATGTTATTACTTTTACATAAAGTATCCTAGGTTCAACTCCAGGTATCCTTTCGTATTGCCATTTAAAATCACGGGAAAAACGATTTTCTATTTTGCTCATTAAAATACCTAAATATTAACTTAGAAACTTCAAACAAAAACTAAAAGACGAAGGAAATTCTAAATTATTTTATTGGAACAGTCTTTTATTGTATCTTGCCCTTTAAAATTTAAAAAATACCTAAAAGCGCGTATTTTTTGTGATTGTAACGCTTAATTTAGCATGAGTTGCTGTGCAACCTGTATTGTTTTGTTATTAATTAATCAAGTCACTACAATCTTCCAAAGCTTATTTTTCTTGAAAGAAGCAAGCAAGAAGAAGCGTATTCAGTGTTATAAATTAGAATAACCTAATTAAAGCATTTAACGAAAGGTAAAGTGCGCAAAGTGTCATCTATTATTACGATATTAACATAAATATTATATAAAAATTAATTTTAGTGCTTTCAGTATGTAATAATTTTTAATATTACCCGTCATATGACGGGTTATTATTCTACTGACTAATATTTTACACCGTTTGTTTACATGAATATTTATATGTACAGAATTCTGAATTTCGGGGTACCATAAAATCGATAATGTCTCACTATTCGACTCGATGGAAGATATTTTCTGGCGAATCGACCCAGAATGAAGGGACGCCGCACCGCCACCTTAAACGTGTTAAAACGAGCGCTGGAATCGCATCGAAACTTTCTCGGAAGAACCCTGCCGCGAGGCGTTTGCTTACACAGCGCCCCGTAAACAGGGGGCGTGTCGGTAGTGAGGCTGCATGAGAAGGGCGGGCAGAACGCTCGTGGGAGTGAGATGGAGTGGAAAATATGGCGTTCGTTCCCTTTTTTTCTCTCTCCCGGATGAAAATGTTCAAAACTGCGTCGATTCTGGAGCGAACATCCTCGATCCCCGCCCTCCCACTCGGAGCATTGAAACTGTAAATTGAATTCCGAGCTTTTTTCGTTTTCTCGCTTTCTCTCCCCTCTGTTTCTTCCTCTCTCTCTCCCTCTTTCTCTCTATAAAAAAAAACCTTTCGGATTCTGTTCTCTGTCCAATTGCTCGACAAGAAGCGTGGGAAATATCCGAGAGTGTCGTGTGTTGAGTGTACAAAGTTTTAACGCTCTTAAAGCTTCATCCGTCCTTTCTTATTAAGAAAGGCGATCCATTTACCTTAAAATTGATCTAGTCACTTATGTAGAGATGTCGTTGTGCGTTTAAATTCTTTCATATTATAACAATTGCCTTTATGAATTTGGAAGTCTGTTAACGAATCGTTATCTTTTAAATTATTTTGTCGCTTTTTTCAGTATTTCCGCAGATTTTCACCTCCTTTGGTTCCACATTTTTAAAAATTATTTCAATTCCCCGTGGTTCATCTTTTTATTTCAAACGTGAGGTAATTTAAACTTCCTTATTAAATTTACTTTCCGAGTTGAGACTTACAGGCAGTATATTTTTCGATTAACAGCTAAAACTAAGTTGTAAAAGTATTAGTTTGTTGCATTTACTATAGTGACCGCTTGAGAAAAATGATTAGGCGTTAAAATGAAAAAATCCCAATACTGCTTGCGTAATAATCTGATTTCACCTAATTCCCTTCAAAATGCGTTTTGTTGCTTATATGTTTCATTATAATATATGTTTCAACAAGGTTTTCAAGTTGATCATTTTGCAATTATTCATTTAAGATTTACAATTTTTCCTACCTTATTACTCATGAACAATACTTGAAGTTTTAAATTTTCGATGGTATTCCGTTTTCTCACTCACAGTAGTAATTCTTCTTAGTTTTGTAAACGCTCAGTGTCCTTGCAATTCCCTCCGTTAATTCACCGAAGTAAGTTTATGAAGCTGATCGAAAACTTTTTAAGTTTTTTTTTACCTTAAATGAGTGACGCATTCCAAGGTGGCGGAATGCACGAGAAAATTTAAAAAATATATTTTTACAGAGTGAAAGTAGAAAATAACGGCCTCTATAAAACACACTTCTGAAAATTGGTTATTGTTGTTTCCGACTCATTCTCGAGTGAGAAACTTAACGGTCGCGTTCCCACGCCTTATGCTTTGAAGCCCTTCGCGAAAACAAAAGAATAACGACAGAGAGTTGTTTTCTTCCGGAGTTCTGTGTCGCAAAATTCCTTTTGATGCAACCCAGGATAAGCTCAATAAAAAACCTCACAGGATAAGAATAGGTATGGGAAGTTTTATTTTCGAATAAAAACTATTTCTGTCCTTGGCTAAGTTGCGTGCTTTTCTCTGAAAAGAGAGTTTTCCATTTAGTTTTCACTATTTTTGGTTTAGTACCGGAGTTATCGATGTCATAGTCCAGGGTTTCCCAAACTGTGTTCCGTGGAACCAAAGGGTACCGCAGAAGCTAAAAGGGGTTCCGCGACAGACAGAGGAAGAGGCCCTCTCTTATTTGCAGCAAGAAACGTGGGACTCACTTGTAAACTGTGCACTGTAAGGTACATAATCTATGTAAATAAGCATTATAATGATTTTTAAAAGTTAATTTTATTGCGATTAGGCTTACCACCTCTTAGGATTCCGCGAGAAAAATATTTGAATATAAGGGTTCCGTGGCCTCAAAGAGTGTGGGAATCCCAGTCATAGTCATTGCAATATTTAATTTTAAAAACTCCATATCTTTTTCTAGGTATATTTTTCGCTAAATTATTTTTTTTTTGAGTTGGCAACATTTTGGCCACTATTTTTTATTAACACCTCTAAATAACACGTAACAGAAAGTAAAATAAAAAATATTAAGGGAATGATTACATAAAAAAATCGACTGCATATACACAGGGAGGTGAAAAACACTGGATAGCAACGGAGAGATAAATCAAACCTAACCTGCGTCACCGTCATGGCGCCTTGAGTTTATTTCCAAAGAAAAAAGAACGTTTTTTTTCGAATTTCTTGGAACGTAACCACTAGACGGTAAACTACCTCGAGAATATCCTTTCCACTATACTTTTCTCTCAGATACCGGGCGTTTACGGGACTTCCCCAAAGCCCTGTGCGTTCTCTCTTCATATCCGCACTCCCTCTTTCTCCCCTTTCTCAATCCTTTCACTTTCTTTTAATCGCCGTAACTCGCTCTTTCGTCTACTGTCCTCCTCCTCCTCCTCCCTGACTCTCCCCATCCGCCACCTCTCTCTCGCTGTCTCTATCCACGCATAAAAAAAACAATCCGCCTTCCTTATTCACTTTTTTTTATACCCTTAGTTTTCCTCGTGAGGATTCTTTATCATCTCGCACACACACGCACGCACACAAACACTCATTCCCGCAAACAAACGCAGTGCTGCCAGACTGACGGAAAATTCGGTAATCCCTTTCTTCCTTTCCCGAAGGATTTGTTCACCTTTTATCCCCCCTTCCCACCACCTCTTTAGGATCCCTTCCAACCCATGCCTCAAAACCTCCCTCTCCCCCCCCCCAAATCCTTTTCTGTCTGTCGCTCCGTGCGCACCGTCTCGTTTCTTTTCTCTTTGTACTTCTCCGCGCCGCCGCTGTCTCGCGCATCTTATTTTTTTCGTGTATTATTGCGAATGTTTCCTGCCGCTGCGGATATATAGAGTGAGGAAAAGGAGACATTCTCTCTCTCTCGCGTATATTTCTGCTTGCCTCCGCAACGTGGCGCATAGAGGGGAAATCCTCGTCTTCTTTCCCGTTACGTTGGTTTTCATCTGGCTACCGGCTAAGCAAGCAACGAGCGGACGCATTATCGCGTACTTGTTTAAACACGGTCGCCAAAGGAAAAAGTTGTCAGTGCCTTCCCATTCTTCCGCCCAGTCGAGCCTTTTTTGTTTTTCGTTCCCTTACCTCCGTTGCTTTTATGCTGTCATATTCATACCGGGGTTAATAAAAGGTCGCTCGTTGTAATGACGTGGTTTCTTTAAAATCTAAAACGCTTTAAAATTATTATTTCCTTTGAATTTGTTTTATTTTCGTCGTATAATTTATCTCCGTGCGCGAACGTAAAAGAGCGGATTGTGTTGCCCGCTGCTCCCTTAGTGACAATGGGGCGAGAATTAAGCGCGCCGTCAATAATGCAGTTTTACTCCACGTGGAGACCGGTGACTTCAACAATCGCTCGCTAACTGAATCGTCCATGTCTCCACCTGTCTCGCGTGGAACTGTTTCGGGGCGAATAAAGGAATATTGTGAATTTTCAACGACCCGCATGTATTATTTACGCCTCTTCAGCGGTGAAATAAAAATGTACAGTTTAATCGTTTAAAAATTCAGAAAAATTTTGCGTGCTCTGCGTATGTACATTTTAAAAGACTTTTTTTTTGTTGAAACGGGGAAATGCGGTGATCTAAATGACTCTTTGGGAAAATAAATATAATATGTATTTTCGCGTTCGTTCTCTGAGTTTACTGGGACTGCCAATCGTATGAAGGGCATGCTCCTCGGCAGTACAGTCACTTTCAACTTACACGGTACTCATTTTCATAGTATGTACATCTACACGCCTGTAGTAATTTACCTTGAGTAGATGTCATTTAAGTTGCGGCTACACTTTACAGAAGGCCGTCTACGCTCTTTTTTATTCATCCCTCCTATCTCTAACGCGGAGATAGCATGTTCTTCGTTCGAATCGCCACCTTCGCTCTGCATGCCTCCCTCTTTTTCCCCGGCATCTCTCCTCACTTTTCCCTGCGAGGCCGCCACGAAAAGGACCTTTTTAGCGCCACGCTCTCAGCGACTTGCTCTCATGCAAAATTCACAGAAAATCGATCGCTTAAAGATGGAACGTTGGCCGAATTTTATTTTTTTTTTTGCTTGTAGGATCTCGCTAAAACTGTCCTCATCCTCTCATAACTTCATAATTACTCGAGGCGTATGTTTTATGCACTCGCAATCGAACGCAAATGTATAATACATTATCTGAACAAAGAAAATTAAATTTTAAAACTGCGAAAGATTTCCGCTTTTTGTGTTTAGGCTCTTATGTGAATCTATCTATTTTATCATACATGAAGGCACTTAAACACACAGAGGCGCAGTTCCCTTACCTAATTTCCCGACAACGCTCCTACGTCTATCGGATAGCTAATTATTTCCGGTGTGTGTATACACAGGAAACTATCCAAATGAAGAGAATTGTAACGTTTGCTCTTTTAAAAGTTTCCACAGAATACGCACGCAACTTTACCCATATATTTCAAAAGCGAAGGAGCCGACATTTTATGGTAAATTTTCATCGAATCCTCTTATTATTCCATCCAGATATGAAGACGGTTATCCTTCCGCTTTCATATAATATATCCTTCTTTAGCTCGTTTCTTTTTTTTTTTTTAGGTCTCGGGGGAATAAACTTTACGGATGGACGGAGAGAATGTATGCATGTCTAGATATGCATATAGTATACAGGCACGCAAACGCTGTTCTACCTCCTCTTCATCCATCGGCCCGAGTCCTTTCATTTCCACCTCCCTTCACTTTCCCCTTTCTGCCTCTCTTTCCCCCCTCACTCCTTTGCTCTCTGCATCCCTCGCGTTCTTCCCCTCTTGAGAGATTCCCTTCGGCATAAACTTTTGAGCTCGCAGCACACCCACTCTCACACCGCAGACTTCTTTGCTCCAATCTTCTCTACGGCATCGAAAAAATAAAATAACAACTTGAAAGGTGAAAAACGCACGGAGCAGTATCATCGAAGAAATTCGGGCTGGGACAATAAATCGGAGAAGAAAGTAGGGCCATGCCCTATCCATTTCAAAGCTCCCAGCCAATGAGGCTCCCTTCTGACCTTGCAAGGGCTCCATAAAGTCACGTTTACTCCTTTCTCCTCCTCTCTCCGATTCTCTCCCATCCCCTTATAGTTCCAACATCCCGCATTCTCCGCAGTGCGCCCGCCGGTCCGGGTCTTCCGAAGAAAGAGGCTCCCCTCCCACCTTCGGCCCGTTGTCCCGCATCAGACGTCCTTGCCGATCTCTTAAAGTGTGATGCACCCGTCTCATTGTAGGAGTATTCCTCGCGGCGGAAGTTTATAGTTTTTGAGAAACATTTTTTTCTCAGATCATTTTACTCTTGCGTCACGCACTCTGGATTTTCTCTAAGGGTAGGAATTAAAAGTCTAAAAAACAAAAAAGTGTGCATCGTGTATAAACTTTTTCCAAACCCACAAATCGGCGGAGTAAAAAATTAAAAACACAACCACTAATTTGCTTGTATAATTTTACTTAATCCATTAAAAAGTCTATTTTTGTTTGTTTATTTTTGGTTTTAAATTGGATGGGGTGAAGTGGCTTATCTTTTCCCCCTCTTCTTAGGTCAAACGCATAAGTATTGTGTCGATAGAATGTGTCTGTGGGCATGACAAGAGGCAGTGTTATCCATCATTATGAGACAATTTGAGAAGGTCTAGCCGTTATCATATCTGATTGCTTCCGGAACAATCACGATATGAAGTATCTAACGGTAATCGGTCGAACTCATTGAACTTTCTGGCCGATTGTATAAGAGCCTCGGGTGTTACGACACATGTGCATCGGCTGCGATATGCCCTTTGCGATGAGGAACGTTTGTTCGTGAGACTTCCGTTAATACGTTTCATGCTCATACAAAACATTTCCCGGTTCCGTTTTGGCTTTTGCGTAGACGTAGAATTAACGATGAAGATAACTCCGATATCCAGAAAACGTCCAGCGGAATCAGGTCCACATTTCGACTACAAAGCTACCGTCCTTAATGTCCATCGACCGATCTTCGATTCTAGAAGGAACAAATCCGTGAATTACTTCAGAAGATAGCTGCTTTTCAGCCGATATTCGCATCATCAACCGTTTACTGGCTACCGAAGTCTCTTTCATCATCTATTATATTCCAGATAATGGATGAACGTAAACACATTTGTTTATAAAACTATGAAAACTTATGTATTACATAAGAGTGCGTTTTGTTGGGAATCGAAGTTTTAAAAATGAGAAAAGTCTTCGCCGGAAGTTACGTAAAAATTTGTGCAGTCCATGAAACTTATCCCATTGCAATTTTTACTCATGTATATGAAAACATTGAAAGATCGTGTCTTTTGATAGCATTGCATCAATCTGAGGTTTATTTTTAACCTCAGAAGATCCAACAGCAGTTTTTGACATAAAATTGATGATAGCCGGTATGAATCAAGAAAGTAAAGGCTTCTAAGTAATCGTTCTGTGTTTCATATCTTCGATATTGATCTCGCTATACTTAAATCATGCTCCACAATTAAAGCCGACATGTCGCGTACTGTTTGTTGCTAGACCGTTCATTTTTGCTTTATAACAGAACCCAATATGAATCGCCCATTACTAATCGTGAATAGTCTCTACCATTCTCAACGGATTTATCATAGTTGTTTTTTTTTAAGTCTCGGACACCTGTCTTCGCAAGCGGGTTCCTTATATCATGCATGTAGTTAAATAGTTAACTGTTAGCAAAAATAATTAAAATCGACTCTCATATTTTTTCTTCTCATCCGCTATGTTTCCTACGAGCTTATTCTTCTCAGCATATGAATTTTTTCTCGCTTGCGGAAGTGCACTATGAGTTGATAAATCATAGTCGGCATTTTATGCAATCCATGCGAAATTCAAAGTCACGCTAGCGGAAATAACGCCCCCTATTGTTCTTTCCTCGTGAGGAATAAAGAACGACCTTTGATACACATCCTCTATTGTTAGATCGGTAACGAATGTTTTTGTTCTTTTTACTCTTGCGCAAAACCACGATAACGCCTACAAGACGGTTGCTTGCTGAAGAAATTATATATTTCATTCAAACAGATTTTCATGTCATTCCATTTTATGGGCAAGTTACGATCAAGTTCACTTTCATTTCTATTAAATCTGAGCCGTAAATTGATTGCTGTTGCGATTAATTTGTTCTAAATCAATATGCCCTTATAATCGGTGCATATGAATTTATGTCAAGCCTAGTATCTAAAGTAATTGAATCAAGTATTGAATCAATTTATAGACAATTATCTTTGATTTAAGACATCATTCATCTTTGGAAATTTCATATTTTAGAAAGTATATCTCTGTTATCTCCATCCATGCCATTAAATGTAAATAACTTCATCTTTGGGTTTTTGCCAATTAAAACTTTTCATGCTGTAAAAATATCATCCAAGTATGTCCTAATAATTTTGATCGATATTTGAAACGTGCCCATAATAATATATTTTCGTATTCACTTGCTTTCCTCTGCTTTATGCATTCATCGGCTACGTAAAAATATTTTAAATGTGTTTCATCTCATTTACCCGATACATGTTTAAGTTGTTGATTAACTCGAAGTTACATATCACCTAATGATGTAACCCATGAGTGGCGATTAAGAAGTATAACAACCGAAAAATTTCCTTCCTTTTTTTTTGGAAATTCAGCTGGGCTACAATATAACCGTCGTATCTTTTTTTCGTCTTCACCCTTTAGGACAATAAAATCTCGAACGATAAATTCGTCTTTTATGAGCTGCGGTTATTTTTAATACATTTGAAATTATTATAGGTGTCAAATTACGCAATATTGCTTTAAATAACTGAAAATTATAAATATTAATGTGAACATTTTAATATTGTTACTACAGAGTGAGAGACTATCACCGCAAGGATTTCTTAAACCTTAATCACTTTCAGGGAGGAATAACTTAAATTATCTATCGTTAGATTAGTTTTCTAACTTTAAACAGTCGTGTTTATCGATTAAATTGTTGAATTAATTGCAAGAGATCGAATGATTTATATTGCGACAGCTGCTCACTTGGCGTTGATAAGCTTGAAACACCATTTAATTCAATACGATACACTTCGTAAAGCAGCAATCACACATAGCATAAATGAATAAGACGTTAATAGAAACGACGCATTTTAGTGAGCATATAAAAATCTATTTCAGTGTGACTAGCTTCGGCGGCGGATCCAAGATGGAGCACTCGCTTATTTCCTCGTTCCCTATTTGCGTTAAACCTTAATTTCTTAAAAGCTATATTTAGAAATAACAAAGTGCTGTGTGTTTATATAATATATACTTTATTTCCAATAATCTTTTTTCCACGTGTTTCAGCGAATTAAATTATCGCAGAAATTTTATTTATCGAATTTTGTGTCCTTTTATGAGAAATAAATGTCCCCTTTTGTAATTTATGGACCCTGTCCCTGTCCTTCGTGAAATTTGGGGCTTAAATGCTCCGCCATCGCCGATTTACCGAGATAAAAAAGTCCGATCTCCGGACGAACATATTCTGAATCCGTCTGAACCACCGTCATCCTCGTATTATCGCTCGGGTGTTCCCTGCGACGCAGAATACGTCGTTTCCCTCTTCTCCTTTTCCATCATATCCTCTCGATAGAGAGCATCCTTTCCAATGCTACCTCATCTAAGTTTCGGAACGGATAAGGAATAGGAGATTGTGCGAAAGATTTCCTATCGAACAGGGAAATAGAGACATGTGTACTTATTATATATGTGTGTAGAGAGAAAGAGAGAGGGTGGCACCAAGGCACGGAATATATTTTCCCATCGCGCAGAATTGGATGCGCTTTGAAATGTCGAATCCGAAGGTTTTTTTTTTTTTTTTGGGAGTTATTGAATTGCTCGGTTCGAACCCTTCATTAGTTTTTTCGCCCGGGAGTGGGCGAATCGAACAAAATGAAACTCTGAAAACGAGTTCGCAGCCGAGGATATACATCCGGAGCAAAACCTGAAAAATAATCTCCGGGTCTCAAGTTTTATTCCCTTACAAGTTTCGTCTTGTTTCTTCGCTCGCCGACCAGGATGTTGAGATTGTAGTGCGGATATTCGCTCGTCTGCGATCATTTCTCTGCGTCGTCTTATGTCGGTAAACCTGAAATGAAATTTGGTTCTTTTGTTTTCAGCATTTCGCTTTTCCGTTAAGGATGATCGGGAATAGAAAATTTTGAATGGCAAACTCAAAGGGTGTGCTTGAAAGCTGTACGGACGGACAGACAGACAAACGACTTTATTAGGGCGAAATTGAGACTGTATAGTCCCTTGTTTCATTTAACCGTGCGTCAACAATTACAAATGAGAATAAAATAGTAAAATAACTTCACAGAAAATTTAAAAAAATAGAAAAACATACAAGGAAAACACCAAATTACAAATTCGGAAAATTTCTATAAAAAGACAGTAACAGAAAGGAGGATAACTGAATTTTTTTATACGTCCTGTTTTTTTGAACCGCTGCATATGACGGTTAAATTTTTAAAACGTTTATTTCTTCCCTTTGGGAGTCATCCGAAAGAGGATTCTTTTCTGTCCTCTAAATTTTAGAAAAAATAGTTAATTTTTTCTTCGCCCTTTGCACCTGTTTCAAAGAACCTACGTTTGTATTTCTAATAGCAGGCCATCGCATTTAGTAATTTTGAGAGGGTATTTCAAAAAAATAACTTTTCGAGACGTTTCTACATAATAGTAGTGTTCGATTCTTCTGGATGGACTAGGTTTTACTTAGCAACATAAACAAGTAGTTGAATTTATCGAAAAAATTTCTAGCGGATGATAATGAAACAGTCTCTAGAATTAAACTTTTACGAACATAAGGGATAGAAATGTTACGTCACACGAGTGCGCTGAATGCACAGCGAGAGAGAGGAAGAGAATCCAAAAATACCGAAAAGGAATATTTTATACCGGTCTCCATTGAAATTTTTTCTGTCATTTCAATTGTTCATCAATGCAATCAATTTAAACGGGGATAAAAATATATGAACAGATTTTTTACTGCTAAAATATTAAATGTAATTTCTGAAATCCATACTTCGAAAGGACTTATTATATATGTATAAAACCTAACGATGAATGCTTTGAATTCCCGCCTTCATCAATGTGTGTCATAAAATATTCTATTGGGATGCCTTTTGATTGCTGAACCATAAATTTTATAATACCGTTTCGATAAATTTTTGTTTTAATTTCTATTTATCATTTCGCAGCAACTAATCGTAAAACAGTGCGAAAACGCAATTTTTTGTTCTCTATTCTCCCGTTTCTTTTTGCAACTAAAAGTATACCCTATCAAAAAAATTTAGAACCCGTAACATGAGATAAATCGATTGCATAGTTTCAGTTTGTAAAGTTAGAATTTTAAGCATATAAAATGTGATGTACGAATATTCTACCGTACTAAATGCAGCCTTATAAGGTATTTTTCTCTGTGGATTAATTGGAACAAGTTTCGAGTAATGCCATGATTTCTTG
Organism: Uropetala carovei; assembly: GCA_036926305.1. Lineage (NCBI taxonomy): Eukaryota > Metazoa > Arthropoda > Insecta > Odonata > Petaluridae > Uropetala > Uropetala carovei. The sequence goes on from JAXCHB010000031.1 coordinate 401,925, forward strand.
AGGAATTGGAAAAAAGGTGTTTCAGATACATACAAGGATGAAATGTTTAATTAATCACCATTCCTTTCTCGACTAATATTGGCGCGTTAGGGAACGACGTTACGGAATGAATTGAAGCAACAAATAAACTATTGCAGGAATAAACTAATGTTTAGCCCATCAGATTTTATAGTGCGCCTGATTTTAATTAATCCACCATAATTTCTAACTCCCATTTCAAGCGCACCGAACATACCCGAGCGTGCAGCTCGACTATTTAACGCGGCCGTTAAGATTCCCACTTTTTATTACCTTCTAATTAGCTTCTCTCTCGTAAAACATTCCCAATTCGACGCTTTACACGAAGCGCAAAGGAATGAAAATGAGTTTTGAGGAAGACGAGAGAAGGACTATTTGGCGGGGGAAGGTCGAATGGTTGAACGTTTGGATAGGAATTGCTCGACACGAGACGATTATAAACGAATTCGTACGGAACGCTTTAAAACTCGAGACAGCCTTGCGTCTTTTCCCATCCGAAGATAGTTCGAGGGCTGTTGAATATTCAATAACCCCTCCACTCCTACCCAAACACGCGGTTCGATCAAATGAGAGCCGAAAAGCAGACGCTAGGAAGGTCGCGAGGGGGTCTTGTTCCATTCGCATGAATGGGTTGGTGTAGCCTACGGGTCGGAATGAGAAAGGAATGGATAGGGGGGAGGGATATTGGGGGAGGGATATGGGGGAGGGATATGGGGGAGGAATAGGGGGGGGCTAAGATGGAGGGAAATGGGGGAACACAACGCAAAACGGTCGAGCACGCGAGAGCATGAGAGGAACAAAAAGAATTTGTTTGCTCTAACACATACTAGAGGGCATAATTTTCAATTCGCCGGTTTTGTATAAAGACGGTTTAGAGAGGTTTTAAGATGCCTTGTATGCCTCCCGCTGACTCCTTTTCTCTTCAATCCCTTTCCTGCTAATGACGACGCTATCCGCCTCCCTCTTTTTACTTTCTCCATACGCAGTATATAGAAAGTAGGTATTGTTTTCACGAAAAAAATCGACTTCGAGATTTTAAGGGATATTACACGTTTTGATGTTCATAGAACACGTTTAGACTATTTTCGGTATGATGTCTGTGTGCATGTATGTGTGTATGTGATTGTGGGCGCTCTAACTCAAAAAGTACTTGTCATATTAACACCAAATTTCGTATATAACACTTTAGCATGAGCACAAAGAACTGATTAGTTTTTTGACAATACCGGTTAAGCGGAAGTCGAGGTTTATTCGAAACCGATTCGGTTTTTGCGATATTTCTCCGTTAAAACATCATTATTGTATATACAATTCTACACAAAGGTAATAGAGAATGTAATTTCCTACAACTTTCATTTGAAACAATTTTCCGTAGAAGTTATTGTTTAGGAATTATTTATAAATAATCGGTTTTCATCGAATATGTTCGTTAAAACGCTGTTATTTACGGTCCTTATAAGGAACAAAGTTATAGAAAATAACAGATTTTTTCTCCATATTTCTAAAGTGGACGTGCTTGCGTGCGTACTTAAAAGAGTTAGTGCGCGCGCTCCCGTTTCGCGTTCCCATAGTTACGTAACATTCACGAATATTGTTAATAGGATATTCTCCGTTTTTCCCACGACTATAGAGCTGGTCTTTTTTCGCATTGAGAGGGAGTGAGAGAGAGAGAGAGGAAGGAAATGGGGAGATAGAGAGGGAAAGAGGAGAGACTACCGCGTATATGACCGCCGTCGGAGAATAATTTTCCCACGAACAACTTGTTACTTCGGTTTAACTGCCGCATTACGGTTCTCCCGTTGAGGTATTGCGGACTTTGTTAGGATTGCCTTGCTCGCAACTCTGTTCTTCTAGGAATTGTTGGGAATACGGAACGGTTTCCTGTTATGTAGGCTCCAAAGTTTTCCTTGTGTTTTACGCTTCAGTGATCGTTATCTGCGCATTTCACGATTCTGGTGACAGCTTTTAGCGGTATTTTAGCAACTCTAATTTTTCTCTCGTTTTATTATAATTATATTCAATCCTTACATTTCGAAAAATTTTGGAGAATTCTTCTCAGAAAAATTTCGTAGCTTAATCCAAATATTGTATACATAATGCATTCACATATTAAAATAACCGATTTCTCTTTGGAAAGCGTTCAAACTCATTTCCACAAACCAAATTTGTGAAACTAATTAAGATAAAATACTGTAGGTAATCGAAAATTTAATTATTTTTTATCGGAGTTTGTTTTATTTCGATTAATCGTGGAATAATAGATCTACCTTGACGAGCACTCTTCCGAAAAATGATAAAATTCTCTTTTAACGAACGAGATTCATCTTGTTTCCGATAAGTATTGTTAATTTCGATTCCAACATCGAAAATAATATCTCATTAAAAATCAAAACGAACTGACAATTACAATTACCATCCCATGATTGATAGAAGTGGGTTTAGCTCAAGTAACATTCAAATTAGCTCAATTAAGAATTGAAATGGGCTTAATTAGCTCAATTAGCCTAGTTTCTCTAAAATTTTTGCCCCACTAGATATTTTTCTCGACATGATGATTTCAGATACTTTATATTCCATCATTTCTAATCAAGCACGGTTCAGTTTTTCTTCCATTTTCTTTCCAGATTAATGTTAACAAACTTCTCACGAAACCTGGAACGTTAACAGTTTTAATTAGTTGTTTTTAAAAGTAAACAGAGATGATAATTATCCTTTCCGACCTTTAAATGGCATCTCCAACGAGAAAACTGAACCGTAATTTTCCGGCCTTATTTTTGAAAAAACACCGTTATTTATCGCAAGGAACGGCGTGAATTTAACCTTTCTTCTCCTAAATTTCTCTATTCGAGAAGGGTGCGCGCGGCGAAAGTCTTTTGTCGGCGCACCATAAACCAATCCTCAGGTGAGAATACGGCGCGTAGAGACGACCCAGACAATAGACAGTCGCTTGCCCTCCTAAACTTCTCCCGCGCTTCCATTATCGTCCTCCTTCTACAACTTTCATTTGAAACAATTTTCCGTAGAAGTTATTGTTTAGGAATTATTTATAAATAATCGGTTTTCATCGAATATGTTCGTTAAAACGCTGTTATTTACGGTCCTTATAAGGAACAAAGTTATAGAAAATAACAGATTTTTTCTCCATATTTCTAAAGTGGACGTGCTTGCGTGCGTACTTAAAAGAGTTAGTGCGCGCGCTCCCGTTTCGCGTTCCCATAGTTACGTAACATTCACGAATATTGTTAATAGGATATTCTCCGTTTTTCCCACGACTATAGAGCTGGTCTTTTTTCGCATTGAGAGGGAGTGAGAGAGAGAGAGAGGAAGGAAATGGGGAGATAGAGAGGGAAAGAGGAGAGACTACCGCGTATATGACCGCCGTCGGAGAATAATTTTCCCACGAACAACTTGTTACTTCGGTTTAACTGCCGCATTACGGTTCTCCCGTTGAGGTATTGCGGACTTTGTTAGGATTGCCTTGCTCGCAACTCTGTTCTTCTAGGAATTGTTGGGAATACGGAACGGTTTCCTGTTATGTAGGCTCCAAAGTTTTCCTTGTGTTTTACGCTTCAGTGATCGTTATCTGCGCATTTCACGATTCTGGTGACAGCTTTTAGCGGTATTTTAGCAACTCTAATTTTTCTCTCGTTTTATTATAATTATATTCAATCCTTACATTTCGAAAAATTTTGGAGAATTCTTCTCAGAAAAATTTCGTAGCTTAATCCAAATATTGTATACATAATGCATTCACATATTAAAATAACCGATTTCTCTTTGGAAAGCGTTCAAACTCATTTCCACAAACCAAATTTGTGAAACTAATTAAGATAAAATACTGTAGGTAATCGAAAATTTAATTATTTTTTATCGGAGTTTGTTTTATTTCGATTAATCGTGGAATAATAGATCTACCTTGACGAGCACTCTTCCGAAAAATGATAAAATTCTCTTTTAACGAACGAGATTCATCTTGTTTCCGATAAGTATTGTTAATTTCGATTCCAACATCGAAAATAATATCTCATTAAAAATCAAAACGAACTGACAATTACAATTACCATCCCATGATTGATAGAAGTGGGTTTAGCTCAAGTAACATTCAAATTAGCTCAATTAAGAATTGAAATGGGCTTAATTAGCTCAATTAGCCTAGTTTCTCTAAAATTTTTGCCCCACTAGATATTTTTCTCGACATGATGATTTCAGATACTTTATATTCCATCATTTCTAATCAAGCACGGTTCAGTTTTTCTTCCATTTTCTTTCCAGATTAATGTTAACAAACTTCTCACGAAACCTGGAACGTTAACAGTTTTAATTAGTTGTTTTTAAAAGTAAACAGAGATGATAATTATCCTTTCCGACCTTTAAATGGCATCTCCAACGAGAAAACTGAACCGTAATTTTCCGGCCTTATTTTTGAAAAAACACCGTTATTTATCGCAAGGAACGGCGTGAATTTAACCTTTCTTCTCCTAAATTTCTCTATTCGAGAAGGGTGCGCGCGGCGAAAGTCTTTTGTCGGCGCACCATAAACCAATCCTCAGGTGAGAATACGGCGCGTAGAGACGACCCAGACAATAGACAGTCGCTTGCCCTCCTAAACTTCTCCCGCGCTTCCATTATCGTCCTCCTTCTATTTACCTTCTGAAGAGGTCGTTATCTCTGGCAATTAGCGGGACGCCGCCGGGAAAGACGAAAATTGATGACAAAAATAAAAGGAAGCGACTAGCCGAGACGCGTTCGCACGCCCTCGACTGGCTCTTGGGTACCGCTTCGCTTTCACCTCTTTGTGACGCACTCCGAGAATATTTCCACCAAAAGTTTCCGTAAAAAAATTCGGGACCGCGTTGAGTCACACACGCACGCAGAAACAGAGGTGACTGCTCTTCCTTGTGTGTTCCGGTTGGCCTCTGTTTAATTAGAGAGGAGAATTTTCGGAGAGAGAGAGAGAGAGCTTGGAAAGTCGCGAGGGATAATTACATTACCTGGCGCTCGAGTTCTTTCTTATATATATATATACATATGTATCGCGCGCGCGAGTGGTCTGGCCATTTCGAAATCGAAAGCGGATTTTTTCGGGTTCGACACGGATTAAATCTCATGAAAGTTTGTGGAATATGTAACGATGAATGGAAAGATTTCGCTGCAGACACATCGGGAAGCATATCTTTCCAAATCCAGGAAATATTTTGTCGAAACTGCATTTTTAAAGATTTTCATCAGAGAAAATATAATTACCATATTTTCTCGCATAATTTCTCCGAGTTTTCGCCGAATATTATGAAACCGAAGGGGGAGGGCAGAAAAATGCAGATAATTTCGTACTTGTCCTGAGACTAATTTATATTTGCTAATACTAAGAAAGCCTTAATATTACCACATTATAAGTCGAAGTACAATTATTTGATATTATATATATATATATATATCAGTATTTTATATCATTTCATAGTAATAAGTGCAATTATTTTCATTTATTGCCTTACTAGTGCGTCTTGGTAAATGAAGATGAATTAACAGGAGAAATTACGGCGTATTCCCTCCATAAAATGCGTTACGAGGGAAAATACCCGAGTAAATACGGCATAATAAAAATAAAGAGAAAAATGTTAGCTACATTTAAATTTAAAATAAAATCCGTGGATCCAAAGAAGTTATTACTTTTTTAATACATCGTAAATGTGGTTTTCCACTAGTAACGTCTCATTCAGTTAACGATATAGTAAATACGGAATGTATACCCTTTCGTCTTCTCTTACCTGGCGCATATCTGCGTGCACTTTCTGAAGATGAATTGCGTGAGCAGAATTCCAATAATATTGATATCATTGACAGTCATTTAGGTATGATGTAGTAGGGATTCGCAACGTTTAACAAACGGATGCTCAATTTTCATAAAAATTGCCTTCCAAAGAAACGATACATCCGTACATTAAAAAGCGAACTTATACAATGCCTCCATTCAATCGAGTATTTGGATTCGGCATTATTATATTAAGAATTAAACCTCCAAATTTGCTCCTAATTTTAAAATATTGAATTATTGAGAATTTGCAATACTCATTTGTAATTAGAATATCTTGCTTCGTTATTTGCACCTATTAATATCTCTTGGATTTTTATCGGATGGTTCAAAGTTTCCCTTCATTTCTCCCAAGGAAATCTAGCTGACATTAGTCTATTTTCGCAGGATTCATCGTCTTCTTCCTGTGGGGGTGTCGGAGGAGGCGGGGGCACAGAGCACCGCAGTGAGGTTGAAGTGGACCTTGATCATCTGCTAGACATGGACAACGACGAACAACGGAGGCGGCATCTACAGGCAAGTCGCATTAACACAGGAATCCCCTTTCTTATTGTGTATAAACGGCTTCCTGTGTTATTTATATGATGGCTTCTTGATTAGTTAGATATCAAAATCAAACTCGTGAGTGAACGTTTTATAGAATGCGGAACAAGCTTCAGTTTGTGATATCATTCAATTGAAAATGTATATATTAAATTAGTTTTCGGTAGAAATTTGTATTTTATATCTATAACACACTTAACGAATGTTAGCATGCGCAGTAAATCAGTAATCAGTAAAAGTTAGTTGCGAAAAGCTACGTCAATTTAATTGAAAAGTTCCTTAGAATAAATTACTACTCTACATTTCATCCAATTACAAATGCGGTGCACTTTACCAGAAAAGTTTGTAATTGGACGAAATGCAGAGTAGTTTTTTATTCTAAGGGACTTTTCAATTAAATTGATGTAGCTTTTCTCTCCATTATGTTAGCTCGTGTTCTTGCATCTCAAAAACCTTTGAACATCTCTAAATGTTTTCAGGTTCACCTTTCCTTCATCCTCTCCCGTTCCCATTTTTTCCAACAAAATTTACAATTCTTCTCTTTAAATGTTGCGAGGATAAAATCGTAGCGATATTTTTTCGAGACAAGCATTTTTTTCCGTCCTAAAGAGTTCCTCTGGGAGCTCGTAACGAAAATAGAGTGGCCTCGTATTTGGGTAGAGGGTGGCGAGAGTTGCGTGGGATGGAAGGTCAAAAAAAAATAAGCGACGAACAGATGTATATATATCAAAGCGGATTGCGCCTCCTCTATTGAAGAAAGCGTAACGGTCGTTAAGTTGTCGGATAATTTTGCTGACTTTTATGTGCGGCGTAACGACGATGTTAATCCAAAGAGGATCTTGTCAATCAAGTGAAAGCTTTTTAAATAAAATTTTGAAGAATCGATGCTTTCATCACGTTGTAAGCTTTCGGCATTCCATTTTTTAACTGAAAATATTTTTCATACAAAGAGTTTATAAATCAATGCTTTTAGGATGTATCATGTTGAAAGTTTTCTGGCATTCTTTCCGATGATAATATTGAAATGTGTAATTTCACAATTTTGAGTTAATGGAAAAGTGCGAACGAGCCCAGCCACTTCTATAGGTATAACATAAATTGAGAAATGTACTCTTAGGTAGAAGTAATTTTTTTGAAGAATAACATGTGAATCCTACAGATATGCGTAGATTCAGAATTCATCGAGTAGTTAAAGTTGCCAAGTAGACCTCCCATTTGGGATAAAGCGAAAAATTCTTTCTTTCGCTCTGCCTCTATGCGATTATGTGTGTGTTTGTATATCTATATACACATACATAAGTATACACGCATGCATACAAACCATGCGAGATCATTGGTCGGTCACGTATTCTTTTTTAACGGTACTTCAGTTTCTGTGCGCTATAAACCGTAATTATCGTCAATTATTTTTATCCTCTAAATGAAGGAATGAACATTGTCTGGCATATTAACGCTAACCCTTTGATTTTTTCTCGATTCCTCGTGTTTCGCGGGAGTTCACTCCGGTGGAGAATTCTTTCAAATGAGGACCTATTAGTGCACGGAAAAATGTAGGAACAACACTAAACGAACTGGAGGTGAACTCATTAAAGCCTTACTGTTCACTTGTCTTCGAGATCAGGGCTACCGGATTAAGATGTTGATTTCCAAACAGGCATGAGAATGTTTTTAATTTACCTAACGTCTATTTCTTGCGGTATGTATGACTGGCCATGTAATTCGTAAGAATTTCATCGACGAAAATTCATAATGAACTTCATGAACTGTCTTTATCTCATTCTGCGCTTGCGTCCCTGCAGGTATGGTGCTATGGTGCTGTAGTTTGTTTCCATCCATACGTGAAATTCATCTATTGATGAACTTTTAGTTTGTTTCTCTCTATACCAGTTTCATATCCTTTGATTGCTGTATTTTTACTTTCTCTATATATACGTAGTAGGTATAGAGAGTATTGTTTTCATGACAAAAATAGATTTCGAGATTTCAACGGAAATTACACCTTTTGAGGTCCTTAGAACACATTTTCTCGATGTCTGTGTGTATGTGACAGGAATTTTGTGGCGCTCTAACTCAAAAACTAATAATTAGATCAGCACATTTAAGATTTTTATTAGCAAATGAAAGTTTGAAAGGGTTTTGGTTGAAACTGGTCCACCGAAAGTGGGTGTTTGTTCTAGTCGTTTTTCCGTTTTTTTAAAAATTTATCCTTTAAAACTCAATTCCTTAAATAGTTGTTATTACAAAAATTATAGATAATGTAATATTCTATAAGTTTTGTTTGAAACAAATTTTTACAAAACCAATGGTTCAAGAGATATCTTGATTTTTCTTCTAAATTTGTTACATGCGTCGCTAATTGTGATAACGTTGTTTCCGCTGCTACGATACAATTTTCTAATTGTTGATAGCGTTGCTTACGCTGCCAATGATCATTTCAATTGCGCATCGAAATTTTGTTATTCATAGTAAAAGTTAACAATTTTCTTTACTTATTGTTTTTTTTTAAATAAAGACTATTAAAAATGTTTTTAAATTTTCACGAGTGTAATCGCTGATAAATATTTCTGAGAACGCTGATGTCGAGAGCAATCATAGTCATTGCTCCGTATGGAGAAAGTGTTGGCCACATCAGATTTTTTCAGTATCTGATATTTCCCTCCGTAGTTACATTTTTAATTTTCTAGAATTCGCGGAATGAATGGTGTTTGGGAATACGATCAAAAGAACAAAAGCAATCTCTTTTGAAGATATTATTAGAATGAATTTCCAGTAAGCCAATAGACTATGGTAAAATCTGTATGTAACTTACATTTATTTTACACCCCTTTGACAGTGAAAAGTTTAGTTATCACGTTTACCTAAAACATTTTTGTTGAATTTTATCCCGCTGCTTCATAAATCATATCAATTTCGTAAACAAATTAAGAAATACTCTTTTTACTTTCTCCATACACGTAGTACAGTGTAGAACCCTCTATCCGGCATGCTTGGGACCTGAGGGTTGCCGGATAGGGGTTTTTTTCCGAAATTCGGGTAGCCAGGCCTAAAATGTACAAACAAATGCACAACCAAGCACTGTTATCCTTTCTTTTGAGTCTTTAAACCCACTGGGTGCTGATTCCTCTGGTGCAACAACAGTTTTTCTAGGAATATACCTCCAATATAAAGAAGTCTCGTCAGCATTATACACCTGCTCTGCAGTAAAAATGTGAGCAAAAATCACCAGAATACAAGCCTTCACCATCGACTGGTTATAAAACACATCAGTAGCGCCACCAACAAACACAAATTACTTGGCGCCCATTTTAAATATTATACTTTGTCGGTTTCCGGTTTTCGGAACGTTCCGGATACTGGGTAGCCGGATACAGGGTCCCACACTGAATATAGAAAGTATTGTTTTCATGAAAAAAATCGACTTCGAGATTTTAACGGAAATTACACGTTTTGAGGTCCATAGAACACGTTTAGACTATTTTCGGTGTGATGTCTGTATGTATGTGTATGTGTATGTGTGTATGTGATTGTGGGCGCTCTAATTCGAAAAATACTTGCCATATCGTTACCAAATTTCGTATATAACACTTTGGTATGAGCACAAAGAGCTGATTAGTTTTTGGACAATACCGGTTAACCGGAAGTTGAGGTTTATTCGAAACCCGATTCAGTTTTTGTAATATTTCTCCGTTAAAACATCATTATTGTATATACAATCCTACACAAAGGTTATAGAGAATGTAATTTCCTACAACTTTCATTTGAAACAATTTTCCATAGAAGTTATTGTTTAGGAATTATTTATAAATAATCGGTTTTTTCGGTTTACGTCAAATATATCCTTTAAAACGTCGTTATTGGTAATCTTTTTTGCCTGCGGCCCGCGAGGACTTTCGAATTACCAGTGCGGCCCACTGGAGGTGTAAGGTTGGGGACCCCTGTTGTAGAGAATAATATTTCTTCCAAGTTTTGTTTGAAACAAATTTTCGTAGATCCATCCATTTCGGAGATATTTAACTTATTCGTAATTTCCAATATACAGCGCCACCACCATGTAGCGGTGAATTTTGTAAACATATTCAAAATATACCTAATTTACGGCAATAAGGACGACTGTATTCTTTTACGATATGAAAAAATAATTTTGCCTTATAATGCTATTCATAATAATTTAAATATCTATACCCCAAATATGGAGAAAGTCACGTGTCGGCCACATCAGATTTTTTGTTGTTGATTTGTTATCTGAAATGCAGTAATTACTGTTTGTCATTCGTCGCAATCACAGAGCATTAAAGTACGTTCTCTATTTCATAATTCAAAAGTATCGTTAAATTTAAAATAAAACGTTTATTTTACTGTTGAGATTTAGGAGTGTTATTAACTTAAGCTTTAAATCGCACACGTCAGCGGAAACGACCTGCTGATAAAATAAAGAAATCCTTATTGTGGTGCTCGTAATAATTACGAGCTTCACAACAAAGAATTTACTGCAACAGCAAATTAATGATTATCATTATTTCTGTCGCAATTTTAATAATTCATTTCACGTGAAACGTGCGCGTTTCAAATGTATTTCCGTTATTTATTCAACATACTCAGGCTAACTATTGTTTCAATTAGATGGAGTTCAAATTATCGTGTTAAGCGTAGCGCGAGATTATTAACTCCGGGAAACTTGTGTCATTTCAACAGGCCTTTGAGTCTTGTTTACCACATATTGCGGCAGTAAATGTTAACGTTTCCATCATTAAACCGAATCCATTTTATTTGGATTTATCCGAGAGTCAATTAGGCTTGAAGACAAGAAAAAAAGATGGGCCGTGCCGTGCGTGACTGCCGTGCATGATGGTGCTGGGACGATTTTTGCCAGAACTACAAATTAATTATAAGGTTAGGTTTAAATTATGCTCTCACTACGCTTCAGTAGTTGATCCATAAGAACGTCATTTGCCTATTCGTTTGTACGTCCGTTCACCCGTCCATTTTCATGCATTATTTTTTTGTTTTTTCCTTTTGACTATTATTTTTACTGTCCACCATAATCATTAGCGACCCAGTTAATTTAGCCGACATTTTAGTGCTAAGGGAAAATTAATTACCTTGAAAGTTTTACTTTTATGTAGAGGACTGTAATTTCCGAAGAATGTTCAGGAGAACTTAAAGATTTCTCTACCCTGCTAAGAGAGGAAGAAAATCCTTTTTTATAAAAATCTAGAAAATTATTTTTGTTTTTTTATTCCAAACAATTATTAATTTCCATATGTAGGAATACACTGGACACCCCGTAGCAAAGATGTTCACACTACTGCGAATATCATTTTTCTTGTATTATATTTAGATAGCATCCAATCGGGTAACTGTTGAATATATTAACTACTTGTGTAATGCCCGTTGAAATATCAATGGGAGTAAAGATTCGATCCTTCAAGGTATTTATGGAGATGAAATTGGCATCAGAAACATAAATTCTATTGAAAGTCATTTCCTTCTCCTTCATTCCCCCTCTCCTACTTTCTTCCCCTCTCTCCTTTCCCTCTCCCTTCCTCTACCTCCCTCTCCTTCCTTCTTTCGCCCTCCCTCCCTCTCTCTCTCTCTCGTATTAAAAGCAATCAAAGTACGTTTACACCATTAAGGGTTGAAAGAACAATATGATATCGAGGTCTAACAATGGAATTGGTAGGCAAGGCAACATCCCCTTAAAATGGCTAGATTTCCTCAAACTGTGTGAATGAAACGTTTAAATTGAGCGATTTCGAACTGTAGGCGGAAAAAGACGAACAGAATAAGAATCTTTATAATGTTTTCTTCAAAATGGTTCACATCCGAAGTTTGTAGATCAATTCTTTATAATTTTAATCTAAAAACGAATGAAAGCCTGCGCGTCGAAAAGTTAATTTTTACGTGAAATTACGTGTTATCTTATTGGAAATGGAAATCATCCCCTGGAGTCATACCTGGGTCTTTGATCTCGAGTTCGATACATTAAAACATTTTGTTATTATATCATAATGCTATCCTGAAAATTTCATCAAATTCGGTTCAGTCCTTTGCGAGATATTAAGCTTCAAAAAGCATTACACACAAAGTGAAACTGTCTTTTATATTAGTTTAGATTAAATATTGTATGCACAGAGTAAAGTAGTATATAGATACAATTTAACTCTGAGAAGCGGATTAATTTGTTATACATTCGCGAGCTCTTCGCTGGAATTTGAATGCGTTATCTTTGAATTAAATGACCGACATTCATTTGCTTTATGAGAAGGCTTTCAAAACAATTGTGACTTGCTAAATAATTCATTTGGTTACGTAGGTTCGAGAATAGCAAACACGGTGTTAATTTATTTATGCCGGCATCCAGCTTAATTCGGTAAAATTAAGCCTTGCAACGCGAATTATACTCGCTTTAAAAATTAATGGAGGTCACGAGCTCGTAAATCTGCGTTTACGCATAAATAAAAATTTTCTGAAAATCAATTCCTTCAGTATTTTACTCAATAAATTCTGTATTAATCTGAATAATCAATTATTTTCTGCCTTTTCTGTGACTGAATGTGAATTTGTACATTTAATAAAGCTTTTTGTTCTATGGTATCAAAGTGATGTTTTTCTAATAATGTTATTTTGTAAAACTTAATTTAAATTGATAATTTGTTATAATTCTCTCAAAATGTTGGCAGAGGCCGAATCATTAAATATTAAAGTATAAACAAGAAGCGGCAGAAGAATTTTTAAAAGAAGAAATTTGATCAGTCCATAATGTTATAGCGACATCCTAGGATTCAGTATCTTCGAAAACACGTCCTCCGAGATATATATATATATATATATATATATATATATATATATATATATATATAAATGTTGCGACAAATATCCCGATCGGGGTCTTAACCAAAAAATATAAACTACCTGAATAATTTTAATAGAAGGTGAAAATCGAGCGGATTCATGGAAAAGTGGACAGATCAAGGGATAGCAGTGTGTCTTTTTTTAAGTCAAAATCGCTAAAATAGCTTTATTGTAGCAGTCGATTGCAAGTGATTTCCACTTCCGTGGTGAACTAGTCGGTAAAATCTGCCGATGTTAATCATTACGATATTAAATGCATTATTTCTTCCGTCGTCTTCATAATATGGCGCATAAGAAAATAACGTCCTTATTAAGTATGTACATAGATTTGAGGTGTAGAAGTTACCAAATTTTACGCTATTTATTTTTTCCGCCCCGATTCTCCCGGCATCTCACTTTCTTTCGACCCATAATTTGGCAACCCGCCGTTTTTTCCAGATGAGAAAATGGTAGAAGAAGAAAATGCAGAAAGCGTTACACTATGTATTTTAATTGGAAAATCAATTTGTAGTGGTGATTTCGTCCTGTTTATTCATGCGAATTCGATTATCAAATAGTCTTAGTTTCCGTTCGATATGTTGCGTATGACTTCAGTTAATAGACAACTTTCTATTTATCGATATAAATACCTTTAAAAAATTGAAGCATAATGGTTTTCGGAGTTTTATTAAATAACGGATTTATTTTGTGTAATCATAATCAGATGGCCAATTTTATTCTGTAGTTCGATGTATTAATTTGATGTAAAGCAAAGTTTGTAATAATGTCTTTGCAATTTATTGCAGGAGCTACTTGCTGACGCTAAAAAGTCTCCTCGAGATGTTAAGGTAAGAATTTAACTGTACTTCTTTTCAGTATTTTTGCGCAAATTTCAGTGGGTGTTGGTTACTTTCAGAACCTATTGCTATTACTTTTGCTGCGCCCAATTATTCATCATTATTATTATTAATCTTTTGATTTTTCATTGGCAGTATATTAAGAAAAAATTCTGGAACAATAAAATTACACTTAGAAAAACCTATCCAATTACTTTTGGAAGCACTTCTTTAAGGAAGAATAAATTGCACTTATAAACTACTATTCACCTATTATCCAATCTTCATATATCCGATTAGTCCAAATAACGGTATACAGTCGATTCCGGTTAATTGGGACACATCGGGACTAGAACACTTTGCCCCAATTAAGAGGCTGTCCCAGTTATGCGAAGTTTTACGTAAAGAGCTAAAAAGGTATAAAACAAAAGACAAACTACCGTTTACTGAGCAACAAAAATGTACTTAAATGAATTCTGGAACAAATGGTACAGATCAGAGATAAATATTTACGCTAAAAATAATTTCAATTTAATGTATGTATCAAACACGTATCTAGTTCCTAACAGTTAATGATGTTGGAGGAATTTATCGAGTGTACCCTGCCGTGATCTCTTGATTGACTGCAACTGAACAAAATCAGCGCAGATATCTGGTGCAGATAAAGGACTGCCTTCATTGCCTTCCTGCATGAAGTAGCGTAGTAATCCAGCAATAAAGTTCCTGACATCCTGGTTAGTCACTCGCTCAAGCTCAGGTGTGTCAACCTCATCACTTTCCTGGTATTCTGATGTCTCTTGGTGTTTTGCTGCAATTTGTTCAACAATTGCGTCCTCACAATCTTCATTTTCATTGTAACATAGAATGGTCTTGCTGCTTATTTCTCGCCAACTATCGGCGATAAACTGTACTGCTTGTAAAAGGTCAACCCTTGCACTGACTTCCTTGGCTTTTGAAGATGATGTCAGTAGATTTTCTTCAATTGCTTCAACCAACTTTCCGCGATACAACTTCTTCAAAAACGCACGCCATCTAGCAGTCACTGTCCTGATTAAACGGCATGGTGTCCCAAATAAGCGAAGCAAATTCTGGTTATTTTCTCGATTTGGTTTTGTTCTTTAAGATTTGTCCCAAATAAACGGCTGTCCCTATTAATCGATGGCCCAATTAACCGGAATCTACTGTATAGCGAGGAAAACACGAATGTGGATGTCAATGAAGTATCCGACATCTTATGTTTCTTTTAACGTTATTTAATTTACAGCTTGTAAAGGAGTTCAATATTTTACAGAAGTATTATTTATTTGAAAAAAATATAATATCACATGGGTTACTTAAACATTTTCTTATTTTCGTGCGGCGAAATAGTGGCGCAGAAATGCCGTTGCTTCAAAATAATATTATTTTTTCCCAGTCCTCTGGGACGATTTCTTTTTCTTGAAGATTAAGTAGTCTTTTGCGAATTATTTCGTATTTTAAGGACAAGACTACGTATGGAATAGGGAGGAATATCTTCATAAAGGGCGGCCTAAAAATTTGCCTATTAAAAGTACGCGGAACGCAGAGTGGTGGTTCGGATTTCATTTCTCCCTCCAAAATGTCTTCAACTGTAAACCTACTCTTACGTTATCCGACCTACCCCTCAGATAGGGAAAATGGGTGAATCGCTGTTTTGATCCTTTGAACCTAGATAAAATGTATAGTAATCTTTGTCAAAGTATATTTTTACGTCGAATTGTCTGCCTTATACGTATTTATATAATAATTTCTTTTCTTAACAGGATATGCTATATTTCTCCTGTATACTAATTGGTTTTGGCATACATATATATATATTTTTTTTTTGCTTTATTTTTAGAAATTCGTGGAGGACCTGCTTCTGAGAGCCAAGACCCTTTGAATGTCTCGCATCGTTGTGTCATCTAACGAGGGGAATTTGTACCAGATGAACGACCATCATCTCGAGTTCTCAGCTGGTTTCGCCATCCAGTGGAAACAACCGGAATTAAGGAAAAGAATTTTTAGCAGACAAACGCTTTCGTACACATCCGGCAGAATGACTAGATGGCGGTAAATAAAAACGTTCGTCGATGAAGTCGCATATATTTGTATTTCGTTTAGCGATGAACATTTCCAATGGAATGAATGAGAAACACCAACCCTTCAGTGTGGATGTTAATATTACTGTTTTGAGTGGTGTAGGTAGAAAACGAAACAACATAGGTAGGCTAGTCTTTGAAGTGTAGGACATTTTATATGTAAAATTTAAGTTTGTTTTGCAATGGACTTAGCTCTCCTTGTGTTAAGTGTGATGATGTTCCAAAAGGCTAATGTAAGGTTGACTACGGCCTTAAATAATGATGTGTTTTTCATTTGGGGCACAAATAGTAGTCGTTTCTCGTGAGTTCTAAAAAAAAATGTTTCCAAAGGACGTCATTGTTTTTGCCATCGTCTAGAATCAATACTTAAAAATAAATTGCAAACAGATATTAAGTACACGGATTTTTGAAACGAGTATGCTTATGTATTAAAAGTCCTAAATGGAGGATTTAATTTTATATTTTTTTTAAACTTAAGTATGTGTCTCTTGCCTTGTGATGTATTCAACCTATTGTTAGAGATCCACTTTAAAGATATTGTTAGAAAAATAGCTATTATGCACAAAAAGCAACATGTTACTGAATTAATCATATTTTCATTTTCTCAGTTTCATTTGATTGTTCCCATTATCCTGGTGGTATAATGGAAGTGGTCAGACCTTGCTTGTATGTTTTTGAAGTCAGTCAACTTCATATCACCTCAGGTATATAAAATCGATTCCTTCCATCAAATTTCAGCTGGTATTCCTAAATTTTGGTTTGTGCATATATCCTATGAAGTGAAATCATCACTTCATCAATTGCCATAATAAAGATACATAACATGATCATTGATAAATTTTGAAGGTTTCAAGAGAGTGTTTTATACCCAAAACAGTAAATTTTATAAATTTGTCTTTCCTAACTTGTTGGAAAGCGAATCTTCTATTAGTGTTAAAAGACTGGAAAAATTATTATAACTCTGTTGTAGCCAAAGCTGAATTTTGTAATTCTTAGTACACCAATAATTGAATATTAGAAACAAGTTATGTGTTTATGATATTTCTTTTTTGTATTGTTGCCATGTTCTCTTTACCAATTGTAAAAGGATGAGTTGATGGTAAGATTTTCATGTGGGTTTAGCGGATTAGAGGAATGGCAATTTTTAATGGATCTTAAGTTTTAGTGATAAGTACCTGTAATGAAAGTTCCATCTTAAAGTTTTATTTTCTCATTTAAACAATATGATTCTGGTATTATGCTGTTTATAGAACTGAATTATAGTGCAGCGTTCCCTTTATTTTTTCTTTTCATATAATTTCATATGAAGCACATCCATAACATTTGGTGTTTAAAGTGAGACTATGAAAAAGTTTATACCAATCTTGTTTAAGAGAAAAAGGCATTTAATGGATTGTAGGCTAAATTGCATGGTGGTTTGTCTCATGACCACTTCAAATGGTCCATTGACATGTTGCTGTGATGGGCTGTGTATCATTCATATTAAGTATGGAGCTGCACTGATATGTGCCAGGAAATCAATTCTTCTAATGAGCTGTGAATTTTCCAGATTTGTAGCCTGAACAATCTATGCAAGGTTTTAATGGATACCGACAGTTGTGATCTCATACACTCATCCAATACCACCTTAATTTTTAAATAATTTTGGGCATTTGAATATGCTATTCATTACATATTGGTTACCCTTTTAGTTCTTATTTTTCGTCTTTTGCTTTTAAACAGTATAGGTAACCAAACATCCTAAATTGGCCACTCACACTAGCTTTTTGTTTTTCTCATGGATAAATGGTAGGCCTGCAGACCAATTTTTCTGTAAAAGATAAGCTTTGTGGAATGTTAGACCTTAGAAGGTCAATGCTTGAACCAATGAACAAAATGTGAGCTTAAATATGTTTGGATTTGGATCAACAAAGAAAATGTCTGATGTGTTGCTTTGTTGCAATGCACTGCCACTTTTATTCGATTTCTATGCTTCGTATCTTTGGAAAAGTGATCCTGCCTCCATGGAGAATCGAGGGAAAATTTGTTCTTTGTAATGTATTATGTGAAATATAAAGTGAAAAATAAAACTTTAATGTTTATCTCTGTATTTTAATCCAATCCTTGGCCTTAATCATAGCATATGAAATAGAAATATATTAACCTTTATCACTGAAGTTAAAATCATTTTTCTAAATGTCTATTTAAAAAAATAAAAACAATATTTTTGATAATAATAAATTGATGATATTTTAAGATGACTATAAATTGATGATGCACTTATTGTGCCATCTTAAATTTTTGTTATATGTATTTGCTGAAATAATGCTAAGGTGCATTAGGCAAACTTTTAACTTTATGTAATTTCAGCGCATTTGTTACTTCATTGATGACTGGTAGTTGACAGCCCATAAAAAAATGTAATACTAATCATTTATCCCTGAACATTAAAACTTTGCCTTCATTTGTGGTTAAAGTGAAGATTCAGATAAATTAATTGCTTAGTTTACACAGCTTCAAAAGTTATTTAAATATACAGCAGTTGTTCCAGCATCGTCAGTCATTGCTTCTGGCACTTATTATTTCTTAAATATCACAATTTACATACAGATTGTGAATTCAAAAAAATAGAGGTAAATGGAAATGTTATTTTATTATTAGTGAACAGTTTACTTGGTCAAAGATTTTCAAACCCTTTTTTATCTGTGACACACAACAGGCATATAATATGTATTTTGCTTTAAAAATTTTTTATCCTTATGATACTATGCATAGGATTAATTATTTTTAGAATAGCTAGTATTCAAAATTATTATTTGTCAATATTAAATCATCGAGTTTCAGAAAGCACTCGAGAATTTCCCTAGAAACACTCCAAGATATCTCACAGAATCCATGATTAGCTTTCTCTGAAGAGTGGCACAGAGTTTCCTATGCTGTGATGTTTGAATATGTATTGTATCATAATATTACTTTGGCATGGACGTCATAAGTATAAATGCTAAGCTGCATACCATTTAAGTGGAAGCTGGTAGTTATGCATTTGTCTCAATGCTTTTATAAGTTTTTATCACAGTTATGAAAGCTTTTAAAGTTCTAAACCATAAATGGTATATCTCATTACTCTAAAAAATTAATCATGGAGTGGTCTTTTAGTAATACTGTGAAGTACATGGATGATGCTATGTGGAAAATGTTAAAAACATATTTTAAAGGAGAATTTAGCAGTGCAAACTAAATATTAAGGAAACATTTACAATAAACCCTTTAATGAAGAATGGACATATCACAGCATAAATATCAAGTTTAATTGACACTGAATTCTAGTGTATTGTATAACTAGGTATGTACCTGTTGACAGGCCCTCTCAGAGTTTCAGAGAGGCCTAGACCACTTACAGATTTAAAGACCTGTGGTAATAAAAAATTTTTTAAATAAGCTCCCTTTAAAAGTTTATTTCTATCGTGAAATGAAAATTAATTCTGATATGACCAGATTCCCATTGTGATATGTCATACCTGCAAAAGAAATTAACAAGTGTCTAAATTTGGCCACCCTTGAGCTCAAGACCCAGGCCAAATGAGCCTCCTGGCCCCCCTTCTGATTGGCCCTGCATGTTGATGACCTATGCCATTAATTCATATGTCAGACAACTCATATGCTTCAAAGGCCAAAAATTTTCTTTACAAATTTCAAATTCATCAAATAAAAATTCCTGTTAAGGTCGTGGGTCTAAATGCATATTGAATCTATAAATAATTTAAATATTGATTATACATGCTAGTTACTGCATGTTAGTACTATAGTATTTGGTGCTGTTTTTGTAGAAATAAGGTGCCGGTAGTCCCACCCCCCTGCACCTCTTCCTGCACCCTCTTCCCCCTTCTCTATTGAATTTTTTTATGAACTTTTAATAACAAAGTTGATAATTAAAATCAAAATTTTTAACATTTATAGAACCCGTTCATTACTTTAGGTTTTAAAGAATTAAAAAAATGAAAATGTATCAAAATTAGACAGGTGGGTCAAGTCAACAAGGGGTCTGAACCTTGATGTCTTCGATTAACTTGATTTTTGGTATATTAGTAGTACCTATGGAGAATATTAAAAATCCAAATTTTTAGATTTTTTGAAGCAATAGTGTTTTTACATAAATTTTTGAAAATTGCAAAAAACGCACAATTTTGGCATGCTTTGATACACATAAATGCCCATAAATCTGTAACCCTTAGTCATAGAGAGCTCATATTGGTCTCATTTTAAAGCTCTTTTAAAGAGATTTAATTTGATGTACAACTCACAAGAATTTTGAAGAAAAGAATTTTTTGGCCCATTTTCATAACTTTTATTTTTGAAAATCTCAAAAACACCATTATTGATTTTTTTGGAAAAATATATCTTAAAATGAGACATTTCATGAATTTAACTGCAAAATTTCAGAATGGGATGAAAATGGGATTATACTTTAAAAGTTTTTTGAAATAAGCATTGCACCTGGTAATAGCAGCTTACCTAGATTTAATTGCTCAGTATTTTGTGTTTTTTTAAATTAAATTTATTTAAATATAATATGTTTTTTTAAATTTAAAATAGCCTTATATTCAACTTCTGTGGTGTACGTTAATTTTTTGAAACCATGTATTTTTGAATCAGTAGAATAACAGATTCTACTTTTTTAACAGAATTAAAATTTATTTATTATTGAAAACTTCAACTTAATGGAGATACACAATGTTAAGTGAGTTTTCTGGCTACCTTTGCATTAATCATAGGCTAATATCTAATATACACTTTGTTACAAAACAGTCCAAGAAGATACGTAAAAATATTTACAAAAAGTCTTATTTATATACAGAGTAGGAAATTCACTTCACTAGTTTTTTTAGTCTTTTTGCCAAAAGAATTAAAGATCTTGAAGTGTCACTTTTACTTAAGATGTAAACATGCTCTTCTGGAGTAATAGGGTCCACCTGAGTTAACACAGTATCAGCAGGAATATCTAGGACATCTGGATCATCAGGGAAGACGAATGAAGGAGATGGTCCTCTCGAGTGGAGGAAGCTGACTTTTAATTTGGCGACATTATCATGTCTGGCAAGAACACAGCCCAGCCACCACGCTCCATCATATTCAACAGTAATATAACCAGAAGATAAAGTGGGAGCTGAATAAGAGCTTATAACGGAAGCACTTTCAGACACAACATGGATATTTTTATTGTTGCTGAATGAATAAAGCTTGGTAATGAGCTCAGGTTGTGACTTTTGCACAACACAGTGGATCTTGTGTGTCCCAGAAATAGTTCCTGCATCTTGAAATCTTGTAACTAATTTTCTTTCACTAATGCTATGATCTTCACTTGCTGAATATTTTAAATGAATGCCCTGAATGGTCTGCTTTGAGAACTCAAAAAGGTCTTTTGGTGTCATGATCTGATTATTGTAGGGGCGTTGGAGACTCGCTTTGGCAGCAAGACCCTTTACAGTATACCTTAAGCCATCACATGCACTCTTGCCATGGGATGTGGCAAAGAAACGCCATTCAGCATCTAGTTCAAAATCATGTTTGTGGTGACACAATTTCAAAAAAAAATTCTGTTTTTACACTGAGCAGCACTGCTATCTGAGAAGTAGTACATTTTTTTAAAGATTCGGTATGGCATCCTTAAGGAGTGGGCTAAACTTGCTCTGAAATGTATAAAAAGCAACAGTATTGTGTATCAAACAGTCAGAAATGAACACAAAGTTCATGTGCTTCAGTTCCATTTCTTCTCGGTAATACACAACAAATGGGTAGTCTGTTGCCCGCGTACTTGTCCAGTGATAAGATTGAACTTCATCTTGTAGGATGAAGGAGTAATTTTTGGAAAAATCACATGTTATGAGAGCTTCCTCCTGAGTAATGCTGTCTTTTAAGAAATTATCGAATGATTTCTGCTGCTGCACGACGAAGTCATCAGTTTTAACTTTTATTAGTCCTTCACAAAAAGCTTCAACAAAGCTATCAACTCCTTTAACTACAGTCTCCAGTGTACAGCGATCTGTGGATACGCATTGTTTAAAAGTAATGCGATCAACAAACTCATCCTCAAACTTTTGAATCAAAGCATTTTTAAACTGATCAACTCCAGGGCACTCCCTACACTCATTCATATGACATTCTGGACGTGCTGGATTGCACATTATTTTGGCCAAACAAGTTCTGTAAGACTTCAAAGGAGTAGATTCTTCTTCTCCATTATTCAAAATTATTTTTTCAAAATGTGCTCCACTCATCATTAATTTTATATTTTGATGAATAGCGCATACACACACTGTTTGTGTCCCACTTTTTCCAGCCAAAAGGCATTGTTTTGGACGTAACTCACAGAATTTTGAGAACCCAATTTTGTTATTGGGGTACTGATTTTTGAATGCCTGATAAAATTCTTGTAAATTAACTAAAAATAATCTTTTCTGAACATTGACACGGGTATCTCCTTCTTCGACTGAAACAACATCCTTTTTCTCTGGCATCACTCTACTGACCTCATCGAGTTTGTAAAAATTTTTTACTAGGGATGCAGTCTTCTCATCAAGAGTTTTCCCTGGTTTAGGGTCTGGTGATGATAAAATACCTTTCTGAGCCACTAGTTTTTTCACAATAGAATGTTATTTTACTGCATAGAAATACATGGTTTCAAAAAATTAATGTACACCACAGAAGTTGAATATAAGGCTATTTTAAATTTAAAAAAACATATTATATTTAAATTAATTTAATTTAAAAAAACACAAAATACTGAGCAATTAAATCTAAGTAAGCTGCTATTACCAGGTGCAACGCTTATTTCAAAAAACTTTTAAAGTATAATCCCATTTTCATCCCATTCTGAAATTTTGCAATTAAACTCATGAAATGTCTCATTTTAAGATATATTTTTTCCAAAAAAAATCAATAATGGTGTTTTTGAGATTTTCAAAAATAAAAATTTTGAAAATGGGCCAAATAATTCTTTTCTTCAAAATTCTTGTGAGTTGTATATCAAATTAAATCTCTTTAAAATGGGACCAAGATGAGCTCTTTATGACTAAGGGTTACAGATTTATGGGCATTTGTGTATCAAAGTATGCCAAAATTGTGCGTTTTTTGCAATTTTCAAAAATTTATGTAAAAACACTATTGCTTCAAAAAATCTAAAAATTTGGATTTTTAATATTCTCCATAGGTACTACTAATATACCAAAAATCAAGTGAATCGGAGACAGCAAGGTTCAAAATAAATTTTTAGCTGGTTGATTTGACATGGAATTACCCAGGTGTCAACATCGCTCTGAAAAAAGCTGCCGGTATGCCGTAACGGCACATACCGTCTAGGTGTTAACTTGATGTGATATTAGGATGACAAGATTTTTAGGGAAAGATGTTTAGAAATATTTGATATTATAAATCGGCACTTGTTTCTAACCAATTAATGTAATAAAATACAACTCGCACATCTCATATATAGTTCATAAGTTTAATCAAATATATGACATTCATACATTTGCTTTGAATGTATTCCCTTATTTGAAAGTGTTTAATGTACCAAAAAACTATATTTCGCCTTTCAATCTAGCAGTTAAATAATTAAGCGTGATTACGCATTGACCTGTGAGATTATGCTACACTTCTGGCACATTTCCTGAGCATATATCGGTATTGCACAGTATAAACCTTATAAACTATAAAATTTACTGAACCAACTTAAAATTGCCGCCGAAATTATTTTTTTAACCCATTCTCCGTAAGTTATTTTTTCCGCTTCCTATTGAATGACGTGTAAATAAACGAAATCTATCAAAAGATTTACCCTTTCAAATAGCGGATTATTTATAAATTATCCCTTCACACAAGGTCACTTATCACGCAACAAGAAACAAATGAAACACGGATGTTATGGATGGTGGTGTATGAGGCGTTTGAAGGAAGTGGTCAGCAGTAAATTTTAGAGGTAATTAATGGGAAATAAGTAATTTATTCCATTTCTAAAAGACATTTAAAATATATATAAGGGCAAATATCTAGGTGACCAGTTTGAATAAATTATTTCAGCTGTCATTACAAACGAAGTCTGAAATTAAATTTGGTAAATTATTTTAAGTTAGTGCATATAATTAAAAATTATTAAGTTTTACCAGACGTGAAATAATTATATGGTTGAGAAAGAACGTTAATAAGTGCTTTACGTGTTTTTTTATTCACGGTATTTCAAAGAAATGGAGGTATGACATATTTTACATTAACAGCTTTACTTTGTTGAGAAATATCCATTATTGTTTTTTGTTAAACCATAGTTGTATTTCTCATTAATAAGAGCAGACTATGTAATACCCGTAAAGATGGTCAAATTAAAGTTTCTCAACTAAAAAAATTGTTTAAATAATACAAAACTTGTTCCACCTGATTTTCTCGGTTGATTGAAGTTCTCTATGGTATTTGCAAATGTGTTTTATGTTTATGGCAACCTGTAGTTTATATCTTTGCAGTATTCTTTTTATAAGGTTTTACTGCTCATGAGTTTTGTCTTAAATTCTCATGAAAACACTTTCTATGTGGTGAGCATTACACTTCCCAACCTAGTAAGGATATGTTAAGCCTCATTTAATAGCGCAGTATGCCAGAGTTTACCAATTATAAGTTTGTTGAGGATCTTCAGCTCGGTATGGGTGAAAATGCCAAGGATATTTTTAATTTTCCACAGTGTTTGAATGTAGTTTCTTTCAGTAGTTATGTTTGGTTTGCAACATAATATTAATGCAATTGTTTAACCAGTTTTATTTAAAAGCCTAAGTTAAATTGTTTAAAACTACTTGATATACTACTGACATTTTATCACAACTGTTGTTACAATAAATAATTGCTCTTTAATGCTTACCTTTAAATCTATTCATGCAAATCATCCTAAAATTTTAGATTTGTTGCAGAAATTTACCATAAGAAACTTCTGTTTCAGAAGAAACTATTCTAAAGTAATTTGAATCTATTTTGAAAGTTATACACTATTCTCGTTTGAGAAGCAAATAACAATGCATTATCTGGCTCATAAGGATTCTCAGGGAACCTTGGCAGCATCACTGATGGAAGATTCAAAAAAATGTATACCATTTATATTAAATGTGACTCATATACAGCATAGAATCAATCAGTTAATCATTTTGCATTTTATTATTGGGCATAAATGATGAATAGATAAAATTTACTATTTTTTGCCCTTGCTGTTTTATCTAGAAATTGTCTTTTCATTATTAAATTTATTAGAGTTGTGATTTAGTAAAGTCCTTAGAATTTTAAAATGAAAGGAATTTTATGATTATTTGAATTTCGGAGATGATGCAGCAGTTTCTTCCAGGTGATTGAATAGTCTAGGAATAGTATGTTTCTATTTAAAATGCATTAGAGGAATGTGTATTCCTCTGCTACAATCTCATTAATTTTTTTATGCATAACTCGGTATTTGCTATTTAGAAGAGTACATTTTTGTGACTTTAATATGATTAAATATTGGGTATACAAAAGAAGACAATTCTAGATGGCAGTATTGAATTCTGAATGACTTATTTAGTAAAATTATCAATGGTTGAATTGTATTGCTTAGTGAAAAATATCAGTTATACCTTTTCTGCCATCAAGTGCTGCAATTTTAAAGAGAATTTGTGTAAGACTCCAAATTTAACATCATCACAATTATAATGATTTTAGCCAAGCATAGCACTGCAAACATTCCTGTTTCCTTAAATTTGGACTTATTTTTTTGTTGTGCCAAGAGATTAAAATTGCATAATAGGATTTTGAGACAATTTTTGATAAAATTTAATATTTACCACCAAAGTACTATTTGATTATATATATATATAATCATTGACTACATCAATTCAGTAAAACAATCATAGTACATATGTTGCAGTGCAATGAAATATAGGTTGTATTAAATTATTTTAAAAGTGACATTTTTAGTCTTCTTATTCCAGAGCCATGGTATTTATTATTTTTTGTGTATTTTAAAACATGGGGCTGTTAAATAATTTTATCTTACTATATCAAATGAAAATACATTTTAAAATTGGTATTTACAAACATCTATGATGAGAGAATCATGCACCTATATAAATGTAAATGCCGCATCATATTATTCGATCATATATTGTGTAACAAAAGCTAAAGAAACAGGCCATTTCTGGCATCTGCATTTATAAAGAACATGAAAATTTAAACTAACTAATGCAGTGATGTGGGAGAAGTGTTCATGATAATTATTAAATTTCCCAGTATTAAATTCCTGAAAAATGGTTCATTTATTCATTTTAGACCAATTGTTATGCTAACTTGGAACATTCAAATTCTGTGCCAATAAAGTTGAACTATACTTTTGCCCTCACAATTGTTTTAGGGCTCTATATTTTTCTTCTAATTAAAAATACCACATGCCTGTTTACATGTGTATCAAATGAAGAAATGAAATGCTTTTGGAATAAGTATGAGTCTTTTGTCATAAATTTATTTTGGCCATTTAGATACAATAACTACTACTATCTTAAACTCTCATTTCATTATATAAGGGTCTAACAAAAGCATGGCAGATGAATATACAATTGTTAATTACATAAATTGAAAATAATTGGGCAC
Organism: Uropetala carovei; assembly: GCA_036926305.1. Classification (NCBI taxonomy): domain Eukaryota; kingdom Metazoa; phylum Arthropoda; class Insecta; order Odonata; family Petaluridae; genus Uropetala; species Uropetala carovei. The sequence continues at coordinate 428,684 of JAXCHB010000031.1, forward strand.
TTTTCTTTCTGATGGCAGTAATCTTGCCAACTAAAGTTTTTTTGGAGAACATTACATTTTCCAAATTTCATTTTTGAACTTATTTACTAATAGTTTCATTGTTCATGTACTATATCATACATTAATAGAGGGTAGTTTATTCTGGTTGATTTTCACAAAATATTTATTTGCTCAGTAACTTCTACAAACATTTTTATTAACCCTTAATTGGGTCTTTAAAGATCCCATGCCCTTTAAAAACGCTGTATTTTTCTTGCAATTACTTGTATGAGGTAGATTTTTTCAGTACCTTCCTAGAATAATTATCTTCTTTAGTTCGTGTAAAAATATTGGCAATATGTGCTATGGCCTTCTCGTAAAAATTCATTTTTTAACATTGGGGTCATTTAAGACCCCATGTGCCTGCTTGCGCTACTATTTCAAACTTATATATTTTTCTCTTTATCTCTCAGAGAAATGTACCTGTCTGTATTTCCTTTTATAAAATGAAGCATTTCCTTTTCGCCAGGGCTATGTGAAAACCTTGAGCATGGAATATAATGCCTTCCAAGAAAAACGACAATAGTGGAACACTGGCAGCATTGCAGTTATTCCATAGGATTTTAGATTTTATCTCTTCCCTTGACGTGAGACCTGTGGAAATACCCTTCTGCATTCTGGTTTAGGAAACCAAGCAATTCTTTATCAGCACGAGGAAAACCCTTGGTCTGAACACAAGCAGGGGATATGACCTGCACAGTTCCTTTCCCGGAAGACCGCAGAAGGGGGGAAGGACCCCCGCCTGAGTGTGCACTTGTCCCAAGCCTCTATCTTTTCACCGGTTTCCTCGATTTCCTCATCAACGCTATTGTCAATTTCTCGCACTAATCCTTACGACCGTCCGTTTTATTATGTGAGAAATTTTGTTTCCACCATCTGCCTGTGTGTTTCAAGCTACTTAGTGTGTCTCCTACATCTCACACTGACACGTCTCCAAACGAGTACCTGTGAGTTTCGTCTTTTCGCAAAAGGGTAGCATCTAAGTACATATGTGCCATGATCACTCCGTGAAAAAGCCGGTAAATTAACGGGATCACCACCATTGGAAAAACGCATTCATTTAGACCCCAAAGTTCGAGCTAGGTGCACAATTTGCCCGAGAAATGTGGACAAAAAAACGAATCAGCGTTGCTATTTCTGTACCAAGACGATGTGCTTATATCACATGAAAACTATATGCAGTGATTATGTTGTTAAATTTCAAGAGGTTAAATAAATATACATCTTGTTTATGCATCCAAAGTGTTTTCTAATTTATTATTTTGACCCTCTAGTTCAGTAACATATCGAGTACTATAACCGTATATTTATTCTAAAAAGTTGAGAGGGTGGAGATCATACATGAGTGAGAGAATAACAAATTCATGTATCCAAGTTAATGTTATAGGTTATTGTACATTTATTTGCAAAGATTATTCGAATTTCATTGCAAAAAAATAATAATGCAATTGAGTTTAATGTAATCAAATGCAAGGTAACAATTCTTTGGGAGGAAAAAGAGGTGCATATTACAGGAAAGAATTCGCCCATTAAATAATGTACTAAACGAATATAACAATTATATAATATTTAAACAAAGTTTATAGAAGACCATAGTGGAGATTAAATTAATTTGTTAACTCGCTATGATTACACAGAAGATTATGTATTAATGTGCAAAAATGACACCCGAAAATAGCAGCTAACGTAAACAGAAACAACTGCCATTAACAATATGGAAAATCTGATGGATGCACGTTGTTATATAAGGTATTAGACCTCATCTGAAATAATTGTTACGAAAATCAACAACTCGGCATAGATATAAACATTTTCTTTTGGGGTCTTTAAAGACCCCATGTGCCCACTTAAGTTACGAAAGGCCACGTGCCTACTTAAGGGTTAAAATTCATCCAGTAGTAGTGCTTGATGTCACAAACAACAATAGATCAGCAATATTTCTAAAAAGTTTTAGCATCTATTCGTAGTATATCTAGTTTTGCACCAAGCTACCACTAAGCTGTCTTTTCTAACAGCAGTTGCATCTATGCCATTTTTCAAATTGCATGTATGGATTAAAGAACAAGCACTTTAAAAAATACTGTTCTCAGGTATTTCTAATAGCCACAACAAAGTTAAAAGCCAGATGCACATTTCAGCTTCAAAGCAGCCATCTTCTGTGGTATTCTCTCTGTTCAAAACATTCAGGAAGCTATGCGACCTAGATTGCTAGCATTTATATATATTTTTTTTGATAATTTTTCTGATATGGAAAAACATTTAGTTTTTGTGTAGTGTGTTTTGAAGCCATGTAGTTCCTTCCAAAATGTAGAAGTGTATATGTTTTTTTTTACCATTATAGATTCATTTGAGAACCAACCCAACCCACTTGTCAGTATTATAACTGCAGATACATAGTATTGAAAATAATATCGGGATGTATGTAGAGCCCTGGGTGTCCACCAGATCCGGATCCCCCCCTTGGAAAATTGTGATTTTTCTAAACTGTGGAAACATACATCGCTATTTTAAATTTGGGTTCATGGGTGCCATCAGAAAGGAATAGGAGACAGTTTACCGCCTTTGTTTTTTAACACAAATATAATTAATAATGCGACATTGATATAACTTGCATACAACTTTTGTGCTAATCAAATATTTTGGACTTCCTCCCTTGAGAGAATCATGTGTGCGCTACTGGAGACATTTGAATTTCCAGCTGGTGAGGTAAATTTTTTGTTGTAACATTTGATATGCAGTTATTTTGTATCCAAATGACTCATGTTTAAGTGTAAAAACACTCAAGTTAAAACATTCTAAGGTAACATAAAAACTGGTTATTTTAAGAAATGACTGTTACTTTTCAAACTTTCTGCTGCAACTTTCATGGATTAACCCATTCAATGCGGATGCCATGAATTCAAGGCATGCCGCACTAGCCGTAGGCACTGATGCCTTGACGTCAAGGCTTCGGTCCCGTTATGTTTCCTGGCCAATGGTGTAGCCCCGCTTTTGTGGATAGATTCCCTCCACTGCACCGCGTCCCAGTGCACGTCTAGGCGTGTGTGAAAGTGGTTCGTTCGTTATTTCCAGTTTTACTCTTATCGCAGCACATCGTGAGATTTGGAGTAAATCATGGATTCTGAAGGCAAAATTGGTAAGTTTTTTCTTCTTTTTCTTATTTTTACGGTTAAGGAGTTCTTAGTTTTGAAACATTCTTTTTCGTGGTTTTCGTAAAATTTGTTTTAATATACTTTCATATTATTCAAATAAAATGTTGATTATTTATAATTGTTGTACATTGTAATTCCTGATCTAATGTGCAACAAAATTTCAGGTAATGTGAAAAGCAGCACACTTGATACCGAGCAGGCAGAAGCTGGCCCGTCTGGGATATCTTCCGGTTAGTTTTTTCCTTCAAGTAATTAATGTAAAGCAATTCTTGGAATATTACAAACTATTATTAATTTTTTAGAAAAGAGAAGTCATACACGATTTGGAAGGAAAATGTCAGTTAAAAAGACCACCTCGAATCCCCCAGGTAATTTATAATATATTAATGTTAATACTTCATAACCAAAATGCTATTAAATATTAAGCTAAATTTATTTTATATTTTAATTACTCTGAATTTCAATTTTGGAGATTCCTGCTCCGAAGAAACTTAAGAAAGGAGAAAAACTGCCCATTCTCAGAGTGTGATATTGATAGAATTCTTCGTGCATTTTCTTCTGATGAAGAATTTAGTGATGAGGAATCCGAGTCAGAAAGCGAGGAAGCAAGCCCTGGTACATCCTTGTCAGGTACGTTTTTACAACTGTCTGAGGGCAGTCCCATTAGTGGCAGCACTGCACTTACTTCTCGGAACGTCCATTCCCCTTCACCCTCCACTTTCGCCAATCTCTCAGCTACCCCACCCCCTAGTTCCTCTGGTTCCGTCCTCCAGCTGCATCCTTCTAATCCCATAGTGTGGAATGTGACACCTCCCTACCGTTCCAGTATTCCTTTTACTGGTATTCCTGGTCTCAAAAAAATTCCACGCTCCCAGACTCCCCGGGGTTATTTCGACCTTTTGTTTTGCAATGAATTCTATGAACTTATAGTTAGAGAAACCAAGAAATTTGCCAAGTATCTCTTTCTCAACAGTCCTTTCCGAAAGTTCTGAATTTCATCGTGGAAGAAATTGGAGAGGGATGAGTTTCAGATTTGGCTGGGGCTGCTGTTTCACATGGGTCACATCTAAATCAACAGGTTGGAGAGCTATTGGAGGAATGATCCATTGTACAGCATCTCCATTTTCACAGAAAAAATTAGTCTGGATCGTTTTCTCCTAATAATGCAAGCTCTGAATTTTGTAGATAATCCTGGGGAAAACGATCCTGAACCTTCCGTCAGACTTTACAAAATTCGCCCATTGTTAAATCTCTTTCATGATAGAATGAGAAAAATTGAATATCCAAATAAAAATCTTTACTTGGATGAATCTATGGTTCTTTGGCGTGGCTGCCTGATTTTTCGCAAGTACGTAAAGGGAAAGAAACATAAATTTGGGATTAAAATTTATATGCTCACAGAACCTTCGGGATTAGCGCTCCGGATTCATGTTTATGCGGGATCGGGTGACAAAGATGTTGGAGGAATAGGACACATGGGAAAAGTAGTTCATTCCCTTTTAAGTGACTTTAAAAATAAAGGGCATTCCATATATATGGATAATTTTTATAATAGTGTAGAAACCTTAAGGGAACTACTTCTTCAGAAAACCCATTCAACAGGGATGCTTAGGGCAAACCAGAAGTAATTAATAAAAAATTACAGAAAGGGGAGGTTATTCACCAATGGCGATGGTCCAATGATGGTGTGTGTGTGTTTTAAAATGGCGTGACAGACGCAAAGTGCTCCTATTGAGCACAGTGTTTGGTCCTGAGATGGTCAAAGTCCCCAGTAGGCAAAGTGTCGAGAAGCCGCGTGTGGTAATCGAGTACAATCGCTTTATGTGAGGCATCGACCATTTTGACCAGCTCATGTCATATTATACGTGTGAACACCGCACCCTCAAGCGGTATAAAAAATTGGGGAACACATTTTTCAAGTTCTCCTGTTGAACAGTTATTTCTTGTTCAATAAATATAACGGGGAAAAGAAAAATTTGCATGATTTCAGGCATGATGTTATCAGATCATTATTATCAATAACGTCACAGCAACGATCAGGTGTGCCAAAGGTCGTAGACAGACATTTTCCCATACCCACCCCTTTCTGTGAGACCGGTAAAAAACATAGAATAAAGAAGAGGTGTAGGGTGTGCCATAGGAAAGGCATTTAAAAAATGGTGACATGTGCCCAAACTGCAAGGATGCGCCAGGTCTCTGCATTGAGTGCTTTCTTGATTATGAGCACAATGAGTGAATCATTATTTAGTTGTCTGTATATATGTAATTATTTTCTCTGTTTGGTTCATATTCTCAGTATTATACCTTTTGTTTAATAACTTTTTTGTAATATCTTCCCTGTATAATACATTTCGTGTAATATATTTTCATGTAATATCCTTTTGTGAAATAATTTATTATGTAATATATTTTGTGTAATATCTTCTTCATGTTTTTGATGTATGTTAATGACTTACCAAAATTAATTAAGTCAAAAATTCGGCTATTTGCTGATGACTGCATTATATACAGAGTTAAGATAATGGCAAGGGACTTATCAATATTACAGGGTGATGTAGATGTTTTATCACATTGGATGGAGGTAAATAAAATGGCAATAAATATTAGTAAAAGTAAACAAATTGTTTTTTCAAAGAAAAAAATTAGAGGAAATTTTTCACTTTATGTACAGGGTAAAAAAATTCCCCAAGTTGATACTATAAGGTATTTAGGAATAAAATTAACGAGGGAATTGGGTTGGGGTGCTCATATAGATGAACTGATTTCAAGATGTTTTAGGAATATGAATTTTGTGATGCAGGCCCTACGTAAAAGTAGTAAATACACTAAAGAATTAGGATATAAAACTTTGGTGAGACCCATACTAGAATATGGGTCAAGTGTATGGGATCCCTACCATAATGAGCAGATTAAGAAATTGGAAAGGATCCAACGTATGGCCGCTAGGTTTGTCTTGGAGCGATTCGAAAAAAACTGACATGGGAAAGTTTGGAGAGAAGGAGGAAGAATAAGAGAATTGTTAAATTTCATAATATGTATACAGGTAATCCCGCTCCGCAGGAGCTGAGAAAAAGAATTTCTCAACCAAGCTTTCGAGGAAAAAATGACCACAATCACAAAATTAGTACTAGGACTGACAAAAAAGACGTGGGAAAATATTCGTTTGTACAAAGAACGGCAAGAGAGTGGAATGACCTCCGCAAAGGAATTTTAAATCCCTTTCCAAACTCCCGGTTATTAAAAAAAAGGTTGAGGGTCACTGAGGAAATTTTTTAAACTTGTTTATTTTAAATTGTTGAATTTATGTCAACCTTTATAAAGCTTGTATATACATTGCCACCTGGCCAACAGCCTACTTGTAATGTTTTTGTAATAATAATGTAGTAATTTCTGTGGATTACATTTTCTAAATGATATTTAATAATAAACTTTTCTTTTTGACTAAGTTTTACAATGTTATTATGCATTCATTTAATATGTACTATAATATTACGAATTTAGTGTATTGCCTTACGCGAATGCCTTGACATCAAGGCATAAATTTTTTTTTCCACGGCTGATTTTTTGTTGTATTCCAATGAAAAGGCTTTTAGCAAGTCTAAATAAAAGTAACAAATCAAAAAGAAAGAAAAAAAGTACCACGTATGTAATGATTTTGCTGAATTAAGCCAGCATTGAATATGTTAAAGATATTTATAGAAAACATTTGAAAAAAACACACTAAAATGGTTGAAAATGATTCAAGTGCAAGAAAACAAAATCTGAAATTATTTTCTTATAATCTGGTATATTCCTGTGAAACAGTATATAAAATTAAAATGAAATATTCAGAACAACAAAGGTATTGTTCAATCACCACCAATGTATCATTACACAGAAACATTTCAGTATTGTGAAGTTCATTTAACGAATTAGAATCCTTATGAAAGAATATGAACATTTTAATGAAATTCATAAAATAAACTTGCATCAATAACATTGAAGAACACGTTTCTCACATGTTCTTTGCTGCTATATAGTTGGCTCTTTCATGTCTACTGTAAATATATATGTGCCTGTCTTGCAATGTTATTTATATTTAGCAAACAAAATATAATACAGTGAAAACAAAATCTATCATAAGACTGGGCCAGATTGTGCACTTGTTGAAACCATCAAAATTGATGAATTGAACAAAAAACAAAACAAAAATATTCAGAGCAGGTAGAGATGTATCAGAACACATTTTTCTGAGTCACCCAATTCCATGGATTAGAAAAGTTGAAACGGAAAATAAGTGATTGTTTTTTAGACTTGGAAAATCCTGGATGGGTCAGATTCATTTTTATTGTGTAAATCAGTGCTTCATACCACAAAAGGAAATTTAACAGAGAGGAAATATTGATGGCAGGGTTCAACACTAAGCTTTTTTCTAAAGGAAGTCGAACTCATCAAAAGTGTTGAGGTAGGGGTGCAAATTGGATAGCTTTGTTTCAATTTTGCTATCCATAGAAAAAATCGGTACAACATACATAATACAAACTTTCTCATATAGTAATGCATCGTTTAGTTGTCTTTAGAAAATGAAAATCGTATCAGCCGGTTTTTAGAAAATCCAATTTTTGTTAAAGTTGCCCAAGATTAAACTAGCCTTATATTCATTCATTGAGAAAAATAAAATATGTAGTATTATTTCGCATGTATACTCAAGTAACTATACAAAATTTGATCAAAATCGTTCAAGCCGTTTTTGAGAAAATCAAATTATTGCTAAAGTTGCCTAGAATTTTTGAGAAATATGAACCATGTAATATTATTGAAGACATAAACTCAAGTAACTGTAGGAAATTTGATCAAAATCGTTAGAGCCATTTTTGAGAAAATCAAATTGTTGTTAAAAATGAGTAGAAGAAACCCCTTAATTATTGAGCAATGTCAACCATTTCTTCATAGCTTCTGCTATTATGATAAAATGCTTAAGTACGAGATTTCATTCATTTTCGCTCTACGGTTTAGGCTCTCGACCCAGTAACAGACAGACGGCATTGCAAAAACCACTTTTTCGGAATCAGTGACACCTAAAACGTATATTTCCATAAAAATCTCGAGGTCGAATTATTTCCCGATTACAATACTTTCTCAATATACTTCGTATATGAGAAAGTAAAAAGGTAAAAAAACAAAATGATGATAATGCTTTACAAAATTGTCAGTGCAGTAAAAAAATTGCCAGAATGCCTTTCTGGATAGTTCTTACACAAATTAAGTACTGATGTAAATTATATTTAACATTATTAATTCATTGACTTATTTTTTCGTGATTTACTTTAGCAGTAAAATATGTCCTTAGTTTAATACAAATTTAAAAAAATTAATTTCAAATGTCCTTATGAGCAGGGAAGTTGCAATACACTACAGTGGCACAAGGTTACATCATCCTTTCTGGTGTCTAATAAATTCTAATTCAATGCCGCCTGAGATGACAAGTCAATTGAAGCACAAGTCCTTATTTTCAATTATAGGTAAGTACAGGTAATCCTGTCCTTTTGTGATTTAGCTTACTTAGTATATTATTTGAATAAACTCATTCAAAATACCAGTTACACAATAAATAATGCACAGCAACTTAATCTCTCACAATGGCAATTTCTCTCAGTTTGCTGTAGAAACATTTTGCACAATAGTTTTTGTGGATATGGGAACCAAGCCTTGCTTTTATCATTACCTTAAGTACTTTCCTTTTATATTTTGTGGTGTTTTCAAGAGTCAAAAGTCAAGAGAACCCTGTATGGGTAAGTAATTGGGGTCTCCAAGCTGATGAAATAGTTTTGTTTTTTATTGCCTTTCTCTATAATAAAATCTTGTTACAATGAATTTATCTTGAAAACCTGAACATTAAGCGGACAGTCATTTTCCATAGAAACTAATATTATATGTATTTGGAGCAGTGGCGTAACTATCCTTTCATGGACCTGGGTGCAAAATTGAGAATTAGTTTCTAATTGAATTTAAAAACAAAACAGTTTAATAAAAACGAACACATTTAGATTGTGTATCATTAACTGTTAGATTTTAGGGAGATGGTCAGTGGAAATCCTCGGTAGTGGTAATTTTGATGCTTTCCCTGCTATCGTACGTTTTATCTTTGATTTTGCAGAGACGATATGATATGTTCTAAGGTAGTCATCTGAATTAGAGATTCTTACGAAATAGGTTCAATTCTGAAACAAAAAAGTCACCATTAGTAGGTAATCCAATTCCTGCTAGACACAGAGCAGTTGCTTCTCGGCAGCCAATCAGATTCCAGACTGACAAGCACATTTGCTCCATTGAGGTATAATATGATGATGATGTAAACCATACACAAAATTACAGTTTCTGATTACGTCTCAATGCACGGTTTCTTTGTGTAAAGTGTGTAAACCTATGACCACACTCGCCACTTAACTGCTATAATCTAAAACCACAAGTATTATTACTTTAACAAGTTTCATAGCCGACCAACGAGATACAGTAATTTCCTACCGAGAATGGCGAAATTTTTTTGCTCACACGCTGATTCCAGATAACTTCGCATAACTATGTATGTACCTGTAGTTACAAATACAAAAATTTGCACCGCTTTAGAAAATTTCACCGATAGAAGGGTGGATTTGTTTCAAGAAATGCGAAGATATCAATGACCAATTGGCTTCTATGCAAATTTTATAAAACCGTTGCATTTATTTTTAGCTAAATGCTTGCGTTCACTTTAATCTCCTTCAACTCAATTCTAATTATGACATATCCTGATCGAAAATACTAGGCATGTCAATAGTAGTTTTGATTGAATGCCTTTGCCTGCGACGACCTAAACGCCATTAAACCGAAGCTGAAAAAAAACGTTTCTCTAACTTTGGTGCAGAAGAAAATTTCCAGCGGTGGAAGGAGGCATTCTCATGCGATGAAAGAAATTCCTCTGGTCACACTCAAGCACACAAACAGCACCTTATCACATAATGTCCATATCACACTAGATCACAGGAGTGTGCAAGGTAAAGTTTTGAAAAAGGGAGAAATTAGTTTGTCCGATTTAATAAATGGAAATTCCACATTTTATAATCAGTAAGGAAACCTTTACAACAGATATTAGAATCCATTTTATAATTACTTTAGAGGAGATTGCATTCAGGTTAAAATCAAAATACTGTCTGTACGAGGGTGAGTCAATAAGTATCCGCAAGGTGCTCATTTTTTTTGTTGAGATTGGTGCCACTGGTGAATGCACGTGCAATATTAAACACGAAGCCTCTATGTTGTTGTACTGGCATATTTGACCTTGGCCATGCAGTTTACTTTCAACAATAGCAGTGTCAACATGGCCGCTCCACTTATCACATGCACCAAAGAAGAGTAGCATGCAGTCATTCGATTTTTGTGGGCTGAAGGTATAACAGGTGCAGAAATTCATCGAAGACTATCAGTGAAGTATGGCAGCAGTGCTTTTCCACAGCGAAGCGTGTATGAGTGGATAGACATGTTCAAAAATGGCCGAGCAAGTGTCACAGGCGAACAATGATCAGAGCGCCCATTCACATCAACGACTAATGACAACATTGAAGAAGTTCACACACTGATTCTTGCCAACAGAAAGGTAACTATCGATGAAGTGGCAAACCACCTGCAGATTAGTCACCGTTCGGCCTATGAATTTATCCACAACAGACTTCTCTTCCATAAATTTTGTGCAAGATGGGTTTCCAAACAACTCACTGAACCACACAGTCGTATCCGTAACCAACTTTTGTACCGGTATCAAGAGGATGGTGATGCCTTCCTGAATCGCATTCTCACTGGTGACGAAACATGGGTCCACCACTATGAACCAGAGAACAAACATCGGAGTGTGGAGTGGAACACCCTATGTCCCCTGTCAGAAAGAAGTTCAAATCTCAGCTGACTGCGAAAAGTGATGCTCACACATTTCTGAGATTAACAAGGACCAATCTTTAAACATTACCTGGAAAGGGATATGATGATAAAGTGTATGCTACAGTGAGATGCTGCATGATGAGCTGAAACCAACGATTTGGAGTAAATGTCGAGAAAAACTGCCCCAAGGTGTTGTGTTGTTGCATAACAATGCCCATCCCCATAATGCTGTCCACAAAGTTGAAACACTCCAGCAGCTATGCTTTGAGGTCCTAGAACATCCACCATACAACCCTGACCTTGTCCCATCAGATTATCTGTTTGAATGCCTCAAAGTTACTTTAAGAGGCTGTTGTTTTGCCAACGACAATGAGCTGAAGGAGGCGGTGCAAAGGTGGTTTGTTGCTCACCCGAAAACAGTTTTTTTCTGAAGGCATACAAAACCTTGTGCAACGCTGAACCAAGTTTGTTGAAAAGCAGGGTGACTATGTTGAAAAATGATGTACTTGTGAATTCTGTATTGTTGTTATGTGAATTTAAATAAATACATTGCGGATACTAGATAATATATTTTTCATAAAAATTATCCTTAATATTCTGCTACGGCAAGCATTTATACCAGCATAACTTATTAAAGATATGACAAATCACAAGTAAAAGAACTGTTATCGGCAATCAAAATAGCGTTGCAGCATAAGACTAAATGACTGAGAAAAAGTGACTGCGTTGGAGGAATAACACCGAGCTGAGTACTGAATCGTGAAAGCCACTTAAGTGATGAAATTTAGCTATATCACATTATAGACTGAATTTTTTCTCCTTGCATATAATCAATCCTCAACTTCATTTTGGAAATATGAAATTTGGAAAAAATAACTTGAACCTTACATGCGAGAAAATATGTTGTTAAAACAATCAGTTAAACACAATATGATGTAATAAAGTGAGTGGTAATATAGTATTAGAAATAAAAAGCAGTAGCGTTAACAAATTATAATATTATTTCTGAAAGAAATGAATAAATAACATACACCAATAAAAGACGATATGACAATTGTAACAACAAATTTATTGAAATTTTAAAATTGATATCACCTCCTGAATGACAGTCAAACAATATTATGATGAAAGTTGGGTGTAAAAATCTAACATTTCTTCAACGATACATCAGAAAGATTTAACTGTACTTGAAATTTTGGGATGCAGTCTCAACATATAACTATCCTGTCATAACTAATGCTTTTCAAAAACCACACAGAAAGATAAAAATAAACTAACCTAATGATCTGTTAGAGTCGGCATTTCATTATCTATTACGGTGAAACTTCCTTCTACATTTTCATCCACTTCTAAAGCAGAAGCCCACACTTCATTACGGAGCATTGGTAGTATACAGTGCCGGACACTACTTTCTCCAGGCCCTGTGCAAGATGGGCTGCACATGATTCCATCTAATTTAATACATCAAATTTAATAATCTAAATAATAACAATCTACTTAATTAGAAAAATATAATATAATTATTAACCAAAACATCTATGGGAAAAGCCTCGTTCTCGTTGAATTATAGCAACTATTTGCAGGTTTATAATCTCTATTTTCTAAGCAATGGCAAATTTTCACAGTACATATATGGAAGGAATGCTATAGTAGAGTAATTCCCATTTTTCTGATGTTAGTTGGGACCGAGTTCCTTCCGCAGAAAAGGATATTCTCTAAAACCGGTATTGTGTGTATTGCATATGTTGAATAATATAGTACATATTAGCCAGGAAAATATAAATAACCATCAACGATAAGTATTTTTTAATTTTTGCAAACACACTACATAAAACAATAACATATTGTTGAAAAACATCATTTTAATAATATAATCTTATATTTTTGTCATCGTTCTTCAAGGTTCAAAAGCACAAGTTGATGCGTGAGTGGCCGCCAGCTGAATATGTAGCGGGGTCACTGAGTGGAGTCTATGTGACATCATAAACACTGAGCGCACTGCTGCCAGACAAAAAATAGCAATATTATTATTTTGTAGCGATCCCATTTCATTCCGTAAAACCGAGATTTGAAAGGCTGAAAGTATGTGCAAGGGAAATGGTAATGTAGATGAGGCTGAAAAAAATGGTGTGCATTGTGTGACTTTGATGGGAGATTGGGAACAAAATGCATGTTTGTGTCTCACAAATGTGTGACAACTGTGTTACTATTGATAAATAGTTTAATTTAATTTATTAAGGATCACTTTATTATGATCTATATCACAGCTTGAATATGACTTCTCCATCCTTATTTTAAAATCTTAATGTGTCTTTTTTAGTAAAATTTATGCACTTCAGTCGTTTTCCTTGGTGATGAAATTTATCATGGAGCTCAGAAAATTATTTTCTTTAAGCTTAATAAGTAGTACAGAATTAATGAAAAATTGAAAACAGGTTCTGAGATTAGCTTTTAAGGAAATGCAGCCTAACAAATTCAGAGGTGTCATATTCCAAAAAAATGCAAATGGTACATGGTACACTGGAGGGGTTGACGTTTAAAGTTGTGTTTCTGACAGATTTTGGCTTGCTCATAATTCGTCAAAAATTATCTTTTGATACACAATTATAAACGGAACATAATTACAACTAATTTGAAGCCATTTCTACCAATTCCTTTGTTGCTTCATAAAATAACAGGACCTTAAGTTGTATTTTAACACAGTAAACACAAAAATTATCTGTGGTTTACAATAAAGTACAGGTGACTCCAGAGATTCGACAGGGATGCGTTCCTGAAAACGTGATCGAATCTCGAATTGTCGAATGTCGAACACCATTTTTCCATAGACTTGCATGTTATAATCGGGGGATACGTTTCCACATCTCGACTCGTGCGAGCCAGACCGGGTTGTCTGCAGCACATCCCTGCATACATCTATCTATACATACAACTATATATCGCATCGAAATTACCTAATGTAAAAGTTATTAAAAAGCACAAAATAACTTGCAGCCTCGCCAGTTAATTTAAGGTTATGCAAATCTTAAATTTGTCAAACCAGCTATCAAATTACAACAGGTAACCCTCGATTTGCACTGGTTCCAGTTGTGCCGATTTTGAAACCAGAAGGCCAAAAAATATCAAAAAAATTTAAAAATATATATTTCAATTAAGAAATAATTCAAAATCACCAAAAATCTTTAAAATGTGCAACTATAAGTGCCGTAATTGGCCATAATGTACTTTATTCTCAAAAGAGGGCATTTTGTATCATGTAAACAAACAAAATGCTCAGTTCACTTGTTGGTGATGTCATTGAATGTGCTGAGAATTATAAGCTAACGTGTTTGGTGATTGTTTTAGCAGAAATTATACTGTATGTATTTATTAACAACTTATAATAGTGTTAGTATGTGCAGTTTTTGCTGGGCCACTATTCTACAGTAGCAATTCTGTGATTTTATAATTATAAATTGTGGATTAAATTAGTAAAATAAGAGCCATCATGTCTGATAAGAGAAGTGCAGTGAAACCAAGTGGAAGTGAAAATGTTGCTAAAAAGTCACGTAGGACTATCACGTTGGAAGATAAGATGTAGGTAATTCGTAGAATGGAAGGTGATGGGACCCGTCCTAATGTGTGTAGAAGTATGAATTTGCCTCCTTCCACTGTGACAACCATAATGAAAAATGTAGATAAAATAAAACTGTCAATGAAACAGGCTATAACAGTAAGTGCAATGCAAGTGAGTTACAGTAGAGATAAACTTTTAGAAAAAATGGAGAAATTACTGTCGCTATGGGTGGGTGACATGAATCAAAAAAACATTCCCTTGACTGAAATTGTTATCACTGATAAGGCGAAGTCAATTTTTGAGGACCTTAAGATAAAAGAGGGTGGTAATGAGACATTCTTAGGCAGCAAGGGCTGGTTCATGCGATTTAAATCTCGTACTAAGTGTCACAGTGTGAAAATAAGTGGCAAGGCTGCAAGTACAAATGCAGAGGCAGCTGCAGCGTTTCCTGCAGAGTTTCGGGCCATTGTACAGGATGGTGATTATCCTCCTGATCTCATTTTTAATGTTGATGAGACAGGTCTGTATTGGAAGAAATTGCCTTGAAGAGCAGTATGCGCCAGGTTTCAAGGCTGCAAAAGACAGGCTAACGGTTCTGCTGGGTGCAAATATCTCTGGCACTTTAAAATTAAAACCAATGTTGGTGTACCATTCAGAGACACCACGTGCTTTGAAAGGCCTAAACAAAGCCATGTTGCTAGTCTACTAGAAGTCGAACAGGAAGGCTTGGGTAACACAAGTAATCTTATTGGATTGGTGTACCAACTATTTTCGCCCTACTGTGCTCCGTTTTTGTCATGAGAATGACCTGCCAGTCAAGGCTCTTCTTCTCTTGGACAATGCCCCTGGCCATCGTAAAAACCTTACTGAAGTCAAAACACCTCTGGACGTCAACGTCATTTACCTGCCATCTAACACCACATCAGTTTTGCAACCGATGGACCAGGTGGTAATAGCAACCTTTAAAGTCTATTATCTCTGCCAAACCTTCAAAGAAATGCTGAGAGTTTTGGACAAGTCAGATAAAACTATCAAAGATTATTGGCGCTCCTTTGACATTTTGAAGGGAATTAATGACATCAACGCAGCCTGGAAGGAAGTTTCAGTGAATTGTTTGAATGGAGTGTGGCGCAAACTTCTGCCAGAATTGATGCACAACTTCACAGGATTCCAGCCAGTGGAGAACGTCGTAGAAGACGTAACAAGGCTGGCAGAAGAGGCTGGCTTTGACGAGGTTACACATGAAGATGTAACAGAGTTGTTGGAAAGCCATGGACAGCCTTTTTCCAATGAAGACTTAGAAGAATTGGCCACATAACTAAGCTAACAGAAGGAGGAGGAGGAAGGAGAGGATGAAGAGCTTCCTATAAGAGAAATAAAGACAAGTGATCTGCACTGCATCCTTTCAGTCATGGAGAACCTCAATGATGAGCTCGGTCAGATTGACCATGACTGGGAGTGGAGTGCCACAGTGAAGAAGAGCGTCATGGCATCCATGAGCCCTTATTATGAGATTGTGAAAGAAAGGAAGAGGAAATCATGACAGTCAACACTGCATGCTTTCTTCAAAAAATGTGACGATCCTCAACCAGGGACTTCGTTTGTGAATTAACGCCACTGTATTACGCACCTTCAAAAAAGATAAATGCAGGGTAGGCATAATTGTTTTTATTAAATTAACCTAATTTTATTTACTTGATTTATATCATTTACTTGGTTTTTATCAATTAAAATACTGTTTTTACATTCATAAACATTATTTCAGAACTTTATATAATAACATTATATTACTTGTGTCAATTTTTGGGTGCCTGGAACGTAATTCATTGACTTCCCATTGACTTACATGTAATTTATGGTTTCCATTTACGCTGGTTCCAATTGCGCCAGTTCCTCCAGGAATGCAACCCCGGTGCAAATCGAGGGTTACCTGTACGTGAATTTATCACATGTTCTAGAAATTTCTCCTTCTGTTTCACATAAGTGCTAATAGTTGAACGACACTTTTATTTGATTCACTTGCATTATCATTATTACATTTCCTTTTAGATATCATGTCAAGTGATAAATTTAAAAAGAAATCAATAAAATGAATAAATTTAAATAAAAGATTAACAGAAAAAAGAGTGAAATCAGCCCAAATTCAAACAGAGCAGAAATAACTATGTCTACACTGAAACTAAACCCCATGTGGTTGGTCAGGACAAAAATTACTTCGCGTAAACTATTTCCCAATTCGATCAGCTGGGTCGAAATCTTGAATTTGTCGAATCTCAAAATGTTGAATCTCGACTGTCGAATCTCAGGAGTCGCCTGTATACTAATACTCTAAAATCCCATGCATAAAATGTGCATTACATATTTTTTCATTTACCTCTGAAGAATTTCCTAGTTCCTGTTATCTACAAGGAATACTATTCTTGGGGAAAATATTTGCTTAAAAACATTTTTATAATAAAAGAACATTATATAGTAACACCATCAACATACTCAAATTCAATATCACAATTGAAATCAAATTCATTGAGAACATTAACAAATGAATCAAGTACTGCTAAATTCTCATAGTTATGTGTGTAATCCGTCTACCATCCATTTCTTCCAATGCTTTATTACAGGGTTGCCACCAATTTTTTTTCTAAATCCTGTTACTGACATCAAAATATCCTGTAATATGTAATATCTTGGTTTTTTTATGCAAAGTGTAAAAATGCATGCTTTCAATATTGTCAGCACCTGCATTGCATATTGTAAGTAAAATTATTCACAGCTGTTTATGCATAGGCTTTGTAAATTACATGTAATCATGCTTTTTATGAATTTTAAATTTACCCTGCATTACAAATTGACTGTATCGGCATAGAAAGTTTTTAAAAATTTATTAAAGTTTTTAAATATACTGTAAATAGCACAAATGCATTGAAAACAATAAGTAACTAGCTCCTCCAGTATACATTTTAAAGTAAATACCATTTATGTATTATAGGAAGTCCCTTACATAAGTTCTTTTGGGAGGGAAGTTTATATCTAAATATTTTATTTTATTCTGTTAGATTTATTTCATTCTTTTTCAAGAGATGATAGTATGTTTTTAAATGAAAAAGTAAGAAACATTGAAGTGGAATAACTATTCAACCAGTGTTATGTGTTATAGATGAGAATTTAGGGACTCTTGTAACATAGGCTGTCTGCGCTGTGTATTATTATGCATGAGTGTGCATTATTCCAGAGTAAATTTGCAGCACTAGTATCCCTTTCTTGCTGTAGGAAAGAGACCTCCTGTGAATGCCCACATACTGTGTCTCTTCTATGCAGATTCTTATTTCCTCTGTAAAATTTCCTTTGATTTTATTGATGGATGTTTCTTTAACTGTTTCTTGAGCATATTTGAAATAGGGCAAAATTTAGGTTTACACTACAAGACCTTGACCCTTAGCTGCTGGAAAAGTTTTAAAGTGAATAGATCAATATTCATATCTTCTTTTGGAACCTTTTCTTAGATTTTGATAATTTTTCAAAGAAATTGCTAAGAATTCCTTTGGCTATTGAATGAAGTTTGGATCATATTTTTGAAGTGGCTTCTATAAACAATAATAAGCTTCAGAAATCAACTTTCATTGATTAACTGTTGGATAGTACTTCAAATATGATTCTTTTTCTGATCATTTCCAAAATTATTTATTTATTAGCAAGAATTCAGGGCCAATTACACTGAATATCGTAACAACCTAACAATGATGAACACACACAACCATGCCCTTGACAGGATTCGAACCTGCGACCCTAGCATTGGGAGCTAGACATGCTAACCACCCCTCATCCAATACTGCCTATATAACCAGGGCCGGCCAAAGGGGTGATGGAGCAGATGCAAGGCATATGGTCCCCCGAATAATGGGGGCCCCAGAAGTTCTCAATTATTCAAGTATCGAGTGTAAATTTTGCAAAAACTTTTACTAAAAACCACTTTCAAACAGATTTCCAATAAAGAAACACTTCGTAAAAGTTATAATATTAAACTGGGAAACAATAAGTCATTCATTATTGCTATAAAAATTAATATCATGGGGCCTCCATGGATATTTGCATCCGAGTCCCCTTCAGTGCTTGGCTGACTCTGTATGTAACAGTCAACCTATGGGGTGGGAGCCCCTAGGCATGTTCCTATTGGGTAATCTGGCACTGACTGTACACTTCAATGGTCAGAAAAAACTTCTATGAATGTGGGACGAAAAATTAGGAAGTGAATTCTTCTTATATCTTCTGAACAACCCTCACCATGGAATGTGCTTCTTTGAGAAAGATATTGTCTTCATTTTGCCAAAAGGGTTTTCTCCAAGTACTATGGATGAATGGTGAATTCCTCCACCAGAAGGCAATTTGCAACCAACTTTGACCCCTCCACCACCCTTTATTCAGATAAATTTTTAAGAGAATTTCAGTCTCTCCTTAGCAGTAGAAACGGTGATATTCGTGATTTAGTGCTACTTAGTTTTTGATGATTACTATTTGCCAAGTCGTTAGTTGAAGGTCAGTATATATTATATTTTTTTATGCTTTACAAGCTTATTCTTATTTGTGGGTGGTGATATAACAATAATGAAGAATTATCAATGTTTAATTCCACTTTTATTTACACACACACATATAGGCATCACCAAGAAAATAGTCAAACATATTAAGGGGACCTCAAAATGTGTATTTCCGTTGAAATCTCAAATTCGATAATTTTCATGAATACAGTACTTTCACATACACTACATATGGAGAAAGTAAAGAAGAAATTTTCTTTAAAAAGATGGCCTTTGGTCACACTACTTTTAACATTTTTGTCATGTTTTGATGTCATTAAAAAAAATATAATTTATGTAAAACTTTATCAATAAAAAACATTTTTTTAGAATGAAGAATGGTTCCGGAACCGGATCTGACCCGTTCCTTCTTTTGATCACGCAGAACCGAACCCAGAACGGAACGAGTTGGAAAATTTAAGGTCGGAACCAGAACGTTCGGAACTGGAACTTCCCAGCTCTTGTTAGTACTATTGTTAGTATTTTAGTATGATTGAAAAAGGGCCTTAAAAGCCTACAGCTGTTCATATACAGCTGCATCTGCATATCTGACACGTTTTTGCATTGGTTGCCAAAATGGTTTATTTGAATAATGATAGATGTAGCTGCCAAATTAAAGAAAACAAATTAAATATAAATTTAGTAAACTATAGCCTTAAAATTTTTCATTAAAATATGATACATATCATAGTTTTCAAGTGACTGATAATGTTTGAACCATGTTGTTCACTTTGGGTTTCCATATCTCTAGAAACAAAATTTCAATTGGAAATCATGATGTACTTTGATAGCTTCACAGCCTGGATGATCATATATGATGGACCATATGTAAGCCTTGCTGTACTAGGATATTGATTCTGTCCTTTGAATTAAAATTAAGAGTCTTGGTTAAAGTTTTGTTAACAATTACATATTACCACTCTTTTACCTCTTTTAACCTCTGCTATCTAGCTTGAAATAAGCTGTATGGCTTTTGATATAGACAGTTGAAATATGTACGATGTTACAGCATCATCGTTCTCTTCGTGGAACCACAGACATAAACTTAGTTGACATTAGATACATGATTCTGTTCATTGCATGGGCACCCGCAGTAAGGGGCAAGAGGGGGAACTACGTTTCCCAAAAAATTTTACATACCTATGGCATTTTAAAGTTTACTCTGGCACAAGCAGACTGACAGATCACGGTTCCAACGGTGTGACTGCACCGGGCCCTGCGCTATCTAAAAATATTTGTTTTATTTGCGGCTGGGCGAAAATCTGCTGCGTTGTGGCTGCAAGTAAATATTTTGAGTGCAATAAAACTCCCATACTCCTGTTGAAACTGTATTTCCGAATGTTGATTGTAAGAAATATAAGGAATGCAGATGACCGCATGTAATTTTCCCGACATTTTTGTTGCCATTTGGGTTCTGTATAATCAATAGTAAAGGAACAAGTTATCCGAGCACTTGCTGAGAGGCTTCCCGGAAACCCATTCGCAAAACGAAAGAAGTAAAGACGGAACACGTTATAGCAATTATTTGCTCTCCGGCATTATTCCAAGTGCTGGAGTATAAAGTAGCAGAGATATCAATCTTTGGAACTTTAAGCAGGGCAAGCAGGCGCACAGCCAGGGGAGGGGGGAGTTTTACTTCTACTGTGCGACTGCGGATAGCAAATAAACGAATATTTCGAATATAAACAAAAACGAATAATTCTGACCCAATGTAGGAAATCTACTTTTATCTATAACGAAAAAACCTACATCGGTGAGTAGGTAATTTGGAATCTTTCTATATCTATCGCGGCAACTAACTCGCGTTGCTAATAACATTAGATGTAATACTTTATGAAGAATTGTAGAAACCAACATTTTATCTGCGGTGTGCAATATTACTCCCCTAAAACGAAAAGCAGGCCCTGGTTAAAAAATCAATTTAAAAACGTGTTTTTTTGCTATATTTGTGTAAATAGCCCCTGCGAGGTGAGCAACCAATGCTAATGGGTGAGCATTTTGCCCCCCCCCCCCACTGAAAAAATTACTGCGGGCGCCCATGATTCATTGGTATGCGAATATACAAAACAGGCATAAACCGTTTTGCAGATGAATGGAACCATAGATGAGGGTGACATGCTTATGATTACCATTGCATTAATATTTTGAAAATAAGGAGTTTTTAAAATTAAAACCACTTTACCTTCCATGAGCGATAAAATCTGGCAATGACGGGGAGAAAAGTCTGAATTTCTTTTGGATTCAACAAAATGGATGCTGTATGTCTATTTTAGTCTTTCATTTACTTAAGACAGGGTTTCCCAAAATGGGGTACGCCTATCCATGGGGGTACTTTAGGCGCTAAAGGGTACTTTAGAAAATTTACTTATTGGACACTCCAAATAAGCTTCTTTCCCTTTGACGTTATAGAATATGTTTTACAATAAATTTCTTCACTGTGTGTGCACATAAACATTACAGTATATTTGGTCTAACAACATTGAATGCACTCACATCTGTAAACTGCAGACTTATCACTGTGGGCGGGGGCTTAATATTTCGTTTGCTTCCGTTGACCAAGGGACAAGACGTGCTCGGATTGTTATAAAGCCAGGTAAAATCAAACTTGCGAATTTGAAATATATACAAGTTTCTATTCCTCACTTTTGATTTGTCATATATAAAGGAACATTTGAAAGAACTCGCGGAACAATTACGAGAATATTTTCCAGAAACGGACTATTCTAATAATTGGGTGCGCAGTCCATTTGATGTGGATTTTTCTATTCCACATCTAACAGGAAAAGAACACGTCAGTAATTTTGTTCACTCTATGCTTGTTGCAGTAACTCAGTGTCAATACGCCCTATCATTGACGTTCTTCTTTGGTAAGCATAGTACATACATTGCCTCCAATATGAACGCGCTTATATTCTGTTAATGCCCTGCAGGCATTTTCCCAGTATTTAAATCCATTAACCATTTTATTAGACAATTTAGAAAATAATCTACTATAATATATTTTGAAGGGTGTGTTTGTTGGTTTGTGTGTTTGTTCATGGAACTCCTCCTAAACGATAAAAGCTAGAGTAACCAAATTTCGTACGATTCTTCCTTACATCCTAACTTAGTGAATGGTCAAGGTTTGGTCAACCAGGATTAATCAGTGCTGCCAACATAGGGGATTAACATTTTTCCATAAGATAACACATATGAATCCATTTCTTGACTTGCAAGGTATTTTTCCTTCAATATCAAAATACGTAAATATGGACCGATTTTGTTCGTTTTTGCTTTATTCGACGAATAAAACTCTATACTATCTTATTCCTGCGAAGTTTACATGTTATACGGTCGAAGTTTTCAGATACGCTATTTGTTTCGAAATTTTGTGGATTTTCCGTACTCTTTCCGGGCGTTGCCAAGGCGGCCGTCATTGTTACCTCCGATTCAATTAGCTTCAATGAATCTTACAAATAGACGAAAGTATAGAGTTATTCGATTCGCACTTTTGTTTAAGCAATGAAACGATCGATGTTTATGGATAGCAACGTAAATAGATACAGATTATTATTCAGGAAGCGTTTATAACGATTGATGAAAGTAATTGAACCTTCTTTCGTCTATTGAATATTGGAATCTTATATTTTTTGTAAGTAAAATTATTATATTCTACATTATAATGTTTATTAAGGTAAATAAGCTCACGTATCTGGTGTACATTAACCAGTCAGTGTTCAATCATAGACAACTGTACGTTGCTTTTTCAGGGGTTTCTTGCTTACAAGACATAAAAGTAAGTATTTCAGCGAGGCATAATTACACAAGAAATGAAGCTGGATTTGGCGAAAGTGATATATATGATAGGAAATAAAATTATCGTTATATTTGAATGCAATAGGCTCGGAAACGGATTGTTACAAGCAAATATGATTAATTGTTAAGAAAAGCTAATTGTAATTTAAAAAGTATCTGCTATATATTCTAAAGAGTTTGTATGTTGTGCTGTAGTAGCTTCACTAAATCTTTTGAAATTCAACGGGAAATTCTGCTAGTTTACAAATAAAGCAATAAATTGATTTACTTGTTTCGGAAAAAATGAACCATTCACACGTTTGTTTTTTTCCGTTTGCGGAACAGGTCTGTTATTAGTCGTCCAAGACACAAATACATCGTCGCTATTAGAAACGTGTTTTTACTCAATGTTATATTCTCTTGACTGTTGCGCCGCAAATTGAGAGAATATATTTACGAGCCTTCGGCTCGCTTTGTTTTAATGGGTAGTCGTCTCCGGGCGCTGCCGCGCCCTTCCCCTCGCCCGGAACCAAAGAAACCCTCCACGTTGTCCGGAGATTGGGTTTGTAAATGTAGAGACCGGCCAATCAGTCATGGGTTAGCAACAGTCAAGAGGATATAACATTGAAAGGATATATTGACGAGCCTTCGGCTCGCTTTGTTTTAATGTGTAGTCGTCTCCGGACGCTACAGCGTCCTTCGCCCCGCCCAGAATCAAAGAAACCCTCCACGTTGTCCGGAGATTGGGCTTGTAAATGTCGAGACAGGCCAATCAGTCATGGGTTAGCAACAGTCAAACGAGATATAATAAATGTAATATTGTTGTACCGTTGTTGCTTTAATTGTTAAATCATTTAAAAAGGCGCATGTTTTGATCTTGGACGACTAATAACAGACCTAAGCCCCGTTTGCTTTAATGCAACAAAATAATTAGATTTATGAAAATTTCTGTAATATATTCTATCACGCTCCGTATATGATACCTTTAGGTTTTCAATATTTCCTACATTACAATGTTTGTTTATTAAATAAGTATTTTATCATTTTATCATTAACATTTGTAATACCTGGCCACACAGCAATATCATAGTTGTAGTTTTTTATTATCAAAAGGAATGCCTGTATTTGTTTTCAATCTTTCAATTTTCTCCTCTTTTTGAGTAATTTAATTTTCTTCAACTTTAAACTCTTCAGCTGTTGTTAGTTGCGCCGTTTCCTGTATGCTGTTTAATACGGATATCTCTTCATTTTCTGATCTATATTCTCCTCGTTCTTGTACATTAAATGCCAATTTCTAAATAGAGCAATTAGAAAT
Organism: Uropetala carovei; assembly: GCA_036926305.1. Lineage (NCBI taxonomy): Eukaryota > Metazoa > Arthropoda > Insecta > Odonata > Petaluridae > Uropetala > Uropetala carovei. Next base: position 452,981 of record JAXCHB010000031.1, read on the forward strand.
AATTCAATAGCCCAAATATATAGAAACCACAAAAAAGAAGAACCAATACCACTTGCATTTGATATTATCAACAGTATTTTGTGCGGGCAGATTTGACAGGCAAATAACAAAAATGTAACAGAAAAAATAAAAAATGGGCTCACCTATTACAGAAGCTTTCACTTCATTTTTCTGTCACTGTCACAATCTATAACATATAATCGAACACAAACGTTCGTTGCCCCTTGCTACACATCCGATTAGAGAAAACACAAGGGAAACCGACTAGTATTGGAGTATAACTCAGAAGGGAATATGTTCGGGGGAAGTCGGCCAGGACCAGGTGTTCCACCTCACAGTCATGAAATGGCCAAAATCATAAGCTTAACTCGGGATTCTTACGTAAACTTTCTCACCCACTATGAGTATAGTTGTTCTTCTTATCTTCCAAAACGGTCATATAGATCCGATGGATCTCGAGGAAGGATTTTTACATTCATTATGCCAAGTGGTCGGCTAGATAGACGCAAAGAATGTGTCATGAAGATCTCATAAACAACGCCGATGTGTAGAATCAGAGTGTAAAACAAATGAAGCGGCGAGACTGCTTCGTCCACCACTTAAATTTTAATACATCGAAATTGCGGAGCTGGCATGTTACAGCAGCCTCCAGTGCCAATTCGCTCTTTGCAAAACCGACCTTTGGTGAGGTCCCCTTTTCAATGAGGCTCCCTTATCGTCGAGACCCACAGCTATCGCCTCATGCGCCTGTGCATAAATCCGCGTCTGCACACCAGACATACAAGGGAGGAGGGAAAACCGGTTCCGGCAGTAACCTACCCTTAAGAAGAGCACACTAAGGGGGCTAACTGCTTTACCTCCCTCCAAAGTACGGAGCACTGATTTGTGTGTTCTAATTTTTCGTTTCCTCGCCGTATTACTTCGTACACAAACAAATAAGGGGCATTCGAAAAAAACCTCTTTTTTAGGATTCGTGCTCGCCGCCGCTTAGTGAAACGGACAAGTAGAATGCCGGCTCCTTAACCACTACACCACCGACTCCCCATGGACGAAATTGAAATTAGGGTTTTAGGGTTAACACCTCAGTATTAAAAATCATGATAGAAATCAATCTTAGAAAAATCTTTGAGAAAAGATCAAAATCAACGTTTAAAGAACTTATTTGGGCTGAGATATATTTGATAAGGTGTCCCAGTCTAACGCTAGATATTTTAACAAATTTTGATATATTAAAAAAAATGAAAGTTGTGAAAACTATGAAACACTGGCAGTGGACCGCATAGAATTGCTCAGTGAGGCGTATCTCTCTTCTAGACAAATAAAAATGAAAACAATATATTTTAATTTCAATACAATGTTCGCCGGTTATAACACTGTCGCTTATATAGCGGAATCGAAAGTGCCGGTAGTATTCTTGAGCATATTCTACATTGAACTTGAAAAAACTCCATCGTACATAGATTGATTTTAGTATTAATGTTTGCATTCTGCTATTTGTAGCAGTAAATACCAATAGACAAATTTAAAAATAATGTTGTGAGGGACACTAATTTTGCATAAAGGAACTGTGTTCGTGGTTATGTCGGAGGTGATCTTATAACTCAGGTCGCCGAGTCTCCCTCGAAATTCTTTATGCAACTATCGCATTTTCCGGAAAGTTTTTGCGCTGTAGTGTAATTTTTAATGGCGATCTTTGGTTCTCCCTTTGTATAATTAATCGCCATTTAAGACTAGAAGTGCTATATTGAAAGTGTTACAGAATATTTTAATATTAACGTTTTTTTTCATATAGCTCTGACCAAGGCTTTCTCGTCTATCGATTTTTATTTCTCTGGAAGTATTCCTGTTAGAAGGGTTAAATTATAACAATAATAATTGCAATAATTGCTCGTTCTGAAAAACGTATTTTAAAATATATAGTAATCTAAAGTTGCTGATTTAAAAATCATCGAAAAAGTACTTTAAACCGCACGGCACAATATTTTATTACACATATAATAACTGCAATAGAATATTCATCTAGCATTTTGGCTGCCATATATACTTTCTTTATTTATCATTCTTTATATTAATTTGTAATGGTAGCCATTTTATAAACAGACTTACTTGCTGAGTTTCACCTTTGCGCTTTCCATTGTTGTAGCTCATACGAAATAAATTTATCTCGCAAAATATAATTAATTTTAAATAATAAATTTATAACCAGTAATCTCGAACTTCTATGCGGACAAATTTAGGAATCATGAAGAAGTTAAGCAGACATTAGTATTATTCAGAGCAAAGAAAACATTAAAAAGTTCTCTCAGACCACAGAAAAAGGAAAGCCTGAAGACTCCGTCCTAAATGTGGCGTTCGATTTCCTTTCCGCTGGCGTGTAGGCTAGGAAAGAAACTTTTTCATCCTTCGATATTTGTCATATATATCACAAGTATATACTAAACGTCACAAGATGTGTTAAAAATAATGACTCATGTTTTATGTTTGTCCGGAAGATATTAGTTAAAGTAGTAAGGAGGGGAATTTTTTAGACACGTACAACCAGTTTTTTCGTCTCAGAAAGGTCATATAGGCTAAATGTGTTCCACGGTTATAACATATGAAAGTTTGACGGAAATAACACTCCCAGCGATCCGATGACTGTGCTTCCGAAACACAGAGTGCCGTCAATACAAGAGCCCCTATATATCCTTGGTGTCAAAATGAAAACAGTACTAATCCTGATGCCAGAAACCCCTCTGTGATCCAGTTGTGGTAACACTTACTTATCTTGGCGAAGAACTAGCTCAAAAGACAGCATTTTTTATTCGAGAAAACTTTAAATTTGCTGCTGCGGGCATCTTATAGAAATAGTGAAAACATATCCCAGTACTTTGAAAAACCTCCAAAATGGCTTATTTGAAGTAGAGCATTACAAACAATTTATGAACGCCAGTGAAAGCAAATAAAAGACTATTTTGTACAATTCAATGAAGATTTTCACTTTGACATGCCAGTCTTTGTTTTCATGGCCTTGAAGACCCTTCTCTAGGAAGATTAATAGTTCGTTTTAAGTAATAATTATAGCAAAGGAACCTCCCACTCGTACAATCGTCATACGCCGGGTGATAGATACAATTAACCTAAAAAAATAGTTCACCTAGTAGCCTGAATAGCAACTAAAAAGTTGAGAAGTATGTATACCTAATATTTTTGGCAACGCCGTGATTCGAATTCGTGTCATGTAGATGGGATCCGTATCAAAAGGGTCATATATTAAAATCAGACTCCAGCCCAGGGCAGACAGATTGTATGAAAAAAATGATACAAATTGTTTCGAAGGTATTAGAATATTTAAACTTATCGCTATAGAAACCGCAACTGAGCGCTATATTAATTATTATTGAGGAGAGTGAATCTGTGGGAGTTGTTAGTTAAAATTTAGAAATGATCGAAACCTTTATCATAGGAAAGGAAGGCAAAGATAAATTACATGAAATATATTGCTAAACTGAACGATAAATGGGATTTTCCATAAAGGTATTATCAAAGTAGGAGAAACGATACAGGTAAAGTTTCATTCGTTTCACTGTCTGCCACCCATAATTTTTGTGAATTACTGGATGAAACGCAAACGTAGCAACTGCCGGAAGTTATTTAACGAACAGATTGCGAGGATATAAGCAATATAGACAGCCCCCGGTTTTACGACAGGTTGTTTTCCAGTCCACTGTCGTAAAGCGGAACCTATTATTTTTGGGATCTGTGAACATTATAGAATTAATACAAATATTTATAAACCTATCTAAGCCTCAAAAAACATAAATATATACATATTTTAAATACATAAAAATATAAAAAAACGATTACATAATGTACACAATATTTCTTAGCGACGTAAAACTGAATCGGTGATTTAAAACTGGGTTATTGGTTCTATGGGGAAACCGACGTAAAAGCGGATCGTCGTAAAGCGGGCCTTCGGAAGAGGGGGCTGACTGTATAAGTAAAGAAAAATGTTAGGATAAACACTTCCACAGGAAAAAATTACATCTCTCTAAATATATAAAATTTGAATAGACATTCTAAGCCTGAGCGAAAGAGATGCTTTATTTGCAAGCAAATGACTTATTTTGAAAGTTTTTGTTGCTGTTTGATTAATTCTACTATTTTCGTATTGTCATTATGTCTATAAAACCTCTTCGATGTGGCGAGCACCAAGTCATATCCTAGAACATCAAACGAGTACCAACTTGTATCCTAAAATATCGAAAGAGTAGTAATAGTAATGAATAAAATCAAACCAACATCAAAGTTATTCTTAACGATCTTGAATAAGTTTAGAAAGAAATCATGCGAGCGAATTAAACTATTTGTCCTAAGAAATGGGATATTGTTAATACCGTAGATGAGCACAGGCTATCAAAGAGAACCATCAGGGCTCCAAAGAGCGCAGCGGTTCTCGCGAGCACCAGGTTGTGAACTCCTGATCTAGGCTTTCCAAAGCTAACCATACAGTTATTTTCCACTTCTCAATCCATTTATCATTCTGTCTTATTAACCAAGTCATTTCCATTTTTTTAATTGAAATATATTCTCCATGGTAACATGGCATATTATTTCGTCTAATTGTAAGATACGCTTTTGACGATGTTTGTGGTTCAATTGTGTTGATAATTGCTTGCATTGTTTCCGATCATGATTTGCGAATTGACTGGTCGTATATATGCACATAGCTGGAATAAACACTGTACAACTCTTTTCTTTTAACATTAAATTATAAATATATTTTGTTGTCACACCTTAACCTGATTCGTATGGAAACCATATCTTTATTCGCTATCACTGCACATGCCTTGTATTGAAATCACACGTAAACTAATGATGAACTTACGTCATATATAGCGTGAAGGTTTTTAAAAGAAATAATACTTGTACAAATATATATTTATCAGATCTATTTATTTTTTAAATTTTTTCCTTTGAAGTCAAATAAATTATACATATCTTAGACAAATCTTTATGATGAAACGACACATCGCTTTTAAATGCAATAAATGAGATTTATGTCCCACAACTCAAATATTCCTCTATATTCCTTCTCTTCTGATGCATTGATAAGATCGATGATCGACTATAATACTGGAAATGATTAATGTGAAAATTAAGGAATTTTTATCCATGATTTTCGTTCATATTCGTTTCGAATACAAGGAAATGTAAAACCAACTGCTGGCTTTAAGTTGCTTAAAATTTCACATCGGATTGTTTTATTTATTAGGTATATATTCAAGAATTTGTAATTTACGATGATTAGAGAATTATTAAGCATAAGTTTCAAGTAATTGAAAATTTACCGAAAAATAATGACACTCTTTGGAAGGTAAAACTTATTGAAATTACGAACATATGTTTGAATGTAACCACTTCCCAAATATTCGCATCCTCAGGAAAAAAAACTTCATTAAGCTTTAAAAGCATTCCTCTCCTTGCTCTTCATCCAATGTGTTTTACACAACAAAGAGCAAAAGAGAACCGTGTATATTTGTTCATGGGAACACATGAAATTCCACCCAAGGATGACGACGTTGCTAATATCTCATTTTCAAAACCACAAGAAAACCGCACGAATTATTTACAGGCCAGCTCACCAGCACTTTCGCAGCAACCACACAGATACCACCAGGAAAAAAACAATCCCTTTGGTGTCCATATGATAGATTTCCTCTTTCCGCTTAATTCACACCAAAAAAAGTTATCTGCGACCATTGAGCACCTTCTAGCATTTTGAAAAAAAAAATCAAACAGTCCGTAGTCTTTCTTGCACATTCGTACTTTCTACCCCCTCCCACGTGAGGATTTGTTCCTTTCGGGGCCAAACCAACCTCGTCCCCTTTTACATTTCGAAGAAGGAACTAGACTTAATCTTTGTTGCATCTTTGTTGCTATCGGCTACGGCCTTGGAACTCCCATGTGGGAGGAAGGCGAGTCCGGTAGGCAAGGAAATCGACTCAGTACAGGAGACGTGGAAGATTGCGTGACCCCACCGGATGGCGCACTCCCTCCCCCTGCCCCCGCGACGGCCGCCGCGGCGGCTGAGTACAGGGAAGAGAGGCTAGACGCAGTCGTCCAATATGGGGCGAAAATGGCGGCACTCTGCGGGTGGGAAGATGGCGCCACGGAAAGGGGGGGCGGGGGTGGAGGAGCTTCGTGCTGCTGGTTGTGCAGGTGGTTGTGGTGGTGTGGAGGGGGAGGCGGCGGAGGGGGAGGGGGTGGAGGGGGTAGCAGAGGGGTCAGCTTCCCGGAGCAATAGGCGGAATGGGAAAATATCCCGAGGTGGTCCGGTGTTGGCGGTGCGGCGACGGCTGCAGCGGCCGCGGCGTACGCCTTATATCCCGCAGCCTCCGCACCGGCTGCGGCGCCCGCCGCTTGTGCTTGGCACGCCTGCATGAGGCCGTGGAAGTCGAACTTGTAAGCGTAGCGCTTACCGTGGACTTTAGTCATTATGTTCTTGTCGTAGTAGTACCTATAAGAACGAAGAGAGAAAAAGTTTTTCGTTTTTTATTTCTCTTTGAGATTGGTAAAATAGCGTTAAGTTAGAGTTTGTTTGGAGGATGTGCTGAAATGTAGCGCACCACTCCTGCAACTTTCAGAGAATTAAATATTTATTAACACTAGTACTTATCAAGATTTCCAAAGAGATTCGAACTTGTGGATCGATATCGGTTTTAGATACGCGCCATTAATTTTTTTATTGGAATAGATTGGAACTTTTGTCCAACTTCTGTCTGAAGCTAAGCTCGAATTATTTTGCGATTATAGAACTATTATCAATATTTCTTCATTATCAAAACACTATGTTTTCTTCATTAAAAGGCGTTTTTATTTGAATGGCAAATAGCACACTCTATCCATTTCTTTATAAAGCTCAATTCTCATCCTTCTACCCTAAAATCTATTTATTTCATGATATTTATTGTTTATTCGGAGTAAGAAAGCTGCGAATTTTCAAATCCCTCTTTTGAACGTCGTTTTTATTCGGCGAAAGACACTCCGAAGACCGTTATCGATCGTTCTCACGCGGATGCCGCCATTCAGTCGAGAGGGGGAGGTTGGGATGGAAGCGTCCATTCCTGCGCCTTCTTTCCCAATGCCAAAACCTCGGATTCCGTCCCACTCCCATCTCCAACCCAACCTCACTAAACCGACCACATACAAACACCTCAACCTTTTCTAACCTTCCCCTTTTCCTCCCCCTTTCGCACATCTTTCCCCTCTCTTTTCGCCCCATCCTCCTCCTCCTACGACATTCCTCACCTCGATCGTTTCTCTCTCTCTCCCGCTATCTCACCTGAGGGCACGGCTCAACTTGTCGTAGTTCATGTTGGGTTTCGATTTCCTCTCCCCCCATCTCCTCGCGACCTCGTCCGGGTCCGTCAGCTTAAACTCCCCATTGGTCCCCTCCCACGTGATGCACGCGGCGTTCGACGAATCGCTGAGCAGCTCGAGGAGAAACTGCCACAATTGGATCTGGCCCGATCCCTGCGCCACCAGTCGGCTGCTCGCGGCATTAAGGAGTTGGTAGGGATCGGCAGCTGTGATCATAAAATAAGTGGAGGAAAAAAGGGTTAGTTTGAGATTCTAAGCGAAGCACTATTCGATCTGTTTATTTTGTTATTGTTATGGAAGCCAACTGAAATTTCATATTACAATATTGATTATTGCAATGTAATTATCGTTTGGAGCAGAGACGTGTAACCTATGGTCCACGAAGATTTTGATGAAAAGGCGATATGATATTTAATACAGATAAATTTATTTTTTAACTAAAATCTTAGTCATTAAACCTATCCTGGAGAACTTTTAATGCCAAAAAAACGTTGAGAATTGATTTTCACTTTTGTAAGTTAGATGGTAAAATTTCATCCGGACCGCCAAAGCAACTAGAAAGGCGGACCGCCGTGTAATAGCTTGTACACCCTCGGCTTATACATCACCTCAATAAAACTAATATATACAAAAAAAATTTAATGAGATATTTTGGATGACATTTCTGAGTTAAAACGTATGCTGCTTATAATTTAGTTATCTCAAATAAAAAGCAGCTGTACTACTTGCTTAGCAATGCAGTTTTGCTTTAAAAATTGAAGCCTTATAAAATAACAAGGAAAATATATGTCCATACATACATACATATATATATATATGAATAAATTAAAAAAATACTCTTATAATGCGGAGGTGAGTTATCGAGAAAATTATGCAATTAAGCTATCATGAATTTTTTCTTACGCTCTATGTGAGCACAATTTCTGCTTGTTTATTTATAGTACGCGAAGCTGATTCGTTTGCAGACAAATCTTTTTTGAGTCTGTGTTTTTTCTATAGATAAAGCGTAGGATTATACTGATGACCTAGTTCCGCTCTTAGTTCGTGACACTTTTAACATTCCTTTATGTGAGGTTTACTTAGATCAGGGTTTCTCAAACCTTTTCGGCCGCGAACGAACCTCTATGAAATCAATCACTCGATTAAAGGTACCAATTAAAAAATAATACTACAAGTATTACACAAAATAGATTTATTTGAAAACGACCGAGTTTACGTATAATAAATAACACTTATTGAGATTAATGACATAGAGCCTCTATCATAAGACAGATTCGAGTCGCAATTTCCGAAGATTTTTTGTCTTAATTAAACTTAGAGACGAAAATCCAGGTTCTCACGTGTACGTTATGTAGAAATGATTGTATATTTCGATTGATTTTTCAGCCACTTCCCCATACTCGTTTGGTACTGTGACCGGAAATCAATCAAAGATACCTTCGATAAATTAATTATCAAATCACTGTCAGTAGAAATGTCCATGAGGCTTTCTTATTCTTTTTTTGTTAAATGTGAAATCGGAAAATCCACATCAAATGGATTGCACACCCAGTTATTAGAATCGTCCGTTTCTGGAAAATATTCTCGTAATTACTCCGTGAGACCTTCCCAATGTTCCGTTATCTCTGGCTTCATTATTTCATTTGTCGAGAGATATATACCTGCAATGTTGCAAAACAATCCAACGAACCTATTTCTAAGTAAAGGATCCAAAATGTTATTTTTTTGTCATAGACTGTATTTTGTCTCTTGTATTAAAATGATCGTATTGAGACCTCGAAGATTCAGAGTTAGTTTTTTTAAGTGGCAAAATATATCTGACAGGTACGCCAGTCTTTGAATCCGAGCATTATCATCCAGGAGAGAAGCTAGTTGGAATGGGTTATTCTCTCTAAAAAAAAAAAAAAGCACGCACTTCATCTTGTAGCTCAAAAATTCTCGGCAGCACGTTTATCCTGGACAGCCACCTGACTTCAGTATGAAATGAAAGTGTATCGTGCTGGCTGCCCTTTTCATTGCATAGGGATGAAAAATTCTCGCATTTAACGGTCGAGCATTACTGAAATTAATAATTTTCACCGATTCATCTAATACCGATCGTAACTTTTAGCAACATCTGTATTCGTAGGTTTATTTCACATATGGTGGTTGTCTGTGAAAGTTGAGAATAATGAAATAATGTCGCCTCGATTTTTCTGCTTTATAAATGCCACAATGCGAGTTTTCTTTTAAGAAAATAAAAATTCCTATATTTTTACATTCATTAGATACTTGCAGTTAAAAGTATTTAGGATAATTTGATAATTATGGTATATTTTTTACTTGATTATTTTTCCTGACAGTTTAACTATTATTTTATCGCTGAATATGTTGAAGGACTTGGATATAATGGCATGGTATTAAAAATTAGTTATTCTTTCAATAAAACATCCAATTAAATTAATGCTGCTATGAATTAATTTGCGCATTGTCTTTAGATTACACTGATGTAAAAATGTCAGCAGTGTAAAATTCTACTTAATTAAAATAATCAATAGCCTCCTGGTTTACTTATGATACTTTCTGAATTGTGAAACCTAGTATGTATGTACTTACATGTTTTGTATATTCATAATGAGGACTTTAATAATATCGATTGTAGGCATTACTTCAGAACATCTACTATATTACAATCCGCGAATGAGCAGTATAGGTATACTTTTTGGGTAAACTAAAATGGGAAAACTCTTAATTGTAATGGAAGCTTATTGCGCACTTTTTAATCCCAATTAATACCATTATGAGGTTTAAAATTTTTAGTTTACTAATTTTAAAATATTATTTAAGGCTAAATATTTAAGGCTCTGCATAAATATTGTTTTTACTGAAATCTTTGAAGAGGGTCGCCTGGGTGAAGTTCATATTTATCCAATTCCATTTGTCGATGATCATTTCCGAAAATATTTTATGGTGTATTTTGAGACATCAGCGTTCCATTAAACGAGAAGAATATACCGCATTTCCGAGGAGAAGCAGTAAGTAAAACGTCGAACGCACCACTGGAAGTGGGCTCCCTTATGGAAGACGTTTCGCTCCTTACCCTGAACGAGCGCCGTGAATGTAGGCAAACCCGCGAGCAACATCGTCTTACAAAATGCATACGCGCCGCTAATAGGCGCACGGTTCCAAGAAATTCGTACTGACTCACTTGGATTCGTGGAACGAGAGTGGAATTCGGAGAGAGGCTGAATGAAAGTTGGGATTCTTACCATCGGTCACATTCCTCGTAACGCGCGACGAATCCGCCGGCGTCATTACTCTGATCGCGCTTCGCGCAAGCGGGAATGAATGACTCGCTCGCTTTCAAATGTTTCGTTCGTGATAGATGAGTAATGAATTTAATCGACGATGCATTGGTCACTCGCGGAAGATTCATGTTTTGTCCATAGATGGAGCGTAATTTATTCAACTTCCGCTGGAAACTTGATTAGGTTGTGGCTTGAACATGCGATCGAAGATATGTGATGTACTATTTCAAGCAGCGTTAAGAATTCGATGACAGATGTCCCTACCACTAACGAGGTTCGAATTAATGAATGCGAAAAAAGGAATCCATGCAAAAACTATTTCATTGAAGATAAATTGTATATAGAAGTTTATCTTAATCATTAAATATTGTTTTACTTTTAAGGAAAAACTTAAAGCGTAAATTCGCTTTAACCTTAAGGACAATTAAGTAATTTTAACTTTAATGTAGCATACAGATGAATTAAACTAATAGCTTTCTATATTTTTCTTCTGAATGCATAAAATTACAGACTCGTTTATCTTTCCTCCAATTATTCGGATCTCCGATTCAACCATCTGACTTTGCTCTTTATATAGGTAATTGTTTTAAAATGACGTTTACACAGTGTAATATCGCTTGTTTTTGTTGCACCCTTCTATTCGGATCGTCTGATGTCACTTTAGCAGTTTTTATTGATTAATTCAGAAAATTATGAGCCGTGGCAATTTAAGATAAAGACATCGAGAAGTGGATTGCGTCTCAGGCTAGTTATACCACAGAAAAGGTGACAATGAGTTTAGTTACCAACGATTAAGATGGCACCTATAAGGGAGCAGCCAAATCTGAGATTAAGAGAGACTTGTATTATATACTAGCAGAAATACCCGGCGTTGTCCGAGGAAATTTGGTTCCAATCCGATCGGAATTCTAGATGATACATGGTATTTAAGAATTCACTCGGCCGCCGTTTTGAATAAAACGGGCAGAGAGAAACAAAAACCTCGTATCAATTATTTCTGGGAGCACTCCACAGTCGTACCAAATTTGATTAAAATCAGTAGTAGCACTTGGGAAAATACGCTTAGTTTAATCAGTCTCCGCCGTCCAATTACGGATAAGGAAGTAGTCGTTTCCCACCTTTCTCACTGATTGTGAGTATAAGGTGTAGAGTTACCTGTTCTTTGAGAATAGGAAGTTTATGAGAACAGTTATTTTATTGAGCAGTTTAGGCATCAGAACAGTTCGAAAAGAACTATCCCGTACTTTCTGACCCATATCTAGATGGCAGTGCATTAGCATACAAAGTTATTTTGATTTTTGTACAATTAATAAAAAAACATTTGAGATTAAAAAGTAGACCTCGATCTTACTATTTGTGAATAATGTATTTGTTGAAAGTTTGAGTATTCTAGCTTTAACCGTGTGGAAATATATAGATGCACAAACAAACAAACTTTCATAAATATATGGAAAATTGATCTTATACTTGTATTTAAAATGACAAATATAAAATGTGAACTTCCTAAGTTAATTTACTCGAGAGTTATCGTCAAAAAACCAAATCGATGCCCCCCAAACCCCCACTTGAAATTTTTTGAGATACACCACATAGCCTATATTTTAAGCTGGACCAGTCTAAAGATACGCTTCAAGTTTCATAAAAATTCGACCAGCCGTTTTTGCGTGATGCGGTAACAAAAAAACAGACAGACAACAATTCTGCAAACAGGTTCAAACGTCTTCTTTTATGCAAAACACAAAAAAAGTCAAACCCCGACAAAAAACAAATGTACAGACAGAGGTTACAATTTTATTTATATAGATAAGAACTCAAGTGCTTTCTTCTCTAAAGCCTTGTACACATATGCGCATTTCCCTGCAATAGAACAACGAACCGAACAAAGTAGCGCAACATTTTGGCGAACGCGAACACTAACGTGCAACATTTCTGCGCAACAAACTGGCGATTCATGTGTAATCGGTGTTTCAGCAAACCATCAAAGGATGTTGCACGCGCACGTTGCATCCTGTCTGGACGGGCGTGCAACATTTAAGCGAGCGTAGACGTGTTTAAACTCAGTTATCATCTTACCACTAAGGAAGACACATCGTTGTTCGCCTGTGTATATCATGCAGTTGTATAATGGCCCAATGAAACGATGTTGAAATTTATTGAAATCTATAGAAGCAAAGAAGTTCTTTGGGATGAAAAAACAAGAACCATTTTAATAAATTTATTAAGAATGCCCCAATGATAGATTCACAAACTTCTGGAACGATGCTACTAATTGCTTGCTTTGAAATTTTAAAAACGATTGTAGACTGGAGTACGAATCACCAGTAGCAAGAAAACGAACAGTCACTGCCAATCTTTCCTTTGTCTTTTTTTTAGCAATTTTTGGCCCAGTTAAATTCACAAGTAAATCAAAATCAGCAGAATGCATTCTAGTAAAATTGTGAAATAGCCCACTCACTTCTTCAACCACTGTACACTGCTCTACTATCATACAGCTGGGTCTGCCATCATCGTCTATGTCTCCTTCTTCTTGGAAGCGTATTTATGCATAAAAATATAAGCTGCAGCAGCTACTTGAAGAGAATGCATGTCTACTCGGAAACCGTATGGATACTGGCGGTAAACAGGCGAACAACGATTTGCAACACCGTGCCGAGCGTTCTCTTGTTGCAATGTTTGGTTCGCTGCGCTGTTCGCTGCTCGGTTCGCTGCGCGGTTCGCTGTTCTGTTGCAGGGAAATGCGCATATGTGTACAAAGCTTAATATAAATCATGAGTTATGAAAAATAAAAGAAGTCGCATGATAGTAAAATATGAGGTCCATTTCAATATGTGCGAGATAGTAAGGAAAATAAATTATTTTAACAACTTATTTATCACATGCCATTTGACGTAGCATGTGACGATTTTTCGGCATTAATTGAACGCTCTGATACATAGCCTTTTGTAAATCCCTTAACTGCTCAGCATATTCTGAAATATAAGCATGCTTAAAACGCATTATACTAGACTCCGCGTTCTCTTTGTCACTATGGGAATTGTATCTGTCTAGCAAATGCAAACATAGCAAATTATTATTATTTATATCGGCAGAATTCCATTTAGTTTTCAAAGAATTTTATCAAAAATTTACTTACTGAATGATTAAGGGATCTATAACGGTCAATTAATATAATTAAGTATTTTTCACCGCGGCATAAATTGATTACAATTTTATATGCTATTACTCTTTTTAGGACACATTCTCCTAAATTTTAAATATATATTCGTCCAGTCAAAGCTAGCTGTATTATTCCAACATCGGTAGTCCTTTTTATATTCAATCATCTAGGTATTAATTGAGTGAGTTGTACGTTCACGGCAATCAAGTAATGTAAAATTTGATAGGAGACACTAAATTAAGAAATAGCCGGAATAAACATTACCTATGTTTTCACTTTTCCTGTGTATCAATTGTAGCCTGGAGTAATTACTTTGGAGAAACACATAAATCTTCGTAAATACCAATTAAGTAGTTTATCATTCACATGATCGCTGTCATATAAAAAAATTACCCCTTGTCAGACCGAAACGTCGTTAATGCTCTGTTTATAGAGATATTTTTATTTCTCATTTTGCTTTCCCACGCCTCCCTCATCTCTTCCCCGCTTCTCCTTTGCTGTTTCCCTCTCTCTTGCACCATCTTGCCGATTCATTTGCGACCCTCCTCCCAACCGATAAACGTCCCGGCTGGGAAACCCCACCGATCTCCGCCGTCGGCCTGTGTTTGTAATCTTCCCCTTCGCAGAAGAAGAAGTCGGACGAAGAGGGCAAAGCGCCCTTTCCTCTCGCCCCCCCCCCCTCCCTCCCCGAAGGCCTTTCCATCCTTACCCTCCGTCTTGCCGCCGCCGCCGCGATCGGCAAGGGAAAGGGCCACAGTCGCGCAATAGGTTTTCTCCACCCCAACTAGATGGACACGCGTTAGGCTTCCTTTGTTAAGGGCCCTTCGCTGGGCCTCATTCTCACAATGGGTGGTAGATTGGATCAACTTCTCCGAAGGGGGAGGGAGGGAGAGAGAAAGTGCGTGTGTGTTTGTGGGTGGACGTGTTATGGAGAGAGAGAGAAAGCTGGTCAACGGCGCTATAAAAATCTCTTAGAATTGGATCTGAGGAGAATAGGGAAGGTCCTGTCGCAAATCCTCATCTAGTCCTTATGTCTTAGAAGATATTTCCGGGGTTACGACACCGGGTGTTGAGAGACGGTGGTGGGTCTTTTTGGGTGACGAAGTGCTCCCAATTAGGTCTCCTTACAAGGAGACAATAGAAGGAGAGGTTTTAGCCGATCAATGAGGCTGGAATCCCGAAAGGTGAGGATAATACCGTTACAAGACCATTCCAGTTGTGAGAGAATCGGAAAGCGTGATTGTTTCTTTGTCATTGTGCTAATCTCTCAAATAAAAGCGTGCTTTTTTTTTAAATATACTTCTAACGCCTAACAGCGATATCTCATTTCTTTCAGCGCAAGCAATTTCGGCAGTTTCACTTTATTTTCCAGCCGTCGCTACACTAAAAATAGAAACTTTTTATATTTAACGTTTCATGCTTATGGATAAATTCTATTATAAAAATTTAATTCATGTGTAAACAGGAAAATTTATGGAAAGTTTCCGGTTATTTTATGCATTAAATTTATGTATCTTCGCTAGAATCATAGAGTTCTATCAGCATTCAGCCTCTTCAGTGCATTATATCTTTGCTAAGTTATGATATTGTGGAAGCAAAAATCTCATCGGTAAGGATTAATGAGAAGTCATTTAAAACTAATTTGTCACGCAGTCCGCGAGTTATTTATATTGCTGCAAAAAGGGAAAACTACCTTGCCATTTAAATATTTAAGAAAGCACGAGTGAGATTGCGTACGATACGTTACGCCGGCTCCACACATGCGTTCACGAATATTCGCAGATATTCACGAATATTTGTGGTCGCACGTTTGTCCACGATTGTTTGTCGAACATAGCCTCCACATATTCATCCTTTGATACCGACTATTCATTATTTGTGACAAGTTGCGGGAAAGTAACCAGTGTTCGTACGAATATGAGCTCTGACGACGACACTATTATTGCGACTGCAGCTTATTTTCTGTGTTACTACTTTCTAAAAATGAAAAGAAGAAAAGAAAAGAATCCATCTGCAACCTCGTTTCGGTTTTTATGAAGATCTTGAATTGGGTTCCAGATGCAGGGTTCCATTTCGAAGGCTTCTAAAAACTGGAATACAGCTTCATTTGTCCACTCCATTTATACTTTTCTAACTTCACCGAAATGGTACAACAACTTCTTTTCATACAAGACACTAGCACATGATACAAGAAAACAGCACTTAATCAACAAAGGTTACAAGCCAAAGAAGGTTACATCAGGTTATTTCACACAGAAATTAATACAATGTTCGTAAACGAAGTGTGGAGGGGCAACGAGTGTGAGTCACAGCGAATGTTCGTGGACTTTGATGTGTGCTCATTTACCGACTCGAGACGGAAACATGTTCGCTATTCGGCACAAACACCGAATATTCGTACACGAACACGAACATTCTATCCACACTTGCGTACATTCCCGCGAACATCAAATATTCGTGTACGAACAACGCATGTGTGGAGCCAGCGTTAGGTACACGAACGTTTGTTTTTATATCAGAAATCGCAAAACCTATTTTAAAATATGAAAAATAAAGCTTTATTTGTAAAGTTTTACTCAGTTCAAGTGATCGTACGCTTAAATTAGCCTATCATTACTTCGATATCAGGAGAATTGAAGACCTGACATATACAAGGCTGTAAGTGCCAAAAATTCAAAGGATTTTTTTTCACTGAAAAAGGACGTATGTACCAATGCCAGTACCAGTAAAAAAGGCTGTAAGTGCCAGGCAGTCGAATTATTTTCTAGTCGACTCCAAAGATTGTGCTTGCTGTATGTCTCATGCTGGCTTTCACAAATAGAGCTGTAAGTGCCAACGGCCAAGCCGGAAGTTGAAAGCCGTCTTCCGCCAGCACGTACCCGGTTTTTATGTAGATTTTGAATTTTTTTATGATATTCATTCTTTGTGATCATGGCTAGTTCAAGCAAATGTGATCTTAATACTACTGCAATTGAAGCTTCACGAAAAAGGAGGAAAAAAGGTCTTAGTACTGATGCTGAGGAAAGGAAAAAGTTACATACTTCTGGTAAGCAGTATTTTAAAATCGAGAAAAATACAGGTGCTCAATGATAAGAAAAAAGCTGGTATTTCGATTTGCACTGAAAAAAGGGGCAATAAAGCAAAAGACAGGAAGTACAATGAAGCCACTAGAGAAAGCATTATTAATCATATTAACTCCATACCCAAGGACAAAAGTCACTATTCCAGAAATAAAAGCAATAAGAAGTATTTGAGTCCAGATTTGAACGTGAATAGACTTTTTTTGCTTATAAGGAAGCCAACCCAGATTCTCCTGTCAATTATAAATATTACAGCAGTATCTTCCACAAATACTTTCCTAACCTCAGCTTTCACCAGCCAAGAGTGAACACTTGCTCTACATGCGATCTTTTAAAAGCCCAAATTAAGGGTGATCCAACTAGCAGAAGTCTAAAACAGAAACTGAACAGACATCATCGCTAAGCTGAAAATGCGCTGAAAGAAATGCAAGCGGACAATGCTGAGTCCCAAAGACCATCAAGTACAGCATTTACCTGTTCAATGGACCTCCAACAAGTAATATTTCTCCCTTTTCTAAGTCATTCACAGATGTTTTACTTAAGGCAGTTGTCTAATTTTAATTTCTACATTCATGCCGCTGATAACAATGCAGGGTCCATGCATATTTGGCACTAAGGCATCGCAGGAAGAGGGAGGAATGAAATAGCTTCTTGCATACTGAAAACATTATGCGGAGTGACACAAAAGCTGACCCTTAACGTTTGGAGCGACAACTGCTGCGGGCAGAACAAAAACAAGATGATTCTATTTCTGTGGATATATATTAATGTGCAAAGGCATCTTTAGTGAAGTTAATCATAAATTTTTGGTTTCCGGCCACTCATTTTTGAGTTGCGACCGGGACTTCGCCCTAATCGAGAAGAGGAAAAAGTATCCAAATGCTTTGTGCAAAAAGATTTGGTTCAAATGATTGCTAACGCCAGATCCATTCAACCATATGAAGTAACCGTAATGAACCAAGAGGACTTTTATGACTTCAAACAAGCAGCCGAATCTTCCATAAATACTTCAAAACTGAATATATCCAAGGCCCAATGGATACGTATCTCAGAAAGTAATCCAGGTGAAGTTAAAATCAAAGAATCCCTTAGTGAACTTGAGGATTGGAAAGCAACGAACGTCCTGAAGAGAGGAGTTACTTCGAACACAATAAGGCTAATGCAGCTGCCTCGTTTAAACACGCAGAGTCGTTTGTCTGAGGAGAAGAAAAGCGATATTATGCAGATGCTGCCGTATCTTCAAACTGATGAACAAAGATCTTTTTTTTATGGATATCTTAAACAAAAAGTGACTGCTTTTTATTATTTTAAGTGATGTTTTTATTGTTAAGCCATCAGTCTCCAACTTGTAAGGTTTTATTGTATTCTTTACTTCTTTATCTTATCTTATTAAAGCAGTTTTGTTTGTCCGTCCGTAATGGCACATTCAGCCTTTTTTAAGAAACTGTACTTTGGACTTACAGCGTTTCTTTTAAGGTAGCGTCCTTTTTTTTTTACACAATTACATATCTGCGTAAATAACCAAGATTTTTCGCTTTAGAACCATTATAAGAATTGAAATGAATGTAAAAGTATTGGTTTCATTAGTATTCTTACTATAAATAAAACTGTAAATACAAATATCGATTTTCCTCGAGTTTTTTATTTTTGGCACTTACAGCCTTATATATGTCAGGTCTTCAATTATCTTTTATGTTTTAAACATCTTTATTTAGGATCATTGACCTTGCAGTTTAAAAAAATACATATTTTATTTGGCAAAATTAATAATGGAAGATATAGCTCTTAAAATTCAATATCCTCCCGGAGCAATAAATTTTGAAAAATAAAGATGCCCGGAGGTCATGGATTGCAAAAGTATGATGATGTGTCATATTAAGGACTCTAGACGACATATTTACAATTTAATAAAGGAAGATGCTTAACCTGCTCAGAAGTTTCAAATAAATTGCTAATCTTAATTTAGTGGGAAATGTGAAAACGGGAAAAAGGTTTGCTATGACCGGGAATCGAACCCGGGTCTGACCACTTGCCGGGCGGATTTTCTATCACTGAACTACCGTTTCAGAACCGGAATATTTTCTTAGGTCAGTGTCGGGCTAATAATGCTAGTATCAACCAGACCCAACGGATGTCCTCAACGAGATTCATCGAAGTAAACCCCTACCCTCTCAAATTTTGAGAATTCCTATGTTATAAATTGTTGGAATGCATGATCCGAAGGTTTTTTCACCTGTTTTCACCTTTCCCATTATTCTAGCTTATGCCTGTTGCATAAGGATCTTCGGATCATTCATTCCATCAATTTATAACATAGGTATTCGCACCATTTGATAGGGTAGGGGTTGGTACTAGCATTGATAGCCCGGGCCTAGCCTAAGGAAATATTCCCGTTATGAAACAGGAGAATTTGTTAGCTACGGTAGTTCAGTGGTAGGATATCCGCCCGGCAAGTGGAAGACCCGGGTTCGATTTCCAGTCATAAAAGATTTTTTCTACTGTTTTCACATTTCCCATCATTACAGCTTATGCCTGTCGCATAAAGATCTTCGAATCATGCATTCCATCATCCTAATTCAATTATTTAACTAAATTACGAGAATTGAGTGTTATTTTAAAATTAAATTATTATGATATATAAATAAAATTATTTTTGATGTCGCTAGATTTTTATTTTTAATCTTTCTAATGTTTTGCTAAGTTTCCTCATCATCCTTAGAATTTTTAACGGAATCAAGAATATTTTATCCAGTATTATTGGATTAAGTTAAATGCTGATTCTGATGAAAAAACACAAAATGTAAAATATCGTATCATCAGAGCCTGATAGAGGGGGGGGGGGGGCAGCTATTGCAACAAACAAATTTATTAATTGAAGCGCGCAATGCGACTCGGGATGTCGCGATGAAAAACTTAGACAACCTTATTTCAAAAATTCGACAAATCCAAGGGGAATAGGATAAAATACTTTCAAAGTCAAAGAAAATTGCAGGAAATTCCGAAATTTCAATAGAGTTTCAAACAACCCGCAGCATTAAAACACAGTGCGACGCCGAAAAACCTTAAAGAGACGTTTTTTTTGTATTATTGATGCGGTTATATCTGGATTGACACGGCGTTTTGAATCCTTGCGCGAAATCTGCACTTATTTGGAATCCTATGGACTTTTGAGGATTTAACTGACGAACGAATAAAAGCCTCAGCAGAAAAATTACAACAGAAATATGCTAAGTAAATTTCACACAAAATATGCGATGAACTTGTTTTTATGGAGAAAATTTACGGAACAAACTTTAATTCAGAACCAACTCCAGCGAATTTGCTACAGAAAATATCGGAAACCAATTTAATTGAGTTGTTTCCAAATTTGTCTGTAGCACTTAGAATATTTTTTAGTCTACCCGCTTCTGTTGCTTATGCGGAAAGAAGTTTTAGCGTTATGAAGAGAGTGAAGAATTTTAACAGATCTACAACGTCTCAAGAAAGGCTAAATGGGCCGTCAATTCTTCACATAAATTCTGACGTTGCGCGGACGATAGATTTTTCAACGATAATAAAGAAATTTGAAAAAAATAAAGCTCGGAAAGCATTTTAAAAATAATTTTAATTCGTTTCAATTTTCAATTCGGGTAATGTTATACAGGTCGTCAAATTATATCTCAAATAAATGTAAATTATATTTAAATTGTGAAGCATTGTAATCGGTAATGTAAATAAGTTCTGTTATATACATTAAAGTTTCTTTTGATCAAGGGTGAAAAATCTTTTTTATGTTTTATTGATTTTATTCATATATTTGTATGGTTTTCGGAATGGGGTGGGGCCCCACATTTGTGATTGGTCCGGGACCCATCTCACCTCTCTCAGACCCTGCGTACGTATCATTATATGGGATTATCGAAGTTGTATAAAGACATAAACGGCTGTGAATGTATTAACGAAAACTTTGAAGTTTCCACACGACACTTTTGTATTTGAAAATATCAACATTTTGAAAACAAAATGTGTATTCCTACAATAGGAAACACTTCAGTTTAGATAAATATGTTTTTGTACTTCTGAAAATTAGCATTATATGGTTTTTTAAAGAGAAAAATAAGGATTGTAATTATATTTTTAACAAGCAAAATTTAAAAACAGAGATGAATTTTCATATTTACACTACTGAACAAGTTGGTATACTTTTAATTAAATAATTATTACTGATGCCAAAAATGAATCCCTTGAATATTAACTGTATGGCTTCATATTTTGATGGATGATTTTTTTAGAATTAGGTTTTAAACGATTAAATAGTATTTTTGAAGAAAGAGCTGAATTTTTTTGGAAATTCAACAATATTGTAATTTGCAATGCTCCAATTATTTTCGGTTAAAAATACATATTTATCCTAAATTTATATAATTAAAGACTATTTGGAGTAATTCATCATTCCAATTAGTAGTATGATCAGTGCTGTAACTAGGGTATGGCGAAGGTGGCATTTGCCATAGGCGCCGCTTGCAAAAGGTGCCCAAAGTTCCCAAAAATAGCGCCAAAAGTTCATTTTCCCATAAATATTATTTTAATACTCAAACGTTAATTTATACGTAATAAAAACGCTATTATTCTTTATTAAAACGCAGAAAAATGTATATCTTACTTAAGGCGTTTCCTAAAATGTTGCCATAGGCGCCATATCGTCTAGGTACGTCTCTGCGTATGATTAATCTAGGACATGAAATATTCTCAATTCATTTTTCTATTTGTGCTTATAGGAAATTATAAGTGTAAAATGAAATTTTAAACCGACGTATAAGCTTTAGAAAAAGGTGAAAAAATTACGACTGATTTGAATGTAGCCTACTTGATGATTCTGCAGGAAAGAATTACGTTAAATAAGCTGACAAGAACAATATATACATTGTGGAATGTTAACTATTTCAGGAATTATAGAAAAAATGTGTAAGTTTTTGTTTTTCAAGTAAATGGGAAATAATTCCCAATATAATAAGCAAATGAATGATCGACATTTTCTTTTGCAACATTGAAACGTATTACACATGCCTGATAATGTGCTGTTCATAATGTAAAGGCTGTGCCGCAATCAAATTTTTATATTATCTACCTATTAGAAGTTATTTCGAAATTTAGCATTTTCAAATACATATTCTCAATACTAAATACGTAGAAGTATTATTTAGAAAATTAATCCGATATTCACTTATTATGTTTCTCGTTCGATCATTTTACCGTGAGTGTTCTTTGTTATACGGAATCGAGTGTTCTTAAATTATTATAATTCCCCGCAAACCCAGACCAACTATCAATATTTTCGTCACGCATTCATTGAAATACTGCAGTCGCATATGAAATGAATCGATGTATCATATTTACGCACTCACAATTTCCATCCTTTTTCAATGATAATACAACCGCGAAACAGAAGGAAATAATGCGGATAATTTTTCACTTTATAAATTGCCACGAAATTATCAAATAAAACATGAAGTTTCTTACTTTAAAGGCTGATACACTACATTTACAAACAATTTATTGCCACACGAGTGCGTTGTGTTAAAGTGAAGTTGATGAATTCATATGGAGAAAAATTATATATTTATTACTCAAAATTAGATTATCAGGTATCAAACCACGAGATAACACCCCAGATTTGTACGGATTGCCGATTTCGCCCTGATGTATAATTTGTACCGTTGTATAGCATCGCCAATTTGCCCCTCCTGACTGCCTCCTCCGCCGCGGACGAAGAGAAGCGCCTCGCGGTCAGGAATCCCTCGTTGACGGACACCGGAGGCAGGTGAGGCGGAGGCGGGATCTTCCACATCCCCCGCCGTCTTAGGCTATTAGCCTCTTGGACGCCCCCGCTTTTCACCCCGCGCCGTCCGCCGCCCCCATCCCCGATCCGGCCACAACAGAAAGTAACTCTCACAACAGACGAAAGCGAACCAAAGTACGTCTCCGTAGCATGGAAAACGACGCCGGTCGCTCGAATTTAGAACAGCTTTTTTTTTTAGCGAACACTACTAAGAAACCGTCACCGAAGAAACACGAGTGTTTTGATATCAAAGGGTTTTCACCGTATCGGCGTGTTAGGATGGGACCTTTCCCCACGCCCACCAGACAGCGTTCTGATTGAACTGTCCGCGTTCTTTCGTGCGAAGCGCCCCATGACCACGCATAGACCTCCGCGCATCCACAAAGCGTGTTGACGACCTCCTTCTCTCCCTCCTCCCCTTTATCCTCTTCTCCGACCCCTGGAGAGGGACACCCCTCCATAGGCAACCTCGCACCCTTCTTCACCCTCCCTAACCCCTAACCCTCGCTCTCTCCCTGAGGGGAATGGGTGGAATAATGTCGCTATCCTTTTCCCAAGGTTCTCTCCTGTTAGTTTTGGGAAGGGAGAAAGGGAGGCAGTTCAAACAACGCGCATAACTTAATTTGTTTTTATTTTGCGTCTTTTATCCTATTGATTTTTTTACGCGCTCCCATTTATTCCTTATGTACGAAAATTGAATCCTTCCTAATTTAATTTCACTATTTCAAATTTTAGATTTTGTCCAAAAATATTGATTACATTTTTTATTGTTTTCCTTGAATATCGGTATATTTTATTCACTTTTCTGTGATTGTTTTCTGGCCTATTTTTCACAGTCGACAACCAATGATACTTGCGCGTTTTCTTCCTAATCAACGGATTTTATAGCGTACCCCGCGTCTTATGTGAACACAGTAAGAAGAGAAAGAATATTTGGAGAAATATTAAGCTATAAAGTGATGTATGAGGGCGCGTGTGTTTTTGTGATTCTGCGTCTTACCTCAAAAAATCATCTCCCTAAAAACTACACGACTCATTTGTAGCGGAGAAATGTTTTTTCTTATTATGTATCTATGCTATTATAATATATAATCAGTATTTCGATTGGTAAAAAAAAGTAACGCAGAATGAAGACTCGTAATAATGAGCCAAGTATTATTCAAATTTATATAATTAATAATGTATTTACCCCGCGGAAAAAAGTTCCTACGTTTCATTTGTTGCGAGTGTCGAATATGTCTTCACAATTTGAAATAATCATACCCTGGTTGCAGTTCAATCAAATTTATTATTCCCAATATCAACAGGCATTACATATATGATTCATTCGGGAATTTTGAAAGTATGAACAAATCATTTCACTAGATAGTGTAGTATTCAACTGACAAAGGTTAACCAACTCCAGCGTCTGCAGAAAGTCAAACTTAATGACTAAAAGTATGTAAGAAATCATCAAGGCTTTGCCTATATGAAATCTTACTGGGAGAATCTAAAAATCCTGTATTTATTCTGCATAGTTGTAATTAATTATTATCAGTTAATAATGTAATTTCTTTCACTTCCAGTTGTAAAACTGTATCAATCTATCAATAAGGGCTAATGGGAAGAGAGAATACAGTTTTTTATCTCGAATGATAACAGCATTTATAAAAATCTCAGGTCGTCTGACACTGAATGTCTTATATTTATAAATTGGAATGACTAATGCGGTAAATAGTTTTGTAACGAAAATTTAAACTTCGAGATATCATATGTGACGGCGTGCATGATATTTTTATGGCGCTCAGTCAAAGTGCAATTGCAAAGCTTAGCGTCAATTTAGAAGGAAGCGTGATTTTTAAGAAAGAGCCGGAATCAATCTCTCCCGCTCATGGAGGCTGAAAATGGCTGCTCTCCGGAATCTCCTGAGAGGAGAGGGATTGCAAGAGGGGAAGAGGAAAAGGGAGAAGAGCACAGGTTGAAAGGAGGCGGTCCTTATTGGCGCCGTGGGTTGCATCCAGGCTTAGGAGTGGGCGGGGCGTGGAAGGGGACACGCCCTCCAATAGAATCCTCCGTTTTCTCCTCTCCATCTCACACTCCTTACACGTAAAAGAAAAATCTCCCATATTACGTCACCTCCTCTCCTTCCTCCGCTATCTCCTCCGAACATCTTCGTCCCGAAGTGTTTTCCCTCTTCTCTTCGCCCGCCGACTAATCAACAAGAGATTTCATTATGCGGAGCTCTCGTAACCTCGCTCTCTCTCTCTTTCTGTCGCTAGCACTTTCAGCAGCTTCTCTCCTTTCTCCTCCCCCTCCCCCCTCCCCCCCCCTCTTGTTCCCTTCGTTTCACGCATCAACGCCACCCACACTTAACGTTTGAGCAAATGAAGTTTCTCACAGTGATGAGGAACGTTAGAGAGTGGATACTTGCGCACTCGTCTCTGCTCGGCAGCAGGCGACTCCACGATTATGAGTTAAGGGAGAGGGAGACAGAGAGAGGGAGAGAGACGCTACAAGTATTTTAATATTTTTCTCGACTTCTCTGCATTACACAACTGAAAGTAACAGAGGAGGATGTTATGTTTGAAGTGAAAATTTTGCAGATCACTAGCCCAGGTTGGAAACTCTAAAGGTGACTGACTGGTTTATGGAACTGCGCAATGTGAATCCTACAATCGTGGAAGAAATAGAAATGCTCGGGCAATTGCTTTATTTATTATAGCACTTAAAGCGCTATTTCACCTTCATCTAGCGAGGAAATAATTTTTTATAGCCTCTCTAGGAGGGCAAAAGGACTACATTGTCCTTCATTTTTTTAATGGAGTCTTTTTAACAGATTGGTGACTGTTGGCAACGTAACTAGTCTCTCAATACTGGGAGGAGGGGGGCAGCCCAAAAGCTAAAAATATGTGGGGGGGGGGGGGGGGGGGCATCAAAATTTGAAGTTAACACATATAATAGCGTAGATCAGTATTTTTGTGCCAACGCTCAATTAGCCTCTATTAAGCCTTTAATAGATCAAAGGATAGCGTTATTCGCGCCTTTGTTTAAGCAACGAAATTATCAATTTTTATACATAGCAACGTAAATATATACTGATAATTATTCAGGAAACTGCGTGTGGGATGCGTTTATAACGATTGACCAAACAATTGTCGTCGGTCATTGTTGTAATTATCGCTTTATTTGTGCTATTTACACATGCCGTACAATCGATCGATGGCGTTCAGCGAATGGCAATGGGGGCCAAGGGGGGCCCGAGGAATTTTAAGAGGGAGCCAAGGCCACCCCTTAGTTACATCCCTGGTGACTGATGACGGAGATCTCCCTCATTTAAACATTCCGTTCTTTGTCACTATTCGATTGAGTTTCCTTTTAACTATTTCTATTTTAAAGTGTTTGCATTTATATATGTTAATACGGTACGGGAAAATGATTATTTTAATTAGAAGTTTCTGGATTCCATGGATGGTTAAACTTGTCGACTTTTTTCTCTGAGGGAACATTAGTACGTTAGAGTTTTTGCTGATATTTTGTGTATCGTTGTAAAACTCAAACACTATCTATCACGCTTACAACACTTCATATACGGCGGAATATAGTATTTTATGGATGAAAAAAGGTATTGGTGTGTGTGTCTACTTACTACGCAACCTTCTGCTTTTGAAATAAGAAGCCTTTACAACCGGGAAAAATTATGGCATTTACGAGTACTATATTGTCAAGATTTGGATATTAGATAAGGGGAATCGGTTCAGAGCAAAATTTTGGGTGTCATTGAACGGAAAAAGAAGCCAATCACCTGAAAAACGAGAGGAAAGCAAAGGTCGTAATTGTTATGGTAGAAAACGAAGAAAAATTCTCAATAATCTCGGAGAAGTATCATTCAGATGGACATTCAGGTGATATGAAGATGCAAATGCTGTAGAATACTGTGGACACAGGGCACAAGAAATATTCAACACGTTATGTGCGGCAAACAAAAGTATGAAGGATCATAAATGTCTCATTTTCTGCATGGTTCTGCGACAAAAAAGATATATTCCTCAATCGATTCTCACCATAAAAAATAACGGCATCATCGCAGTAAAGTAAAACTTTCAAATTTAATTCTATAAAATTGAAAATTAAGTTTTTTATATTTTAAATGCATCAGTGTCATACCGAGAAGTTATTCTTTAAAAACCCGGCCTCTAGGGGTCGTATTAGATACAAATGTCCGATCGCCTGCTAGGAAATATTAGTGCACGTCTATGAACTTTTCCGATACTATTTATATCTTTTGGCAACTCATATTATTTAGCACAAAATTAATTACTGATTCGTGTATATAGAAATAGCTTTCGTTTTATGTTGTATAATGTTAATTTGGTCCAAATACGGTCAAAATACGGCAGAGGTGTAATCCTTTTTCGCCCATCTCTCCCGCATTCTCTCCTCTCGCACGCGACACACTCTACTCACTCCTTACCCCTCTTGCTCCCTCCGCATCCCTTGACACTGTCCCCTAGCCAAGTCACATCGAGTTGTTTACCTCCGCGTAATCCCCGAACGTTGACCGTTATGGAGCGTGCGTAAGGGAGCTTAGGCTGTGTTTAAGGGCAGTTTACTCCTCCTCCCCCTCTCTTCCACCCTCCCTAACCCTCCATCTCCCTCTCTCTCTCTCTCACCCTCTTTTTTTTCATTATCATTCTCCATACTCGACCGAGGATAAAGTCTCGGAGTAAGGGAGAGTGGAGGGAATCGGCGGGGATCCGCATAATAAATTAAACGGATTACCACTACCCTCCCTCTCACTTCCCTCCCCCTCCCTACCCCCGCTCTCTTACTTCTCCTCCCCCTCCTCCTCGATATATTCGTGTCCCATTGTCGGCAAATCTCATCCTCTTTTTTTTTTAATAGTATTGTTTAAATCTCTCTCTCTCTAAAACAAAGAATCACCAGTGGGCTATATTATCCCATCCCTCACTTTGCGGCCCTTTAGCCTGTAAGCTGGTCGGATGAATATTAAAAAAATAACTCGGTTTTGGGATCATTTCTTTAGGTGATATTTTTTTAATTGAGCGATTTTTTTCAAAATGCGCGGTTTATTTTTTGTGGGATCGGAAACCGCGCGATTATGACGCAAAAAAAGCTAATATAGAAGCGAATCGAAAGCGAGACCGTCGATAGGATTATTTTGGTGGTTTTTAAAAATCCGATTACGTTCTCGGTTGCGCCTTGTTCTGGAAATTCCCGTTTTTTCCCGCGCGCGAGGCGGAATTTATTGCGCTGAAAATTACCTCCTCCCCTTCATCCGCTTCTGACAATTTGCGATCGAGCGAGAGGGGCAATTGACGGAATTACCGGACGAAGTGAGACCTTTTATTTCGCCCACATGTTGCCCGGAAGGTTAGCCAAAATACGTCCGACGAATGACCTCGTCTCGATGATGAAAGGGTAGTAACGTTCATTGCATGCTGTAAATTTCCACCTCGGAAAAAAACTCAACTACGGTTTTTACTCATTGCCATCTAAGACGGGATTTTCAATTTTGAATTTATTAGACTAGCTAATTTCTTATTGAATGTTCTAAAATTAAGGCGATTGCTTTTATGAAATGGAAATTATTAAGGCATTAATTGACTTGGAACTTTTTATTTCATGAATATTTAGCAGAATGTCGTAAATAAAGTTTAACCGATTTTTCGATAATTATAAATAAAACTTATTATGTGCAAAAGACCAATACTTGTGAGTTTCATAAACATGCTTACTAAAATATGATAATCAATGTCTCTCTCATCTGTTTTATTCTTTATGGACCGAAATATTCGTTACTTTATATTGAAAATGTTAGTAACGCCCAGCTCGATACCCATGTAAAATATAACTGAATCTGAATAAATACTCTGCAAGCCACAGCAATTGGTGTGTGGCAGGGGGAGATTATTTCCGTCCTATCGTCTTATTCTCCTATTATGCTCTCTTATTGTCTTAAGGGAAGAAGGATCCCTTGTATCTATCCGTCCTACAATCAATTTCTCGAATCTTGTCATTGTGGTCGCGGCGTCCGTAACTTTGGCTCTTAATTACGCCTGATAATTCATCATTAAAATCTTCCGATCTAAATCTCTGCAATAGCCGATGTCTAGACTTTTCTCGCCGTTCCTACCGAGACTCCCATCCAAGCTCCTTTATTAGGCTATATCTTGGTCCTTGTTGTAAAATTAATATTATATTATACACATTTAATAAATAAAAACAGTAAATATAGGTACGAAGAGTGCAAGACGCAAAAATTGTAAATTGTAAGCCGCAGAAATCCTCTCTTAGAAATTAAGTAAACAAATAATAGACGGAATTGACTATCCTAGAATCTCTAGAGTCAACATTTTTACATTCAGTCATTTTAATTATGCTCGCTATTATAACAATATTCCTAAATAAAATTTTTCCAGGAGACATATATATATATATATATATATATATATATATATATATATATCAAGTTTGGTTCAAGCGGATACGAAGAATCAATGTTAGTTCTTGTCCCTTGTGAATCTCCCGGAAATATAAAAAACCGGTAGCCCCAAAGAAGCCCATTCCCGGTAATTGTGCCGGAAATCCCACACACGCACACTCCCATGCACACACCCGAGATATTCCAGTCCTCTTTTCCGGATGCTTCGTCTGAATCATTCGGCGCTCTTCAATTCCGGTTGCACCGTTATGGAGCTGCCTGTGCAAAGAGCCGTTACGCGCATCCTATTCCTTCTCCGTTTGAAACCGTTGAGCTTCAAAAGCGAGGATTCGATTCCATCGAATCGATGCGCCTGCATCCCTAGGGCGGACATCAGTACCAGGAACACGTGGTGGAAGTTAAAAAAATCTCCTCGAGGGGACTTACATAACTAAAAAAAATTCATCCTTTGCACGGAACGTGTATAAGATGGCTGGAACGTCTTGGGTCGGCTTAATTGTAGGGTTGGCAAAAGTGTTCCGCGAACACAGAGCGGGTCAGTGTATTAAGAAAATGCGTTTTCGGAATAGGTTGGATGAGATAATATATATAAGAAGACTCCTCCGTAAGAGTATATATTTGCCCTCTGGGTCATATCCTAAGTGCAAAAGACATGAGGGGACTCATTCAGGGAAGCAATTAGTTTTTCCGTCGTATTTTATCATATAATTAGTTATCATGAAATTTCTTTCTCGAAAGTCTTGTGCGAGCGAAATTTAAGCACTTTTATATTTATGTAAAAGTCATCGTGCTAAGTGGTATTAGTAAAAAAAAGAAAGAAAATGGCAAGCTGTAAGACATTTTGTTACTCTCGGGTAATATTTGTGTGCGCTGATAATCGAGAGAATTTTTAAAATTTTGCATTATCATAAGGTAATGAAGAATAACTTGAGCCTATTGAAATAAATTTTGGCTTTCTGGCACAAGTATCACGTACTTTATTGCAACCATATAAATCAGATTTTTCTAGCAGGCGGATAGCGTTAAAAATAATAATTAATTGTTTATTTTTCGTCAAGTATGCCTCACTCTATGACTAACTCACCAGATAAGTCCGCCGTACCAAACTGTGGCTGATATTCTCTTTGACATTAAGAGAATGAATCAGTTCTTGGTACCATAATCACATGTTAGGCGTGCCTTGTTATTTAATCCTGAAGCCATTTATCACCTCGACATCTGCAAAAAAACCTACGTCCAATGCCGATTATGATCTTTTTCCTGGTCAAAATTTAAAGTAATGACGGAGGTGTTGGTGAATGAGTTGATGGTTTATTTTTTATCACTCATCGCTAAAATATGCTGCTATCTTATTAATCTTAACTATAGAATTTTTTGTTGTTTTATTGAACTTCGTGCCTGAAGTAATATAAATGCCATTTAGGCACAAACAGTGACGTAACCAAGGGGGAGGGGAGAAGCGTTCCGGTCCGGAAAATGTCTGGCTACGTTAACGATACATAAAGAAATCACGATTACTCCTGAAGAAGTTCTTGATTGTTTATCACAAATCCTCAAAAGATTTGAATTTTAATTATGAATGTCTATTAGTAATATGTAAAAATCGCGCGTAAAATATAAATGTTTAATAAACAATAAATGGAATTTTTTCAACGGAATCCCCCTTTCCAAATTCTTGGGAACGTCACTGGTTTTTAATATATGTTTGGAAAAATCTTAATACATTTTGAGCAAGCACTCCGTTGGCTACATTGTTTGACAACTTTTTTGCCTGGTCTTGTATTGTTTACTCTTGCAAGATGTTTGTATTTATGGTATTCGTGTTCTAATATATAATGTCAAAACTTTCTTAGATCAGGCTCTGTAATACTAATGACAAATAATCAACGAGATTCTTGTAGTTTATTTTGCAGCTATTTTTCTATAAGTGATAATATAAAATGATTTTAATTAATGGTATTTAAAATAAATGATAAAATAGTTTTCCGTTTATAAAATATTAATTAGCCAAGTGAGTCAAGTTGTAGAACAAACTCATATTAAATGATATCTCAAGCGCAAAAACGTAGACTTCCAATGTCAAGCAGGCTGATAACTCCACAACTTGATTCAGGCTCTTCCATCCATTTCCCGCTTAAGAAAACTTCGTAGTCCACAATTTCCTCAAACGATTCCCAAAAAAGGAATGCCCTTCTCGGTATCACAATTACAACCTCGAATAAACACTCTTTTGCGATTCGAATTCGTAGAAATGCGACCTCTAATTCATATTCAGCACTTCACTCTGCCGGGCGGGAAAAAACTTAGGCTCGTCTGTGTGTACGGATGTGTGTGTGTGTGTGTGTATATATATATATATATATATATATATATATATATATATATATATGTACGCGCGCACACACATCCAACTCTCGTTATGACGCAGGTAATTCGTTTCGTTGTTTTAAGGATTTATCCTTGGAGGACGTCGCAAGGAAAATGGTTTACAAGTAAATCGGAATCGAACGAAAGAAAAACGCAAATAATGTTTTAGTATTTTTTACTTCATAGAATCACGACTATTTTCC
The DNA here is from genome assembly GCA_036926305.1 of Uropetala carovei. Lineage (NCBI taxonomy): Eukaryota > Metazoa > Arthropoda > Insecta > Odonata > Petaluridae > Uropetala > Uropetala carovei. The sequence goes on from JAXCHB010000031.1 coordinate 484,700, forward strand.
CGTTTTGTTTTCGAGAAAAATCATACTACTTAAAATCATTAAATGATATCCTTATATATTCTTGAAAACCGCTTAGTTTTTTAACTACCGCTTTATTTAAAAGAAAATGTTTTAATTCAGCCGAACATTGTCGCCGTTTCATTCAAACCATTCATGATAATGGAAACTAAGAAAGGCTATGTTTATGGTAAACGAAGCTTATTATATAGCGATAAAAAATTATTCCCCCATGAATAAACACCGTCTACTAAATGCGCTCTCTATCACAAGAAGGTAATTTATGTGATGTCACGTATTTCTGAGTAAAAGGAACGAAAGGTCGAACCAAGATGGTTTCTCAAATAATATAGATGGAACCTCTGTAGAGGATTCCTGGAAAGGGAAAGGAAGGGGTAGAGACAAAGTTTGCTAAAATACCGCATTGAGTTTCTAATATTCTCTCTTAGCGTTTTTTGCTCATCATATCTCAGCGGACGTCAACCGTAAATTATTCAGTTCAATGAAAAATATTATGCCAGAATCACTAAAATTTGTAGGTGATATTGAAAGCTAAGTGTATTTGTACTTCTTTACAATGAAAAGTTTCACATAATTTAGGTTTAGTGTTTAAATATTCCCAATAATGCCCATCCAATCTGTCTACTCGCCCTCCCCCCCCTTTCTCTCCTCTTCCTTGTTCCTCTTGCCTACCCCTACCCTCTTCCTCCCTCACTCCCTCCCTCCTCCCTTCGTTTTCCTCCTCCATATATCCTCAGAAGCCAGAGAGAGAGCGGAGGAGCAGCCGTATAAGAAGCTTCCCGTGCCAAAGAACGGTCGCCACGGGATACCGCCCCGATATTGTTTTCTTGATTAGGGAGGGAGGAGGAGGTGAGCGAATTCAGAGAGGAAGAGAAGAGCTTTCTGTAGGAACTGGCGCGGAGAGAGAGAGATGGGGGAAGGGAAGGAGGGAAAAGGAGAGAGAGAGAGAGGGAAGGCGAGCTAGAGTTGCGTCGTTGGAAAGGAGATAGCGAGAGAGGTAAAGAGAAAAGCCGCGGTATAGCTCTTGGGGAAGAACGTCTTGGAGAAAAGCCCCGTGCGAATCCAATCTCAGGTTTAAACGTAAAGCCGCCTGGATTTTGAAAGGAGAGAGAGAGAGGAAGAGAGAAAGGGCGTTGGAGGTTGATGCGTGAAAGCAGATGGGGAGAAAGGGAGGATGTGAAAGGAGGCGTGAGACGGATGGATGATGCGGAGGGAGAGAGAGAGGGGGGGAGGGGGCAAAAGAGGAGAGCGATGGAGAAATATCGCGCAGCGATATTGGTCTGGAGGTGAAAGAGAAGAGAAAAATTGAGGAGGTAAAAGTGAGCGACGGAGGGTTAAAGGAGTCGTTTGAATTTCTACTTAATTATGAAGTCTTATTTGGGACGGATTGCGATTTCTGCGTAAGGTGCGATAAGTGGGTGGAAATGCAAGCGATGAAAATGGGGCAAAATTAAATTTGGAACGCACATTTTAGATATTCCGTCATTTTGCTATTTAATGATGAAATAAATTAAAAAGAAAATTAATAGACCAAAACTGAAATGAACGCCAAAAATCCATAATTAATAGTAATTTGTGTGATTTTTAATCTGCGTTGTCCTAAATATTTATTTTTATTAAACAAATTAATTACTCTACAATAAGTGTGGTCCAATTATCTTTCTGATGAATATAGAAAGAAGGAGAGTCTCATAACTCGATGTAATTCCTCAGGGGTCTAGGACATCTCGACGCGGCCATCTCGCCGCGGCCACCTCGCCGCGGCCGTCTCGCCGCGAAGACATTTCGCCGCAGCCATCTCGCCGCGAGACATTTCGCCGCAGCCGTCTCGCCGCGAGGACTTTCGCCGCGATCGCCTCGCCGCGGGGACTTTTTGCGGCGGATGTTTTTAAGTGCATTCCGGAGTTGAATATTTAGAGAAGATAGATAAAAGTTTACTTCCGAATTGTTATTTATACGTATCGTATTATCTGCAATACAAACGATATACAAAGCATATGAAATGTATAGTGTGTAATAGCTTAATGTTTTTACTTTGCTAGAAGCGAGTTCAAGTTGAAAAACATGACTATGGATTTATAAACTGAGAGAAAGTCTTCGAATTTTAGTAAGTCGAGCGTTTAAGGGAATTTTTATGGTAAACTTTTGTGAGTTAAACTAGAAACAAAACTCTAAAAGTCAGAATAACCAATTAAATATTCCGAAATTCTTTTTTATTGGGTTATCTTGACTGTAAAATTAAATTCTTTAAGTCAACCCGCATGAATGATCATCATGAGTTACGTTCATTTTTGAAATGCATATAATTATTAAATGTGCTTTTACGCAAATTTTTATCTCCTCTTTTCATCTAGAAAACTTTATTAGTGTGTCTATTCAGTACATTTTATTCGTATTCTGAAGAAATTATTTTCTGTATCATTTGAGTTTATAATCGAACTAGGGGTATAATCCAAATTAGACTTCCTATATTGTGTACGTGCTTGATATCAGCAGTCATAGGAATGGTTGACTGGCGGCCATTAATGTAGAGGTGTTGTCTTAAAAGCATTGGCTTTTGAAAATTATTGGATGAGTTTGCCTATCAAAAAGCAGAAAAACAAGGTTTTTGTATAATTATCATTTTAATAAATTTTTCTTTCTGAGAGAATATCCTATTTTAAAAAATCGACTTATTGGTATGCACTAATGGCTTCAAAAAATTCTCTCGATGAGATTCATGCATAATTTGTCGTGGTTATACCTCGATCATTTTACAATGGCAGGCGACGACGCACGAGTTAGTGGAGGAGAAATGTAATTTAATAGGTGAAAATGAGTGGAGAACAGTATGCCAGAAAAAATACAGAAAATGAGTACATTCAAAGAGAATGTGTAATAAACGGAATTGAAGAAATACTTGTTAATATAAATTCGGAGAATGAAAGTGATAGTACTGAAGCAAGTGACTAATAAATATCAAAATAATAATTATTATTCACTATTATTGTAACTATTATATTTTGCAATGTATAAAATGATAAATAAAGGTTTCCTTAAAAATATATTTCAGTAGTTGTTATACTTTGTACCAAAGAAGCTTCCTCCTTTATTGACCACCTGCACGAGGAACTGAAATAGAAAATAAAACTCCTACTCCCACTAGGCATTCATAAGATTCAAGGAATTCTCAAATGGGTAAATTTCCCCATGGAATTTCTGGAAGTCGTTAGATATTATCTTAATGTCGAATTCGTGGAACGAACCAAGGGACTTGAGGATTAGTGAATTTGGTTGGGGTTTGGACCCCATGGCGACGGTATGGGAGCGTGAGGGTGTCGATGACCATGGAAGGTAGGACAATTCGGCTTTTGCTAAACAATCGAGCTATAGCCTAAGACCGACCATGATTATGGCAGTCTTATCTTTGCTACCGTATGGTAAACATCCGTCCTCCGAGTTCCCATTCACGGTGTGATATCGTCTGTGGATCCTTGCTAACTTGCTCAGTGAACTTTTTTATTCACTTTATAATAACATTCCGAAAGTTTTTCTAACTTTTACCAATCCTTTAAAATGGAAATTATTCTGTCTATCCGTGGAAAGGAGAAACTAATAGTGGACGGTTTTGTGTATGTGTTTGAGCGGTTAAGTAGCGATGAGCGTGAGAAATTTTGGCGTTGTGAAGAACGTGGAGTGTGCAAAGCTAGAATACACACTGAAGGTGAATCTGTGACTCTAAAACTCGGTACGCATTCACATGATCCTTCAGCAGCAAGAGTGGAGGTGCTAAAATCTGTTACGAGAATAAAGCGGCGTGCCAACGAGACAATGGAACCTACGGCACAACTTCTTAACGAGGGTGTAAGTGGCATTTCGCAAGCAGCGCAGGCATTACTCCCGAATGGTGCAGCATTAAAAAAAGTTGTTAGGAGACAGAGAAAAAAATTGGCTTCAGCGCCTTCAGTACCTGAAAGTCTCGAATTACTGGTAATACCGGAAAGGTATACAACTTACGAAGTGCGACAAGGTGTTTTCGAAAACTTTTTAATGTCTGACAGTGGACCTGGCCCAGAGCGTATCCTCCTGTTTGGAACTCAGCGGAGTTTAGGCATATTAAAGGATTCGAAAAGGTGGTATGTGGACGGAACATTTCGTCCCGCGCCATCTCTCTTTGCACAGCTATATGTCGTGCTTGCGGAGAGATTTGGTGGTGTTCATCAAGTGCTGTATTTTCTGTTGCCGAACAAGAGAGCACGTACATATGAAAGAGTTTACGAAATTATCAAAGAAGTGCAACCTGAAGTCAACCCGGAATCAATTTCCTGCGATTATGAAATCGCGGCGTTCAATGCCATAAGGAACGCTTTCCCGGAAGTGCAACTCCACGGATGCTTTTTTCATCTGTTCCGTAACATGAAGAAGCGTCTGCACGAGCTACAGTTGACCGCCAGGTATAACAACGATGCGGATTTCGCATTATGCGCGAAAATGATTCCATCACTGGCGTTTGTTCCCCTGGAGGATATAGACGAGGCTGTGGATAGATTAGCAGAACACATTCCACAGGAACTGCAGGAATTACTGTGTTGGTTTGAGGACTATTATGTTGGTCGTCTGAATCGCCGAGGAAATGGACGGCGACCTCCTACCTTCCCTCAGGAAATGTGGTCTTTGTATGACAGGGTGCTCAATGGAAATGATAGGACCAACAACCATGCTGAGGCCGCTAATAGAAGGATACAAGCGGAAATGGGAATGGCTCATCCCACTATATGGAATGTAATTGATGGATTACGAAAAATTCAAAGTGGTCGTGATGTGTTTTACGAACAGCTCGTGGCAGGGCATCAACCGCCCCAAAAGTTAAAAAAATATCGCAAAGCAGATGAGCGTGTTATTCGCATAGTGAGAGACTATGACAATAGGGACATCATATCATACCTTCGTGGTCTAGCATATAATAATAATATGTAATGTTAAGTTATTAAAATTTATCTCTATTTGTATATTATCACAGACGTAACTAATGCTTACTATTGCAGATGTAACCACTTTTTGTTTTCCTACAATTTATAAAACCAGTATTTAATAATTTTCCTTTTTACCTCATCCATCTCTGTTTCTCTTTTTGAAATAAATTTCGTAAAGGTATATCAATCGATTTGCATTGTTTGAATTATTTCATCCCACCATGTATTTGTTTGGTTTATGTAGCAGATCCGGGGCCATGTTTCTGAAGACTACCTGCTCTTCTAGTTCGACGGTCATTAGTGAGGATTAGCGACCCTCGCTCGAACTCGAGACCCGGCCCCTAGCTCGGTGTAGTATACCCTCACAGCAGGTGGTCAAATTACCGATCTATCATTGCAAAATTGCAATACTTTTTGCAAATAGGGCGATTGAAAGTTACATCATTGCCTTTCCGGTGTAATTGCTGAATATTGGCGTTTTTTAAACGAAATTTTACGATACATATCAACGGAGTTAGGAAACGAGCGTGGTAGAGGGTGGGGGAGGAAGGAAACTGAAGGAAGAGTGAGAGGTACTAACATAAGTGCTTTAACTTGCTTTTTAAGAGGGAAATTTGAAATCGGCATTGACTTTCCGAATTACAGCACGTACAGCGACTCTCTCCTTTCTGCTATCCCTTTCAAATCGTCTACAGAGCCCAGAAAATATTAAACATTAAGCAACGACGATGAAAATATGATTGTTTTCATTGTCAATGATCTATGTTTCGGTGCAACGATGGCTAATTCCGAGAATTTACACATCGGGGAGAATTGCCGGAGAGACAATAAATTGAGGAATGGAGGAACAAGGAAATGACTTGCATTTTATTATATGTCATTTCCCGCACTTCAGTGTGTGTAATTGAAATGCATCTCTGTAAAAATAAGGCACTGTGCATAAAATAGATTTTTTAGCGCGTAACATATTAATTCGGAGATAAATCATGAAACAAAGACCAACGAGACCAGTTGCACATTACATCTCGGAACGTCTCCCCATGAGAGGGGGGAGAAACGGAAGGTGAGGACAGACTGGAATGAGTGAACAGGCGAGGCACCGCGACATATTTCATTTCTGCTATCCCTTTTCTAAAATGCATGTCGTAAAAACGTGAACTTATAGAAGCACTCGAATTTCCTCATTTCAAAGCGATATGGTGATCCACAGAAAACTGCATTAATATTTTCAGCGTGTGTATATATATATATAGGGCCGTGCCGATGAGTGAGGCGAAGACAAAAATGAAAACCTATCAAAATAAATTCATAAGGCCAGCCCGCGACCGAGGAGTCAATATAGTTAGAGAGTTTAAACGACTTTTATATATCTAACCATTATTGCAAATTTCTCATCTGTATTCCAAAGTGAATCACATATTAACGAAGCGGCAACTTCGTATTTTAAGAAAATCAAATGATTGTTAAAGTTGTCTAGAATAAACTAGCCTTATATTCATTTTTTGAGAAATATGAACTATGTAGTATTATTGAAGACGTAAACTCAAATAACTGTACGAAATTTAATCAAAATCGTTAGAGCCGATTTTAAGAAAATCAAATTGTTGTTAAAAATGCGTAGAATAAACTTCCCTTAATTATTAAGCAATGCCAACCATTTCTTCATAGCTTCTGATCAGCGCCAAGCTTATGGTGTTTCGCGCTCGGGTGCAAGATATCTCTGTGGCGCCCTCCTACTAGCGAAATTTCGTGGTATAATCATACACGGTTTTTTTCATCGGTAGAGTGTGGAGATGTATCTCATAAAGAAATGACTGAAGAAATTAGCTGCATAATTGTAAATATAAACATTTCATTTAATATCTACTTGAAGGAAAATTATAAAACCCGCCACACATATGATTATAATTCAGAACTCTGTCCGTTACATTAATGATCAATCAAAAATTCCTATATTTCTGTTCATTGACAAGCCAAACTAGATTCGATATTTATTCTGACAGTAAGAAAACAAAACTTCAATTATTTATGCATTCCTACGTCAAAGTCCCAACTTCGTATTTTCATTGTAAGATATTTTAAAATCCAATGAAGAAGTAGATGTCAATAATTCTCTCAGTATTTGGAGAAATTGTTTCAATATTTGAATTTGGTACTATTTAGAAACGAATATGAACGTTAACGTATGTGGGAGATCGTGAAGGAGTAAGGAAAGCTAGTTTTTGCAAAAGCTATATCAAGCCGATTCAAAACAGATTTAGGATTTCCAAGACTCCATAAGTGTGAGAAAAAGGGTAGGCACCTGGTATTCTTCCAGCGAAAGGATTTGTGGTAAAGGTCGATGATACTTTACGAAAGGACTGCCGCCTCAGCTGGAGCTTCTCGCTAGGGTCGGGATAGCAATTAGCGGAGTAGCGCCCCCACCTCTTGGCGACTCCTACGGTAAACCCATTTTCGGTCGCCGCTGATGCGTGTTCTAGCGACCCTGAGCCATGCGACCGCGTATCGCAAGGGATCAGAAAAATTTTGCCTACAAATACTTTGACGAGAAACGCCCCGGCAAGTTGGCGCCCGAGAGCATTGCATCCACTGCACCCCGGGTAGGCGCGCTCCTGCTTCTGATCAGTAGGATAAAAGTACGAGATTTCATTCATTTTCGCTCTTCCTTCTACTGTCCTTTCAAAAAGTCTAGATACCCGAGTTTAAAGAGGTATATCTCGAAAACGCTAAAAGCGATTTTGATGCGGTGAAAATTAGCGGGCAGAGAATTTATTTCTACGTTAATTGATATAAATTCCAAATTTTTAATTTGCATTAAATATTTTATACTGCGCATTATTTGAATAAAAACACGTTTTTTAGGCATGCAAACCCGATAAGACTATTTTGAATGCTTACAATTCCGAAACCCTACAATGAATCAAATGGAAACTTTAATAGTAATTAGCTAGATCTATTGCATATAAATATGTGGAAGCGTTATTTTATAACATTATTATTGATATCCGATTTTGTTAAAATTCTGAAATACGGCTATCTTCGCCCACTCGGGTATCTAGACTTTTTGAAAGGACAGTAGGCTCCAGCGCCAGTAACAGACAGACAGACGGCATTGCGAAAACCACTTCTTCGGATTCAGCGACACCTAAAACGTATATTTCAGTAAAAATCTCGAGGTCGAATTTCTTCGCGATAACAATACTTGCTCAATATACTCGTATATGAGAAAGTTTAAAATCGGTACAACATACATTGTACAAACATTATCATATACTAATGCGTCGTTTAGTCATCTTTAGAAAATGAAAATCGTATAAGCCGGTTTTTAGAAAATTCAATTTTTGTTAAAGTTGCCTGGAATAAACTAGCCTTATATTCATTCATTGAGAAAAATGAAATGTGTAGTATTATTGCAGACCTATACTCAAGTAACGTTTCGAAATTTTATCAAAATCGTTAGAGCCGTTTTTGAGAAAATCAAGTTGTTCTTAAAAATGCGTAGAATAAACTTCCCTTAATTACTGATCAATGTCAACCATTTCATCATAGTCAATGCTCAGTATGATGAAATGCCTAAGTACGAGATTCCATTCATTTTCGCGTTACCGTGTAGGATCCAGAGCCAGTAACAGACAGATAGACAGACAGACGGCATAGCGAAAACCACTTTTTCGGATTCAGCAACACCTAAAACGTATATTTCCGTAAAAATATCGAGGTCGAATTTTTTCGCGATAACAATACTTTCTCAATATACTTCGTATATGAGAAAGTACGAAGCATGCATGAAAACAATTCATAGTTTTTATCACTTCAAAACTCCATATTTGGGTACTCGTATTTGAAAACTCAACGCTTCTTTTTGGTTTGTCGAAATCTTCTTGCTTTATCTCAATTCACTCAATTTAATAGTGTATAGTTACATGTTAGACGAATCGCACCCAAAGCATTTTTATCAAATTAGCGATGGATAATCGATTAAATTTCTTCGCGATCGTCAGAGTTTTGTTGCTTCGGTAGAGCAATATGTTAATTACATAGGATAATCAGCACATTTAATATTAATATTATGTTAAACACTTATTATTACTAAAAAGACGAAAATCAGACAAACACGTGAACGTCATGTTTTACAGAAAGTAAACTCAGCATTGCTCACATAGGCCGTGAGATTTTCATATATACCTACTTAAAAATAAACGTATAATGTAAAATAAAACTAATATGGAATATTCAACGTGATTTTCTGTTAATTTTTAATAAATCACGGCGAGAGAAGTCCTCGCGGCGAGATGGCCGCGGCGAGATGGCCGCGGCGAGATGGCCGCGGCGAAATGTACCTTCGCGGCGAGATGGCTGCGGCGAGGTGGCCGCGGCGAGATGGCTGCGGCTAAAAGTCCCATTCCCATTCCTCAGATGCCTTCCCCTGTGGTGAAACACCTTAAAGAGTGAACTTTTTGGGAGAAGTGAAGCCTTATAAAATTTTCAAGAGCTTTTTATGATCCCCTAGGCCAATGAAAGTGATGTACGATCTCTCTTCTGAACAATCAATTTCTTCTAGCTTTAAAGGTTTGAATAATTCTGAACTGGAAGAAAATCTGTGCGATCTGTGTGTGTGTGTTTTTTTTTTCTTTCATAACTAAAGCGTGATTCATTATACCTTCCGCAGGTATATTGGAAAAAAAAAATAAATTGAAAAGTTAACAGAGATGAAGTAAGATTGTTGAATACATTTTAAAGAATTATTTTATATTATTTTTATATTATTCTAGAGTCTATTCGAAAATCGAATTTCAGGGATCACCGTAATAGTTATGAATATCCACCAAATCAATATTATAGAAGCAAAATGGGAAAAAAAATTTCCAAGTTTTAGGTAAATGGTATTCATTTTACTTAAATATGGATTTGTCCATCATATTTTATTTATCATTATATGTCTAATTACAATAAGCTCGTATGTTGTAGGTAGGTTTTTACAGTATTTATTGTATTACTTAATTAGAAACAATATTTAAATATTCCCATTGACCAAAACATCATAAATAAAAATTTCATTTTCATTGCAAAACGAGAAAATTTTTTCAGTAAGAAGGAATTACAATAAATAAGGTAAAAATTGTTATTATGAAATGTATCTTATCGAAGTAAATTTAGTTTAAGTACATATACTATTAGCATATGACTACCAAACTTGTTCCAGCACTTATCATAGCGTGGCTCTAATATATCCCTGTTTAAAATAAATTGGCCTTAAGCTCTGATAGCCAATCCAACGGGAGCGAACTTTTCATTGCTCAAGCTCCTAAATGACAATATTGTGAACTGTACCAAGAGAAATCTTCAGTTGCAATTTCAACAAGTTTTTGGAACTGACGTTTGCCTAACTATAGTTTCTGTGACCCAGTGAATGAAGCAAAGCTTATTCGTTACCAACGGAAGTGTACCAAAAGTTCAAATGCGACTAAGCCTTTAGTTTTTAAGACTTTGTGTAGATTTATTATCTTATTCATCGAAACGACTACACAACAATTCCTCTGCTAAAAATCTAAAAAGAGTATAGTGTAAAATGCAGTACAAAATCAATCAGCCGAAAGTTTAATCATTTGGAAACCCAAATTTTATGTTAAAACATCTCGTTATTATGCAACATTAAAAAGAATACATGAATGATATTTTACCCTTTGAAAATTACGTTCCTCCACAGAGAAAGGCTGCATATAGCCATGTAGGACAATAGTAATAATTATAAAAGAAATAATTCAGGAAATATGAAATAGATAAGAATACGGAAAGTTGATCAGATACAGAAAAAGCTTTAGAATTTACAATAAATTTGTGCAGAGGAAAAATACGAGAGAAAAATCAATTTATCGAGTACTGACCAATGAAAATAAATAAGTTTAGATTTAATCAGTTTAATTTCAGCTACTGCTATCTATTGACGAGTGTATAAAAAAAATCATATTGATAAGGCTCAAGTTGAAAACGAAAGAGGTGAAAGTACGAGGAACGAAAGCAATCAAAGTGAAATGCTGATAAAAAAGGGAATAACTACAACAGAAAGTGGAGATATACGAGTAGTATAAAGAGAATTAGAAAGAGGTCCGTGTATCGAATAAGAATTAAGAACAAATGAATTACGATAGCGAAGCTGTGGCGTAAAGAATAACGTGCAACAGGAAGGAAGGGAGGGAAGTGGAGAGGAAGGAAGGAAGGAAGGAAGGGAGGAGAGAGGAAGCAGGAAGGAGGTAAAGGGAAGGAAGTAGGTAAAGAAGATCAGAGAGAGAGGGAAAGGTCCTCCTCCTCCCTTCCCACCCATACTCCTCCAACCATTCCCTCGTTTCACGCCTCTTGCGGGGTGGGAGGGTTTACTCAAGGAGTCATAAATCACGTGGGAGGGATAGGGTGAGGCGGAGGATACGGCGAGGGAGGAAGAGGAGAGAAGAGAGAGAGAGAGAGAAGGGATTGAAGACGTTAAGAACGGGTGGGCGTGAGTTGAGGGGATTCGAAGGGAGATGGCGCCACCGTTTCCCTCCCTCTATAGGGGCAGGGGGGAGGGCTTCGAAAGGGCGCCCCCTAAGAAAAAAAATAAAGGTTAAAGGGCGAGAGAGTGAGGTGAGGGTGTCAAGTGAGGCTGATACAAGAGGGGTCGTGAGGAAGATGCGAGTGCGGGGGGCAGAGAGAGAGAGAGAGAGAATGTGCAGGGGGCGGCGCATAAGAAGGGGAGGACGCGGACCTTAACTCCCGCACTCCATGGGGGGTTCCTTCATCTGGAAGTCAAATGGCTGGCTCATATAGAATCATTATTGCCCCTAGAGGCTTCATATTAAGGATTTTGCAGGAGAAGGAGTAGTCGATGGTAGGGTGTGGGAGGAGGAGGAGAAGGGTGGGGGGGAGGGGGGGAAGAGGTCACAGTGGGGGTTGAAGAGAAGATGGAGGGTCGAACGCGGGGGAAGGAGAAAGACGAGAGGGATGAAGAGGTGAAAGGTCTCTCTTCTCTAGGTTGACGTGCCGTGGGATTTTTCCAGAATTTCGAGGGCATGCGGAACACCTCTTCTTCTGGAAGGCTTATGTGGGTTTTGCGAGGAAGAAGGAAAGATGGATTTTTTTCAGATGAGACCTTATTCGAGGTGAAGGGAAGAATTTTTTTGTGCGACGGCGTCGCGAGGAAGGGAGAGTAATACTCTCTTGACTTTTTTTTATATATTTTTCCTGATGTTCGCGCTCGGTAAGGATCATTTTATCTTTAGGAACGGAGAGAGATAGAGAGGGCGAGGGAGAATATGAAGCGTAGACTGCTCGGCAGTGAAAGTAAATTCAATAGTTTTCGAGAAATTGAATCTGTAGCGTGAATAAAGGGCGGGGTAATGGTGAGCAATCAATTTTGCATTATTTCCAAAGAAAACGCTGCTAGTCGAGTAAATCCATATTGCAATGACTGGAAGCGATATTCTTATAAGTTACCGTCAACCGGTGGATATTAAATATCGGCAATTCAACATGAAGGACTTCAATAAAAACCACTTGAAAATTTTGTGCTAATACCGCTGAATTTTTCTGAAAATGGAAAGTTCATCAATGTTCCGCCCTAGACTTAAAAATACATTAGTTAGTTCCAAATTTAAAAGTAGTGCAGTGCTTGTATCACGGAATATTTTTCATTTGAAAATTTTTAATTATAGAACGCATGGTAATGCCAACGGAGAGGAATATGTTGCAGAGTAATCGGAGTTCGAGTTATAGAAGATCAACCGTGCATTTCGTTGAATAACCAATCGACTAAATTGACCTAAAGTTTTACAGCATATTAAATTTTACGATAATTCGCATGGATTAGTTAATGGTAAATGTTATTTTTCTTCTAAATTAATAATTTTAATGACATTATAAACTCTGTGATATAGATCCATGATAAACATTCAAGATAACTGTTAAAATTCCAAAAAATAAAAATTGCTATACAATATTGTTATTTATTCCGTGCAGCCATATTCGTTACCTCAAAATTCAGTCCCTATTCTAATTGAATATGACTGTCGAAATTTAATACCGTTCGTTTTCCTGCCCACTACATTCCCTTAACGTGAATTTCAACTTCCGCGCTCTCTGAATCACGTACATTCCGAGAGAACATGACTACTTGAGAACCATGCACGTCTCATCGGGTGCCCTTTGAATGAAACGAATGCATAACCTCGAAAATTCCCACCACTCATCTGATGAGTAGGTGTTAATGGACAAGATTATAATAAATGCCATTAAAATAGCACGTTGCGCTGGTAGATATATTGGTAGGTATTACTGCAGAAAAAAGAAACTTGGAAAAGTTTAGATTAGTTGCTGCAGACCATCTTTTTAAAGTCCTAATTGCTCCCTTACGCGAAAAAGAATTTATTAGTTGCTCCAAGAAAAAAGGGTTACCTATAGTAAGTGTATGAGAGGCTTTGGAAAAGATGTCCTTGGGAAGGAACTTTATTTTCGGAGTAAATTACTTATATTCTACGTAGAATTACAATTTTTCTTTCTCCAGCTTTTCGTTCTCATATTGAGGGGAGTTAATATATTTTAAGATGAGCGTGTATGTACGTAGACAGCTTCTCTCCAGTGCCGCAGTGGGGTGGGTTGGCACGACGTGGCTTAGAACGGAGCGAGGAAGGGGCAAGGGTTACAGACTTCGAATGGAAATTAGGGATATCCCCAAATCTCCTCGCCAGGGAATAAGGATTTGCGATAATCTAAAGGGGTGGGTGCTGAGGAGCAGTGAGGGGTCGTAAAACCTCCCTCTCCTCGTCTCCCATCCCCCCCCCTCTCTCTCCCTCCCTCCCTTCCTCCCCTGAAACTACCGTCTCCTCGTCAACCTCTGTCGTCTTTGATGTCTCGTTGCCTTTAATCGGACGATGTCCTCAATAGATCACGCGCGTAGGAAAAGTACGGATAAAGTCGGATTTCATATCGTCTGCGGAAATTTTTAAGCGAATTTGTTTTAGGACTTCATATCATCTCTTAGTAAATAATCAGAATAGATGGAAACATCGAATTATTAAAATATTTAATGATCTTTGCACGATTTTCATTAACAAGTAGCCCGTCGATTTGAAAGAGCACTTCAATTTAATAAATTGTGTTAATTAAAAAAAATTTTATTCGGAAAGTTAACACTATAGAAACACAATAGTAGTACACGTCACCGAGTGCAAAAAAATTTAAATTTCCAGTACTTCCATCCATCTTATCGACAATTTAATTCTCACTGCTATCCTATATTTATATTAAAATTGAAAAACAAACACATTTGAGGTATATTCTGAAAATGGTATTATAAGCTCACCCGTTAATCTTTCGTAGATTTGCTAACAATAGCTACAAGCCAACAGAAAATTTGTTTTTGCTGTTTCAACCAACGCAGCTCAACGAATTTTAGAAAATCTGAGTTATGCGATGTCTGCTCTCTATCACCCTCTCTCTAAACACACGCACAGATGTATGTATATACACATACACATATATAAATACAGAAATATTCTATCATCATGATTCCATAGATCAAATAAACTCAGTCGACTTATGAATCCAACATTATCTTACATACAACTTCCGTTTGCAAGAGGTTAGAAATAAAAGTATTTTAACATAACAAAAAAATGAAATTTGCCTTAAGAATCAATATCCTATTATTGATCCTGTAACTTCTCGTACTCACTCAAATATTTTTGTTACGCTGTCTCATGGGAAATTTTATGATTAGCAATTCAAGCGAAGATGAGGTTTACATTCAATAAATGAACACGAATGTTTCTCTGGGTTTTGCCTAAAGGCAGTCTTTCTTTTTCATTATGTCGTATGTATGAGATACAAGTTGCGAAATGTTTGTATTAAAATGCATTACAGTTAGATTTATATCTTTTTATATTACCTGATGAAACGATTTACACTCTTTGAAAGCTTTCTTTTATCACAACATACCACTTACGTATAATACTAAGGGGCAAGCCCCCTGCTCACTGACGCTCGCCAACCCCCTCCCCTCCCCCCGCCCTTTGCTTGCTGTTTCTATGTACCTATTGGATTTTGATTAGTTTAACGGGAATATGATTTGAATATGAGTTTAATGAATATATTTTATAAGGGTTGTATATTTGGTTTTTAATAACAACTTAAGAAAATTAGTTGAATAACTCTATAAAAAAAATAAACTCAGAGGGCTGAAATTCCCGGAGATTAAAAATGGCTGAGGTATAGATCGTTAAAGAGAGAGAGAGAGAGACAACCAGAAATAGGATTTTAGTAATATAGATTAAAAATATAAATAACATGAATACTGCTGTCCATTTATTTGTCTTAAATTAATAGTTTCGTTCGTTTCGAGCAAGTTTTAATCTTATTTTCGATCTTTAAGCCTTTATTTAAGTGCCTATGCACGGAAATTACCGAGGACAACAACACCGGTAACCATGGAATCTTAATATTGAAATGTTAAAAAATTTATCATAACTCGAGTATAAATTCAAAATATGAGCAAATTCGAATGAGATCGAGTATTCTACGGTAAGAATAAGAATTCTCATTCATTTTGGCGTGTTTTAGCGCAAATTTCGTGTCGATAACTTAATTTTAAGATATTTAAAAAAGTAAAAGAATGAAAGCCTTCAAACCAAAAATGTGATATTTACGTGTTATCTTATGGGAAACGACATTCATCCTGTGAGGGTCAAACGCGTGACCTAATTCAAAAATTTTTTAGTTATAACGTAGAGATTCATTAAAACTGAAATCCTGAGAAATTTCAGACACCTCAGTAAATTTTTAACCGAGTTATTCGCAAAATTAGAGCGTTACGCAGCATGATGATGATGACCATTACGATTTTATAATATAGAGAGATTTGTTGCTGAATAATTACATTATGTATCAAGTCAAATCTTATGATGCCATATTAAACTTTTATGTCGTAATTATGACTAATGGAATAAAGCTAACCGACAATTTATACCTGATGATTAGAAATAAAATAATTAAAGAAGTACATAAAGCCCTAGTCATCTGTGGTCTCTTCGTTCGCGGTTTCGGCCTTTCACGAGTAGCAGCAAGTCTAAACATTTTTTCGATTTAGCAGTTCGCCGATCAAACACAGTCTTGTTCTTTCTCTACTTTATTAAAAATAAAATAAATAAAAATGTAAGCTTTGTTTTTATACTGAATCGAGAGAACTAGCTTTCTGTTTTGCATAAACATTTTAAATACCTGGCGAACTGCGACTTTCTCATGAAAAATCATCCGCTATCCTAAAAATCTCGGATAAAATTAAATTTGTGATTTTTTAAATTGCAAAATCGGGAGAATAAGCTTTATACTTTATGCAAACATTTAACAAAGATAAGGAAATGTCATTCAAGGAAGCCTACGCTAGTACAATATCTCAACACTAAACAAGATAAATACCTACATATATTTCTGAGCGTGATATATTCTTTGAAAGAACGATCGTGAATTTTTGCACCACCATTTAATTTTGCATAACTACAGTTATTTGTGTATTTCTCTAACCTATAAATATTTTCCCCTTAAGTCCATGGTATCAGTATTCGCTGTTGTCTCAGGAACGAATCTTTCGCAAGTGGCGAGGGTTTTCAGTATCAAGGTCCAGCACGATAAAAATAAGGCACTTTCTAACGTCCTACATTTCTTCAATCCCGCCATTTTAAAACGAGTTTTAAACCCACTTTCTCCTAGTCCATTACGAAAATACTCATCCAATATAATTTTCGGAACAAGAAACCATTGGAAAACCCATACTTAGCACATCCTCACCAGAAAAAAACTCGTGCCGCAAGATAACAATGGACGATCGCGTTTTTTTCCCCCACAAGCGGGCGTCTTATTTGACTCGATCCGACATTTCTCCGAACGGAAAAAGAACACCCTCGTCTTCGCACCGGAAGATGCGCTCTGGAAGGAAATCATCATTTCTGCCTTTCGCCCTCGAGGCACACGAGACTCATCTTCTCCTTGCTAACGCGCGTATCTCTCAAAACAAATGCTAAGTCGGTTCTCTTTTGATCTCGAAAGATGAAAAAAAAAACCCCGACCACCCACTCCGACCCTTCTTTACCTTCCGCTTTGATTTCATTCAACTCACGGACCGCCAAAAAGACCGAACTCACTCTCTCTCCTCTTATTTCCCTTGCGACGGAGTGGACCGCTCGGTTCGCGGTAACTCTTTGCGCGATATCTGGTCCCGAACCAATTATCCATACCGATGGGCCTTTCCCTCCCGCGTCGATCCGACCTCTCCTCCTCCCACTCCCTCCGCCCACCTGAACCATCAAAGTGCCTTCTCGTTGAGGTCGCTGTCGTTCGGGGATTCCCCCTTTGAAGCTCGCCTGCCTCTTGTGTTTTTTTTTTGTCCTTGCCGACGCCGCCTCGCGGTTATTGCAAAAGGGTTTTATACGGAAATGGGTTACTCTGCAACACCTGCTGAGGAAAGGGAGAGATTGATTCATCCGAAGGTCGTTCTCCATCGTGCTAGATACAGAAAAAAGTGACGAAGATAAAACGCTTTGATGCAGAAATATATTTATATAGGGGTATACCTGGAAAAGATTTTTTTGTGGCGCGAAGGTGAGTCCTTTTATTTTTAAGTTCTCTCGCCTTGTCGCGTCGTTAAATTTGGGCCATAAGTGTTCGTATTTTTTTGGGTTGCGGAGTGGATGAAAGTGCTACCTAACTTTTACCTTATTTATAAAGAATAATTGCAGGTGTAAGATTAATTTGTTGAGAATACCGGGAATATAAAGGTTAATTGACAGTGAAAGTTTTCTTTCCGTTACGTTCTCCTCTAGTTGATTCTATGTAAGAGTTTAAAGACTCTCGAAACAAAGATGGTGGGAAAAACAACTCATTGTCGTAAAAATGATCAAAATAAATATTTATGCTATCTACTTGCTGATGACTACGCTTCTTTACTCGCATTATATATCTTTGCTCGCATTATATATAATATATAATTACAGATCTGATAAACATTCGGCCGTGTTTTAAAAAGTTCCTGTTTTGTTTGTAATAAAATCACTATCTTCATGCAGTTAAAAGTAATAAATGGGTAAATGAGACAGTTAATTAACTTATAAATAGAAAATTATGAAACAAATTAAACTTTCTCAAACATCACTGTAAACCGTAATCAGTCTAAATCTTTCAATAGGACTCACGTGCTCCAATTGAGTGAACATAACTTTGCTACACGACTTGAGGTATTGATTTCTTTCCTCCTTATATACATTCTATTCTCATTGTTCCGAATCCTTTTTTTTTTAAGGGGTACACAAACTCTGTTTTCCGACGTGTAATCCTTTTAAAAATCTTGTATCCCGGAGGATATAAAGTCACAGAAGAAAAAAAGCCGCATCCCTTTCTTCACCCCCGTTAAAACCTTAATCAATTAACCGGCATCCCATAAGGAGGAAATTGATTGAATTGCCTCCCTCCTAATCTATCACCTCTGACCCCTTCTTCCCCATCCTCCCCTTTTTTCCCTGAACCCCGGCTCCCTCCTCCACTATGTTATCTATCCCAATCCCGGCGTCCGAAGTCCCTCTCCCATTCCAAATAGTTATCTCTTAATACCACCAGTAACAATCCAATTCCGTATCCTCCCCTCTGATTTCCTCCCTCTCTATCTCTCTCGTTTCCCCCTCTTCACACCACAAGCTTCCTGGCCACGCTCCCTTATCGCTGGCTTTTAGCCCTTTTTCCGCCCCATCCCTTAGCATCTCACGTCCCCATCGACAGAATCCTCACCCACCCCCGCCTTTTCCGTCCAATAGTCTCCAGATGTCCATCCTCATTAAGTTTCCTGCTCTTCCTTTCCACCGGCGCATTCTTAGGAGGAAGTTTCACGGACCGACTGACTGACTGACTGACGGTTATCGGAACCGATTTCGTGGAATTCTTCTTATGGACATGATGCTGCCTTAAGAGACGGCGACGCGCGCAATTCTCTTCAAAGGCGGGTAATCACTGGTCAGACGCACGAGTAAATGTACGCTCTGTGATTTTCGAGCAGGACGGATATTTCTTCGAAGTCTTTGCGCTAGCAAATTAAAATTACCGTTTTCACAACATTTCAAGTTTAAATGCCTTTCGTAAATTGTTTTCACTTTGATGAATCTATGAAGACGAGGCTCTCTGCTTTGGGAAATTCATTTATTCCATTATCATTAAAACGGAATTGCTACAAGATATGCTTTTCCTATTTTCACCTTCTCTCTTTGTCGGTATCATCTCTTAAATGCTATTTTCACATATGGACAGAAAAATATATGTATTTTTCTCCAAAAAAGATGATAATACCAGTGGCAGAAGCTGGGTGAAGTGATTTAAAATCCAATATAAACATTAAGCTTTAAACTGTGGCGATCTTATTAAGTGATCTGCTCTTCTTTGTTAAATTTCAAGCATCTGTCATATAAAGAAGAAACTGGATTACTTTTATGCAGTTTACCGGTCTTTCAGCGGTGACTTAAGAAATAGGTTCACGCGCCGCGTATGGTACAGTGAAGTTGATCCTGTATTCAGGATCTACGGAATTGAGAAAAGATATCCATTCTTTTCTTCGCGCCTCTCTCCCTCCATTCTCCTCCTCCTCCATTCACCTATCCCACAATCCCTCAACCCTTATCGCCTCTTTTCCTCTCTCCGCCCCTCTTCACACCCCTCTTGGCAAAGATACAGCTTACTTTGTTTTCCCGGCACACGGGTCAATTTATTTCCTTCCTGTAATCATGGTCTCCTGTTTCCACTTATTTATTTATATTCCCTTCCCGATCCCTTTCGGCCGTATCCCCAGGGATACGTCGAAAGCCCTCTACGAAAACTCTCCCTCCTTCCATCTCTCCTCTCCACCTTTAACTGCTCTTTATTTCCTATAGAGGGCGATTTTATCGTTCGATTCGCGCCTTGAGTACGAGATGAGTGGACGGTTTTAAGGGTCTCCCTTTCTCGTTTTCCTCTCTCTTGCCTTCTCTCTTTTTCGCCTTCTCTCTTCCTTCTTATTACTCTAGTTTCTCTAATGTATATGTACCCACCTTCTATTCTTTTTCTTCGTTTTGTTTACACAAAATGTTTTCTATTTTCGTTATATTTTATACTTATATACTATGCGTTTACGCTAGCCTAGAATTCCTGCTTCTTTTTTTCTCTTTTTGTTTATTTCATTGTCTGTCTTCTTCATTATTTCTTTTTCCATTTTCTCGCGTTAGTTAGCTTTCATTTTTCCAATACGTGTCATCTTCTCTATCTAATATTGTCTTCTTCCGAATCCCGTTTTTGCTTTCTTTTCTTGCTACTTTTCGTTCTCTCATTGCTTTTTCTTCTCTCTCTCTCTATCTCTTCCTTGCCTTTCTTCTTTACAATGTAGTTTTTCTGCCTTACACCAACGCTATCTCTTCATCCCTTATTTTACCAAAACGCGTGGTTTTCTCTCCAACTACGAGGCTAAAACCCCTCTCTTGTTTCGTGATGTCGGTATCAGATCGTTACATTGCGGCACTGCGGTTCATTACTCACGTCACTCGCTCATATTCTGGAGATTCTCGGAAGTTTGTCTCGCGAGGATTCTCGATACTTGAGGCGGTGCGGGCGTCTTGTGCTTTTTTCCGCAATGTCTTAAGCTAATCTTTAGAATTCATTTTTAAGCGTTAATAGCGATTACTGTAGCTTTTAGCTAAAATCTTAATTGTTTTACAAAAATTTAAGTTTCATATAGTTTTCTTCGTCGATTTAGATACCTAACAAAAATCGCATTATAAAAATACAATTGCGTCACAATTCGATTTCATAATGAATTCTTACCTCTTCTACAGATTACAAATGAATATTTATTAACATAATATCATATGATTGTGTTTATAAACTATGACGAGACTTATGAAATTTACTGAATCATTGAACTATACTGGCTTAATATACTGGTTAAATCATGTTGTCTCATTTATATCTCTATTTTTCATATGATCAATACGCAAATTTAATTCAAGCACCGTATAAAACTAAAATAATTGCACTTGATAGTACACCGTTATGCATTATAAATTAGAAAATAAAAATTGATATATTAGCCTAATATAATATAGCAATATTTAATTAAATTTTATTTTTACGGGCACTATTCAAAAGGTCAAAGAATTGTTTTTTAGAAGAATCGAAATAACCTTATCGTTAACCTGTCCGCAGTCGTAAAGTTGAAAGCTGCGAATCTTGGTTTTTAACGTTCGTCAAGAAGGACGTAAGAAATCCCGATTTCCGACTCAACAACACTATCAAAATGATCTCGCAGTTACTTCCCTTCACTTCAGATGCGCCATCTGTTACTCCCTTCCCGCTAAATGCTTGCGGGCATTTCCGAGAGCTTGCAGATTGACCATGTCAAGTGGAGCATCAAGGGGTTTAGAAAATCGGGAGTGGCTGTATTCGCTCTGTCTAGAAGTATATATCGGCGGAATTATTTTCAAACCGTACACAAAAAAAACAAAGTAAAATGCGAAAGAAATCTGGCATTCAAACTAAATTATAATCGATTCCCAAAAATATTGGTTTAATGTGTACGTAAGCTGAATTAAAGTCATTGGCGTTTCACTGATGTTTTTACCGCGAGAAAATATTTACATGGCTAGTGATATATTTAGTAAACATCTTTTCATAGCATGATGTTGGACACATTTTTTGGAAGGTAATATTAGTACGTCATTTGATAACAAAACTATATTTCTCTTTATTTTCAGGGATACGAAAATTTTCCGTATAGCTAACTATTTAAAATATACCAAACGACTATTTTGACATGTTTCATGCGAAAGATAAGTTTTCGGCCGTACCTCAAAGAAATAGACGAGAGAATTATCTTCAAATAAGTACCTATTAGCATACAAGCACCTAATTACAGAAAAATTATATGACCTGTCTTCCATCCCTTTTAATCAAACGTGCAGCTTGGACTTTCTTCTTATTTCACCTGCCTTGAAAACTGTTTTCCGTTACCCGACACCTTGCTTCCGAGCAAAGATCTCACAGGTAAAGCGTTTCCGTGGAAACGACCAATGTATTTATATGAAAGGAGGCGGCATAAACAGACCGAACGGAAAAACCGCTCATAAGGGCGTTTTTCAGCTCAATTCTTCCTAAAAAAAAACACAAGTCTCGATAATCTGTTCCTCTTAAATCTGAGCGGCAAAATCTGAAGTTAGCCCGTATCAAAAGCCGAAAAGGCGACCGCTTCTGGTTCGAAATCGAGAGAGAAAGAAAGCGTCCTTCGATCTTTCCTTCCCAGTGGCGGTGCTCTTTTATTTTCTCGAAAATTCAAGGTCGAAATCTCGTTTTCCACCTTCAAATCGCTGCAACCGCCAATTTCGCACGGTAAACCCTTCCGTGAGAATGCGCGCGAGAGCATGTGGTCGCAGATGTGCGGGGTTTGTGCGCGTGCATGTGGTATAGGTGATGGAAGGATGAACAAACACGCCGATGGGGCCGAAAAGAATAACATCATCGTTCGCCCACGCGAGAGACCGCACCCATATGTCCTCTCTAGCCCCTCTATTACCGGGAAATAAGAAATTAACAGTCACGAGGCTAGGAATGGGACAGGAACGGCCTCCCTTGTGCCTTTACGATGCGTGCGCGGCCGCGTGGATAGAGGGTGACGGCTTTGCAAAAAGAGGCCTCTTTAGCCCGCGTCCCTCGGGGCCCTGCCGAGTCGGTCGTGTCGCCCGCGTGAGGCGACCTTTGCTCCCCGCTTCGTTTCCACGAAGGGATTTGACTGCTCTTCGAGCGAAGAAGTCTCTAGAAAATAAAAGGATGACGCGAATGCAGTGTTTCACTTGAGTCTGCATACATTGGTTTTTATAAAATCTTTTATACGCGTTCGTCCGATATTTATTTATTTATTTATTTATTTATATTATATATATTTTGGGGTAGACCATTTTTTGTTCCCCCATTATCTTTTGAACGAATGATCGGATAGTAAAGAATGTTACATTGATTGAAAGATTATGGCTTGCAGATGGTTTTTAATCCATAATCAATTTCGTATCTCATCTAGAAGTTAAACGGTGAGTGTTCAAACTTTCCAAAAGTCTATTTGGTTGCGGTGGCTCTGCTGGTTTGTCTGAGGGCGTTTTAGTAACATAAAATTGAACTACTACGTATGTACTACATAGCCACAACATTATTTGCCCCTAAGTTAGAAATGATAGCGGGAAATACGGATTTCAACGTCAGTTGTCATTTTGACCAATATATGGCGAGAGAAGTTATAACGCTTAATTATACGAAAATTTTAGCTTATTTCTATTGTTATTTTATACCTCTATAACGTTCACTGTTAGTTTAAAATTTTGAAATTTTTCATAAAACAATTGACAACTCGTAATCAGTAGATGGTTCCTTTGGGAAAGTATTTTTATTCCTCACTCTGCGGCATATAGCTCCTGGGTAGAAAAGTATCTTCAAAATTTCAAAACTTGCGAAATGGGGTGCCGTGGAGTAGTGGCGAGGGCATTGGCCTGCTACGCTGAACACACCCGTCGAAAACCTACTAAAGTGGGATTTTTTCAATAGATCTTGCGGCCTCCTATTTACAAGTTTAGAGGAGAGTATCCGAATCAACGCTTCATCCTTCTAAAGGGACGTAAAGCCGTTGGTCCTCCTTGGTGCTCTTCGAAAAGAGTAAGCTAATGCCGCTACCGGGTTTCTCATCTTCTTTGCTTTGTGATTTAGACCGACGAGCTTACTAGCGCTAGAGTCGTATGAAGTCACAAAGTTCCACAAATCACGAACTTTGACATCAATCATTGTAAGAAAGCGATTGAGGTAAATAATTTACGTTCGTTATTTTTAATTGGATGTTACTCATTTTTGCTCTTAAAAGATGAAATCACGTAAGAATTTTTAAAAAATTCAGAAATAAAATCTTTTTGCTTTACAAAGGATAAAAACAAGAAAAATTTCAGACTATTTGTTCGTTATAAAATATTTTGGTGTCATATTCTTTACATATAATTTACGTAATAATCTCAATCCATAAGCTGGAATAAATGGAGTCTGAATATAAAGTTAATAGCAAACACATTTCTATTTTCTCATATGCGAAGTATATTGAGAAAGTATTTTAATCGCGAAAAAAATCGATCTCGAAATTTTGGTGGAAATATACGTTTTAGGTGTTCATGAGTCCGAAAAAGTGGTTTTTGCAATGCCGTCTGTTTCTCTGTTCATCTGTCCGTCTGTTCGCGGTTCTAGAGCCGAAATGGTACAGTGAAAATGAATGAAATCTCGTACTTAGGCATTTTATCATACAGAATAGAAGCTATGAAGAAATGGTTGAAATTTCAGAATAATTAAGGGCCGTTTATTCGAGACAAGTTTAACAACAATTTTATTTTCCAAAAATCTTTTATAACGAACAAATAGTCTGAAATTTTTCTTGTTTTATCCGTTTAAGGCCGCCTCTTTTGTAAAGCAAAAAGATTTTATTTTTGAATTTAAAAAAAATTTTTTACTTGTTTAGAGTTGTTTTCTTCAAATAAATCTCTTTCGTGACAGAATTATTAGTGCTGGTCTTTGTCTGGCATTGAGCTATTAATAAATATTATTGTTTCTATCTCTTAGACGAGATAATCTCTCCCTGCCACACACAAATTGCGGTGGCCTGAAAGGCAGTGGCGTAGCTACCATATAGCAAGAGTAGGCAATGCATAAGGGCCCTCGAACAAAAGGGGCCCATACGTTGTGTTGAAATTGTCAATTGTCTATATCTTCGCAAATGCAAAAGCAAGGAAAAAGACATTTTAAGCTAATTTCTTTAATTCTTATATATCCTGTGCTGCATAATAAACTAGTGGTTGATATTATAAGAGGGAGGTGTAAGGTTGGGGACTCCTGTTGTAGAGATTTCTTCCAAGTTTTGTTTGAAACAAATTTTCGTAGATCCATCCATTTCGGATATATTTAACTTATTCGTAAATTTCCAGTATACCATGTAGCGGTGAATTCTGTAAACATATTCAGAATATACCTAATTTACGGCAGTAAGGAAGACTGTATTCTTTTAGGATACGAAATAATAATTTAAATATCTATACCCCAAATATGGAGAAAGTCATGTGTTGGCCACGTCAGATTTTGTAGAACCTATCGCCACCGCACAAAAAAGAGAAAGAACTACACTCATTCCGGAAATATTTCATTCCATTCTTCATGCTCAGGAAACGCTGTACTTATACATACATGCCGTAAGATATCCTGTGGAGAGGAAGGAAAAAAGAAAATCCAACCAGACCCCTCCAAATATCTCCCTTTTTTCCTTTCTCCTACTTTTGAATCTTTCCATTGGGAGAGTCCCGATAGAATTCGAGAACCCACATTTCTTGTATCGGGACATTTTATAGAAGTAAAAGAAAATAAAGAAAAACAGCTCTGGGAGAAAATGCGAAAAGTAGTCTGGTCCTCAAATGGAAGCCCAGTGCCTGTTTGTGATTGTGTCTCCGCGTCTATGAGTGCGTGTGAGAGAGAGAGAGAGAAAAGGATATTTATACACATAGAAGAAAGGGTCAGCGGGGTATAGTGCGGACCGGAAGTTGTTATTGACCCCCAAGGGAAATCCGGCTTCATCTCCTTTCTCCACCCATTCGATCGACTTAGGAGATCTCCAATAATGTCTGATGGAAATGACCCCTTATACTCTTCTATTTTCTCTCCCTCCCTCTCTGCACCTAACGGTTTTCCTCTTTGTCGCCTCTCCCGTGACCCTTTTTAGGGTAAGGGGAAGGGTCGCAGTGACCTTAGGTATAAAAAGGGGGAACGAGTGCGAAGGGAGAAATCCGAAGAAAATGGCGTTCTAGGTTTTAAAAGAAGGAATGGATTTCCGAGGGAAGAAAGGGAAATGGAGGTACTTGAACTGTTTTTTTTTTTTTTAGAGAATCTATCAGGGAGGCTTTTTTCTTCCGTGGCCCTCAGGCCCTTGGTTTGGCGGGTCGTAAAGGGTCACTTAACCGAATTCCCGTAAATCCTGGTGGAGGTCATCGATGGGAAATAAACGAGGTCCGTCCATTACCTTCTGCGTGGTGCTGCGTAATATTTAGAATGCCTTTTGTCGTGCATTTCGTAATTTAATGCTGCAGTGTAACAGGCAGACGTATTTTAGCGCTTGTTTGGTTTGCGGAATTCTGTGAAATTCTATCGTATTGAGTGCATGAGCAATTATTGGCTATGGCAGAAATCCAAAAAAAAATGTTAGTAATGAATAATCTCGATTTAAACAAGCAAAGTTTTCCTTAAGAACGTTGCCAAGTTATTTTTTGCCTTAATTGGTTGCTTTGGCAGTAAAATCCGGCGGAAGAGAGATTATGAAAATAAAGGACGTATCTAAATGTGACCCCGTTGACTCTTTCTTAGTCGAGTCAGAGTGAAATCCGCCGGGCACAAAAGCTGGCACATAACAAAAAAAAAGGAGGCCCTTGACTCATAAATGAGGCCCTATCACAGAAAAAATGAACTTTTTGGAGCCAAATTAGTCACCATTAGTCAGAGTTTTATTACTGAGAAATCCGAACGTTTTCTGGCCCAATTCCTCTGTGACCTTATTTAATTACGAGTCAAGGAGAGGAATTAATTTTTAAATCCTTCCGTCCTAAGTATTATTCTATATAATTCACTAATAAACGCATAATCTTGTGGAATTTCATAAAATACGAAGCAACACAACTTTGTACAAATTGTACACCGTTAAAATTGTTATTAAACGACGAAAATTGTATTTTACTGAGTATTACGCTGTATTTCCTGTAACGCGATGTAAAATGGCTGATAAATGATGCTGCTGCTTCTTTCATCTTCGGATTATAGCACTCCTTATAGCAGCAATCTTTGCAGTTTGTTTTTTTGAATTTTTTACATACGTGTCGATCGTCCGATTAGTCTTTGAAAATTTCAGTGAATAACTAATTCAATAGCGAACTACGAAAGGCTATCAGAACCGGTAGCCACTCGTTATTTGCGGCGCGCGAAAAGAGTATTCTTATCGAGGAATCAACCGACTCATGGTTACGCTGAAATAAATGTATACAAAAAACGCGAATTACTGGAAATGTGCGATCACGATCTCGACCGCTCGAGCGGCGTGAGGCAATTCGCGAGCGGAGTCACTCGACGCCGCAGCCAAAGTGCACCTGTTGCGACATCGGGCCTTCTTGAAAACAATTGACTACGCGCGTGGTATCTATCACCGATTTATCGAGCCGCTCACGCAGAGACGTTCTCTCTCTCTCCTCCATGCTCGCTGCCAGTCGCCTTCCCCTCATTCCCTCCCTTTCTCACGTGTCGAAAGCAATTTACTTCCCTCCCTCCCTCCTCCCCACTTAGCCGTGAGGTGTGCGTCTATTTGCGCCGCTGCCTGAACCGTTGTCTCGACTCGTTTTCATGAATGGGAAAGAGAAACCGCGAGCGGCGGCGTCTGCTGTTGCGAAACGCCACGCGATTATAAGGTCTATTACGCGCCGGAGAATC
This sequence comes from Uropetala carovei, assembly GCA_036926305.1. NCBI lineage: Eukaryota > Metazoa > Arthropoda > Insecta > Odonata > Petaluridae > Uropetala > Uropetala carovei. Next base: position 512,230 of record JAXCHB010000031.1, read on the forward strand.
CCAACTCTTCCCTCTTTTTTAACTCACGTGGCTCGCGCCTTTTGTTTCCCGGTATCTCCGCTGACGAAGTGTCCTCTTACACTCTCGTTTTCTGATTTTTTTTACTCCTCGTTTCCGACTTACTCATCGGCGGTTTGAAAAAGACAGTCATCTCTCCTTCTTTGAGCGAGTGGGTGGGAAGGAAGCAGCGGAAAGAGAGAGAAGGGCATTAGCGAAGAACGGAAGGAGGGAAAGGAACGGAATGGCGCACGGGGAAACTCTATAAGGTCTTAAGAGATAGAGACTAGCAGAAATCTTTTTTCTCTCCTCTCTCGTTAAGGCGCTTTCTGTTCCGTGCGTGAGAGGGCGTGACTCACTTCGCCCAATATTTCTCGTCGTCTCGATGATGATGATACGGGACCGGGAAAATACTATAAGAAAGCCGCGGAAGGATGAGTCACGTGACCCTGTTTTTTCTCCTAACTCTTCGTTCGGTTTAAGCTTCCGAAGCGGCGGTGCGTTACTTTTTTGCCTTCTTTTTTTCCTTGCTTTCCTATTTCCATTTGAGTCAGGAAGACGCTTTGGCACACGTGTTTTTGGGTCTCTCGTCTTCCCATGTATCACTGCTTTTTTTCCTTCGCTATCCGGTGTCTCATTTCGGGTGCTCTTGTGTTAACTGGGGAGAAGGCGTTTGGGGCGTGCTTACGAAGGCTGGAAGGAGTTTATTTGAACGATCTCGGCGACGTTTTTTTTTCCTTTTTCTCTGGCGATGTCTGCGTGAAAACTCGGGCAGTAATTTTTTTCGACGGTGTTTGATATTAGGATGAGGAGTGAAAGAAATGTCGCTAAATTTTAAACAGTTCGTCATTTTTTATGTAGTCAACTACCAAAGGTCGAAGTTTATCTAAATTTCAACCCGAACAGACGTAGGAAATGTCGAGTTTATGAAGTTTGACTCCATTTATCTTTCTGGTGATTGTCGGCCATGATTCATTACTGTTATCTCTGGATCATATTATTTCCAATGTTAAAGGTTGCGCGCACAGAAACAAAATATTCCTTTTGACATATGGCAAAAAATGTTCCTTTTGACATTCGGCAAAAAAAATTACACGCTTTTATGTGTATACAAACAAATATTTACAAAATAACAGCCGCTTTGACTTATATGTGTAAGGTTCGTGAAATAAAACGGAAGCACATATGATTGTGAATGTCTGGAATGGCCCTCATTTTTTCGATCTGATTTTGAGAAATTACTTAGCGCGATCCCTTTCAGCAGGCTGTCGCTCACTATTAGTAAGATCAAGGGATTGCCATCTGAATCGTTATTTCTCCATTCGATTGATGAATAAATTTGAAATATTTTTAAATTTCTATTTCGAAGAAAGTTGTAATATTGGCATAGTTTTATATGTAATTATGTGTTATATTTAGAACTTATCCATCAAAATGTTTAAAAGTAGTAACTCATTTAATGGCGAAAATTTTATAAATATTGTACGCAGTGAAATATTTTTCTACTGATTAAAATCCTTATTCTATGAAAATTAAACTTCAAATATGAAAAACTATGTACTTTATTAGTAAATCGCAGTAATAATACGTTTGCGTATTAAGCATAGTAGGCAGGTTATTTATAAACATATTTTGTAAACCATTAACAATTATATTAAGGCGAGCAGATCTTTTTCTCTTCTTTACAGTTATTTCTATCATCGATAACTCATACCAACATTTATAGAGCATTCCGATCGCCTACATACATGGAACGCGTCCATCAAAGCGCGTGTTCATTGTCACATTTTCCCACCAGTTGAATACCTCACGCCCCGGAAGCACCTCTCTCGCCCAGCACCTCTCTCGCCTTTCACCTCCTCCCCCACCTCTCCAAAACCCTTCAGCCACTCCAACAAAACATCGGCCAGAAAATATTCTCCCTTCATTTTCCTCCATCGCCTCTTCCCTTCTTTGATCAACGAGCTATGCGTTCGGGTGAGTTGACGCAATAGGCAGGAGCCGTCGCCCAGGACAACGCTTAGCGCGAAAAGCGTTGTCTCAAAATAAACACAGGCACATCGGCGTCCCCACATCAAGGCGGGAGACAGGGGGCGTCCGCCGGGCAGGCGAGCGACGCTTGGTGAGAGGCGCCGTCGTGCTGAGGGAGTGAGTCAGTTAGAGGAGTGTGCTGGTCTGGAGGGGGGTGGGGGGGGAGGGGAGGGTGCGGTTAAGGGGAGGTGGAGGGGAAGGGGGTGGGGAGAAAGAGATATTGAGATAGAAGGGAGAGGGATGGGATTTCGTGGGAGGTGGTCGGTTGAGGTAATTTGGTTGGTTGGGCGGAAGACAGATGGTGAGAGTGGTAGGACCCGCTTAAAAGGAGATTTGGAATTCGGAAGGGATTGAAAAAGTATCTTTTTGTTGAAGAATGTACAGTTCATGCTTAAATTTAGTCCATCTCTACGATTTTATCAGTGGTTATCAATGATAATTGGCAAAACAAAGAACATTTAAAAAAATACTCCTCTCTTTAAAGAGATTTATCTAATTATATCTAATTATATTGTGGAATGAAATACAAAAAAAAGCAGTTTTTTCTTAAGTCGGAGTAGCTGGCGCTGAAGAGCGTTGGTGGATAAAGGAATGAAAAATAAACGGGAATTGATGAAAGATTTAGAAGATTTGTTTAGAAGATTTAGGATTAAAATAAGTGGGTCGGCAAAAAAGCCATTTGAAAATGGCAATCTTATATTTTTTATAAAGACAGGGGAAGTTTGGAGGGATGCAGTGGATTTATGGGGTAGAAATGAGATTTTGATGGAACAGGAGATTAGTGAGAGAGATTTGCGTAGTAGTGGTGACAAAAGTTTTACGTTTTACTTTAAATTCTTACACTTTACTGTTATTCATGGTGACAAACACAGTAACCAATCATATGTAGCTTGAAAGAGAAATTCACAAAAGGTACGAAGTTATTTCTTAACTTCATCTTTGTGCAAAATACACGTGGCGTTATATTTAACACCGATGAATAACTAAATAGTTCCAAGAAAAATGAATCTTCAAAGTGCTAGGAACAAAACTTGTGATCGCGAGGATTTAGAGGTGCCAAAAGTCCTAATTGGCGTGGAAGTTGAAAAATTATGGGATATATATATATATATATAAAGCTCAGAGTGGAAGAGCGGCGGGACGTGGGTTGAAAAAGACGTCTTGGGAGAGATAAGCGAGATTGAGAGGAGGAGAGAAAGAGATGCGAGCAAAAGAGAGGGAGAGAGAGAGAGGAAGAGAGAGAGGGAGAGAGAGAGAGGGAGAGAGAGAGAGGAAGAGAGAGGAAGAGAGAGAGGAAGAGAGAGATGGATAGTGAGAAGGTCGTGGTGATTCTAGGAAGGGAGGGAAAGGAGATGGTTTCGAAGGGGATAGAGAAGGGTTATTAAGAAGAGGAATAATGGAATAGGGAGGCTGTGAAGGACGTGCGGCAGATTCGGTCGAGGAAAGGTATTAGGAAGGTCGTCGAGAGGGAGGGGGGGGGGGAGAGAGAATGAAGAGGAGGGGAGCCAGGGGTGGTTGGGGGGGGGGGGGGGGAGAAACGAACGGCCTTCTGGCTCGTGGATCTTCCGACACGCGTCCACAGTCAATAACGTCGTTTTGCCCAATGAGAGGGAAAGATGAACTGTCTCCCTCCCACCTCCGTCTCTCCTTTCCTCCGAAACCAACCCCCTCTAGGTTTTGGTCGAGAAAATAGGTGGTGTGGACCTCCGACCCTGGGAAGAGGGCGCTTTCCTGGCAGTTTATACTGTACGAGAGCCCTTTGAGCCTCGTCCCCTCTTCCCATTGTCCATCTTTGTTGCTTTATGATAATTACCTCCTTCCCCCTTCTCGCGTGTGTTCACAGGGTGCGGTTTCGGTTGCTTATGGGATCACAGAGGTTTGAATAGGGTTAAATACTATTTTAATGAGGGGTGAATCGTTCGAAAATCTGTGGCGCGCGCATTATTTACGCTTAAAGGCTTTTTAATCGAAGTAAAACTTTTATTTAGTTGGACGTTGAGGGAATATATACCAAAAAAGGGTATAGTTAACTAACATCTATAAAACGACAGTTTGATCAGTTTGATTACAACACGAGATTTCTTCGCTAGAAACTGCAAGAAAAGACAGTAAATATGGTGTCTTGTGTGAGGACAAAAAAATTCTGTTTAAGTAGATTTCATTTAATGTTTAGGGAGATATATGTTTATATTAGTTTACAATATGACCCTAGTGTCTTCCGTGGGTTCCTGTGTCTTCGTTACTTAGAGATAGTTTTGCTTTCCGGGACAGTTGTTTTACTCGAAAGTTAAATCCTAATTTGAACCATTTTATTCTGCAAAGTGCAATTTATAGTAGCGTAGTTTTACGATTATAATACGCACCCATGTTTTCACTATCGAAATGTGACAATTGTCCTCTCACCATGTATAATACGCAGTTTATTTTTTGTAAAAAGATCATTGTAATTTTTCACTTGGTTATTAGCGGTCTCGATACAGTCCTAGCCTTTCCGCCGAGTTAGATATGCGCGAGAGAGTTTACGATATAAACGTGGCTTTTAAAAGTATTGCCTCACCAACTTCATGGATGGTTCTGAATACGACATTATATAGAATGAGGATTTCGCCGAGGTGGATAGCGAGGATGAAAACGACTTTCGCGGCGACGCCATTTACGCAGAAGATGAGAGAGAACACAAGATTGCCGAGGAACAAATTTGAGGACAGAGATAAATAATTCAGATATATCAATTATTTACTGGAAAAAGTTGTATGCATTTGTTACCATGTACAGTACGCACACTAACTTTACGTCGATTTTTTGTGAAAAATGCGTATTATATACAGAAAATTACGGTAGTATATATTCATAAGTTAGAAACGATTAATCAAAAAATAATAATAAAATAAAGAAAAATAATTAAACGAGATTGAAAATATAGACACTGATAATTTAAATGGCAGGCTATTGCTCTCTTTTACAATAGTATACTAGTTAATTGTGCGTGTAATCGCATATTCTTTAAGATAGATCCGCCGTCTATTCTGAGAAGTGATTATAAATGCGCGAAGTACGCTTTCGGAGACAAAGTATGCAAAGCCAGCTCGTAACATGCGTAAAAATGGTCGGGAAAATATAATGTTAGTCTCGAGATAGAGTGAGGAAAAAAAGATACGCTCGTGCCGCGAAGGCAGGAGTAGACAGAGGGCGAGGACTGGTAATTCAGACAAAAAAAAGAGGCTAGTCACGGACGGGGGAATTTATAGAATGCTATCCAAGAACAATGGACAATCGCTGAAGAACAAGAGCCGTGCGTCAACGCGACGAGGAAAATCGCAAGTTGTATTCTTACGAGGAAAAACGATTGCAGATCGGAGAGAACGGGGCATCCCCTTGCTAGCAATTCGGGTGAAGCTCAGAAGTAAAAATGGTTTATTTTTGACTCGCACGGAATACATTATAGAGGAAATTACTATGGCCGTAACACGGTCGAGTAAACTAAAACGTGGATCTTTATCTACAAGGCACTGGTCTCCAGGGTTACATCGCCGATTGCTAATTTTCATTAAAAATCGAAATTGCGCTGCACTCCTCCGTTTAATAACCGAATAAATAGCTCATTTCATTCACTAAATCGATGAAACTAAACAAATGGGAGCAGTGATTTAGAAAATTAAAGTCGTATTCCTTGCACATCCTCGCTTTGAGGATAAACCGAGAAAGGCGGTGTTTTTCCCCGCCCGTCTTCATTCAGAGAAACTAAGTGTGTGCAAATATGGTTCTCGAAGGATCAATAAGCTCCCAGAAATGGAGAATTTCCCTTTTTCTTCGCTTTCAAAAACTCTCTACCGACGATGTGTTTACATGTACGTCCTTCGATGGGCGATGTCGCCAGCGATTATTCTCATCGTCTTGATGAGTCACCCTATCTCCGGGAAATCCCTTGAAAAACGTATCCACCTGTCGCTCCAGATCTCCGCTTATGAAGTGCCGCCGATACCAGTCCTCGAACTGCCTAACTCTCTCTCTTTCTCCCCCCTTTCTCTCTCTCTCTCTCTCGCTACTCTCGCGGTCACTTTCACATCCTGGTCCTTTAGCTGTCAATGAGGACGCCTATGTGACTGCGTTGCGAATGACCATTGAATGTTTATAAGACTTTCCTCTTCGTTACATTGGCCGTTTCGATCTCTCCGTGCATTATTAACAAGCGGTGCAAAAGGAAAACCGTGGGATTGCGTTAGAAAAATCGGAGCGGAGAGACAAACGTACTGGATGCGAATTTATTGGCGCATGGTGGTATACTTTTCGCTTTTTAGGCGCGTTTCGCTTACAGCGTGAGCGCCTATTATCGTCGGTCCGTCCGTCCGCATGTTCGTTCTCGGCTTCTACTGAACGGATTTTCATGAAATTTGATATTAAGGACTTTCAATCAAATATAATAAGAAAATCGCAAAAACGAATCACGTATGCCAATCAGGGGTACCACTTTACTGGAAACAAAAAATTAAATTTTCGTCATATCTCGTAAAATATTGCTCATATCAAAATATTTTTCAAATAAAAGTTGTAGAACTGAAAAAGTAGAGTATTTCCTTCCCTATACATTTTTATCGTAGGAGTAGCCGTTATTGAGAAAATCAAACAAGAAAGTCTTATATCGATTTGAACAGAAAATTTCGTGCATGGTTACTTCATTGTTGCTAACATACATGATCATAAACGTCATATTTATTTTCTGTAAGAATTTTACATGACTGTTAAAATTACACTAATTTGAAGCTTGCATATATAGCAATACATATAGCACGACTTGTTGTTGCCTAATTACTACGTACGACGGTATTATTTTTTTGCAAAAAAGCCAATTTATCCACCTACGTTTCTTAAAATAGGCGCACAAATATGGAAAACTTTAACACTTCTATAAGTTTAATCTTCTTTCTTTATCGAGAGATTTGTTTGGAGAATAAGTTATCCAATCAGTAAATTGCAAAATGCAAAGTAAAGTCACGATTTCGAAAGTGTGATGACCGATACCAAGATTCTCGGCTTCATCTGTCGACCGGAAAACCGATATCTGAAATCATCCTTCATAATTATCTTTAATAACTTTACTGAACACGTTCGTATGCCTATAAATTAATATATATGTAATTTAAATACAAATTTCTTCATAGAAGAGCGGTACGACGGTGGTGCATACTTGAAAGTATGTTTGTGTGTAGCAAGTGAATCATTAAAAAAAATAGGAGATATCTTCTAATTTCTAATGTCAACATCGCCCGAGACGCCGGCGATGAATCAGTGTTTATTTTAAAATTTCGCACCAGCTTTAACTTTGAATAATCAAAGGGAATTATCCGACACGTATCTCTTGCGAGAGCTCTTTGCGTTTTAAACGCGACGATTTGAATGCGATAATATCTTACCGAAACAATAATCGACCCTCTGTGACGGAGATTAATTCTACTTTTACTGTCAGGAGATACGTGACGTATAAAGTCCGTAGTCATATACCCGTTGGAATAATCGATAATTATTATAATCCGGTTCAAAATATAAGTGCATAAAAATTGAAGATATAGGCACTGTGGGAATTCCAATTGCTATATAAAAGTTATGAAGTTTATAATAATCTTTATACAGCTGTTGGAGATGCTTGAGCAAGTACTTGTTTTTAGCAGTTAAAAAAAACGCTTATCTGTTCGGTTTACCCGTCTGTCTGACGTAAACGAAAGCAGATGGATACTTCGTTTCTTCGCCAATCGATACAGTTTACTGTCTCGTTGTACACGTTTTCTGTTTGTCTGACTCTCCTTTAATCTATTTTACATTGAAAAGAAACGCCATTTACTGTCTACTTCAGCATCTCTTTCCTTACTTGTTTCAATTTTCCTTTTAAGTACTCGATCTTATTTTGTGGTTTTTTATCTAAGAACCAATTAGCCAATTCCCCATGGAATTATAATACGATATTGATTTATAATTCTATTTAAAAAAACATGACCTTTCAAATGTTATTCACGGATGTCTGCATGCAAATTTATTTATATATGTGTGTGTTTAGAAAAAGATAAAGTGAATTTTCTTTGATTTTAGTTGTAACGCACATTTAATACTTCATTTTATTTGAATTTTTATTGAGAACCAATTGAAAACGTTGTAAAAATAAAAATATTTTTGTAATTACATTTCATTGATATTTTTGCCTGTATGATAACTACAACAATGGCCGTTAAAGTTTTATAAATTAAAGTATGAAGAATCAGTGTTGGCTTTCGGAAGAAATTTTAATTAGTAAGACAGGAGCATTGAGTTTTTAACGAATTCCCACGTACTTTGAAACCCGCGCTTAAGAAATATCATGACCGCTTGCATAATATACTTCCGAAATTTCCCCCGAAGAAAGCGGGAAAATCCCTGCTCCTGCGACAACCTCCTTTCCAATGTTTTCACTCTGTCCTTTGTATAGGATGTGATCTCTCTTGAAATTAAACATCCGGAAGCGGAGTTTTCTCCGACCAAGCTACAAAGTTAGTTATTTAAATTTGAATCCTGTAAAATAAATAAATCACGCAGACTTCACATTTCATAAATAAAAATTAGACAAAATGATTACCAAGCAATAATAATGAAGATAATGCTATTATTCTAACGAAAAGGGAATATTCAAAATGCAAGTTGTATAAGGTAATAATTTCTAGCAGGAATTGGAACTCTATTTTGAACTTATATATATATATACACACACAGAGCGTAAAAAAGTTCGTTCTCACTGGGAAATAAGGTTAATTCTATTATATTCTATTTCCCGCGAAATCTTTCTTATTTTTATATTTTATGATCGTGACGAGTTTTTATATATTAGTCCGTATATACCTCGAACGATCCAGTCGTTAAAAGAAAGAATTACAGATGTGTGAAAAACATTAGCGTGGAAACACTACGAAACGTAACCAAAAGCTTACAACGGCTGTACCATTAGCTGCGTGGTATGCAATTTGATTTTATTGATGTGTAATGTTTAATTTAAATTTTCTCATTTAATTGTTATACCTATATTATTTCCCCACGAGAACAAACTTTTGTTACAACCTGTATGTGTGTGTGTGTATATATATATATATATATATATATATATACACACATACAGGGCCACCGAGAGGGTGGGGATACCGGAGCAAAATCCCCGGGGCTCGGGCCTCTGATGGGCCCGGTATTAGGATCGGTCGTAAGGTTTTCCTATCGCAATACGCGAGTGCAAGGCACGCCGGCAACCAATACCAAAGGGTGGCGTTTTCTCAATTTCCATTTCTCAGATTTGGATTTGGGTTTTCCCAGCTCAACCCACTGCTTTTCTACCACCCCTTAACACCCTGAAACTCCTCCCCACTACTCTCATTTTTCTCCCCTTCGGGAAATTCTTTCTTTGGGCCCGAGGTCCGGACCCACAAGTACTCGGAGTGTCGTCCTATGGTCAGTTATAAAGAACAATATTGTTTACTCCCAATTTTTACTTTCTCATACGAAGTATCGAGAAAGTATTGTTTTCGCGAAAAAATTCGACCTCGAGATTTTTACGGAAATATACGTTTTAGGTGTCGCTGAATCCGAAAAAGTGGTTTTCGCAAAGCCGTCTGTCTGTCTATTACTGGCTCTGGAGCCTAGACGGTAGAACGAAAATGAATGAAATCTCGTACTTAGGCATTTTATCATACTGAGCAGAGTATACATAGAAATGGTTGACATTGATCAATAATTAACAGTAGTTTATTCTACGCATTTTTAAAAACACTCCGATTTTCTCGAAAACGACTCTAACGATTTTGATCAAATTTCGTGCAGTTACTTGAGTTTACGACTTCAATAATACTGTATAGTTCATATTTCTCAAAAAATGAATATAAAGCTTTTATTCTAGGCAACTTTAACAATAATTCGATTTTATCAATAACGGCTCTAACGATTTTGATCATGTTTTGTACAGTTACTTATTTTTAATCTTTCTTTCCACCATCCCAAAATGATATGTTCCATGTTTTTAAACCAAACATTGAATGTTTAACATTAATTTTACAGTACATACATATGTAACATTTCCTTTTGAATTTATTTCTGATTATTAATTATTAAAACGAAAAATAGACACGTTTTATAGTTCTCATACTCTCGTCTGGACCTTTTCCGAATCTCTTACGTGCCCCGTATCTTTCCCGCATTTTAACTAAGACTTCCTTTACGTGTATCGTATTCCCAAAACTGAAATCTGTTAATCCTAGTGATCAGTGAGAAAATGACTATCATCTGAACACCTTTTCGCCCCTCTCTTGCGATCGATCCTTCTGAAAAAATCCTCGTGCCTAGTCATTAAGTCATTTTTATTAATGATGAATTTGAGGATATATCATGATATGGAACAAGCGTGGATGTGAGAAGACAGACTTTTCATCGGAATCGTCACTTCTGAATGATAAAGGGCGTAGGAATTGAATATTAGTTCATGAAGAAGTAGTTTTAACATATTTCCCCGTTCCAACGCACGCGGAGAGCTGAGAATTGGTCAAAGCAGTAAATCCTCCGTCTCGAAGATTCGAAACCGGTCTCTCCAGGCGTGAATGCAAGCATCCCACATTTGCTTCCTCTTAATGCCTCGTAATTAGTAACTTAAAATGAAATTGTACTACGTTAGCCATATTATAAGCTTCACTTAACGGGAAACGCGTCAATCCGAAAATGAGACCAGTTTTATCTTTAATGAGATCTCCCATCGGATAAACTGCTGCAAATTACGTCGAATCAAGAAGAAACCTACGTTGCCGGATGTTCAATTTATGGCGAACGTTCGTTTTTTTTTTTTAAAGCACCACTTAATATGTTCCGTATTTTTTCCGTTAAGTAAGGCGATTCTGTGGGAAGAACTCGAGTACTCACAAGATTCCTCCTTCTCCTGCCCTTCCTCTCCCACGTCGCACTCCGGGTTCGCTTCCGGAAGGGGTCCTTGTCCGGTGGCGCTGTGGCGCAGGTGGGCCAAGTGGAGAGCCAGGACTCTCCCCGCCCTGTTCGAGGCGCCACCCCCGCTCGACGTGCTGGGCGAAACCTTGGCTTCTCCCGCCTCGGCAGCATCGGACAGTTCCTCCCGACTCAAGGCACACAGTTCGACTCCCGTGGAAGGGAATCTGGTCGGGTCGAGAGGGCCGAGGCGGAACTGCCTCGACGCCCACCTCAACCACGAAGACACGTGGTTTGAGGTCCATTCGGCTGGATCTGCGCGCAGAAAGGAATAGAGATACGAGTCACTTCTTTGAAAATCATTTTCCGTGGTGTAAACAAAAGATTGAGATGCAGCACGTCTACGAGAATGTGCCGTGATTGGTTTTGAAAGAAGGAAATGTTGAAGGGCTAATACTTCAAAATTGGACTTTCTTTATTTGAGACCTGTCGGACTAGAACCAACGAAGTCTGAGAAATAATTCAAACAATTCACTGGCTCCCAGACATTATGAGATAGCATTGGAATTCATTACCAACCCAAAAACAAATAATTACACGTCTAAACTCTCACGGCATCGAAATTTTCATTGATACAATACATCCAAGGATTATTTCATTTGTAGTTCGCAAAATATTTACACGAGCAGACGTGCGACGAGACAGATAAAGCTTAAATATTAACACATTTTCTTTCATAGAATAAATCCCTAATGATCTTCCCAAAGACTACCACACTGGGAAACTAATTTTCTGTAAAACATATTTTTATGAAAATCTTCTGTCATCCTAATTATTCCGCATATACGCATAATATGAATTGAATCTAATTCAATATCCCGCGTTTCTCTGCCACCGGTCTTGAAAAGAATTTCAACATGCGATGTTGTCAGGTTGTAGATAAATATTAAATAGAAATTTTGTTAGCTTAGTAAATCTAATTACATGAGGGTAAATAAGATAATACAAAGAGGCGAGATGCGGAATTCGGAAATTTTTCGGAATTCTCGGAGAGGTTATTAAAAAACGCGGTGCGTAAGTCCAACGATATTTGAGTTGGATAGATTCATGGCCGTTCTGTTAAAAAAAAACTTGCGAATGATATATTCTTCAGTTAAATTATTAGGCAGTGATGATATATCGTAAAAGTTCAATGGATGCGGGAAGTAGAAGAGTTTTTTAATTAGTTAAGGTTAAACCGACGATCTTATAATTTAAAATGATAAAAATATAGTAAGGTAGAATAATAATCTTTGTATACTCACTCAGAAGCAAAAATACGTTCAAAATTGCGATTAATTATATCTAAAAATATTATTTTAAAATTGTGTAGCGTGTATCATGAGAAAGAGAATCATTATACTGCAATAAAAATTCGTATTTATAAATCAATCGGGATCTACCTTCTTGAAATTTTGTAAAGTCAAAGAAATAAACTCCCTCTTCTTACCTATAACAACTATTGGTAAATACGACTATAACGAGCGTAGAAACTGTATAAAATACCAAAAGATCATTTTCCATCCCAAAACCAAATATGACTATATCGTCAAAACCACATCATTATTGTTACTATTTATTAATTACACCGTCTGAGAAATTGCTGTAGTCATACATGAATAGGTTTTACATGGAGAGTGGTTAGAAACCTTAGATCAGATAGGAGGAGCACCTTTTTCTTACAAAAATTATTCAGTCAAAATATTATAGAGAATACAAAATTGGTTCACGCGGCATTATTATATGCAGACAGAGAGGCACAGTTTTATATTGAAGCTCAAAAGAAAAGAGTTCGAGGTCTACATATCTTTCACATATAGTCATAGCTATAGTTGTGTTACATCTTCCTTTAAAACAAGATATTTTTAAAGGCAAAAATGTCGTACAATTGAGTCGAATTAGGTTTGTCTTCCTTTTTATTGTCGCTGAAAATATGATGCATATGAAATGTGAATAATCAAAAGAATAGATGATAGTGATTTAAAAACAGTATGACTCATGAATTTCTTAGCCATATAGTGCTTCGGAAAGTCTTTTATTAAAATATTTATGATGAAAATTTCTTACCTATAAAGTAAGTAAGGGATTCTCTCAATCATTTTCATTCTTATGAATTATGCATGATAACAGTATGATTTTTGATGGCATCTCATTTACTTTTCCGCGTAAAACGCATGCTCGTGTTGGCATAATTAAAAATCTTTCTCCGCTGCTTAAAGAAAACAGTTATATCTCCGAGTTATTGAACGCTTTTATTAAATGGTTCATTTCGACAACAGGAAAGTTTTCACCAAAGAAACAGTTAACCTGTTACAGTAATCAGCCTGTAGCCTCAATGGAAAATCACAAATAAGCGTGAAAAAGTTGCGAGCAATGAACTTGTTTTCCTGCTTCAATTGTCGAACGATCGGTTAGGTAAGAGGCGTGCCGGCGCCCATTCCATAAAGAGTCAATTTACGGGCCATTACAGCGATCAGAGGCGGAGGTTGTGCGGAAAATGGACGTGTAAATGAAGGGTGCGCGGTGAAAATGAAACCAATATAGTCGCTCTGAAAGCGATTCCCTATACCTAGATGTTCTTTCCTACCCTTGTTCGTTCACGGCCCAGGATAAAAGTCTCATTTCTTCGTTTGAGGCATCCAAGAAGGTTTTTGAATTTGTTTGCTTCTAGCTGATGCGATTGCAGTCACCTCAAAAGACTGTTTTTATCGTAGAAAACATTGTTAGAATTCGTTAGAGTCGGCGTTTATAAAACTGATGTCCATTTAATGGTTCTATTTTATGATGCCCTGTTTCATACGAATAAGTTAGCGATATTGATGAAACAGTAAAAATTAACGAGGCTGTATCATTTGTTTTCTTTTATATTTGCTGCTCGTGTGTCATTGTAATAATTTCATTTAGCTTTGGGTAAATCATGTATATAAGAAATGAATTCTCATCGAATTCGTAAAAAAGTCCCCGCCAGCTATGATTTAATCCATTTGATATTAATATTCTCTCCCTTTAAGCTCTGGTGTGCATGTCGCTTTCTTTCTATAAGAGCACATTATGTATTGTAGAATCCAAAGATCACTTACGCAAATTTCTGTTAATTCATCATCATAGGTAGTCTGTTCGTAGACAGGTCCGTGATTATTCATCGTTAACTTGGTTCTCTATGTACTCCTATTTTCCGCAGTCTTCTTCATGTCTTGATAGCTCTCTTTCACTTTCAAGTCGTCTATTAGCTGAAACCCTTTTCTACCTCTCTTTTTCCATCCAGTTTTCCTTCTAGCATTTCTTTAATCATGCTCTCTCTTCTCAGGTAATGTCCAATCCAGTTCGCCTTCCTGTTTTTGATAGTCTGTATAATCGTTCGCTTCTCTCCTATTCTTCGTAATGCTTCCTCGTTTTTCACCCTACATGTCCATTTTATCTTCAGCATTCTTCTCCATGTCCACAATTCGAAGCTTTCCAAGTATTTTATATAATTTTTCCTTAGCGTCCATGCTTCTGCCCCATACAGAACTATACTCCGTACAGAGCATTTTGTCAACTTCTTGCGGATATCCTCCTTTATATTCCCCGTTACTAGGAGTTTCTTTCTTCTGAAAGCGGCTTTTGCTTTTGTTGTTCTAGTCCTGATTTCATCGGTGCATTTTGCTCCTCTCGTTATGATGCATCCAAGGTATTTATAATCTGAAACTTGTTGTAATGGCTTTCCTCCAATACTTATGTTCAAATTTTCTTCTTCTTTACCTTGGATTTTTCTGTATTTATTTCCATACCGTATTTTCTACCTGTTATCACTAGTCTATTTATCATTTTCTGGAGTTCCTTTTCCTTTCTTGCTAGAAGTATTTGATCATCCGCGTATTTCACCGTTCTTATAATCCTTCCTCCGATTTTGAAATCTCCCGTACCTTCTAACGCTTCCTGCATTAGTCACTCTCTCCATATATTATATTGAATAGGATCTGCGATAGACAACAGCCCTGTCTGTTAATTATAGCAATGAAATTAATTCTAAAAATATTTTTTCTTATGAATATATCGTTTAATTCGTTCCGAAGAGTTTGCATCACGTATAAACGATGCAGTGCAAAAAGAAGCAGAAGAAGAAAGAGCGGCAGCTGCATCCCGGATATCGAGGTGGAGTTCAAAAATATTCCCTCCCCTCTCCTCTATTCCAACCGCCAAACTCGCTTCCAGTTACTCCCCACTCTTCTTCCCTGGCAAAATGGTTTTTTCGTCTCTGGAGATACTCCGCCATCTTGCTAAGGGCCCTTTTAAAAGTCAAACCGTCATTTGAAAGTTATGGCCAAGAAGGATTCGGATCAAAGCGGCTTCTGATAGGTTGCATAAAACAACAGTATCAATATTTGCAAATATTTTATTTACGTAATCAGGGTGAGCATGCAAAATTGAATAGAACATATTAGGTTGATTCAATGGAGAAGTATTTCCTAATGTGCATGATTTTTCAAGCATACGAATATCTGTTATTCTTTCATTATGCCGCTACAGGAGACGCGTAATGTTTTCAAGATATCTTGTAGTTGCGCCTTTATAAATAAATGCAAATATTCTAAGAGATTTCAACTCTCCCAACTTCTTTCTTAAAACAAGAGAAATAATATTTTTTATAGAAAATATTCACATATTTTCTGTTAATTACACTTACGATGGAGTTTAATGAGAAGTATATTTAGATATTTTTCAGTTTTTTACTTTCCTAAGTATTATTCGTTATATTCGATAGGAAACATTTCCTATGTTTTCAGTCTTGATACATAAAAATAAGTTTTAATACAAACTTGGCCACAATTATAAAACATGTAATTTTCGTATTCTCGCGATGTCCATTGGCTCGAATGATGATCGTTTTGGTTTCAGCAATACCAAATTTATGAACGAAATATATCTAAAAAATTAAAAGCATTGGTGTTTATTTAAAAAAAATGAGGGTTGGATTACCTTTTGTAATTAAATGTAGGGATTAAAGAAACAAAATTTACTCGTATGATTGCAATAACAAAATGATCTCAACGGGGAACTGCAGATGGACCTATTAACAACTTTAGATTGTAGAACTGCCTTGGTCAGATGATTACATGCTGAGACCGTAGTGTATGATTATCTGGTTTATCCAACCATTCAATAGCTGTAGGAGTTATCTTGATCATCAGTTTAATTAACCCCTTAGGTGAGATTGATTAATCACTTTCGAAGTTACTCACTTTATGACTATGTTATTAGAATATTTTGACCTGTAAGTACTAGGTGTAAGATACGTCGAAAAGAAGATAGTAAGAATTCAGGATAGATTTAAAGAAGGTGATGGGAAGGGTAAAGAAACATGTCGAATCAAAAGCTATAAAACTACGGATGTTGAATAAAATCTCTGCTGTGATAAAAGTTTGAAAACGTTTGTTCGAAGTTAGGCCATCTCAGTAATTTATGTAAAATTCTTATATTTTCAACTCGTTTAACATAAATAATTGGATTGGCGAGCTCAGCTTGTCACTCGTGTATTATAACTGACACAAATAAATCCTTTTGCCACGAAATGATAAATTAAACCAAATGCGACAAATAATCCTTCAATTCGGTTATTGCACGGAATATTGACTGGAAATTTATTTTTTAAAGCTTAAATATACCTATGGTTTACTCGGTAGTTAAATTTTTTAATGAAAAATTATGCCACTCGTTTATTACAAGTTCATAAGGTTTACCCAAAATTATCCTATAGAAGCGAAAAATAAATGATATAACGATCTCTTCAGAAGTTTCTAGGATGCTTTTGTAGCCAAGGCGAACGTAAATGTAGCGTAATGATATCTTTCAATGATAATTAACAGTCAAAATGTAAAAAAGTAACGAAGATAAAATTATTCAAAATAAGTAATAAATACCAACATAATACAAGGTAAAATTATTTCACTAATCCGCTTTATCACACCCATGGTTATATAAAATGATATTAAAAGCATAAATATTTTAATCGGTTCAGGTAGTCGCAATTACTCATCCATCCACTAGCTCACCGCTTTTCTAAGAGGTTCTCCATATGACCTATTGATGCTAACTACATTTTTATTTCGAATTCGATAATATACTCGAGTAATATTTTTGTTTCTCTTATAATATTAAACGAGGAATTATTTTTAATAATATTTTGATGTTATTCGAAGGTATATCGGTATGATGAAAAGAAGCAATGAAATAATGTGGCGAATATGGATGACTGATAACCATTAGTTTAGCAAGAGCATCGAGATTCTAATCAACGCTGAAGTCATAGCGTATGGTGTACGTATGCATATGCCTTGTTTTTGCTATGAAAATGAGGATTTGCCAAAAATACATCTCTCTGGAATGTTAATTTTAACTGAGCTTATAAAAATTAATCCAATTAAACAGGCAAATGATTTACGTTATAATCTTTAACTTAAAACAGGGCCAACTTTTATTTTCAATATCATCGCTCCCTGATCTGAAAGACGTCGAGATAATGGATGAAATGTTAACATTTGATATTCAGTTTGTTATTTGCAAATTGAAAGTTTTCGATTGAAGTAATTAACACAAAATATAAAAGCACCAAAATTTCACCAGTAGAAGAGATCAGTTATGTGCAAAAAGAATTGAAATTTTTCTTAAGAGAAAATTTATCCGTGTCTCTAAATTCACCTTTAGATGAAAAATATGTTCTTGTTGATTTTTTTTAGCTTTTCTTTTCGTATTATAATTTTATGCTTAATATAATAGATTAACTTGAAATAGTAATATAATTTCTTTCTAAAATGAAAAGCTCTTTAAGCATGAGCAATTATTAACATTTATCCTTTAGATATGATATTGTCATAAAGTCATTAAGATTCCATTAAATTGAAGGATGGAAATTTGACGATGAAATATTAGAAAAATAACTGAATTTTCGTAACTCCGATTCGCTTTATGAACCGTCATAACCCTAGATTCGCTTTGACAAGAGAATCTTCTCCTGTACCCGAGTCATTAAGATTCATTGACTACGTAAAATGTAAAGTATAAAAATGTGGTGCTTTGGTACTAATTTTCATTGTAAAACAAATCCGCCTTTCGAGCAAAACTCGTATGTTACAGTGGTATTTATCATAAAGGAATGTAAATAGTGATTGTTGTATAATGATGTCTTGATTTACGGAGCTCCAAGTAAAAATTAACGAGTTAGTGACTCCAGTAATTGTAGAACTAAAGAATAATAATTTTCTCGAAAAACGAAAATCTATTAATCATCGTAAATTCTTTTTGCCGCAGTAAAGAATATCGTCTTGTGTTAAAAAATGTTATGAGCTCAGTATTTCAAATCTTGCGCAAAATGACTAACGAAATTATATTTGAAGGACACTGTAGATGTGAATAACGCAATTGTGGTTTTTCCATATAATACCAGCATTGGTATATTTTATCTGTTCGAAGAGGTATTAATACAAACTAAGAATAATTAAACTGTATAAAATTTCTCGGCGATTGCTTCGTTGTTAAAAGTGTTTCAAATCTTTTCATTGTGATACTAATGGTAAAGTATGTTCACCTTTTGTTTATCAGAACTACCATTTATTTATCCTCGTTTAAATAATTTTAAGCTATGCACTAATCACCATCTAAATTTGCTTAATAAGTTTTTAAGCATTTTCCTTATGCTATTAAAAATAATTATTAAACTAAAGATATATAATGGTTCAAATATTTGACGGTAATTACAGAACGTCGTGTTCCTATATGATGTAGTTAAACTAATAAATATTAACGGTTTTATGTAATGAAGGAAGTTTATCCTCTATACCTAATTATAAACTGATGCTGTCATTAGCTGGTCTACTATATAATATGTTGGCTAAAATTGTGAAAATACCGATTAATAATTAATATTATATCAAGCAATTAATTGTGATTTATTTTCAATCGTAATATAAAGTAAGTTAGCTATATTCAATGAATTTGTTGAACTAAAGATTGTTATTCTATGTCAAATCATTGAATACTTAAATGGAAACTCAATAACTGTTTCGTTTTTAAAAGGTCCAAAAGCATCTTTTAGCAGTCATTTTATTCTTTCTATCGCATTTACGTTTTTCCTAAACCACTCAAAATCTTTCTTATAGAAAGATTAGCGTTTGATTATTTTTTAGTTACAGATTGTCATAATAATTAACCTGTATTATCTTCAGATATTGATTATTTTGGCTATGGATTATGCGTATCCGTCGTATTTACTTCCTATGATATCAAAGAAATTGACAATAGTATATTGTTTTCTCAATCAAAATTCATGTGTTTAATCAAAATATACCGTTCGCCAAAGAATTACTTGGAGGATAAATTTTACAATCTATAATAAATATGTCGATATAAACCATAAAATCGTGAATGAAAAATCAAGGCTGGCAAACATTAAATAACGTTCACCAAGGTAATGGGGTATCCAACATTGCAGTGATTTTCAATCATAATTCTTAGATATAAAACGCCGCATCATCTTAGAGGAAATCTATCCTAATGGAATGGAATCAGTCTTGTAAACAAACTGAAATGGAATACTTTCTCAATTTTGAAAATAAGCTTAATCTTTTTACCGGTTTTACTTTGATGTTTAAGGTACAAGCAGATGAATGTCGTTGCCTAACCGCCAGCCTCTTGTTTTATCTTTTAAGTCAGTGTGTAATTCCTTCTTAACCTTCAACTAAAACGGTTTTTTCACGGCGATTGTTCAATGGTGATTGCATCGAGGTTACAGTCATCACTCGCCTGTTGATCATCCTGTTATTACGGTGAGTTGTTTTTCCCTCTTTCTTTGTATCGCATGCTTCTGAGAGAGAGAGGTTCCTCCTACTAGCCATGTGACTAATCTCAGAAATGAAAATTTCTGATTCACAATTTTTTCGGCCATCACAAAACGGATATTCGTCAGCCAAAAATATAGTAGAATTTGGGGAGAAATATAGTGCGTGAGAAATAACTCAGGTGACTTGGTGACGAGGTAAGGAGGAAGTAGTTTTCAGATTGGAAACCAATGACAAGGACTCTGGAAACCCCCCAAGTGCATTACATCAAACGAAGTTCTGAGAAGCGTTTAAGAAATTGACATTCAGATGAGACTCCTCGGATTTGATATTTCCCAGAGCTATTTTAATACTATAACATTTCCTTGTTGAAGACGTTACTTTTTACAATTTGCACAACTTCTGACTTTCCTTCTATTTTTTTGGCAAGACATTTTATGAAGAAGTAACTAAAGCTTGTATCATAGTGACTGCCATAATTTTATGGAAAATTAATACTTTACGGAAACTGCATTATTTATCATTATTATTTGGATTTAACTATCACTGCTATGGTATACGCTTTTAATCATCCAGATAATTTTTGTTTTTATTGTTTAATAATAATTAATCGACTCAATACTCATAAATGTTATTTTTATTGAGTATGCATTAATTTATAACTATTAAAGTAGTGTTTAAAAACCGAAATGACATATAGAATTATAATTGATAAAGCTGTCATATTCCACTATATATTTTATGAAATACATACTTAGAATAAGCTTATAATAAAACATCAAAAACAATGTTTGGTAAAAAAAACAAGAAATTATCTTGAATGATATTATACCTTAAAATGACATACTTTTTGAAATGCACGTTAGTCATCTGTTTTACTTTCTATCCGCAATTCGCCATCTTAGGTTCTAAATCGGCAGTACTGAATCCATATTTTTTATTAAATAGTCTCTACAAGCCATTGTCTTCTGTCATTACTTAGATTAATTTTTAGGAATTTCCAACTGAGTCACCACAGTTGTCAAGTGAAAGTTTTATATGGATTTCTCAGAGAGAAGAAGCAATTTCGCGAGAGTACGATATTCGCGGATAGCTATTCGGAGGAATGACGGAGGCGACGCCCTCACCTGAAGGAACTAGGACCATTTTTTCTTCCTCTTCATCGCTGCCTTCACTGGCGGCCTCGGCCACCGGTGCATCATCTTTGGCCTCCTCCACCGTAGTTTGGTATCCACTTTCCTCGGACAAACCCCTATACACTTCCTTCCGGACGCCTTGGTCTCCACCGAAAGCGGCGGCGGCGACACACACGCCTCCCTCCAAAAGGGGGGGAGGAGTATACAGCGACGCCCCCCCGACCTCGCACTGATACGACACCGCACCAGGAGCACCACAAGAAGAGGACGACGGGGAAGACACCTCCCCGCTCCTCCAGTGCAGTTCTTCGTACTGTCGCACGCTTTCGCACTCTGCCCTATCCACGAATGCTTCCTCAGTCCCACTCCACCTCCTGCGGACCTCCCGCTCGGCGCCACCGACGGCATCGGGCTTCTCCTCTTTACTCCCGAACAGGAGGCTGCAGAGCAGAGCGGGCAGGTCCTCCTCCTCTTCTCCCGCCCTCGTTTCCACGGCGCAGTGGGGCGGCGGGCTGCCCTCCGCCGCCCTCGGTAACTTCCTATCGGACCGAATGTTGAGGAAGCGGCTTCCGACGTCCGCGTCTCCCGCAGAACCTTCCCACTCCGATGCGCGATATAGAATGCCTCTTTCGGATCCGCCGCGGCTGCTGCTTTCCGGTGACCCCTCGGCGACCGTATCGTAAGCGTCATCGGAGTGCCGCGTGACTTCCTTAGCGCCGATTTCTCCTCCGGCTTCCCGGAAAAGACGGTGAGTAAGGCGGCTGCTGCCGCTGCGGTGGCGGGGGCGGAGTCGTTGGCGGACGCCGCGAGATTCGAGTGCCGCCGCGGCAGAGTGCGTTAGCGGTTCTCGGGAACGGAGGTGATAGTCGCCGACGGCGGCTGTGCTCTGGGACATGTCTCCGACCGCGGTCGGTTTTTCCCGCCAGTTCTTCGTTGCGAGGCCGCGCGGGACCTTCCTCACGGTCATACCCTCTGAATATTCTTTGGACTTTGTCTCTCCGCGACGCAAAATATGCTTTTTCCTTGGCCGCGCGGGGGTACAAATCAATGTAATTACCTCCCTAATTATTTTTTAAAAATTCCCATCCCTTAGAGCGGCGGCAACAAAATGATTATTCCCTTCGCGAAGCCCGAATATTTGGAATCGGAACCCAGTTGCGTTTGCCTTCGACGCGGAGCGAAACAAATAGAAGACCGGGAAGGAAAAAGTTTTGACCGCCAAAAAAAATCACTTCCTGGTACTTATTTGAATTCAACCTGTTTCTGCTCGCCCTTCGAGGAAAAGATTTTCTCCGGAATTTTCTCGACTCTCGAGTATTAATTCAACCGCCGCGCGAAAAGGCGGAGAGCTCCTCTAGATGCGAAGGTGGCGGAGCGAAAAACAAACCTTTCCCGCCCTTAATCCGCTCGTTTGTTTATGTTTTTACTCCCTCGACGATTCCACTACATCCCCCGAAAACTCTCTCTCTCTCTCCTCGGTCCGATCTCTCATGCTCTATCCCAGTCGCCCCTTTCACAGGATTTCCCCCCAAGACAACCTATACTCATTCGCTCATTCCGTTTTTGATTTGTTGACTCAGAATCCTCTCCACCTCATCTCTTCCCTCGCTGCTTCCTCTCTTCTTCCTCTCTTCTCTCCTTCTCCCTCTTCCTCGGGAGTTTTCCTCCTCCGGAGATAGGTGGCGGGAGGGGCGAGGGAGGAGACACGTGGGAGGGGGGAGAGGATGGCGGGGCGCGGGTGAAAGGGGTTAGACTCGTTTCTTCTTCGGGGGTGATATGGGAGGTAAGAAGAGAGAGAGAGAGGATGAAGGACGCGATTGGTGGATATCCCGCACAGTCTGAGAAAGAACCAGGAAAAGTGTCCGTCTCCGAAGAGTCGGACGGAAAAAAAGCGGGATGAGAAAACGCGGCTATGCAGCGGGGCGACGAGACGCGAACAAATGAAACCCGAGTGGCGTGAGACGCGGGTTGTCGCGCGACCGGCGAGTTTCGCGATTCTTTTGTTTTCCACGTTGGAAATTTTCGAGTTTCGACTGCGATCATTAACGGCAGTAAAAATTTACGATGAAGCCTTTTGGGCTATAAACGGTTTCTGTCGGAATTGAGAGTTCAGATGGAGAAAAAAGAATGCTACTTTGTCGAAACGTTTACCGTGAGACACCTGATGGGATTATGAGGATGTTTCTTAGGGTGAGATGGGAAGACGAGTGAGTTGCGTAGGTGGACGGTTGGTCCTTACAAGCCTTCCAAGCCACACACCACCTGCTTCCCCATTGGACAAGGGTTACCGGGAGGTGTGGCCCGCGGAATCTTCTTCTTTTAAGAAAAAATAAAATATTTTTCAACCCAGATGAGCTGTTTGTCCCGCTTTTTAGTGTGATGTGGCGTCGGCCTATTCCGCGACATGTTTGTGGCGTTCGAAAGATGCCCGTGAAAGCTTAAAGTATATCCGGGACTGCTACCCTTTGACGGTATAAGGAGTCGAGCGACCCGTAGTCCTCGGAATTCCACTCTTTTAAGTGATATAGTGTGGGGAGTGAGTTGATGTGTTATTGCCACCTTGGTGACCGTTGGAAGCGTTTGTGTGTGGTCTCCTGGAAACGGGATTGTCGCCTGTCGTCAGAGGGCGTCCTCTTCTTGTTTTATGTCTCCATCCGGGATAAAGATTAGGGAAGATATCCCGACTGTAATTTACTAACAAGTGTTATTATTTGCTTGGTTAGAAAATAATTTCATATATAACTTCGGCATATATTGGATTTTTATAAAATAATTTATTTTGGCTCGTTAAATTTGAGGGAACACTAAATTAGATGAGTTTAATGTTTTTGCTAAAACTGCTCACTCATCAACCGCAAATTGATTTTTAAGCTATACTTTATCCCATATATATATATATATATATATATATATATAGTTCTTAATGTTACAATATTTTCAGTTTATTGCAGAGAATCTTTCATATTCAGTATATAAATTACAGCATTAAGCTTGCTTGACTACATGAAAATCGTTTATAATGTTTATACAAAAATATATTTTGCATCTGCAAATCATTTCAATGTGTAATGGTGCATACGTTCAAATTTTCTTCATAAATTAAAAAATATTTTACTTTATTTCTATAAATAATATACTTACAATTTAAAATCATATTCCTTGTGCTCATTCTTAATTAACATTTCATGCATAAATATGATTGAAAAATTATCGGATTTTATAGTCTGATATAAACAGCAGCCTTCCCAAAAAGGATTTTCAATTGAGGCAATCTAACGGTAACTCGTCGGAGAGGTTTAATTTTGATACTGTGATTTTTAATAAATAATAAATTAATTAATGATTAATAAATATGAAAACTATTAATTCTCATTAATACTTTGCTGTAGCATTGTACACATGTTATGAACATAATGCCCACAAATACTCGATAAATTTGCTTCACTTATATACAAGCTTATTATATGTAAGAGTAATTAGGCACGCATTAGGTTGCAAGATAGGTCCTTTCTTGAAATATAAGTACACTTTTGAAAGGATTGAACGTTACTCTTCCATAACATAAGATTTATTGTTATGCGAAATGTTTTTTCTTTAAATTTCAAGAATATACGATTTCTTAGAACTTGCAGATATTCCGAAAGTGATAAGTCGGCAATTATCAGTTTTCTATTTAAGCTAAAATGTAAGTCTGCAAATTCGAAATTTTAGGTCTCGTATGTTTAATAATGCATAGCTTTTTAATTTCCGGTTCTACAACATTTCATTAAAAGTGGTCACTGTATTTCCAAGGATACAGAGGGTATCATAATCATAAATACAGAAATATTTTTTAAAGCTGTGTGTGCCTATATTGCATTGATATTATCCTATGCATATTTAAGTTAAAACTTATTATAATCGAAAGAATGGATTTAAACTTTAAATCATTCGCTGATATTGTAAATTATCAATATTAAAACTCATTTATTACTTGGGAATAAATGCACATACTTTGGTTATTTATGATTTCCTTTTTGACTTCACTAATTTTGTTATAGTTGAGTGCATACAAAAAATATGTTGTTAATTAAACCTAAAGACACATTTACAATAAACCAGTGTACGAAGAAGAAATATTATATACTACAGGAAACGGTAATTTCCCTCGTACGATATGTCGGACACTAGAGCTTTGTAGAGTTAACAAATTTATCGAGTGATTAATTTGTGGTGTTCGGAGAAAAATCATCATAGGTTCCTAAACTGACATTTTTGTTTTGCATTATTGAGAATCTTAGTGGAGCTATGACCAATTAACCCATTTCAATTTTCAAGTTTTCAGAAATGCGTCAGCACGATACAAGCATTAATAAAACTATCCTCGAACGTCGTTACAACACGTGCGACTCCAGCGAAAAAATTAGGACGTCATCCGAAAAATAACGAGCGTGTTGGACTTCAACGCGGGACTTTCCCGCCTCAGACATTAACACCTATCGCTTCTTCAGCGGCAAGCTCTTAAGGCGAAAGATAGGCTGAGGAGATGACCACCAGCGAGAGAGGTTACTTGAACCGCATAGCTCGTGAAAAACATTTAGATTTTTATAGGAAATAGTTTCAGGTTGAGGAGGGGCAAATTAGCGGGAATGGGAGGGGGAGAGAGAGAGAGAGAGTATGAGAGAGTTCGAAGGCGGAGGGGAAGGAGAGGCAGAATAGGGGAAGTGGAAGCGGAGGGGAGGGGGTCAAGGGAGATGAGGGGAAGGAATGAAGGGGAAGATTGAGGCGGACGAGGTGGAATACTATATTGAAAAGAGTTGAAATGGGATTGGAGTGGGAGTAGTGCGCGGAGGGGAGGCAATCGGAGGGGAAGAGGGAGAGGGCGGCGGAGAGGAACCGTGACGTGTCCGGGTTCCCTTTGCGCAATCACGTCGTTTCGTTGTTCGGAATGCCGCCTCATCGCTCCGTTTGAGAAGGGTTTTTTTTATTTTTTCGACGGAAGAGGGTTTTCGGCGACGTGCTTTATTTTATTCTCGTTTCTTTGGGGAGTCGGTGGACGGACGCAGTCAGGTATGAATTTGGAGGTAAATTAATGGGATGCGGGAATCAAGACCTCCACTTAAAATAACTTCATATGGACGTATTGGAGAGGTGTTATCAAGGGGCGTCCGCCCCCTCCCTCTTCCTCCCTCCCTCCCCCTCCCCCTTTACATGCTTCCATCCCACTCCGCCCCGCTGCTCGCTCCTTCCTCGCCTTCCGGAAAAAAATTCCATCCCACGCCACGCCCGCCACCAGAAAGAATTTAAATCTTGATTGGATCACGGTGATTTGTTGGTGGGTAGATAATTTGAAAGCAATTTAGGTGCGGGCGCTCCAAATGCACGCATCAATATTCACAACGGGTGCCATCCAGTGGGTCTCGAAGTATATGTTTCCCTACGTTGGACGGACAAAAACATTCATGGAATTTTTTTCGAAATATTTCGCGGATTCCGACGGTAACCCCAATTAAGTCGTTACCTTATTATTCAAACGATAGACCGTTGCGAAAACACACGAAACAATTTTTCTGGCTGTTTCTTAATCGCTGGAACAAATTACCAGCTTTGAAAAATGGATGATAATGTTACTGTGATATATTAATTTAACTATTCTATGCCGTGATAGTAGCTAAATCGTGTTAAAAATACCTTAATTTTATGATTATAAAATACCTTAATTTTATGATTATAAAAATACCTTAATTTTATGATTATAAAAATACCTTAATTTTATGATTATAAAAACAAAAAATAATATGTTGTTCTTTTTCTATAAAATAAAAAGATGCCTGATCTATTTTTTAAGAATCGTGGACCTATTTGTTCTTTACGATAAGCTCCGTAATTTTTAATATATTAAAGAATCAAACTGCAATTGGTATTAGCCTAAATCATACCTAGAAGCCGGCGCAGGGTATGTTGATGGTAAAGAATTTGACACAAAAGCTTGTATGGATCGCTATGCGCAATAGGGATTATTTCAACAATACTTGTTATTGGACACTTTGGTTTAAATTTATGAACATTCGAATTCCATAATCTGTAGTTCAAAGTGACGATTAAAGACGTCCATCCTATATACAATTCTGTGTTTAAATTCCTTTCGCCTATCCTCCAATGACTCCGAGACGATTCGTGAAGATGAACCGTGACGCTTATCTTCCTTTCGTGTCCACGTTTCACACGAATCGTGCCCTTTTACTTCGAATGCTTTCTATATAACTCATCCAATCGAGTTTTCTCGAAAGGGTCCCATACCCTAGCCGCACATTCAATTCTCCGTCTAACTTAGCGTAGTCGAGCGCTTCCGCCGAATAACTTTGTTCCTGAAACTCGTCGTTAGTCATTTCGTACCTCACATTAAAAAAAAAGCATTAAAAACAGAAATATCCTTTACCGTTGTCCGGTTTCCCTCTAAACTCGCGTTCATTCTCTCTGTTTTGAAGAAATATCTTCTTTTTTTGTCGTGACAAACTCTTTGATGACTCCCACTACACTCGCTCGCTGCACGTAAGATAGCCCGTGCCGCTTCTGGCGTTGGCGTGACCTCACGCGCGGGGAACGCGAAACAGAAACAGAGGAAGAAAGCGCGCGCAAAAAAGCGCTCCTTCCGGCCGCTGGTGCTTCCGGCGCCGGAATCACTTCTCCTGGAAGTAGCGTGAGTTTGCCAAAAACATTCTCCTCCCCCAACCGCCCACGCTTCCTTCCAAATATACTACGCATCCGAAAGAGCTCGCGTGTAATGGGAGGGAGGGGGGGGGGGGGGGGGGGGGGGGGGGGGAAGAGGGGCGGGTGGGGGATGGCTCACGGTCGTACGCCTCATTCATTGATGCCGATAGTCATTTGGGTCGCACGCAAATTCTTGGAATCGTGAGAATCATAGACCGGGGTGAACGTCTTTCGATTGTTGAAAGGTCACGAGATAAATTCTCGAGAACGGAGAGGAAAAAAATCGGGAGGTCGGACATTTTTTTGTTTTTCTTTATATTTTTCAGCAATCTTGCATATATCATCGTCAAAATGGCCTGAACGGGGAATTCACACATACACATCTGTATGTTTGAATGAGAGTCCTCAAACATTTTTAGCTATTCGAAGAATTGAAGAGTATGCGCAAAATAATCCTAATTTTAATAGATGCTAAATGTTTCATTACTCCGACCCATATTCTAATAGTATTCCCGGAAAAAACATTTTATATCATTTCAATCTTCATCCGTATATACGCTTTGTAATGTTTTCATCGATCGTTTCAGAACAACTCTAAATTTGACCGTTTCAAAATAACATGAGATTTAATTCTTAAAGTAAATGGATCCTCAGGAGAACTTTATTTCTAATAAGATTATATTTAAGGATCTAACCTAATTCTTAAATTTAACCTTATATAAGTGTAGCTAAAATTAACGCTAAGTTGCGCACGAGGGAAGGTAGAGCATTTTAATTATCTCCTCCTTATGACTCTGCCTAAAAAGGAATGGACTAACTTTGATATTCCAGTTAGCGTTGCTTCGTCCTTATTTTTAAAATCAATTTCATTGTAGTTCAAGCTGAAAGAAAATCAAGAAAAATATCACTTGCCTCGAATTTCTCACTTTTCCTGCCTCTTTACTATTTTTTCCGCTCTTAATTTAGATGGAGTTTTTGTGTTTACAATTAATTTACTATTAAACATAGCGTTAAGCACCTGCCTTTAAAATAATAATAACTGTGCTGTCAGTGCGGTGGGCGTAAAAAGAGGTGCATTAAATCTGTTTTAACGTTATTTTTTAATTTGATCATTAAAAAAAAAATATATATATATATATAAATGTAAACTTTTAAAATGATTTCCATTCTATATCTTATTTACGGCATGTGTAAAAGTTAAATTGAACTCTCACCGAGGAATCTGATGTGAAGCACTTAAAAATAATAATAGAAAACAATCTACCTGATTTTTCTATTTTATTCTGTTACTACGCGCTACTACCGTTATTGTAACACGTCCATATTTACTTTTTAAATGTAATCGAGATTGTTTCGAATCTTCCCAGTTTGATTGGAGTTGTAAAAAAAACGTCTCGAAACACGTGTGAAATTTATGTCATCTTGCTAAATCACGTTTAACTGTGAGTAGAGAGGTTTAAGATTAGTGTTAATATTATTGATTCGCACAATGATTGGTATTGTTATAAATAAAAACTATGAATCCTATTTAAATTTGGCAACTGTTTTAATATTGTTACTCGCTACACTTCCTTTTCTCGTTTTAGTCTTTCGTGCCTCTCTGTGCTTCCTTCATTTCATATTGTGTTCATTATTCTATCGCTTTCTCTGTTATCATATGATCAACCGAAGGAGGTCAAACCGTAATTATTTCCTATTAAAGAACTACTCTTGGGCCGAGTCAAAATTCTTCCCTCCGGCATCAAAAGTGCAATTAACCGGTGTCTCGCCGAGATCTATTTCACGTTAATCGTTAGTAGGATGGTCGATCGAGATTTTTTTCCCCTACCTCTCGTCCGTCATAACAGCGGCACGCTCTAACGCTCCAGCGAATAGAGAGAGAAGAAAGGAATGACGCAGTTTTCCTGGTTGGGTGGGCGTGGGAAGAGCACAAGCCGAGGTATTCCATTCACTTCGTCTGGAGACTCTGGAACGCGGGCGCATAGGGAGAGGAGGGGAGAGGCGAAGAACTGGGGCGCGTGAGAGGTGGGGAAGAGGGGAGGGGAGGGGGAGTAAGAGGAATCGTGGGGCGGGAGGCCCGGGACGCGCCTGGAGCGAGCGGAAGATGAGACGGGATGATGCCGGGGCATCGCCGGCGCGGTCACGTGAGCGAGCGGAAGATGGGGAAAAAGTGTCGAGCACAGCGCCGCGTCGCGATCGAATGAAGAATCATCCTCTCTCGCTCGAGGAATGCAGCACGAGGCGGTCCGTTTGAAATCCTAAAACAAGTAACATACACTTGGTAAAGCAAGAAGTGGAAATGCGTTTCCTTAAAACTTTCAGGAGTCTGGTTTGCCTCCTCCTTTCTGGATGGGGTAACCCCCGCACCGTTGTAATGTGGATCATTAATAGACCTTACCATCCGTGAAAACTTCACTTTTCTAGCTTCAGTAGTTTGGCAACAATAGCATATCAAAATTTGGAATTTTCCGACTTAGAAGTCACCCAGCGGAAACTCTATGAACTACTTGGAAAACCAAATCTTATGTTAGTAAAATGTTATGTAATTCAAAAATAAATTTCCAAATATATCTTAAAACAGATAGACGGACATGCAGAGCGATCACATTAGCTCGTTTTTGCTTTTAGGAAACGTACTAAAAAAACTGATACACAATTTCTAAAGCGATTTGGATACATTCGTATCGCCGCCGCTGTTCTCCTTGAGTGGACGCCGTGAAAGAGCCTCGATTTCATTTCGTAATCCGCGATGACTCTCGTCCTTCAGTATCATAACTGAGTCAAATACGGTTTCGGTTATGTAACTCGGTTGCGAGATTCACGCCATACGCCCGAGGGAGAAAGTGGAGTAATGATTCGGGTTAACTCGGGGGAGTTCGTGGAACTTGGCGGCAGTTTTGGCAAGGGCGCAAATAGTTCGCAAAAATGTACCGAGGTCTATTTCTAAAGGTATTTGCACGAGTCCAAAACAATTTAGAAGTGCTGTGGTCTTCCTCGAAAACCAAATGATGAACCGAACTCGTGGCCCTACTCCAACTTTCTTTGATCTAGTTCAAGGGGGTTTTTTGCACCCATTTCTCGGAATTTCGGTGAAAATGTGACATTGAAGCGACGGTTTCCAAGCTTCGAGCCAGAAATATGTTTTTATCGATTAAAGAATGCAACCACGTCGACTTCAGATTTAACGTAGCTCGTGCCAATATGAATTTTGGAGTCGATGGCCTTCAGTTATTACAATGTAGATCAAGTTTGTCTTGTGATATTTTTCATGAAAGCGGTATTAATAGATTTGAGTGGTAACAAAAAAAATTCTAATTTTATCGTGAACAGGTTTATGAAAGGAATTCTAGGGCACTAGTTTAATATGGCATTGAATTCTTTTCGGTTATCGCCTTAAGAAAGTTTACTATATATCAGAAACGAAATATTATGAACTCATAGCAAAGTTTTATGTGTAAAATAGTACACAATTGTTTACTTATAACAAAAAATTAAAACAAAACCACATTTTTATTCTGAGCAGGGATATATTGGATTTAATTGAATTTGTTCATTACTTTTAGGATATTAGTCTACTATTATATTTTAAAGAATTTGTTTGTATGTATATTTGTATGTTTCTTCATGGAATTCCTCCTAAACAATAAAAGCTAGAACAACCAAATTTGGTAAATTTCTTCCTTACATCCTAACTTAGTGAAAGGTCATGGTTTTGTTTCTGTCCGTCACTATGATTCGAAATGGCGAAGGGTTTAATCATCGAACGCCACGTATTTTGCCGCGTCCTGCACCTGAAACAGGGATTTGTGTAGAATATTTTTAATTTGCACTTTAAAATTAATTAAAATCACTATACGAAGACGGGACTTGAACCCAGAAACGAAGAAAAAACTAAAGTTTGATTATCCTACCGTCTAATTTAAAATACGAGCCGAATTGGCCAACATTAAGGTTTATACAAAAACATCTAAGGTTTTTTGAGATTAAAATTTTTCCTTGCTATGACAACCCAGTTGTTAGGGATTTAACACGACTGCGTAATCCAAATTGCATTGAGATGGAAGCCATGATTATTATTTATCGAAGTACCTATGAAATTCCGCGAAATGCTGTTTGGAACTATTAAATAACTAATTATATCATAATTAAAATTATGGTTATTTATATCGCTGTTGTAAAACGGCCTAATTGTTTACAATTTCTATTATACGTACTTAATATTTTATTTATATAAGATTTGATAGAAGATTTATCAATACTAACTGAGCCCGCGCAAAATTTGCGCGTTTAATTTTAAATTGACTCATAAAAAAATAATGTTTGTAAAATAAGTTGATGTTAATAATTCATATTTTACTCTAGCAATGAATTTACACAGTATAGGATACTTAGATATTTGACTCCCAATGTAAGGTTTGCATGTTAGAATCCCAGTGAGGGAAAGGCAGTGTTCGCATATTTAAAAAAATGTTATCCGTAGGTAATCAGAAATCTGTATTTTATAAGTTATGGTGGAGAGTAAATTGATGCGGCACAGTAATTAAATTGAAATGATTAGTGATCGGAAGATTCTTACGCGACAGGCATAAACTGTAGTGATGTGAAATGAGGAAACAGAAAAATAGAACTGCTAAGACCGGGAGTCAAACTGGGTCTTAACACCTCAAAGAAAGCAAATATTGGGAAAAGAAAGATGTGAACTTTCTGTAATTTACAGGAAATGTCATCCACTTAATCAATCACAAAACAACTCTTGTAAAAGCGACGCCACAAAAAATAATTATTTATCCACTTAAGCCAGGCGAAAGTATTAAAAAAGTAAGCGCTGAAACAATTGATTGTAGAATAATGCGGAGTATAAACTTACCGGGGTTTAGGAAGATTCCTCCTCACCAAAGCTTTCGTAATGAAATGGCAGAGTCTTACGCGTATTTCCACTGACAGGATGATTCTTGGTCGCTTCAGTCACGAAAACAAAAACATTTGGTATTTCCAAAAGGTTGAATACTCACAATCAGATACAGTATTTTTAAAAATAAATACGCTTTTCTACCACAATCTACGATAAACGCGTCCTAGTCACAGAAAATAATCTTACTGAATGTTCTCGAGTTAAATCATTATCTTAATGAATTCATCCATTGTTATATTTACAACAATAAAACTTTAATTAAAGCAAAAATGTAGCGTATAATGATCTTACTAACTTAAGGATTCCATTTTTACGTCAATATGAAGGTTTAATCGATGGTAATTGAATCAGAGGCAACAATTAAGGTCGACTTGGCAACGTCCCGAAGGAGAACAAAAAATCGGCAAAATTTCGAAAACAATTGTGTATTTCCGAAACTTTCGACCGCGTAGGGTATAAACATTGAAAGAATAAGATAATTTAGAGTTTTAGCCGTCGAATAAATCAAAAACGGAGAAAATCGGTCCATATTTACATATTTAACGAATGAAGGAAAAAAACCTAGCACTCTGAAAACTCGAAAATCCCGTGTGAACTTATGGGAACATATAATTATCTCCTGGAATCGAACCCGGGACTTTAGGAAATTGAGAATTGAGATAACATCTTGAAAAATTGCGAAATTGAGGAAATTAGTGTTTCGAATTTCTTTTTGGAAGATAAGCACATAGATGCGTTTCACGATATTATAAAATCTAACACAATATTCAGGCCTCAAAGCGTATTTTTACTTCAGATGCCACATCTTATTCAACCCAATTCTCAGAATGAAGTGTTATATAATTCAATTGATGGATCAAAGGTCGGTCATTTCATTGCAATCTATTACGATAAATGTGATTTGAATATATATGATATTTTAAATTTATACTTCATTCATTCGGATCATTCAATCTATATAGAAAAACTATTTCCATACAAACCCAAAATAATATTTAAGAAGGTGCAAAAACAAAAAAATGGTTTTGATTGTGGAGTGTTTGCTGCGGCATTCCTAACATCTATTTGTTTTGGAAAACAGCCAGAGAATGAATTATATAATGATAGAATCATGAGGCAGCATTCAATTGCAGTTTTAACCTATGGAATATTAACTGAATTTCCATTAAAAAATAAATGTCTAGAGAGTAAGGAGCAAGCTGAAAATCGTAGGAAAAGACAATATGTCTACAGAAAAAATAAATTGAATGAAGAGAGCAGAGAAGAAAGATTAAAAAGAATTGAAAATCAAAAAGTACTTAATAAAAGAAGATTTTGCATTGAAACTCCCGTTGAATTTCAACGGGCTTTTCCTCTAGTTATCCAATAATAAGAAACAAAGAAAATTATAAACATAGATGTTCGTGATCAATTACCGTGTAGCATCAATATCCTCTCTAATATGACGTAAAATGCAGATTTCTGACTGACTTATGGGTTATTCTCCCGAATGGATGTAGAAAAGAGCTAGAAAGGTATACTTTATTTTTGCCACCAATCTCACGGGTGTAAACCGGACAGCGGTAAGGGGCAGAACCCCTTTACTTAAAGAAACCTCTAGCGGAAGGAATTGAATTTAATTATATGATCATGCGACTTGAGTCCGATAATATTAGTTAGGAAAAAAAATACTTCAAACTTTAGTATATATAGAACGTAAATATTTACGGATAATTCTTCAGTTAACTGCGTATGGAAAGCGTTTCTATCGAGTTATTCAAAGCAGGTAAATCTTCATTTCATCGTTTGAATGATGGAATCTTACATTTTATTAAGTAGAACCATTATATTTACCATCTATAATGCTTATTAACGCAAATAGTCTAACCCCAGGATGAGAGAACTGAGTAAATAGTCGGAGGATAATATTCACTCTGTGATTCTTAAACGTTCTCTATTTACTTTTTGTCTTTCGTTAAATTAATTAATTTCGTTTATTCCTTTGTTCATCCATTTTCTGTTGATTATTGTGTTCTTGCTGGTTTTCTGACTAGTTTTCGTTTTGAAGATATCGTCACGAAACTTCATATAGGTATATAATTTTACCCTGTGGGTAACATAGGCTATATGGCGATAAAAAATTTGGAGTGAGGGAGAGCTTAATTCAATAATTACATATTTTCCCATAATTTTACACGTAATTTTCGATTTTTCCAGTGCGAGATTTTCTTCCTTCATTCATCTAAATAGGTAAAGCTGTGTACTATTTTATTATGTACTGCGATGTTTACATGTTACACGGTCGAAGTTTTAGAGTCACTAAATTCGTTGAAATTCAACGGGCACTTCTGCTAGTATATATATATATATATATATATATATATATATATATATATATACAGGGTGTCTCAAAAAAATGTATACACACTTTGATGATTAATAACTTGTGTGTTTATTAATAAATTTTAATATAATAATTGCATAACATAGAGTATATGTTCGAATAAAGATAAAATGACAAACATTACATGTTAGATGTTTCAGTGTTGCATTATTCTTACAATTATGCAATATTTTTGTACAGCATTATTGTTTTCATGGTTTCAATTGTTTTGTTTTTATTGTTGCATTAGAAATGGATAACAAAAGACTTACGTTTGAACAACGCAAATTTGTACTGAAATGGTACTGGAAATCTGAAAATGTAAAGGAAGTCCAAAGACAGTGGAGACGTGAATTTCAAACAGAACCTCCCACCCGAATTACGATTTCACGTATTCGTGACAAATTTGAAACTGACGGTACCGTTCAAAATGTGCATAAACAAAGATCTGGAAGACTTCGGACATCCACAAACCCTAGGAAGTCAGAAGAGGTGCTGCAAAGATTTTCACAATCACCAAAGAGATCCGTCAGTCAATGTTCTCGAGAAACACAAATCAGCAGGTCAAGTGTTCATCGCATTTTAAAGATGGCAAAATGGAAAAGTTACATCCCAAGATTAGTGCATGCACTGAATGAAGATGATTCTGATCGCCGAGTTGAATTTTCTGAATGGTTTCGTTCAAAAATAGCAGAAGACGCATCACTTGCCAACAAAATTGTTTGGTCTGATGAAGCAACATTCAAGTTGAATGGTACAATTAATCGTCACAATTGCACGTATTGGTTTACAGAGAATCCACATGTTACTGTGGAAAGGCAGGTAAATTTACCGGGGATCGCATTGTGGTGTGGTTTATCATCCAAAGGTTTGATTGGACCATTCTTTTTTGATGCAACAGTTTCTGGTATTGTGTACCTCAACATTCTTCAGAGATGAATTGTACCACAAATTTGTCAGCTGTATGGGTATGAGGAAGACTTTTATTTTCAACAAGATGGGGCACCCTCCCATTTTCATCGTGATGTCAGAAGTTATCTTGATGAAACATTTCCAAACAGATGGGTCGGACGAAGAGGCAGTGTTGAGTATCCTCCACGTTCACCAGACTTAACACCACTTGATTTTTATTTATGGGGTTGCCTTAAAGATAAAGTTTATGCCATTAAACCTACAACACCTGCACAGTTAAGACAAGCAATCGAAGATACATGTCGCACAATTACAACAGAAACGTTAATTGACGTTTGCAATTCAGTTATTCAACGATGTCAGCAGTGTATTGACCAGAATGGAAAACTATTCGAACTGTTGAGATAATGCAACATTGAAACATATAACATGTAATGTTTGTCATTTTATCTTTATTCGAACATATACTCTGTTATGCAATTATTATATTAAAATTTATTAATAAACACACAAGTTATTAATCATCAAAGTGTGTATACATTTTTTTGAGACTCCCTGTATATATATATATTGTAGCCGAAAAGGTGAATTTTTCGCTTTAATTTAATTTGGGAAAGTTCGGAGCCGAGCGTGTCGCAAGTGCACAGAATAGTTCGTGGACAACCAAAATTATTGTTTAAATTTCACAACCGATTTTATACACTTTAAATAACTTTCACGCACGGTTTACACAGATTCTTGCACTGACTCGACCGTTGCCCTCTCGCGATCCCGGAGAAGTAGCCCCCTTCTAGGCGTCGGAGACGCCCCCTTATATAGGGCGCGGGTGATGCAATGCGTTTTCCACGCCCCCTTCAGGCAGCGTGACGCGTAGGCCAGGAACCTGGAAGGTCAAGCTG
Organism: Uropetala carovei; assembly: GCA_036926305.1. Taxonomy (NCBI): domain Eukaryota; kingdom Metazoa; phylum Arthropoda; class Insecta; order Odonata; family Petaluridae; genus Uropetala; species Uropetala carovei. The sequence goes on from JAXCHB010000031.1 coordinate 548,952, forward strand.
ACGTCGATTTCTCCTCCGACGTCGGCGCGCCCAAAATCATCTTCAATTTTTTTAACTAAGGCTTTAGTGTGGCCAACAGGGCTACGGGTTGGGCCTGTACCGCCACAATATATACACGAGAGTATATGAGAATTTTAGCTCGTATTTTACGTGAAAAACCTCACCACCACATTTCACCTACAAAAAACGAAAACAAAAAAGAGGCGATGGAATCAATTGATGGGTTGGAAAAGAAAGCATTCGGAGAATGGGAAGATCCGGGTCAACAGTCTTTAACAAAGGACTTTCTTCTTCTCATCTTCACCTAACAGGAGTGAGTATTCCATCAAGGCACCTTTACGTACAAAAGTTGAACCAAATTACAGCGTTTGATGTTTCTCATAAAATGTTTCCGATGCTGCCTAGCAATTGTGTTACCCCCAGGAACCACCCATATTATTCTGCATAAATACGCGAATATTTTGTCCTCCCTCTATTTGGCGAATTCTTCGAGTTCATGCGAACTGGATGACAAGAGCCTCACTCGGAGTCAGATATCTAAGGACTTTTAAGTTGTTTATATTTTCTGACTCGACCGTCCTCCGCTTCCGTGATGAGGAAGTTTTCATTTAAAAAATCGGAAGAGGAAGTGAATTTGAGGCATCCCTCCTCCGATGCATAACTCCATGCAATTCATGACTCGAGGGAGAAAGAGGGAAGGAAAAGCGTACGTGACCGTTATTTCGTCGGATAGAAAACACGCGCCAAGAAATCCTATTGGCGCACGTCTAAGCGTCGCCGGTGTTGCCGCGCTTCCGCTCGGTGGCGCAAGGTCGTTTGCATGCTCTGCGGCGGTCGCTCTTGGGGATCGCGATTTTTTTTAAATAAATCTTTCTTCAACTCCCACTTCCTCTCCATCCTCCCCATCCTCCCCCCCACCCCCCCCCCCTCCTACACTCTTTTCTTCTCCTCTCCAGCACATCGCAAACCTTCTCCAACTCCTCCTCACTGACCCATGCATTCCTCCCACGCCCTCTTCCCACGCGAAGGGACCACCCTCTTAATTTTCCTAGAGGAAGAGGAGAGGAGGGGGTGGGGGGGGAGAGCTCTCCTGTGGAATGTTCCCATAAGTGGGAGGCGGAAAAGAAAGGCGGTGAGAGGGAGGAGGCGTTTCGGCCCCCGGAGGCCTTTTCCATCCAACCCTATAACGCCCTCGCTGTCATTCCTATACCTTCCCCCCCCCCCCCCCTACATCACCCCCCCCTCAATACCGCCCCGGGGCCATAACTACTCTCTTTTTCCAGGTAGTACACATCCTCCTCCCGTCTACCAACCCTGATTTTTTTTTATTCTTACGCGCCTGTGAACCCGACCAAACGCGGACCTTGGCCCTTCCAAACACTTGAGCTAGCTTTCTTTTTTTGTTTTTTTTTCCTAATGTTCCTCTCCTGACCGCTCGCGCTACGAATAGATTGATGAATGCAATACATTGAGTGGGCGCCGCGCGCACGGTTTTCGCGGAAACGATCCAGGGTGACGTCACGCCCTTAATACGCGTGATTTAAGAGGATTTGACTTCCTCTCTCAGACATGCGGTTGTTGCGGGCGGTTAGCTTTCTTAGTTTTACTCTTTTTCTCTGGGGATGACAGTCGTTCCATTTATTTTATTTAGAGACGGAATAGAGATTGCGTGAAGGACTTCGGGTCGCCGGAATCACACCTTATTAATAGACGGACAAGAACCACTTTATTGTCGCGGGTGAGTACTTTTCTACTTAAATTGTGCAGATTTCTGGTGGCCATTTCTAAAAATGGGAACGTGGGATTGTACAGAAATTGAAATTGCGTTCATTGTATTTCTGCGGAAATTTTGTTGTCTTGAGATACGTTAATATGTCCATATAATTTTGTTTTCATTTTTTTAACGTCAGTTTTACCAAATAAAATTAACAGACCTGTTTTATATGTTTGCGGAGATTATATACCTCAGATAACGACAACTCCATCAGAAGCGAATTTTATATTTGAACATGGAATTACATAAAGAAGCTGTAAGCAGTGCTTTTTTTTGTAAAAGAAATAGGTGCCGGTAATCCCCCCCCCCCCCTCTACCTCTTCCTGCACCCTCTTCCCCTTCTCTATTGAATTTGTGATGAACTTTTAATAACAAAGTTGATAATAAAAGTCAAAATGTTTAACATTTATAGAAGCCGTTTATTACTTTAATTTTTAAAGAAATAAAAAAATGAAAATGTACCGAAATTAGACGTGGGTCAACATCGCTCTGAAAAAAGGTGCCGTACCTGCGCGAACCGTCACAAAAAAAGCACTGGCTGTAAGGAATCACCGGGAGACAAGCTTTTACTAAAAACCATATTATATATTTCAGACATTATCAACTCCCTTTTTCTAGACTAGGGAGATTTATCTCAATAAAATTTTTTGAAAAATATAGCCTGAAATCTTATGTTTGGAATAGGTTTAGAACGATAAAAACTTAAAACATATCGTAATGTATTTTTCGAGTTTCCGTAGGTATTAATAATAATATTGCATTGTCCAATAATTATATTTGCTTTTATTTTTTATCTGAAAATTATTCGCTTTTATTACCTTAATTATGTATGTATTTATACTATTTGAGTAATTATTTGGCCAACATCTTTCAACATTTTTGTTTTTAGCGCGTTTAATTTTTTTTAACGCGGTTGTGTTTTCGCTCTGTCTGCCCGTCTGTGCAATAGATTACATTAAAATAGCAAGTACGTAAACGGTAAGAGATAGAAGACCAAAATTTGCGGAGTGTATGTGACCTAAGGTGCCATTTATCGCGCAGCTAAAGAATGTTTCTGGAAAAATCGGTGGGCGGCAGAAAGTGCCTTTAAATTTTTCAAATTAAAATTCTGAGCAAATGGTTACAAATGGAAAGTTAAAATTTCTTAAGTAATTATTGAATTGGTCATACAAAACTTATAAAGAATTTTATATTTATAATTCTAAATAAACTCGATAAATAAAACGCGCTTTTTATATCGCGTCAGCAAATTAAGCTGCATTTTTAGTAGTTTCTCCATATACGTATTATAGAGAAAGTATTGTTTTCATGAAAAAAATCGAATTCGAGATTTCAACGGAAATACACATTTTGAGGTCCCATGAACACGTTTTGACCGCAGAGCCAGATAGAGGGAGGGGAGGAGGGAAGGGGGGGGGGGGGGGGGGGGGGGGGCAGTAAGGCCATGTGGCCCGGGCTCCCCAAAATTTTTTATCCATATATTTGTATGGCTTTCGGAGTGGGGTGGGACCCCACATTTGTGACTGGCCCGGGCCCCATCTCACCTCTCTCAGGCCCTGTGTGTTTGTCCGTATGTGTGACAGAAATTTTGCGTGCGCTCTAACTCAAAAACTATTTGTTAGATCAGCATTAAATTTTATATTTTTAATTTTATGTATATTCTTAATATTATAAAAGATTTTGATAACAATCGGTCAACCGGAAGTAGCGGTTTTCTCGAGTCAAGTTTTAGTTTTTATTAAATATTCCGCTTAAAACTGAAATTTTGTTAACATATATATATATATATTAAAAAGTTATAGATATTTTTTTCTACAACTTTTGTTTGAACTAAATTTTCATATGAGGAATGTTTCAAGAGATATTCAATTTTCTTCGAAATTGACGGTTAGTGGGCAACTCGCGCGCGTGGTAGTGACAACAACTGAATCGCTAGCGCTGAAGCGTGTAAGTTGAACTGGTCCTATCGCCGTATTTATTTGATTTTACTTTGACAACTTATGTATGGAGAAAGTCATGTGTTGGACACATCAATTTATTTTTAATATCGCAATCCGGGTCTTCCACTTGCCTATAGGATATTCTACCACTAACCTATCTTTCCTGCCGTAAAATGGGAAGATCCGGCTTCGATTCACGGTCAAAGCAGAATTTTTCTCGGCGACTGGAGAGCGAAGAACTGTTGAAGAGAAGTTGTAATTTGTACGCATGCGTACGCGTTATAGAGTGGAATGTTTTGAAGGTTAGGAGGAAATTGACAGAGAAGAGGGAGGGAAGGCAGTAGATGTGAAATGTTTAGTGAAAAGAATTCAGAAAAAATAGAATTGACGGTCCAGATTAAATTGAATCTTAATACTCTAGCGCTAGTAAACAGTGGAAAACTTTTCTACCGGTTGAGGCAATTAACTAGCAGATTTGTATGATTTATTTCACTGTCTATTAACTACTCCATGAATCGATTTTTATTCATTTACATTTCAATAAATCATAGCATCTTGGATAAATTTTGAACGCAAGAAATATTTAGACTTATGCTTGTGTGTATTAGTTAATTTTACGGTAATGTTTGTAACATTTTTAATTGCATCAAAATTCTATTCCCCGCTTTCCTCTGGCTTGAAAAAATGCTTGTCTAAAATTTTGTAGTATTACATTTAATATAAAATTTGTATAAGATACAACGGGATAGAGCTTTTAATCCTTTTTTCAGCATAATTTTCATTCTAATTCAAATATTAGCATTTTTCTTTTGTATATTACTATAACTTAGGTAATATTATTTCATAATGTTCTTACTATAGGCATAAAGCAGTCTGTATTTCAAGTACGGTTCAATTACAATTTTTAATCAATCAAGAATGCGAACGCATTTGCGTTAAGTAAATCCTGAGTATACCTGAAATTGCAAAATCATTTTCTCAGTAAGTAAATTTCTTCATCCATTTTCTCATGTTGCAACAATAACATGGTACACGCCGTATGGTTCTGTTAAACGGTTCAAAATTCAGCCGTTATATTATTTTCTTCCTTTTAAGTGTCCGTTTTGAATTCAAGGTTATATGAGTGGAAATAGAGGGTAATTGCGCTTGGTCAGTATCCGACAGCGGGAAAAAAATTACCCTAAGGTAACTTAAAAATTCGATTGTGTCACCGGTTGGAATAACAAATTTTAAGAATTGCGTATTTTATTGCGCGCATCGACTCATTCCCGCTGCTTTCTTTCCAAGCTAGGTCGGTTATTCCTTTCTAATTCCACTCATTATTTCCAACAAATTCGCTTGGTGGAATTGTTTACTCGCTTCATATTTATCCGTACGGTGAAAGTGCAAGAAATCTATCGTAAACAACCTCCGTTTGTCTAAAAAGGCTTCCGCCTTTTATGAACACCGGACACGCATCTTATAGTAAGTAGCATTGCCAACGGCAAAGGCGTGATAACAAGGCCACGAACTTAACTACGTCATTCAGAATCGATTGCTATATCTGTCTTCCGACTTTGAATAGTATCGCAAGAAAACAACAAACGATCGCAATCCATTCAAGTTTTATTCGCCGAGGCATCTGATTTTTTCTTATTAAACCATTGACTTTAAAGACTGGCTATAATCTTTATACTCATTTTAATGACTGTGTCATAACTAACGTACAATTGGTCACAGAGATTGATTTTTTTATACTCGAGAAATTAAAATTGCTTAACAGAAAGTCGACTAACGCTAAATCATGAAAGTCATGACGAAGTTTACCATTTCATAAATTTACTCCAGATGAAGTTTTGTCGATCTCAATCTAATTTAAGAAGAGACGTATGAAATACCACTTTCCGTTTTTCGCGTGTACATGGAAATCGACATTTAGTCTAGGCATATTTTTATGTATCCAATTTCGGCCGAATGACAGTAACTGCGCCAAAAGCAAACAAAGATTTTAGATCGCGGATTCCTGCACTGCAAATTAATTGCGCTTTCGGAGGAACTTCTACGATTGAAATCGACGGGTTTTCCGATTCTCGGCCGTTGAAAATTAAAAAAAAAACAAAAATTCCACTCGGTCATTCCCTACGACCTGGAAAGTAGTCGAGCCGTCCAATACCGGTCGATCGGCCTCCCAAGGACTTCTTGGGGCATCTCAGGAATCCTCTTCTAGCACGGGCCCAGGTGAGTCAGATGGAGAGGGATGTATAGAAGGGTGGGATGGGATGGAATGCGTGCATCGGTCGATGAGTGACTCACCACCGCTCGTCAAGTAACGCCGCGGAACGCGTGCGCAGCTGAAGTTGACGAGGCGCGCAGGTGTAAGAGGTGCAGTCGACGGGGGAGTTCAGCCATCCGTGACCGTCATGGCTCTCATCTTAATACAAGAGTTTGATCCTAATTGCTTACAAATCATGCACGCTTTCCTTATGGACGGACATTAAAATCTTTTTCTGTCTCCATCGTCGGATCTTTTCCCCCCTCCCGCTTTTTCCCGCGTGGAACTCCCATCAGGAGTGTCGAATTTGGTCGTCGGGACGAAATCATTGAAAGAAAAACGAATCATCTAATACTACTAATTCCCTTTGTGACTGATTGATTGGTTTAATAATTTTGTTAACATTTCCTTCCATAGAAACAAACAAAATAAATCTGTACTTTTTTGTTTACATAACGACCGAGTTTAATTGTTATAACGTGCAGTATTCATCGAAGTTTGATTTAGATATCGGTAAGTCTAATATTTTATTTTGAATTTTTTAGAATAAAAGTAGTAATATTTTGTGATAATTGATTTGGGTACTTTCCTGTTAACGGGAATACCTTAAAAAACGCGCCCTTCGCCTCGCCCGGAACCAAAGAAACCCTCCACGTTGTCCGGAGATTGGGTTTGTAAATGTCGAGACAGGCCAATCAGTTTCTGTTAATGTTGTACGTAAGTATGGCATGGGGATAATACGTAAGTACCAGGTCCTGCGAAGGGTCCTGGAGGTATTCCCGTTAACAGGAAAGTGGTATTCCCGTTAACAGGAAAATACCTTGCTTTGTAATCCTCACTTTAATATATCGTCTCTATTATTACGTAAAGCCAACTTTATTCAGAATAGATTTCAAATCAATTTTTCTTCGATAAATTCTTCACTGAAATTTACGTTTTTAAGCAAATTGAAGCATTTGAAAGATAATATTTAGGTAAGTTTGGTGTGTTACCAGTTTAGAATATTGAAATAAACTGGTGATTTGTTTTCGTTCAGAAAGTTTTCAAAGAAATTATTCCGCTGATTGAATAATTAGTAAGCTCAATTTTTATTTCAATGTCTCCAAAAAATAAGCTTTATTCATTTATAGCAGTGGATGGAAATGATGAGACACAAGCAGATAGAAAACGAAGATTAGCTAGAGAAACGAGACAGCGCTGGGTTGTAAGGCAAAGTCAGGAGACGTTAGAAAGAATCAGAAGAGAGAACGCTGCACGGAATGCGTTAAACCGCACAAATGAAAGTCAGCAAGCAACCGATGAACGACGAAGAATAAATAAAATTATTAAAAATAAATTATTGGTTTTTTGAGAGAAAGGGAGTGAGAAGGGGAGGGAAGGAGGTAGGGCAGCGGCGAGAGGGGAAGGGAGTGACGGGGAAGGGTATAAGAGGTAAAAGAAATGTGAAAACCGTCGTTTGCATAGCGCGTCATTCAAATGAAAAGGATCATCAAAACAATTTCAGAGTCCCGGAAGGATTTTCATAGTGCGGAAGACTATAAAAGGAAGCGGATAACCAACTCTGTATATGCATTGTCCGAATTTATGTCCACTCAGTATGTTTTTATTTAATGTGTACCGTGCCAATAAACCAAATCACTCCCAGTCATTTTTGACTGGCACTTATACTAGTCTTCTTTTAATATTAAAACTAGTAGACGGTGCTTGCACTCTGCAAGCATTTTTAAATTTTAGCATTTTTACTATTTCAATTTTTTCCTAGTCCAGTGTTTCCCAAACTTATAACATTCGCGTACCACCTTCGGGACTTCAGCCTTATTAGCGTGCCACCTCTTGGTGTTTCAATTATTGCTAACCATATCTAATATTTTTTTTTAATTCTACAATTCAATTCCTATTTCAAAAATACACATATTGAACAAAAAAGAAATAAGTGCACAGAAGCTTATGAGTTTTATTAATAACTAGCAGGAGTGCCCGTTGAATTTCAACGGTTTTAGTGAATCTAAAACTTCGACCATGTAACATGTAAGCATCGCAAGAATAAGATAGTACACAGTTATACCCGTCGAATAAAGCAACAAGTTAGGATAGTGTACAACGTATCACAAATGGGCGCGTTTCCTGCAATGGAGTATTAGAAAGAAATTATATACCTGTACGTAAGGGAAATGGCATTTTAAAGTTTTATCTTCCTCATAAATAATCCATTTTCTTCTTATTTAAAAATATTGCATGCACACGTAAGGAAATTAAACGTTTGTTTTTGTGATTGTTTATGTTAGCAACAACGAAGAAGTAACCATGCAAGAAATTTTCTAAGTTCAACTCGATTTAAGACGTTTTTGTCTGATTTTCTCGATTACGGCTACTTCTATGATAAAAATGTATAGGAAAGGAAATACTCTTCTTTACCAGTTCTACAACTTTTATTTGAAAAATATTTTGATATGGGCAATACTTAATGAGATAAGACAAAAATTTCATTTTTTGTCACCAGTAAAGTGGTACCCCTGACTGGCGTACGAGATTCATTTTTGCGAACATGCGGACGGACAGACAGACCGACGATAATAGGCGCTCACGCTGTAAGCGAAACGCGCCTAAAAATGAAGAAAACCGCTCCGCATTTTCCTATTTAGATGAATGAAGGAAGAAAATCTTACGAAAATAACGTATAAACTCCCTCCCCCTCCCTTCCACCCTCTCTTTCCCTTCTCCCCCTCCCTCCCCTCTCTCCCTCTCTCTCTCTCCCATCTCTCTCTCTCCCTCCTTCCCCCTCCATCTCCCACCCTCCCCCTCCCTCTAATTCCCTCTCTCCATCTCCCCCTTCCGTTACCATCCATCTCTCTCCCTCCCTATCTCGTATTAAAAGCAATCAAAGCGAACAAACTTACAAACATTCTCCTTTATATGTTAGATTAGAAGATAATTCAATTAAAAACAACAAATATCTCAATGAAATAAACAACAATTTAAACAACAATTCAACAACAATTTTTACCTAATAATGCCAAAAATGCGAAAATTATGTTTTCCAGAAATAACTGATGAAAAATTTATATTTTTAAACCTATTTCAATTCATTGCTGAGATATACTCAAAAAACCAAAATTTGAACCGGCCATTACATTAAGACCTTTCGACCCAGTGGACTGATTTTGTCCATTTTCAGCTAGAAAATGTATATCATCAAAACATTGATGTTGGTGTAGGATTCATAAAAATCGGTGTAAGAAACTGAAATTTTGACCAACCGAACCGTGGCCTCCGGGGTCACGACCCCATTGGCCGATTGGAATTATATTCGGCACTGCAACTCCCATGATCAGCCTGAAGCTGCTTTCAAAATTTCCAGCTCCTAACTTTATCCTCTGATAAGTTATGGCTGCCACAAACAGACAGACAGACATCTTCTTTTATTTATTAGATGTCAGTTAGTTCATTAAATTCAAATTTACATATGTATCTGGAAATATGTAAGTTGTTCAATGCGAAGAGTGGAACTGTTTGTGACCCGACACTGGGACAGGGATATCCGGCTCGATATTGGTGAGCTCCACGTCAATGAGACGATTTCGTTTTTTACTTTTAATGGCAACCAGCGCCGATAATCCCAACTCACACATGTACGTAGTGGAGAAGGACAGAAGATACTTAATGTCTTTGTCCAATAGGGCTGGATACTCGGAACTAACGCTCAACCAAAACGATATCAGTGCCTTTTGCTCAAAGGCAGTTTTCAGGAAGCCATCTGAGGCGAGCTCCAGAAGCTGTTCTTCAGAATTTGAAAGATTATTTGGCAAAGTTTTGGAGTTATTATTAAAAAAATATTCGATGATTGTTCTCACACCTTCAAATCTCTTTTTTATTTTATCTGAAAATTTGTTTAATGTGCCAAAGTATATTTGTATTTAAATTTATTATGTTTAAACTTAGGATTTTCCAAAATAGCCCCATTTCGAACTGTTGTAAATTTGGGCGTAATTCTCCAAACTGACGTAGTTCACCAGCTTTTTCTTTCGTTTTATCGAACTCGTTTTAATTTCGGTTAAATGCTCTTGCAAAGTCTGGAGAAAATGGAAAGCTTTCTGTAAATCGTGAGATCTGCCTTGTAAAAATTTTGTCAAGGCGTCCATTTTCTCCAATATATACTTGTAAATACTACCACCATAAAAAAATTCAAAACAACTAATTTGTGTTAAAAGCTTTACTGATTTCCTGCGTTTCGGTACTTTTCGGTATGATCACATTTAAGGATTTCATTACATCAACAAATCTGTATCTTAAAGCCTCCAAGCTGTCTTTTTTAGAAGAAAAACGTGTAGCACATGCACCTTTAAGTGATTTTAGACTCCTCAAAATTTGATTTGTTAATTAAATTCCATCTTATCATACTGTCACTAAAAAATACTTAAACTGAATCAACTACATCAAAAAAGTCGTCTACTTCAATATCTGATGTACCGTGTTTTAAAACCAGATTTTGTATTCCATTGTACACACCACTCATTACAAATGCCGCATCATAGGATTGCCCACGAAGCTTCTCTAATCCTCCTAAAATCTCCTTTAATTTTTAAACAATTATATTCATTAGTCCTTCTGCAGAATGATTTTCAACCTCAACGAACCCAATAAAATGTTCGTTAATTTTCAACGCTGAGGCTTTGTGGTATTCATTGTACTCACAATCAGTTGTTACATAACGGACAATGGTGCCCGACTGATCGATTTTTGATATATCTTGCGTTGTATCAACCAATATAGAAAAAAGCTGCTGATTTGCATTCATAAATGTTTTTTCCTAAAACGGCATTTGCTAATATTTCAATTATTTCATTTTTAATTTTTGGCGATAAATACTTTATTTTTCCTTGGGGTGAGTTTAAAAGTTGATCCAACACGTCATACTTTACTAATAACTTTATAATTGATAAAAATTTCCTGTTTGCAGTATTCTTATCCTCTCGATGACCACGGAATGGCAAGTTCTTCAAAGCTAATGTGAGCGTAGCATTGATTAATCTATCAAGGATTCTTCTCCAGTATGAGGCTTCTTGTCTTATTTTGAGATTGATTTCATCAGAGATTGTTTTTCCTTCACGCCACTGACTCAGCACTGCACACCACTGTTTGCGATCAGAAGATTCTTCGTGACGTTGAATTTTTCGAGTTAAATGTTGCCAACCTCTGCTTCCATTTGCCATACTGTGTGGAACTTTCTTAGAGAATAACCAGCATGGTTGACAGTAAACATAATCCTTTACTTTAGAATAACATAGCCAATATCTTCTAATATGAATCCCAGCTTGCGTGATTTGAAAATAATAACATTCATTGAATGATCTGTTATTCTGTTTAGGATCTTTAGGATCTTTAGGTTGGTTGATTTGGTCTTTCATTTTCACTCATATTTTTGGAGTATAAGGCTTTGTCTTTGGGGCATGCAAATTGTAAATGAGTATCATCAGGTAATTCAACAACAATTTCTTAACTCATCTAATGTATCCAGTTCCAAAGGGCATTCGAATTCATTCCCTACCGGTTGTGGAGTTTCTGATTCAGACAATATTCTTTCATCGCTGCCCAATCCTTTTCCTCGGTGATTTGAAGATGGTTTTACAAAGGATGTTATTTTCTGACATTTTTTAATTTCGTCTTCTTGTTTTTTGAGCAATTTTCGTTTCGTGGGACTAGTTCCGTTACGTACGATATTGGTTACTCTGGATGACTTTTATGTTTACTAAAAATGCGGCCCTAAAAACCTAAACCGGTGCCCTAGTCCGGGCTACGGCACTGAGTGGGCCCCCTCTGCGGAGTGGGCCCGGGTGCATTGCACCCTCTGCACCCCGGTAGTTACGCCACTGATGCTTACATGTTACACGGTCGAAGTTTTATTCACTAAATCCGTTGAAATTCAACGGGAAGTTCTGCTAGTAGGTATATAATAATTTGTTAATTTAAAGTTTATGTATTAATAAGTAAGAAGAGATTACGTACCTTTTACACTTTTGTAATAATCAAAACAGAATTTAATGTTGTAATATATATATCTTGCTCAAGCAGTCGCCTGTTTTATTATTCGTATTTCCTTTAGAGTAATACTCCAAGATATCCTGTTTATTAGCAATGCAATATTGCAGAACTATAAATGATAAGTTGTTATGTACTGCTTTTGTTGTTCAAATATTGCTTATTGAATTAATTATAATGAAAACGTAAATAAAATTAGGTACTTTCCCCCTCCCTGCCCTTTCTCTCCCATATAAATGCATTGAACTCTCAATTTCGGCGGCAATGGGAGTTGTCATGGTAGCTTATAATTGGTATTGTAATAAAACTGATAAAATCACGTATTGTATTGATTCTAACCGCATTTCTACGCGAATTCGACCAGAATTCATAATCTGTCTTCAATAAAAATAAACTTTGTTCTTTCCCGCAAAGAAGTATCCAAGTCTCAAGTTCTTACCGTGATTTTAAGTAATTTTAAAGTGCAAATTAAAAGTAGTCTACACTCATCCCTGTATTTCAGTTGCAGGACGCGGCAAAATACGTGACGTTTGATAATTAAAACGTTCGCCATTTCGAATCAAAGTGACATACAGAAACAAAACCTTGACTATTCACTAAGTTAGCATGTAAGGAAGAATCGTACCAAATTTGGTTATTCTAGCTTTTTTTCGATTAGGAGGAGTTTTATGAACAAACCAACAAACACACCCTTCAAAATATATTATAGGAGATTAAGCTCGTTGCCAAGGCAACCGATTGTTGCGACCCAGAAAATTACTACTTTTTTCCTAAAAAAACTTTAAAATTACGCTAATTCTAGTCGGATTTGAATTCTGGCTTTGAAAAGAAGAACCTACAATTTCTATCCTATCTGATAGTTAAAGTCCAGAGTTGGAATCTTGACAGAAAATAATTTTGAAATGCAAATATAAAAACCTCTACACCGATTTACGTGTTTTCTTATGGGCCAAAAAGGGGCCAAAATATCCCCTCAAAATTGGAATTTCGACAGTTTTGGATTTTACCCTTCGTTTGTGACCAAAACGTATAATCCTACAAAATTTAAAGTTTATAGCACACCTGGAAGTGTTAACAATAAATTGTACACAAATACTGACAGACATCAACGTAAAATTAGTATAGTATAGTGAGATTCTAATCGTACGTACGTGAAGCATTACAGCGGCGTATTTCTCGAGAACCGTTCGTCGTAAAGACATGCGGTAAACGGCATTTTGTTTCTGCTAGCTATGAGGTCCCTGGAAAAATGTTTTCGTTTGCTAAAATGGGTTCGAATCCAGGAGAAAATTATATTTTCCCATAAGTTTACACGGGTTTTCGATTTTTTAGAGTGCAAGATTCTTTTTCTTTCATTCATCAAAATTAGGGATTCTGATTCCCAGCACTTTTTCGTTTCCCGGGACTCGAGAGACTGTTTCGAAGAATTCCCGGAACTCGAGAATTTTACTGACTTTTCAAATTTAATCAATCAAGAGGCCTAGTAACATATCTATCGCTATCGCAAACTCAAAATCGCCATCGATCGATCGAGCGTGTTGTCTTTCATCGCTATCTTCATTTCGATCGCTAACGTCTTATAGACTACCTCAACTGTCATTCTGTCGATTTTGGTAAAAAAATAGCGATGGCGATCAATCGACAATTGCTTAGAGGCTCGGCCTCCTGACAGCATTTCTAATAATTTTAATTAAATAAAACTAGTGCATATGTACATAAAATTATTTTTTATTTTTGTATATTATTTTCTTTACCAACAACAACTTGTTGGCTGGAAGAAATTACCTTTAGGTAATAAGCCCGCCAGCTGTACAAATACTAACTTAGTAAAAAAAAGTGTTGGAAAAAAACAATCTACCGGGATCGCCCCACTCCACTAGGCATTGCCTATGACAGAGCGGCGACTAATTATAATATTTTGTTTAGTAAAAAACTAACTTGCTGTCGTCTAACAAAATACTATCGATTTAATGTAGTGGGATAAAATAAAGAAAATATCATTAAGAATTTAATAAAATGAAATTAAAACAGATCTAAAGCATTCAATATATTATGTATTCTTAATAAAATATTTCACTATTTGGCATTTTTTTCAATGAAGATTTATTTTTCTCTTGCAAACACGCTTTTTAAAAACGCCAGAACGTTGATTGAAGAATCCGAGAGCCTGTTTCTGATTTTTGTTACAAATTTTTCCGCTGTAGAGAAAACACGTTTGCTCTCCGTTGATGTCGGTTTTATAGTTAGCAGTGCTTTTTAAGGTTGATCCAAATTTGGCGTATCCAATTTGGGTATCCTCGGCCAATGAGGAATGCATAAGGGGCGGTCCTCGCTAGAACGGGATGGCTTCATATACGGAAGCGAGAAAGTATTCGAGAGCGCGCACTACACTTTATTTTATGTAATTTACTCCAGAGAGGAAGTAGTATGAATATTTCGACAATAAAATGAGAGAAATTCACAAAAGAATTACTCACAGCACGATTACAGCAAGACTGATGGCGCGCGGCGGGGTGCGAGAGTGCAATGGTTGAGTGGCGCGGGCGTGTGGGATGTGAGGGCGGGCAAGTACGAAAATATCACGCATAATAATCATAATGTAACGAGTTGTGATGTCGAGGCGTTAAAATTAATAATATTGGATATAAATGAACCAATTTGAAAAAGTCTCGAGTGAATATTTCCCGGGACTCAAGACAGGAAAAAACAGCTTTTTCTCGGGAATTCTCGAACCAGAATCACTAATCAAAATGCGTAAATATGGACCGATTTTCTTTGTTTTTACTTTATTCTACGGCTAAAACTCTATACTACTTTATTCTTGCAACGCCTACATGTTACGAGGTTACGCGGCCGGGTTAGACTGGTAACCACAAAGGTCGTGGGTTCGAATCCCGCTTCGGGCATGGATGTTGTGATGTATGTTGATTTTCTCTAATAGAATTTGACGGTGCAAAATGATCTTAGCTGTCGACGCGCCTAAAAACCTAATTACTACTACTACATTCAGATAATGTATACGCAATTGTTTTCGAAATTTTCTGGATATTTCGTACTCTTTCTGGGCGTTGCCAAGGCGGCCATCATTTTTGTCTCCGATTCAATTAGTGCCAATTAAACCTTCAAATAGACGAAAGAAAAGCGTTACATAAATGGGATTTAGAAGGGCTGAAGCGAATAAAGAGGAAAGATTATCAGGAAACTGTTGCGCAAGCCTTAGAGAATGCAGGTAGGCAAAAATCGGCCAAGGACAACTTGGTGACTATCAAATCGTGTATCATAGAAAGCACGCACAAAACAAGAGGGAAAATAATATCCAAGAAAATATAGAAGCCCTGGGTAACAGAGGAGATGATTAAAAAGATGGAAGAGAAGAGGAGCTGGAAGCAGGCTAATTAAGATTATGGATGACGAAAGCATAAAGAGTTAAGCAATAAGATTAGGAGAGAAACTACAAATATAGGGGGTTGATTGGAGAGATACCTTTAATCAGAAATCTGTATACGAACCAGTCTGCTCAGGTAAGGTTGGCAGAGAATCGGATTGACCAACGCTAGGAAGAGGGGGGAAGGCAGGGCTGCCCACTCTTACCTGCATTGTTAAACATTTACGCCAAGGAAATGATATTGGAGGCATGGGAAGATGTAGAAACAGGGATAAAAGTGGGAGGGAGCCTGGTTAAATCGGTTAGATATGCAGACGACAAAGCATTGGAGAGTAGGTATTCTGAAATTGGCCTTCAGTTACTAGTTGGTTCTTTAAATGAAAATTCAAAGGCATTCGGGATGAAAATTAATAAAAGGAAAACGAAAGTTATGAGATTTTCCAAAAGTAGGAATACCCAGGTCAATGTTACAGTGGATGGAGAAAGGCTGAAGCAGGTGGAATGTTTTAGTATTTTAGGAAGTATTCTGTAAATTGATGAAAGAAGTAGGAAAGAGACAAGGACAAGGATAGCAAGAGCAAAAGAGGCATTTACGAGGCAATGAGAGCTGTTGACCAGCAGATTGAGTAAGGAGATTAAAAAGAGGTTAGTGAAAACACTGATATGGAGTGTTGAATTATAATGAGAAAAGAAGATGTGAAGAGATTGGAGGCATTTGAGATGTGGGTATGGCGTAGATTAGAGAAATACAGTTGGACAGAGAGGAAAACGAATGAGGAATTTTGAATATAGTAGCAGGGAAAGAGAGGAACTTACTTTGAGTAATAATGGGTGGAGAGAAGAAATAGGTGGATCAAAATTTGAAAGAAAACAGTTTGCTGAAAGACGTCATAGAAAGGAGAATGTTAGGAAAGAAGCAAAGAGATAGGAAGAGGATAAGTGTATTAGATTCATTGAAAGGAGGGATGAGATATGAAAATTTTAAGAGAAAGGCTTTGGAAAGCCAGCATTTGGTGGAGTGTGGCTAGAACCTACCGAGAGGTAAAATTATCACTTGGACATATGTACTGGAAAACGAATATAGCAGGGGAAGAGAGAAACTTAATTAGTGTAATGAGGGATAGGCTTAAGAAATTGGTAGGTCATTATTTGAAAGAACGGTTTCCTGAAGTGTCATAGAAGGAAGAATGCAAGGACAGAGGCAAAGAGGTAAGAAGAGGAAAGCTATATTATAGAATCATTAAAAGAAGGAAAGGGATATGAGTTTTAAGAGAAAGGCTTTGGATAGACAAGTCTTGGTTGTGTGTGCCTAAAACCGACCGGAAGGTAGAATTAATTTGTATCGTATATCAAAAATAACAAAATGTAGGACCATAAGTGACAGGATTTCTACGTAGGTGTTAGAAGTGTGCTCCCGAAGTTACAGACTAAATTTTAACAACAAAAATTACAAGTATTAAATATATACAAAGACAACTGTGGTTTAGGTTCTTTTAAAGATAAAATTGTTAAGTTATTAAAATATGCTATAGTTGTATCAATGCAAACAACATTTTCCAAAATAGAAATACTTCAAATAATATTTTCTGCAAGACCTATACATAATGGCACTACTAAATGACCATTTCCTATTTCTTACAAATAAAATATTATTTAAGATCTAAATTAGGGCCATCCAACTTACTTGATGTGGCGGGCCAAATATGCTGAAAGCCACTGACTGGCGGGCCGGACTTGGGTTGGGGAGGGAGGTGTAGGAGAAATTTTACCTTTTACCTTTCATTTTTTCTATTTTATTCAAATATAGAAATTATACATTCTAAACAGTGTTAAAAAAATACTTTTTCACAAATATTATTCCTTTTAATGAGAACATTGTGGATGCGATGCTGCTTCTGCAAGTTTATTTATATCTATAGTGATCTCTGTGGTAGCAAGACGTAATAAATGCAAGAGTGAATCATTACTGATCGATGAACGATAGCGAGATTTTACTCACTTCATTGTGGAAAAGGTGGTTTCACATGTGTAAGTGCTGCCAAACATTGAAGTCATCCGTAATCCAAAGTTTCTCATCTTGGGATACATATCTTGGGAAAGAAGTTTGAAAAAGTCTTCTCCTCTTTCTTTTCTTGTTTGCAGGACTGGATCAACTTCTATATCACATAATTCCAATTGAAGCTCCTTAGGTTGGTTTTCTATTACTGCTCCTAGAGGGTTGTTAAAAAGATAAATAGTCTCCTTCATACTGTCAAAATCTTTAAACCGGGAGTTGAAATCTTCTGAAATTGAAGAAAATACTGTGAATTCAGTCATTCCATAATCATCTAGATCTTTAGAGATTTCTTGACAACATGGAAAGTGTGTCAAATCATTTCTTTAGGGATCTGATTTGAAAAGTTTGAGTTTATTACGAAACCCATTCAAATGCCCATATAAGAGAGATATATTTTGTTTTTCACCCATAAGCTTCTCATTCAAATTATGAAGGTGTCCTGTAATGTCAGTTAAAAATGCCAGTTCACAAAGAAATTAAGGATCTTGGAGATTTTTTCAAATTCAATAGTGTCTCGTTCAACTTCTTCTTTCAAAAAATAAAAGCACTTCTTTTCTGAGACTAAAAAATCTCTCCAAGCACTTTCCTGCACTAATTGTAAGCCACCGGATATCTGAATGCAAGAGCAAATCTCCGTAAGCTGCATTTACTTCTTCTAAAAAAGAACGAAATTTACGATGACTCAAAGATCTGTTACCTCCTCGAATCAGATTTGTTACTTTCACTGGAACCTTCATGGCATTAAGAAGTTTAAGAGATTTGCAACATAATTGTTCTTGATGGATAATGCAGTGAATTGTAGGAAAATTTACTCCATTCTTTTTTAGTAGTCCTGCTAAACCAGTGCCAGTTCCAACCATAGCTTTAGCTCCATCAGTCACAATAGAAGAACATTTCTCAAAGCCACTGTACTCAGAAATACACTTTTGTACAGAATCAAAAATATCTGACCCTTTCGTATTGCACTTCAGAGAAGTTAATCGCAAAAGCTCCTCATTTACAGAAAAATCATGTTGAACTGTTCTGATAAATATGAGCAGTTGGCTTATGTCATCCAAAGCCAGAGAGAAAAAACTACAACCTTGTACCACATCAAATAATATTTTTGAAACATGACAGTCCATGTCTGCAATCTTTCGAGAAACTGTTTGATGAGACATTGATACAGTTTCAAAATTTCTGGAAGCATCTTTATCTCCGAAGGCTTCAGCCATTTTAATAGCACATTTCTTAATTATGTCACCGTCACTAAAAGGCTTCTTAGACTTTGCCAATTCTAATGACACAGCATACGATGCAGCAACACTAGATATTTGCTGTGTGTTTACTGAGGTAAAAAATCCTAGCTGTTTCTTTATTTTCTTCTTCAAATCTTGTACAACAGCACCCGAGAATCACCAAAGTACTGTTTATATTTAGCTTCGTGTGATGTTTGATAGTGACAACAGATGTTTTCTTTTGTGACTGACACAACCTGTAAGCACACCAAACACGTCGGTTTTCCATTAGTGATGTACCGGTAGTAAAAATACTGGGTACCCGGGGAAGCGAAAAAAAATTACCCGGCCGGGTAGGTTGAACCAATTTGGTT
Organism: Uropetala carovei; assembly: GCA_036926305.1. Taxonomy (NCBI): domain Eukaryota; kingdom Metazoa; phylum Arthropoda; class Insecta; order Odonata; family Petaluridae; genus Uropetala; species Uropetala carovei. The sequence goes on from JAXCHB010000031.1 coordinate 567,985, forward strand.
CAAGATGTGTGGGCTTGCTTAAATGAAATTTTGTTTGAAAATGAAAGCAAACAAGAAGAATTTCATGCTGAGGATAATACGTCTTATTCTAAAGAAATTTGAAATTTGAAAATTTTCTTAAATGTCCTAACATTCCTCATTAAGAAAATCCTTTAACTTGGTGGGCAAAAAATGCAGCTATCTTTCCTGAACTGTCAACATTGGCCAGACTTTACTTGTCATCACCTCCAAGCAGCATACCCAGTGAAAGGATGTTCAGCGAGGCAGGAATCATATACGAAGAACGGAGGAATAAACTCCTGCCAAATGCCGAAAAACTATTGTTTCTTCATCATAATCTCCCATTGTTGAAATTTAATTATTGAAATTTTGACTGCACTTTTATTTCATTCTTTACTTAAGAAGATTTTATAAAGTTTATAGGATTTTACAATCTGGTACTGTTAACTGGTCGTTAAGTATAATTATGCATATTATGTAAAATGTTATTTCATGGTTCAGTTTAACTTTTGTTAGAGTAATCGGTTTTTTAAAAGTTTATTATATTTAAAATATCGTTTCTTCGAATGTTTCTTGCAGGCTAAGAAGTAAAAGTAAAATATTAAGTTCCATGTAATTTGTTTTTATTGTTATCCTTTTGTGCTCATGAGGGACCCAGTACCCAGCACCGGGTCCCAGCACCCGGTGCCAGGTCCATGTAATTTCCGGGTACTGAAAATATGGCCGGGTACCCTGTACATCATTACTTTCCATTAATTTTGGTAAAAAAATATTCACTTTCCCAATGTTCCTGAAAAGTTCTCTCTCCATAGGTTTTGACATGGTGACAAAACTAAAAAAGAAAAAACTTAAATTAAAATATTAAAGTAAAAATAATTAAAATATATTAAAGCTAAATAAAAATATTATACTTGGAACGAGTACATGTGGTAACAATAAAATTTCAGAAAAAATCTGCATCTGCAATGAGAATTACAAAGAAACCCAATGTGAAAAATTTACAATATAATGATAGTGTATGGTAATCTTATTTTTATCAACTAACGGATGAAAAGCCGGTATATGCCTATACCTATTTTTAACCTTCTGTAAGTTACTGCTATTGGCCAAGCGAAGCGAGAACTCTCTGTTGAGAGCTCGTGCACTTCCTCTGTATGTATGTTCATCGATAGCGGCCTCCCTGGTGAAAATTCACCAAAATTCATGTGTATAATGCACATTAACAACCAAAATGTTATGCGATGCCACGGACCTGCAGATCCACTAGTATATATTTGAATATATCTTCGGTTTTGCATGGTATCCACATGCACAGTTAGCTCTAATATCGTTTAGCAATTGTTTTTCCCTTTATTTTTAACATTTGCTTTTCATTTTCCAATGCATAGCAACTGCTGCATCTCCCAACATGTCGGCCCTGACTATGACTATCAACCCTAGATTTAATTTGATATGACCTCTTTAAAAAGATTATTTTCTCGTATCATTTGAAATATGAACAGTTGTTGTCTTAAATGTCATCACTCGAGAGTAAACGCCAAAGGTTTTTGAACCTTCTTCAACTACAGTTTAATAGTATTTAATATGATTTTACAAACAATTTAAGTACTTAGCAGAGTGCGTTTGCACGTTTATTCTAAATGTAGGATATGACGTTTTCACTTCAGCTTACGAAGCACAAAAGTCTTCGTAGAAAGCTTCCTTCTTGCTGAAAATCAAGTCACTTATTCTGCAGTATGATACTTCTTTGATGAAAGCACAGAGAAAAGTGATCACCTTAACAGATACAAACGAACTGACAGGTAAGGGGTCCTAGAGCTTTGACGTCTCGGCCGGCCGCCCGACTTGCCCATACCTGGGGCCGGCCTGTCTCCATCACTAATTGCAGGCCAGATAAAATCATGCCGCAGGCCAGATGTGGCCTACGGGCTGCCAGTTGGACAGCCCTAATCTAAATTATTATATTCTATCCACATTATCTAAGAAATATGGTCTATGAAATAATTGAAATAATCATTTATGTAGTTTCGTAGCAAAAAATACGAAAATTCCAAGTAAATTATATCAATCCAATGGGAACTTAAAGAAGTTTTTTCCATGATTTTTTTTAGCAAATAAATTGATCAAAGTATTGTAATTTATATCTTTAGCAACATCGTACTCAACAAATAAAATAAAAATGTATAAAAACATTTTTAAGTTATACTCTTTTTAAAAAGCGCACTGAAAAATATAAAATAAATTTTTAGGTTCAAGAAAATATCTGGAACTTAATGAAAATTTTCATTGCATATGATCATGAATCTCTTTAAAAAAAAAAAGAGGTATAGCATATGTTGATTAAACAAGAATTTACAGTCTATTTATATGGCAGTGAATAATGTAACTGCCATGGCAATGAGGTCAATGCTTTTATATGGATAAGTTTTTAATGGGAATCAGAGGCTTATATTATAATGACATTAATATTAAATTATGACCAATGAAAGAAATCCTATATAGATATAATCAGTGGTGAGCTGCCAAAATTTTAACAACCGGTTCCCTATTCTGATTCGCAACACGACCATGGCGCTGTAGTTACAAGTTTTGAAGTTATTCAGCTGTTTTTTCATTTTGTACCAAAACGTTCATTAGGGAATAATAGTCAGTAAAACTAGCATGAGAGGCAAGGAGCTAACAAAAAAGAAGCGTTAAATAAGAAAAAAAATCTATGAACTGAGCTAGTAAAACAAATAAAGTAAAAATATATGCTTTTTATCTTTTTTCAATAAATCACCTTATCTACACCAAGAATCCAGCTCGATATTAGGGATTAAAATGAATTCAACATGAATAATTTACACCACATATTTAATTTGTCACTAGAAAAAATCCATTTAGCTAATTATTGTGCTATTAAATGTCACACAACAAAAGGCTCTAAATTATTAATACACTGCCAAAATTTTTCTCGATAATTTAAATTGCGTATTTTTATTATATCTTGAAATTATCGGCATACTTGAAGATTACAAAGGAAAGCCGACATCTTTGCAGGTGTCATCTATGCATGTCAAAGGAAGCCAACAGTATTAAGACGCGTATAAAAAGGATCAAGATAAATTCATATACCAAATTTGTAAATCATTTTCAAAATTAACTCTTTTTGCTATATGTGATATTTTAATGTTCTGGATTATATTTTATTCAATTGTAATATTATATTACTGTAACGAAATTCAACACTGGGAAATAGTTCTTATGATACCAAACATTCATCGGGTTCAAATAATGGATCGAGGGGACTCGGCTTTCTGTAGAAATTTTTAACAACTGGTTCTAAAATTGCTTCAAAATTTAACAACCGGTTTGCGCAAACCGGCTGCAGCTCACCACTGGATATAATCCCCATTTTTTAGGCTGTTTTGTCCCATTATTATCGCATACGAGGACAAAAATGGTGAGGCAGCACCATATGAGCTACAGACTTGAAATTTGGTGTGATTGGAGGTATTTGGTTACAACCGATGGATAAAATCCTATGAAAATTGCTTATTGACAGTGATTCTGATGGTTATGAACACAAAGACAAGAATCTGAGCAAGAATCAACATGCAGGTCCTACCATCCGTGAATTACTTTGGGACCTGCAATATGAGGGACCCGTCGGTTCGTTGCACCGACATTAAAAACTCCCGTCTCATGGACTTGCATATATTTAAATGTATGCTGGGCACTGAGTCCACTTATATGAATTCATAGGCCTATGGTATTGTCCAGACTCTGTGGACATAATTATTTATACAAAGATAAACATATAATATTTAAATATCCTTGCTAAATCAACTGTAAGATGGAGCGGTGGGAATTTAAATGCTGTCTGATAAGGTTTGAATATGGAAGAACTTTGTTCAATATTATGATCATTGTCCTCTATGAACTACCACTTGGATGTCTGCCATATCACTGGAGGCAGTTACATTGGGGTTTTATAATTGAATCAAAGAAACTTCAGGTTTCCTGTTACAAGCAGGGCCAGATTTAAGGGGGAGGGGACCTCCACAAAATCCAAGTTTTTTTTATGACGACAAACATCCAGGTAATCATTGCCGGAAACTGATCACGTGATCAGTAACTTGCTTAGAGTAGAAGAGTGGGGATGTCCTCTTCAGCTGGGCGTAGAGCGGCAGGGAGTGGATGCTACCTCTATCTATCCCTACTCTAAGGTAGGCCTACACAGTGTTCAGCATTTACATCGCCTTTTTGGAGAGCAGAGAAGGGGAAAGATCTGGGGATCTCTCAATTCGTGCCCCATGTCCGGCAGTTGGCGATGTGATTTGTGATTATAATAACCGTCATGAAGATGGCCCAGTTTAGAGCGCTTCTTTGCATATACTGTCACGTGCTCTCGTGAGCCAATCAGCTTTAGTAGTAGAAAATAACTCGCGACAACAATTGATGATGTATACATTATTTTGTGATTGGTTGATCATTCTATCTCTTTTCTGCATGCCACCCGCTTTCGTTCATGACGGCTAGTATAGTTGAAAATTTGTTAAGTGAGTGAGCCATCGTATAATCCATCCATAATTTTATATGGGCTACTTCACCTCCTCAAACAAATAAGTAATAACTAGTTATGTAATATTTATAAAGGTTCTTATTCACATTGCTGATATGGATGCTTTGCCCCTGTTCACGCTAGTCTCAGTCCTTAGCTAAGTGAATTATCAGGAGTCTATAGGCTATTTAAAAATTGTTGACCATTGATAGCCAGTTGACAACCGAGGGAGAGCCAATGGAAAACTGATGAGGTTGGCACTTGGCTCACTCACGGGTATTGGCTCTCACTCTCTCAGGTCATCAACTGCCAATGGACAACCATTTTAAATAAACTAGTGTATTTATAAAGGTTCTTATTTACAGGTCAGCATGGGTGACTGGCATAGAACTGCTAGTGTCTTTGAAAGTGGTGCACAGAAGCAGAAATCAGCTGCAGAACATGAAAATAAACAGCAAGAAAGTATTTCAAAAAAACCAAATATTAGCACAAACATAAACGTATCTGTTAAAGCTTCTTCATCAAATGCATCAGAAACAGAAGATGAAGACAGTGTTGGTGAAACTGAAGCAAGTGTTTTAACCAAAGAACAAAACACAGTAAGCGCACTTTATCAAACTGTGCATACAGAAAAAAGTAAAAATGGTTCGTGTGGGTTAAATAATGATATTGGACTTTGGCCAGAATTGCCTACACAAGAAATGATAGCTTTCTGTTTGAAAAAAGGATCCAACGACTTACAAAACTGTGACAAAGAATTGTTTGAAAGATCATCAGTACCCCAAGAACATACTGAAGGCAAAATAAAGTATGTACAAAAATGTACAATACATTTATTTCAGTGAAAACATCATAACAACGAGTGTTAAATGTTCCTGGTTGTGTTTCTTTCCAACTGCTGGCAAAGTCTACTGTTATATCTGTAAACTTGTGGCACCACAGAAAAATAAAATATCCAGTTGTGGGTTTCGTGATTGGAAACATGCAAGTAAAAGACTCGCTGAACATGAGATCTCTAAGGCTCACCTGGAATCCATAACAGTTATGGTGAAATGGGGTAAGGAACTTGGCTGTATTGATCACGACTTGGCAAAACAGGTAGCAGAGTTGAGTGGATATTGGTGTAAAATTCTCAAACGTGTTGTTAGTGTCATAAAATTCATTGTTGAATGTGGACTAGGACTTAAAATTAGAGGTGATAATGAAATGGTTGGATCTCCAAGACATCAAACTCATGCAAGTAAAGGTAGTGGTCATACGAATTACCTCTCGTCTACCATCTGCGAAGAAGTGATTGGATTAATGGGTGAGCATGTATTAAACAACATAATTTCAAGAATAAAGAAATCAAGGTACTATTCTGTGTCAGTAGATTCGACCCCTGACGAGGCTCACATTGACCAGTTGACAGTAGTAGTACGATACATGGAAAATATGTCTCCGAAGGAAAGGTTTCTGACATTCATGCCAAATTGTGGCCACACTGGTTCTGCCATAGCAAATGCACTGCTTGAGATTTTGGATTGCCACAACATCGATATAAGTGATTGTCGTGGTCAGTAATATGATAATGCTGTAAACATGAGTGACAAATACTCTGGAATGCAAGCTGTATTGATTGAGTGAAATAGCTTTGCAGTATTTGTCCCATGCTGTGGTCATTTACTTAATTTGGTAGGAAAAGCAGCTGCCAATTCATGTCTGTCAGCCATTGTCTTTTTTGATTTTGTCCAGCATATCTATGTATTTTTCATGGCAACACCTAAACGTTATGAAATTCTTACTAAAAAGTTGTCTGAGGCAGGCACGAAAGTTAATGTGCCAAAGAACTTGAGTCAAATCCATTGGTCTTGCCAAGCTGATGCGACGAAAGCCATTGCACATGGATATGAAAAGATAAAGGATGTGCTACATGAAATCTCAAATGATCAGGAGCAAAAGGACATGGTTTGAAATGAAGCTGCTGGACTGTATCAGAAAATGTGCAGTCTTGAAATTGCACTGTACACTACATTTTGGAATGATATAATGCAACGATTCAATGCTACAAACCACATTCTACAGGATCCAAGAATGGTTCTTCAGTCTACAGTAATGGCACTGAAGTCTCTTAAGTCATTTGTAGAATCTAAAGAGAGACAAGTTTGATGAATATGAGGATGTGGCAAAGAAGATGTCTGGAACAGAAGAATATGTTCATGTGTGTCCTCGCATAATAAATGTCAAACTTACCCCATTGGATTACGGTAAAGCAAAGGAAGTTCATCAGACACCCAAAGAGAAGTTTAGGTCACAAAGTTTCCTTGCTGTTGTAGACCAACTTGTTATACCATTGACAGAGAGAATAAGTGTCTATGATGAAGTTTCCCAATGGTTTGGTTTTCTTAGCAAGCTGGATAATCTGAGCGATACTGACCTCTGCTCTGCTGCAAACAATCTGGTCAACATTTACAAGGCTGATTTGGAGCCAAGTTTTGGAGATGAACTAGTTCAATTTGCAGCGATTATTAATCTTTACAAAGAAGACCATAAGGACAATGTACCAAAAGAATTATTTTTTTACAGAGTTCTTATTGAGCATGACTTTAGAGCTACATTTCCAAATGTTGAAATTGCTTTGAGGATATATTTGGTATTAATGGTATCCAATTGCAATGTGGAACAATCATTTTCAAAGATGAAAATCATAAAAAACAGCCTTTGATCAGCAATGAAACAAGATTGTCTCTCATTGCCTCCATTGCTGAGCATTGAGTGTGATTTGATTCATGAAATAGAATCCACAGATATTATTGAGACATTCGCTTCTCTAAAATCATGAAAAGTTAGTTTGTATTTTTAGTTATTATAAGAAATAAGAACAAAAAAAATAATTGTCAAAACAGTTTTCCCTGATAAAATTTTTTTTATTTATACTTAATTGTTGCTTATTTATAAGTAATAGCAATATAACCTAAATTTGTTGTTACTGATAGGGGCCTCCACATTTTGATTGCCCTGGGGTCCCCACGACTGGTTACAAGACACTGTACAGACAGCATCCATTTAACTGAAGCCTGGTTAATTTACACCTGCTGATGTACGCATTACATAATGGTACCATATGTCCATACATCTGTATGCAATGTCCATTGAAACATACATCGTTTCACTCATTCACATGTGGGAATGAGTGAGATTAGGTAGAGTATAGCCCAACTTCAGACTCCCATGGTGAGTGGCTCTGCCTCCCACCACATCTACGAGGTTTGCCTCTTGAAAGGCCTTTAGACTAGGGCACTCAAGGTGATTTTGAATGGGACTTGAAAGAACTGATAAAGAAAATAAATAATTCACATTTTATGTATTTATTACAAGTATGTAATACAATAAAAGTATTTTCAGAAATTGAGTGAACTCGTGTTATATTTATATTAAGAATAACCAGTGCTTTTTTTTGTGATGGTACGCATGGGCACGGAATACCGGCACCTTTTTTCAGGGCGATGTTGACACCCATCTAATTTCGGTACATTTTCATTTTTTTAATTCTTTAAAACTTAAATTAATAAACGGCTTCTATAATTGTTAAACATTTTGATTTTAATTATCAACTTTGTTATTAAAAGTTCATGACAAATTCAGTAGAGAAGGGCGAAGAGGGCGCAGGAAGAGGTGGAGGGGGGTGGTAGTACCGGCACCTCTTTTTCTACAAAAACAGCACTGAGAGTAACTATTCATCTCTAATGCCTGCAAATTCTATTTCTGTAATATTGTTCTCACATAGTTCATGTACCTGCCATCTTGTTCTCTCTCTCTCGCCATATTTATGAATAACGAACACAAAATATGGAAATGTAAATCTTCTTTAAGTAATGTGGGGGTGATCAGATGATACAAAGTATTAGTCTCTAATAAAATTAAAATTTATTACTGGCAGGCTAAACCCTACATTGACGTGAATTTAGCATGCCACCTGTGAAAAGTTGCCGATCCCTGGACTAGGATGAACAACCATATACAATTTGGAGAGAGAGTGCATCCTTTTCATTACTGAATAAATTCACTGTCATATATCCTTGGGTATAGTTGGTACATATTTGAAAATATCCCTCCTTAGCTTCCTGAAGTTGGTCTTCTTATGGTAAACAGAACTCAATCATCAATGGAATGTTCCACTGGAGCTGAAAACCATATAACTTTTTTTCATAAAAAATATGGTACAAAGTGCATCCCGTATTGATTTCACACAGGACGTGGGACATTTGGGGAAAAATTGGCTGAAAAACAGGACGTCCCGTAAAATACGGGCATATCATCACCCTAGCCCTGTGCTATATAAAAAAATATATTTCTTGTGCTAATGAAATACATAAATTTAAAAATATATTTTTAAAAATATTGGACACTGCCATAATAAGAGAAAAGATTGACTTCTTTTATTTATTAATCTGACATTTTCTGCTAGCTAATTGTAAAATGCACTCACACTTTTCATTGGGCCCTGCAATTTTCCAAGCCAACCATGGCCCCTTCATCTTACAATTAGTTTGGAGTTGGTGGGCTAAGGGACAGAGCCTCATGGATGTAAAATTTAAAAAATTGCAGATGCCAATGCTCACAGAGGCATTCTAATGGGTGGGCGAGCTGGGCGGTTGCCTGGGGCCACCAAAAAGAGGCACATACTACTCTGGCTGCTATTGCAAGATTCAATAGAAAAACAATTATACCAGTTAGTGATGGTTGCAAGCATGTCTTGTTGTGTTAATTTACAATTATTTTTCACGTTTAGTATGTATTATGTATATCTAATGTTAAAGGGGCCGCCATAATAAACTTGCCCCGGGGCCGCCAATTGTTTAAGACCGGCCCTGCAGGCTCATATCATATAACGGTGAAATTCCTTGGCTTTAAGATTTTAAAGTGCACTGCCAATGATATGGAAATCCATCCATAGAGGTCTGATTTATGAAGGTGGCGACCGCCCCCCTTAGATTTCCCCATTATTCTCCATTCAATGCTTTCTTAAACACACTTTCCATGCCAATTACTGCAGGTTAGGTCCAAAAGGGAGGGGAAAGAAGATTCCGACAGGACTTGGAATTTTCAGAATAATTTATTCTGAATAAAGGGTCATAGGCAGATTCAAAAGAGTGAAGGGTAATGGAAAGTTTCTGGTTATCAATAGGGTTACCACCTTTTATAAATGGGAAGTAGGGACACAGCCGGCCCAATGACCTTTTTTTTAGAGGTCTTGGGATTAGAGAAAGGTGATAAGCTTTATTTATTATTTAATTTTTTTAAATAAGCATTTACAATAAATGAATCTTCAAAATATCAATTCTCTCAAAGATTAGCCAAATACTAATTACATTAATTTTAGGCTTAAACAACCATAGCAATAATATTTTTTTACAGAGTATTGCCACGGATGAGGAATCTCATAAAGTAACAGATTAACTGCATATCAACAGAAAATCAGCAATTATAGTAAAGTCAGACCTTAAATTTATATCTTTCGTTTGGTTTTGCACATTCTAAAAGTTCTGGTTGTTTTTGTACTACTTCAAAAACTGTAGACAAGTTTTATTAAAATTAAATCTTATCTGAAGCTCTGCTTTTACAGACTCTATTTTTAATGTTTCGTTCATCTGTCATGAGTGGAAAACTCTTTCAGCACTTGCATTTCTTACTGGTACTGATCAGATAAATTTTATAATTTTTATAATCTCAGCAGAAACTGACTTAAAAAAAATACCTTCGTTTATGTTAAAAAATTTAAGGATAAGTGGATAACATTTTATATTACTTGTGTTAGAAGCATCTGAAGCTACAGAGAAATATTTTGCTCTACACTCTTTCTGAAATAATTCACAAGAATATGGAGACACAACGTTTTGAGCTAAACATTCTAATTTAGTATGACCACAATGTATTTTTGCTCCCATTTTAGTGTCAGAAAATATTTTACATGATAGCTTTATTCAACACTCTGAAGAGAAATAACTGTGCTTGTGCATCATTCCATGATAAGCAAAACATAATTCAGCAACACTGCTGTAATCTATTCCCTTGGAAGAATGTGTGAAAGAAGGAATAAATTGTCTTTGATGTTTTTGTTATAAATGAATTTTGAATATGCTTCGCAGTTTCCAAATGTTTCTTCAAAGTTCCAGCGCCTTCAGTTTTTAAAGATATCAAAGGACATAAATTGCATTTTGCAATGAACCGATCATCAGTTTTTGCAATCCATGATGAATAATTTGGATCTTTGAGCTATTTGTCTTTATATGTGCAAAATCTTTTCTTTGGTGGTAGGGATGACAGTCTTTTCCCTGATATTAGATATATATAGATATGGTGTCACCATTCATTTTTTCAATACCCTTTTCACAAAAGAAAGTTTTAAAACAAAATTTAAAAGTCTACTTATTATTTACAAATATTACAATACCGTATTCACCTGAATCTAAGACGACCTTTTTTTCCAAATTTTCAGCTGTAAATATCAAGAGTCGTCTTACATTCGAATACGAAGTATATTTAAGCATTTAATCAATGGTTTTTACAACATATGGTATATTAGAGTAAACAATTCACAACAGCAAATTCAAGTACAAACATAAAGAAGTGAAATAAACAAATAGTAATAACAATAAGAAAAACATGACGGGAATAATAATTATTTAGACTAATAATCATCGTCGACGATCATAACACAAACGACGTACTTTCATCTTGCACGTAATGGCAACCGCAATGTCAAAACAAATGAGAGCGGAAATCATTGGGATTCCCACATGCCTGTGCAACTTCCTAGTACGGGAAAAAGGTTCAGGTTATGACTGGCTGCATTCATAGACGTCGCACCAAGCGCGCGTGTTTAAAATATCGTTTTTTTTATTCCTCGTAAAATGCTTAATATAAATGATCGCAAAATTTAAATATGAAATTGAAAAAAAAACAAAATTATTGTACGTTATTGATATTTATTTAAGCTTCGTTAGATGTACACATAACAAGTAAATGCCGTATTTTTAAGTAAAAACAGTTATAACCGTAGCATTTCAGCAGAGATTGCGAAAAGGTTTTTGCAAACATGACAAATTATTTGCCGATATTCACTTAAAAAGAAGGCACAGTTACATTACAAAGTAGTACCAGATGAAAACAAACAGTTGCCAAATCTCAATTCCAACATTAGCAATTCAACAGAGATAACACATGGAAAAGTAAATAAAAATGTGGAAATGAATCAACTGGTTTTACACAGAAAAAGTGAGACTAAGTATAAAAGTTTTTAACATATACTAAGTAGCATAGTCAATACTGTAAACCATGAAAATATGAAATTGAACAGACATAAAATTTACGTATATAAACATAATGAACAATGAATTAACAAGAAAGATGTACGCAGATACGTATGCATGTATGTACATACTAAAACATAAAAGGTCGCACATTATCTGAATTGTCAGTTCATGCCACAAAATGCATATAGAATCATACCTTCTCTCAAAGCTAATGAGAGCATTGATATTAGACAGATAATTTGAAATCACAAGAAGTGTAAAAGTATGTACGTACTGCAACATCTCAAATGTGTTAGTTCATACAAGCATATAAACAGTGACATCCTTCACATGACATATACACAAGTTCATAATATCATACCAAGATAACCAAAGAGTATAAAAAATGAACATATATGCACAAAGCAGTAGATACAACACATCAGAACCATGGAAATATGAACTCTAAGAGGCATGACGTAACACTTGTTCCCAAAGCTAATAAGGGCATTGATATTAGATAATTTTAAATCACAAGAAGTGAAAATATGTGTACATACAGCAATATAAAAGGAAGGAAGGAATAAAAATACAAAAATATTTCCCAGTGGAAATTATAAATGCTAATTAAACAGTATGACAATTAGCAGGAATAAATGCATTTTAGGAACTGCTGTCATATTTGGAGTTAAATTAATGCATTGAAACATATCACATTTGTTTGTACATGGAATGTTGTTTCTTGTTATCTCATATAAGGATGTTGCAAATGTCAATATACATATTACCTGCCCTTTGTATTCTATCATATGCTGTGAAAGTTTCTATTAACCCTCCGTCGGGCGCAATAGCTGCTGTAACACGATCGGGCACAGTGTATCTCACAGATAATTATTACTTTTCGTTTCTTTTGAGGCTAATAAATGATCACATTCAAATAATAATAACTCATTAAGAGACAGACGTCGCCTGCCCCACTTCTGAGAGATCAACAATGTTGCACCCTCCATATCTCACAGATATATTGCGCCCGGCGGAGGATTAAATTAAAGATAGTTTCTCACAGTTCGAGGGGTTAATATTAAGTGCAAAAAGACTAGAAGAATCGACATAGTTATTTAAAAATAAATACGAAACGAATGATTTCATTCCTACGTCCTAAAGAGTAAGGAACGAATCTCCAAGAGCATACAATAATTCACAATGAAGCTGAAACCATGAAATTTATAATTTACAGAACGTAATAATTTATGCAGTAACTTTTCCACTCGATTTAATTGACGAAACTTATGTATATTTCGAACAAACCACCAATACATATTCAATCAATGCAGAGACCAATGACACATATATGTTCGCCTTACAAATCCCTTCATTTAGTTAAACGTAATTCCTCAAAGCGGTGTGAATAAATAAAATTCTAATTTTCGCTTATAAATGAAGATATTCGCTCGGAAAACAACCGATGTAGCTATGTACTCATAAACGACACAACTTGCAGAAACATTTCAGCATTCACAGGTAAAATATTCATTACTATAAATTAACTTAACACTTTTTCAGTCCTCGGGAAATTAAAAAATTTTGTTGGCCCATCACGGCGTCTATCGCACCCATCACAGCCATTAACGGCGCACACATTCTTTCTGCCTCTCAATATCCCACCACGTTCCGCCATGATTTCCATGATCAGACATTGACTGTTAACTAGAGGTGGGTAGTTCATGAATGAATCGGTGTAAATGAATCGTTCAATGCACTGAATCGGGTGAATCGATTCACCTCTGTCGAAATGAATCGTTCAGTGATTCACTGATTCCTGAATCGTTCTGAACCAACCGAGTAGAAGAATCGACTGAATTGGTGAATCGACTGAATCGTTCTGAATCGAGTGAATCGGTGAACCGGGTGAATCGGTGAAATGAATCGTTCCGTGATTCCTGATTCGTTCGGTGATTCACTGATTCCTGAATCGGTGAACCAGGTGAATCGGTGAATTGAATGGTTCCGTGATTCACTGATTCCTGAATCGGTGAACCAGGTGAATCGGTGAAATGAATCGTTCCGTGATTCCTGATTCGTTCGGTGATTCATTGATTCCTGAATCGTTCTGAACCAACCGAATATATGAATCAGTGGACCGGTATTCTCTCTCAGCGATTCCGAACAAAAAAGGAATCTTCACTCTGACAGCACCTATCGTTCAAGTCATGTAGCGCCCCACGCCATGTCTGGTTCATGAGTGTATACTATTATTATTGTTAAAGTTATTTAATTAAAGTGAATGCCGATGGGGCAAAATTATTTTAAAAATTAATAGAAGTATATTGTGAATTTCTTTGAGCAAGATTATTTTAAAATTAATGAAATTATAATGTTCTTACGAAATGTAAGCACATTATGGTGGAAATGGAGTCAAACTAAAAAGTAATACAATTCAATAAAGCAGGTTTTAATTTGTATATATCTGGCAAATTAATTAACAAAAATAACGCAAAAACAAATACAAACTATATAACAGTCTTTCGGAGGCTTAAAGAAAAAAAATCATACATAAGTAAAAGAATGAACAAAACAAGTGTTCGTCATTCTCAGAAACATATCTAAATATAATTTTAGTATGGATATTATGAAGAAATATGATCGAAATAAATCAAATTGTATGATTCCAAAACGATTATCTGATTGGTTTATACAATGAAATATTATTACTGCAAAATATCAAGATACTACATGTATGAATAAGACAATAAAATTCGTAAAATAAAAAATATAATAAAAATAGGAACTTTTCTGGAACATAGTGACTTACAAAAATGATCGGACTATATCAAATGGTGTAAGTCCAAAACTATTAACTGATAGGTTTACACAGCGAAATATTATAAGTGCAAAAACGTCAAGATACAATATAAAACATAAACAATTTTTTGCCATTTACAACGGCTCAACCGCCGTAATATAAAATGTTTGCAAAACATTATACAAAATAGTTTGATTACAAATTATGGTTTAAAAATAGCACTTGTGACACTTTTTTTGGAGTTAATCTATTCCGTCTCTCCGAAATGATTTGTCCTCCTTTGGAAAAAATACGTTCGCAAGGAACAGAAGTCGCGACTAGGCATAGCCTTCTCATCATAATTTCGAAAAGCCGAGGATAGAGCAGTCTTCTTGCTTTCCACCATAACATGGGGTCGGCACTCCGGGGTATGTTAGGCTCTTGCAGATATTTATTTATTTCTAATACTGCTGCGGTGGTTGGGTTTTTGTTATCCGCTGTTGAAATTTTCGAGTCAAACTCTTCCCAAATTAAGGAGGAAGTCTGAGGCTGAGGTGCTGCATCAGCTTCAGCATCAACTTCCACTGTTATCCCCGAAACTTTTCTTATTAGGGAATCGTAAGCTTTTCTGTATGCCGATTCTTGGCTGAACGCTTGCTTTTTGAACCGAGGGTCCAAAAATGTACATTCTGCAATTAAGCTGTTCTGCTCTACATCCTTAAATCTCTTGTCAATTTCCTCTATCAGTATTTTAACCATATTTTTAATTGGTTGTGGGAGATCTTTGTTGTCGTTGATTTTGCTAACGTACCGTCTTATGGCGTTAGGAAAAAGTAATATTTTTGATAACGTAACCTCTTTTTCGTGGCTTAATTCAACAGTGGCTTCGTAAAAGATTTTTAAAATTTCAACCGATTTGGCTATTATGGTCCAATCTTCGGTACTGATGTCACGCAATTCAGTCTGCACGTGGCCAACAGTTGACAGAAGGGGTTCCTTCAACTCTAAAAATCTATGGAACATGTCGTAGGTAGAATTCCACCTTGTGGAAACGTCTTGCTTTAATTTCCTTTCAGGCAAGCCCATTTGTTTTTGCATGGAAATTAGCCTTTTAGCCGCCAAGGGGCTCCTTTTAAAAAACTCTACCACTGATTTCACTTTACTGTGGACAGTTTTGATTTCCTTTATAGATTTTTGGACTACCAAATTCATCGTGTGTGCGAAGCATGGAATGTGTCTCCAATTACACAGCCTTACAGCAGCAACGACGTTCGCAGCATTGTCCGTCACTACAGCTGATATTTTATTTTTTAGGTCCCATTCAGTCTCAATCCGTTTAAGTTGCTCCGCTAAATTTTCCGATGTGTGTCTGTCACCGTACTCGAAGCATTCCAATAGATAACATTTTAATGTACAGTCATTGTCGACGAAATGAGCAGTCACAGCAATGTAACTTTCATTTGCGATTGAAGTCCATCCATCTGTAGTTAGGGACATGGCACTAGCGCGAGAAATCAAAAGTTTTATTTGTTCCCTGGTCCTCTCGTACAGCTGAGGCACTAAACTTGAAGAAACAGTTTTACGAGTAGGCAAACTATAACTAGGATTCAGCATCTTAACAAACTTTTTAAATTCCACATCCTCTACTAAACTGAAAGGGTGGAACTCCTTGACAATCATTCGCACAAGTTGTTCGTCAACTTCCTTCGATTTTGACAGTGGAATGGGCTTCGTAAAATAGGAGCTGATTGTGAGACTAGCTCTTTTTGAAGGTGTTCCAGAAGGAATATTTTCACTTGTACTTGGAGTTACATCAGTCTGCCTGGTGGTGGTAGCCTCCTGACCTGCTTCAGGCGAGGGAGCCCGAGATAAACCTGGGGCTTCTCTAAATGGTGGATTCGGGGGATTTCTTCTAGATCTAGGATCCTCGACGCCAGGGTGTTTCATTTTAATATGCCTTAGAAGGTTCGCTGTACCACCCTTTACTGACAATACCACTGAACAAAATCCACACTTCGCATGTTGGTTGTCCACTTGAGTGAAAAAGTTCCATGCAACCCCCGTTTTTCTACATGGAGCTGATGCCATTATTAAGCTTGATTCGCACTAGTGATCAGATCACGCTCAGCTCAAGAGACGCTCACGCTTTAAGGATTTTGGCTATTCATATTTGCAACGATCTTACGGCACTCACGGATGTTCACACTACAGCTCAACCTTTAACTTCCGGGCGGTCCTTATACGGACCACGTAGTAGCTGTAGGCATTGTAGTCCACATGCGGACCAGCGTGTCACGCATCACTTTCGGGCAGACTATCCTCGCTACCTCCACGAGGATTCATCTGAGATTTCATGATATTAATGACAGACCACTTTTATTATTTGGATTTTCTGAGTAACCTAATTCCTAACCAGACTAACCTCATCACATGTGCACATCGTTCGAGCGATAGTGATGAAGACTACGAAGACAGTTCATCTTCCGTTCTGCTCCCGATTGCAACTGACCACGCCGCAATCTGTGTATGGTTTCGCCTTTCATCGGTGGACCTAGTAGATTTAGAAAAACTGAATTTCTTCATGTGAATAAGGATTCTTCACCTGGCGGGTATTCTTTCTGTTTTTTTCACGGAAATAATCCAACTGCTCGTGGAGGAGACCAGCAGGTAATAATATTGAGTCATTTGAGGAAGAAGTATATAGAACGATATTATCGAGAAAAAATATTGCACAATAATATTTATTGTTTAGGGGCCGCTTAATGGAAAAAGTTACCATGAGAATAAAAGTTTTATAGTATAGCATGCTATTATATTACTGACTTCGCCAATATACATGTGTATTTACATGTCGTTGGAATAAAAAAAAACGAACCATAAACCGTTTATATCCTCTGCGAACGCTTTCAATAATGTACAAATAAATACATAAAAGTTTAAACCCTAAATATACACAATCGCCTAAACAGGTTCCTCTTGTAAATAAATATGTATTTTTGTTATGAAATGTATTGTTTGGGAGGAAATGAACACTTTTTTTGAATTTGATCTGGGATAAATAAATAATTATATTTTAGATATAATTTATTAGAATTACATTATATTTGAGAGAAATTAAACACTTTTGAATTTGGCTTGGGATAAATAAATAATTATTATTTTATATATTATTTTGCATATCCTTTATCAAAATTTATCGATTTGAATTAAATTACTTTTTAAAACACTCAGTTTATTTGATTTTATTTGCAAATGGTCAGAATTCTGAGGTAGCAAAAGTAACAGATGGATGAATCGGTAGTGAATCACTGAATCGTTCTTTTAAGTGATTCATCTCGGTGAACTGAATCGAGTGAATCGATTCAGTAAGATGAATCGATTTTCCCACCTCTACTGTTAACGGCTTTAACCACGAGACCCATCCCTTCCTCCACTTTCATTTTGAAGCGCTTCCAGTGACATCTAGCCAAGCGTAACTTAAACCTATAAAAATCCTTGAGTTGCCAGGGGTTGGATTGCCCTTTCAAACGACGCACCGCGATTCACTAAGTGTGACAGTAATTTTGAGTTGTGCATTCTTGATTTAAATGCACAACCCTTAAGTTAAAATGACAGATCATGTTGAAGTACGTGGCACGAGTGCAAAGGGAAAGTTAACAAAGAAAATAGACGGAGCTAAGATACAAATTTTAAGCTGATCGTGATAAATTACGCCGAAAAAACTAATAACTGTGATGCGAGTAGAAAGTTCGGTGTATCTGAGGCAAATGTGCGTCGATGGAAACTCTCAAAACAGGAACTAGAAAAAGCCAAAGCCACAAGGAAGTTGCTCAGTGGTCCAAAATTAGGCCGATTTCATGGCACTGAAGAAGAAGTAGTCAAGTTTGTGCGCACCATGAGGAAGAACGGTATGCCTGTTTCGACTGAAAGTATTATACTTAAAGCTAATGAAATTACTAGAGGACTTAATATATCATTGCAAGAATTCAAGGCCAGCAGAAGTTGGTGCGTGAGAATGATGCGACGAAATAATTTTTATTTACGGCGACGAACTTCGCTGGGTCAGAAATTGTCAGAAGACTATGTTGAAAAACTTCTCGCTTACCAGAAATATGTAATTGGACTTAGAAAATCCAATAATTACCTTTTGAGCCAAATAGGAAATGCCGATGAAACTCCGGTTTTCTTCTACATGCCATCTAATTATACTGTGAACGAAAAAGGTGCGAAGTCCGTCCTAATTAAAACTACAGGCAACGAAAAAATGCGAGTCACGGTAATGTTAGCGGTTTTAGCAGATGGGACTAAATTACCACCATATGTGATTGTAAAGCGGAAAACAATGCCTAAGAAACATTTGCCAAGTGGAATAATAGGTGTCAAGAAAAGGGGTGGATGACTAAAGAACTAATGAGAGATTGGTTACATGTGGTGTGGAATAGACGGCCAGGAGCTT
Organism: Uropetala carovei; assembly: GCA_036926305.1. NCBI lineage: Eukaryota > Metazoa > Arthropoda > Insecta > Odonata > Petaluridae > Uropetala > Uropetala carovei. Next base: position 587,040 of record JAXCHB010000031.1, read on the forward strand.
TACTGAAACAAAGAGCAATGCTTTCACTGGATGCATTCAAGGACACATCTCCTGAAATTAAAAACAATGAGTGCGATGAATATTGATCTTATTGTAATACCTGGAGGAATGACATCGCAACTTCAAGTTTTAGATGTTGCTGTCAATAAGTGTTTAAAAAATAATTTAAAGGTTTTGTATTCTGAGTGGTTACAGAGTGGAACTCACACTTTAACACCAAAAGGAAATCTTAAGAAACCTGAAGTTGCAATGCTCTGCCAATGGATCAAGGCATCGTGGCAACAAATAAATGCAAAAGTAATAGTGAAAGGATTTAAGAAATGCTGCTTATCTAATGCCATGGATGGGAGTGAGAATGATGTTTTGTGGGAGACTGATGATGAAGTTGAGAGTGATAAAGATAGTGAGCATGAGGAAAATAGTGAAGGTTGCATAGACAGTGATGATGACTAACACAATAAAATGATTTTATGCAGCACTTGGATTGAAATGTTTTTTTGTTGTCCTGAAATGAGTATATTCTTTCAATGTATTTACTTTATTTTTAATGTTATCTTAAAATGAATGCTACCATTTAATTTGTTTGAAAACCTGAATGGTTCTATTTGTGATGTGATCTTATGATTTTAAAATGTTAAAAGACAATGACATTCAAGAAAAGTATAAGAGAAAATAAATATTTCACAAGATTTATAATTTTTGTAGTCATGAAGGTCAATTTGAGCTTTTTTCTCTGTTGGGATCATCAAAATGGGGGGTGGTCTTAGATTCGGGTGAATACGGTATTACTGATAAAATAATTCTTTGAAGTTACTTAAAATACAGCAGTTGTTGACTTATAATTTCTTAGAACTTCAAGCTGTTTACTGCACACTTAAAACACAACTTGTGCAGGGTTTAAATCTGTATATGACGATATCTATATTACATTTGTGACAGCTTAATGGGCATTATAGACATAGAAAATTGAAATATAATAAATTTTTGTGAATAAAGTAAATATGATACACATAAAAATGAATTTTCAATAAAACAAATTCTAATTAATGTCTAACAAAAAGTTGGGACAATTTAGGAATGAAGCGGGACATGAGCAAAAAATTGTTCAAAAGTCGGGACTGTCCCACTAACATTGGGATGGTTGGCAACCCTAGTTATCAGTGACATTTTTTAAAAGTTTAAAACTGGCAGCACTGTTCTGCCTACTCAATCAATAACTGACACATTTAGGTGGAGAAGGTAAGGTGAGGTAAGGGAACTCAGTAACTGTGGTCACTGTTGTGCAGGGGGATGCATCTTATTGGTGGATGAGCTAGTTTAGCGTTACGACATGGCCATTGACTGATGTCACAACTGTTACACCAGGCACGCGCGTTTGAAATGTCTTTTAGATGTCACCACTGTCGCACCAAGCGTGCGCGTTTGAAAACTCAGTTTTTTTTATTTCTTGTAGAATGCTAAATATAAATATGAAATTGAAAAAATAAAATTTTTGTAGGTTACTTATATTGCTTTATTTAAGCTTCAATTTCATGTACACATAGCAAATGAATGCCTTATAAGCAAGAAAAACTAAGAATATGCAATTTAGAAAAAATTAGGTGATAATACATAAATACCTTATATTCACAAAGGAAGAAGGAACCGTTGCAAAAAATCTAAATGCAGTTTTAACAGTAGCATTTCAGCAGAGATTGCGAACAGGTTTCCGCAAACATCACAAATTACTAGCTGATATTCAATCAGAAAGAAGGCACATTACATCATAAATTACTACCTGATAAGAACGCACAGTTACAAAAATCTCAATGAAATTCAAACAGAAGCATTTCAACAGAGATCACATGTGGAAAATCCATAAAAAATGTGGAAATCCACAATGAGTAATCAACTGGTATTGTGTGTATGTGTGTGTGTGTGTATATATATATATTATATATATATATACTATATATATACACAGTATAACTCGTTTAATACGTATTTGAGGGGACCGACTCATTGCTTTGTTATAAGCGTGACTACGTTATATACGAGAAACATGGTTTTTGGCCTATACATCCAATATAACACGTATACACATACAGTAAAAGCTGTGCTATCTGGCTATTTAGAACCGGCCAGCCTTAGATACCGAAAATTACACAAATACAATTCATTTTGTATTTCTTTTTCTTTTTTTATGAATTTTTGTATGAATTGTATATGTGTAATACCACAACTTCTACTTTAAAATTTCTTAAAATATAAGATGTATATATCACGTATTTACTCCGTATACTTCTGTGGCTGCCGAGTAAGCATGACGTTTTTGGTTACGTAAGCCATTTGCATTGTCTAGATGTTTTGGCGTACTTCTACAATTTCCAGTTTTATTGCTTTTTATTATTTAAAAAATTACCCATCCATTGAATATGGCATCAAAATAAATACCTAAAAGCAAGGAACAGGAGAGAAAAGGTTGGTTTAATGCTAACACAAAAGCTGGAGCTGATCAAACGAATTGAAAAAGGAAAAAATAGAGCAGCCATAGCAAAAGAATTCAACATCGGATCTTCCACGCTCTACGATATCAAGGCTCATAAGGCTAAATTAATGAAATTTGTGTCATCTTCTGAGACGAGTAAATCAATTAATAAACATCATACGCTTCATAAGCCAAAAATTGAGGAACTGGATAAAATATTATGACTGGTTTTCACAGAAATGTTCAGAAGAATTAAATAATTTCGTCCTTTTCTAATAGAGTAAATAAAGATAAATAAGAAAGATATAATACAATAAAATCAATTTTGGGAACAGGTTCACTGCCGTAATCCCCAAACTTCCCAGATGCCCTAAACTTTTCAATAGTCTTTTTTTTTTGCATGTAAGCATAGCAACGTATTAAATAAGAATGGGTAAATAGTGTCTATATCTAACTACGTGTGGAAGAATTAATATGGAAAATGCAAACCCCATGCATAGTTATGTTTGGGGAGTACGATAGTGAACCTAAGCCCAATTTTGTTTGGTTATTGCTAAATTTGCGATGTCAAAATCGAAAATCGCTCCCCTAACAGGATATTTCTCCTAATCGGCTTTCCACAATCCCCAAGATAGCCGGATAACACAGCTTTTAATGGTTTTGCAGTGAGTCGACTTCAATGGCATACTTACATATGCAAAGAGATGCTTATCAACTTCGCGGCATTTAAAATGTTCGACTGCTATTACATACGATTTTTTAAATGGTCAATTAATATTATTATTATGGTCATTAATTTACATAAACATTTCACATTTTTAATATCAATTTCAAAACAAAGGGAGCGTGGAAATTCGTATGGAAGGGGTAGATGCAGGAAGGGGACCTCTACGAACAAGTGCGTGGTAAACGGGCAGAAACTATTCATTACTTATCGCTCTGCTCGCCAAAATTCATTATATATGGGGCATTTTTTGCCACAGGACCAAACATTTGTTCGTTACAGCCGAGTATTCGTAAAAAACGTGTTTGTAACATCCGAGAAATTTAACCAATGCCCTTATGGAGAAGTTCAAGGGACCGAGACATTTCTTCGTTATAGCCGAGATTTCGTTTTAGGCATGATCGTTATAAACGAGTTTTACTGTGTGTGTGTATATATATTTTACTAAGCCCTCATTCCCCACCTGGTGCAGCAGATGCCTCCTCCACTCCAAGGAGATCCAATACAGGAAGGAGTCAATATACACCAAGAACACTTGAAAGAATTCACAGGTATCGCAGCCTCATCACTAGTCTTCAAGGAAAAATGTTTCGCATGGGTACACAGAAATCCATTACCTGCTCCCAAGAAATGCAGGACATAATTAAAATTTCTAGAAGGTATCTAGCCGAGAGGAATCATAAGGTGTTTAAGGTTCAAATTAAATTGGGCCAAGTTAATAAGTTTGGAAGAAGGTGGTCGTCATCGATGAAAGATTTTGCCCTGTCTTTATATTACCATGGGCCCGATCTTATAGATATTTGTAGAAAAGTTTATGTCTGCCTTCTGTGAGGTCGTTGTTAAGATGGCAGAAAAAGATAGTGGTTAAGCCAGGCATAGACAGCAATATTTTGGGTGCTTTAAAGGAAAAAGCTGTCAATCTAGGTATAACTGATTTAGCTGTAGCATTAGTTGTAGATGAAATATCTGTTAAAGAGCATCTTAATTATGACTGCAGTAATGATTCAATTGTCGGGTTTTGCAATTCTGGACAATTTCCCAAACCTAAAGTTGGAAGTAATTGCTTAGTAGCAATGGTGAAGGGTATTAACCGGAATTGGAAGCAATGCCTTGGGTATTGGGTTACCCACGAAAGTACCTCAGTTGATACACTGCAACAAATAATTATGCAGTGTGTCGAAACTATACATAACCTTGTTTTGGGGTCGTTGCTTTGATATGTGACCAAGGGCCTCATAACCAAAGTCTCTGCAGGAAACTCGATATTACTCCTGCGAAACCTTATCTCATGTTTTGTGAGGAGAAATTTTTTTTTGTGTTTGATCCTCCACATTTGCTGAAATCCATTCAAAATAATTTAATAAAAACGACTGTGAGTTTGATGGGAATATTTCTAAATAGAGTCATTTCAAAGAACTGTATTAACTTCAGGATCCATTGAAATTAAGAATTATACCAAAGTTTACTCAGTCACATGTGGATACTCGAGCATTTAAGAAGATGAAAGTGAAATTGGCGTCACAAGTTTTCAGTAGAAGTGTAAGCGTTGGGCTTTCTATGTAAGCCATGATGGGTAAAATAAGCAGTAGCGCTGTCTACACTGCCGAACTGTTTGAATTTCTTGACAAGTTGTTTGACTGTTTCTAGTAGAAAAAAAAATTAAATTCAGACAAATATCGATTTGCCATGTGTGAAGTGAGTGCAGATATGGATTTTTTCGAGAAAGCCTTTAATAAGTTTAGTAGAAGTAAGTTTATGCGCTGCAAAAGGCAACCTCCTTGCCTAAATGGTTGGTTAATCAGCATTAGGAGCTTGATGGGTATATACCTTCATCTGAAAGATAATTTTAATTTTAAAGTACTGACAACAAGAGTGTTAAATCAGGATGCTCTAGAAAATATGTTTGCTGTTGTTAGACAGCAGCATGGATGCAATGATAATCAAACTGTTAACCAATTTGGAAGGGGATTGAAGCACTTACTGCTTACATCCATATCTGAATTGTCGAGCGATAGCAATTGTGAGGTAGACATCAATGCCATGTTAATTAGGATTGATGATTTTGTTGAGGGTGGTAAATCATTGAATCGTGAAGATAATGTGTTGTGCTATGTTAATCTTCCTGAAAGTGAGGTAGTGAACAGCAAGACAATGGATTTTGAATAGGAAGAAAGAAATGTCATATATTATGTCTGTGGCTACCTTTGTACAAAGTTCAGTAAGATTCACAGGTGTGATAAGTGCAAGGGGTTTCTCAGGGATCAAAATGTCTTCACTGAGGCCTATCTAATATTCAGCTATTTGAAAAGTTGTGGTAAGCCAGGGAAAGAATTTCAGAGTTTTTTTTCACGCCAGGAAATATTTTCTGTTGTAGAGGATTGGGAGGGAGTTTTCCTTAACGTTTTTTTTTCTCTTTCTTGACTTGTCCTATATTTGTATGTACAAATCCCAGGATGAATAAATTATTATTATTATTATTATTATTATTATTAAGGATGATGGCAGGACAAAACATTTCCAGGAAAATAGGGGTTTTGCTTGGTGAGAGAGAGAAATTCCAAAAGCTGACTTCCCCTGTGCTAAAAGTAAGGACATTTTTCTTTCTTTGTATGTTAAAACAAGAATTTATTGGGCAGTTAACTTGTTCAATAGGGAGAGGACAGATAAGATCAATTCAAAATTAATCAAACCTTCTCATAAACTTAGAAAATTGTGTCATTTGTGAATTTAAGTATCATGTAGAAAGGCTAACAATTTGAAGTTTATGAAACTGGGTAATTACTAATGAAAATTGTCGTAAATTATTTCACATACATGCAGCTGGCTCTTTCTTGCTCAAAATTCTGTTCAGGGATTAATTTTATCAAATCATTGTTACATATATTGTGTGATTTGCATTATTGAGTGAACTTATTCTTTTAGTTGCATAATACAAAAGAACACATTTTCACTTTTTATCAGTTCCCTCATTTTCCATTTCCAAACCCTTATTCTTCAGGATTAATTGACTTTATCTGATTATGGCTCTTGCACATTTGAAGAATGTCAAATGTCTCACAGGATCTGTATGTAGAAATGCTCTCTGTATTTGGACATTTCTGTTATGTAGTTTTGTGGATAACATTATTTCATCTTACTGGAAAAAATTAAAATGGTACCTATAGATGTATCATTTTTGAATTTGAATATTATTTAGAAAGCAATTTATTTGAATGTTGAAAATGCGAATTGGTGAAATGTATGTAAAATGTCAACATGCCCTACTATTGTACATTATATCCATGCATTTTATTGTAAATTTAATTAGAATAAATTATTATTGTAATAAATTGACTTCTAGTGTTGTTATTCGGTAGAATTATTTCCTTTATAACTATCGAAATTCATAAAGTCAGCATTGTTTTTCGTTAAATAAACTAGGATTTTTATCTTCTCAAATTGAACTTTCGTCGGAATTGATTTGATTTTCGTGCACTAAAGTTTCACTCCGAGCTGCCAGAGTGCTCTGCGTGAAACATATTTCCATTAGCCTTACAGAAGTGTCACTTCCTAGTATTCCTTGATCTAGGGCTTTAGTCGTAACTATCATCTAAAGCACTCCTATCGCAAAAGGATTAATGTACAGCTCCTCATTAACATGCTCTGTGGCTCTTCTTATGTTGTAATACATAAGAAAATTGAAAATTTGGCTCTGATCCCTGGTCTAGAGTAATATGTTTACATATATTCCTCAAACCACCCAGAATTATATGCTATAATTTATATTATTATTTTGTTAGTTTACATGGATGTTAAGGTAATTTTACCCCTTTAAACCTTCATTGTTGAACATAATACCTTACCATGAGAAAACATGAGCACATTATTATAAACTATTGCTACTATGGTTTTCAAAGTGCCATATACATCAGAGGCCAGCCAGACTTTTTTCACACTCATCCCATTTACATCAATAATATTTGCACGCTTTCTCCCAAGACAAATCGGGGTCATTCCATATCAATTCAACAAGAGTCGTCCGATCACTGTCTTATATTTTAAAAATATTTTGAGGGTGGATACCTATAACAACCCAAACCAACCCAACCATGCATGCCATTCAAACCACTTAGTCTCACAAGACTGAAGTTAACCTCCAAATTTGTTACCTCTACCTGAAGCCTGACCAAGGCAAAATAAGCTAACATATTACAAGAGTCATCAGTGTCTGTCATAGGACAGCGGCCTTCCTTATATTTTGAAAAATCTCCAACTCATACCTATCATTAGCCCAGTCTTTCAATTGTATTTCAGTGCTAGTGTAGTATGCAGTTTTATGTGCATCAAAACTAAATTCTAATTGTCAAAAAGAATATAATTATTTTCTGTCTTATAGATGGAAATGGAGCCATCTACAGCAGTGTCTGAAGAAAATGAAATGTCTTGCAAATGTGAAGAAGTAGCTCAGCTACGGAAAAGAATTGAAGAACTAGAGAAGGAAAACACATTGCTTGGGAATGAAAACAATGCTGTTCATGAGTTTCTTTCCCAGGAGCAAGCCTTCAGAAATAGGGAAGTGGTCAGATGAAGGAATAATTAAAGGATTAAAAATGAGGTTTTCACTAGGGAAAAAGGGTTACCAGCATCTTCGGAACTGTGGCTGTCCATTTCCTAGCTATTCAACATTAAATAACCATGTTCGAGGGTTTTATGTAAATTTTGGATTTTGGAAAATGTGTTTGATGTTTTGAATTGCAAAGTTGAAAATATGAATGAATTTGAAAGAGATTGTACCATTATGCTTGATGAGATGGAGATCTCAGGGAATATTGATTATGACAATTCCACCAAATCATTTTATGGGAAAGTCACTTTAGGCAATGTGGCTGCTAAGGGAAATCACCTCGCTGTTTTTCTTTTGAGGGGAATAACATCTTCCTGGAAACAGATTGTTGGGGTTCATATTACAGCATCAAGTACATCAGGCAATCTCTTAAAGGATGTTGTGCTGGATATTATTAGTAAAGCTCGTGATATTGGCCTAAATGTTTGTGGCCTCACATCTGGTATGGGTCCATCCAATAAAAGCCTTTGGACAAATTTAGGAATAGTTATAAAAAAATGAAAAGAAAACATATTTTGCAGATCCTCCCCACTTACTAAAAAATTGGTGCAATGCAATGCACAACTGTGATATAGTTTTACCTAATTTTGTTGCTCAGAATGAGAATTTGCCCACTGTGAACGTGAACTCTGTATACATTAATAAACTCTGGGAGAAAGAGATGGCAAAGGATAGTGGTCTGCGTTTATTGCACCACTTGTCAAAGGAGTGCATATATCCATCTCATTTTCATAAAATGAATGTTAGAAATGCAGTGAAGTATTTTTCTTTAAAGACAGCAGCTGCATTAGAAACTGCAGTAAGGCTGAAATCATTGTCACCAGAAGCACTATCTTCTGCATGGTTTATAAGATTCGTCAATGAATGGTTTTCAATCCTGTCATCCAGAACGAGACTGAAATCTGTTACATCTCGTAACAAAGAAAAGAAAATTACTTTCTTAAAAATATTCATCGATGTCATTCAAGACACAAGTATCATAGCAAAAAATGATAAGGTTACACATTGGAAACCCTCAAACAGTGGTTCCATTCTTACCACAACTTCTTTCATTGAGATTTGTCATTTGTTGTTCAATCATGGGTACTCATATGTAATGGGAAGTAGATTTTCTCAAGATGGCCTTGAAAATGTATTTTCTGAAATTAGGAAGAAGTCTGGGGCGAACCCATCAGCATTATCTGGGTTACGCATTATTAAGATGATTGCTATCAATCAATTTATGCTCTCCTGCAAACACACAAATTAGGTATTTCAGTGATCATGATGTTGCCCTCTTAGAATTTTCAAGTATTAAAAAAAATATCAGGAAGATGCCAACAAATAATACCACCCCTGTCACTAGTGCCATAGTCCCATCTCAAACTATGTTTAATCCCTGTGAACTAACCAATATTAATTATATAGCAGGATCTGCTCTACAGGCCGTGCTTAAAAAAAGTATGTGTCAAAGTTGTGCTAATATATTGTGTTCAGAAAAATCCTTTGATTTAAGCTCCACATTGACCAACTTCTCTGACCATGGGGGCTTGCATTATGCCTCAGACACTGTGATGGAGATATGCACATTAACTGAATCTCTAATACAGGGTAACAAGGCTAAATTGTTATCCTCTAAAATCACTATGAGAGACATTTACAATGAAATAATTTCAGGAAATCCACAAATCCCCAAGTGCTGTAATTCAGTTATGTCTGTCATCGAATATTATTGTAAAGTTAGAGGATTTTCACTCTGTAAAATGTTGGAGGCCAAAAATAGAATGCCTATTACATTTGGAAACAGACAATTGTCTTTGAAAAATAAAAAGCAAAAACTTTGAAAAGTTTACTTATTTATTTATGGGCAAATATACTTTCGCTAATAGTAGCTAACTTAATAAAGCAATGCTTTTTATCATAGAATGTCCATGGTTTTTATGATGAGCGGATTGGTATGCTTGATATATAGAGGGCTCCAGTCGTAACGCTAACATAGCTCGCCGTAGTGATGTGCATGGATGTGCACTACCGTTTGATTTCACTACCGAATGTTCATTCGATAAGAAAAGTATGAAAAATTCATGGAAAACTGCACTAATGCACGTCGTATGGATAGATTGTGCTTGACAATTGCCTACAATTAGAGGGAATATTACGGTACATGGAAATTATTGAGAGATTAGGGCATGTGAATTAAAAATCAAATAATATTAAATTCAAAATAAAATTTAATATAAATTTTACTGTGTTACTTTTTACTATCAGAATGTTCGTGGTTTAAGGACCAAACTCACGGAAATCAGATTGAATTTTCACTCCATAGATACTGATGTGTTTATTCTTACAGAAACATGGTTAGTTTCGGACATATCAACCTCTGAATTTGGATTTAACAATTATAATATTTTTAGACTGGATAGAAATGGTGCAAATAGTGACAAGTGACGGTGGTGGTGTATTGATAGCTATTAAGTCACCTTATCCTTCTTGTGAAATAACGCGTTTTTATAATGACATTGAACACGTTTGTTCTGTAGGATCTGTGAAATTGTTAACTGGTACAGTCTACATGCGTCCTAGTTCCTCTCCTAAAAAATGTTCTCACCATTGTGAGGAAATTGAAAGAATTGCTGGTAGATATCCTGATGCGCTAGTCATATTGGCAGTGACTATAATCTTCCCATGCTTCGATGGAATAAAAATGATCCTCATGTTTCTGGGTCATCTGGCTGTGCCACTATTACACTTGACATGGTTAATTATTTAAACTTAACTCAAATTAATTAGTTCTCCAATTCTTTTAATAAAATTCTTGATCTTGTTTTCACTAATGTAAAAAGAACTTGTCAGTGTTCCAACTGAGTTTTTAGTTAAGTGTGATAATAATCATCCAGCTCTGTATATTGAATCTAACCTCACTGATAGTTTTGGCCCACCTGAATCTGATATAGTTGCATTTGAATTTTCCAAATGTTAATATGGCAAAATTAACATTATCTTAATTCAATAGATTGGTCATTTATTAATATTTATGGGTTGGAGGAAGCTAGTTACTTCCAGGGGTAGACAGTTTGCACCGATGTAGATGGTATTTCTATATTGGTGTCGATATTGCCTGCATGCGAATCTTTTGACTCAAATTCACTAGTATTTGCAACTGTCAAAACTGACCCATGTTTTCGCTTCAGATGATCTCGCAGGTTTGAAGTGCTGTTGAGACAAACTGATTTTTACACAGTGAACATAAGGCTAAGCTGTCTGTTTTTTCTCAAAATATTGCCAAACTGTCGATCTCCTTTTTCTATTCATTTTTAGAATGTTAATCTATATTTCTTTAAATATTTAATAAAAATTAAAAGTTTAAAAATATAATAAAATAAATATATTATTGAAGAAAATATGTCAGTATTTTGTAACTTAATAATTAATTCGTACAATACACACGCGATTGGCACACTACAGCTTTCAATTAAAGCAATATCAAAATAAAGAAACTCTTTAAGTAAAATATAGTAAAAATTACAATTCATCTTCACTTTATCCTTGTTTCTTTGACTAATGTGTCCATATTACTTTTAAATAATTTTAATGTTCTGTAGTAAGTTTATAATTTTTGGCGTCAGTGTTTGTATATTTCATGTCTGTTTTTCTTTTTATAATTTTGCTTACGTCAAAGTGTACAACCGGTTTCTGTTTTTGATGTTATTGCACTGACTAAAAATTCTTTCGATCTGTGTTTGAATGTGGCAGAATTAGAACAAAGTGCGCTGATTTTACCACATTCAGAAATATCAACTTATAAGTAAAATTTTTTATTTTAGCCAATCTCTGCCAAACATGACAGGGCACATACTTCGAAGGGAAGCAGCTTCTTCAGGTTCAAAATAATTGCACGTTTTATCCCATTCCGTGATAGCTCCAACTGTATCAAATTTATTTTTGAATCGATCGCATAACTGGCTAATCTCCAATCTCTTCTGTGTAGGCAAAACTTAGTGTGACATTTATTTGATTTGAATTAATATGATGCTCACGCTTTTATTTGCAATGCTGCCAACGTAAACTCATCTTTCCCAGCGCTACGGACAAAATGGTAAAATATTGAATGATTCATTCGATAGAAGTTAAACCTAGTCAAAATAAATCAAACGAATGCGGTGCGCCTTCGCTGTGGTCATCCAACTTGCAAACTTTACGAATGAATCATTCGAATAGTAAATAAGTATTCGAATGAATCGGTAGTCTTTGACTATCGAATAATTCAAATGTTTTCATTCGATAGTGCCCATCACTAGCTCGCCGTTCAGCAATGATTGCTCCGGAAGCAGGTCCATGGGATTTTTTGAAACTGTTCTGTGTGGGAGCAATTCGATTTTTTACGTAGAGATAGAGCACATCCGTTGTCGGTAATATAATCGTAATATATTCGACTATGTCTGGTGATGTCTCTCTTGCTTGAAGTATCAAACCTTTCACCTACTGTTCATGGAATTCCTGACGCTAATATAAGAATTGTCTTTGTCTGTTGCTTTCCCTGAGGAAAAAAGGTTGGTACGGCTTTAACTTATGGAGTATAAATATGTATGTATAAGAAAATTTTATCGCAATATGTTCAATTGTCAGATTGACCCAATAATTCTCCATCCAGGGTAGTGCTACTATATATAGGCTTGCCATAAATATAGTCTATATAGATATCACGCCAGTCGTACTGTTTATACGGTCATGAAAGCTAATTGAAATGGAATACGGTTTTTGTATTTCGTCTTTTATGGTGTGTTCATATGTATTAATTATTGTTACATTGTGCATAAAATTTCGTTCCCTGGCAAAATGTGACTTCGTGGTAATATCTGTGAACACTGCATACAAATAATACGTCTGGCTCATATGGTGGAATACCTCGTACTTAAAATCTTTTTGATCCATTTTAATAAACCATGTTTTTGGTAAAATGTGTTACTGGTGTAAGAGTGACAAATGAGATCAATCTGTGGGTGTTGGGTAAGAAATTATTGCATGAAGTTTCAATTTTTAGAGTTAAAAATTGTAAGCGCAGTGAAGTAATTGAAGTACACTTAATTTTAATGCAGCTTTGGGCGTCTTTTATACAGCAATATTTTGGAGAGTTTTATTTTGGTAGTGATGTTTAATATTGTATATGTTTGTATTTTATGATCTTTAT